>CM056560.1:6402179-7042179 GCA_029721515.1 Synanceia verrucosa | reverse complement strand
GTGTGGGGATTATACCAGCTCTTTTTAGTGAAAGTGAAAGTTTACTGCGTGTGAATATTTTGCGCAGCAGCCCGTGTGGCTGAGCGCAGCAGGGAAGTCTTTCTGGTCCTCCCAGGTTCTGCAGAGCTCCTGTCACCCCGGCTGAGTGGCAGAAAGGTGCTAATGGCTGCCACTATGCCTGACTCCCTGAGCATCTGCTGTGGGTGACACTCCTCTCTCACTGTCACCTCGCCCCGTCTGACAGCACCCTGCTATTTCACTTTCCTCCCTCTAAACCTGCACCTGATAGATGCCATTTTTTTGCCACAAGCTGATGAATGATTTATGCTGCTGTGAATTGCTGCATTCTAATCAGTCACAGTTACGTCGTGGGATTGTTGAGCAGCTACTTTAATCATTCCCTTCCTACCTGACATTATAAGAAAGGCTGCACTTATCCACACACCAAACACAAAAAGAATGGCTTTGACAATAACTAAACGAAAAGGTGATGAGGATGAAAAAATGATTTCAGAACAACGGGTCGTCAAAGAAAAAAAAAAGTCCCACGGTGGTAAAAAAAAAGGATGGACAGTGCCATTTTCACATGGGCAGGCTGTCACTTACCTTCTGTGCGAGTTTCTGTTGCTATTGACATGGCCACGTCCCGTGCAGCCAGGCGTAGGACACTTAAGAACATTCTCATACATAGCCACGACTTCACGCAGACGGCAGATAAGGGGTGAAAGACAGGGGAAGGTTAGGAGACCCTCACAATCACCCATGAGCTCTATTAGTGTGTGAGGAGCTTGGCATTATAAACATCATTAAGAAATGAGCCCGTGTGAACCCAAATGACCTCTTCTTCATTTTAATGAACACTAGTTTGAAAGGGCAGGCGAGGTTTCCCGCCATATTGCTTCCACTTATCCAGCCTTTCAAATTAGTATTCATGGAATAGGGATGGTCATGAATAAAAAGATGTCATTTAAGTTTAACAGGACAAAGCCGGCGAGAGAGACGGAGATGGAGGGAAATTTTTTGGGGCATGCAGAGACGCAGAGCAAGCAACAGCTAGCAATCATGCAAAACACAAGCCTTGAAAATCAATGGAAGAAGCGGATGAGGGGAATGCAGCTCCTTGATAGACTGCGCTTTGTTATCATCGGTGCGTTGTTAGGGTAGATAGCGCTGTCTTCAATACCATTTACCATTAAAACAGTCCATAACTGTCTCAGATCCCCTCGGCAACCAGCCAATTAGATTAATGATCTATGGCTGTCCGAGAGGAGCCGTTGGAGCACCGCGGGCGCCGGGAAGGGGTCGTCTCCAAATCAGTGGTGCGCGGGGCCAAACCCCATCGGCACCAGCTTCATCATTATCACCCCCTTAAACTTTAACCCCTCATCATCCTCCTTCCCTCACATACTAATTGCCGCTCGGTGCAGGTAATTGGACAAAGCCTGCCACCTCAACACGCCACAAGCCAATACATTATGCATATCCCAGCTTTGCACTGTCCTCTGCAAAAGACACCGCTAGAATGGCAAAAAAAATTAAAGCACAGGGCCCCATTCAATGGGGATGTGGAACGATAGGGACGCTGAGAAAAGAACAATACGGAGGAAGCAACGTGGCGCCACACGCCTCGTCTGTTACAAAGGTAATTCACTTTAAAGACAAAAACAAAGACTCCCAGGTGAGCTGATTAAATATTTTAGCGTCCCACAGAAAAGAGCCACCGTGAGCAAACAGGAATGGGAATTCATGAATTTGAGATATAATTTAATCGTCATTTTTCACATTTCCCAAGGAACGCTCTGGTTGCGCTGTGTGATTTGCCAATTAAATGAAGCCACCGCATTAATAATACATTGTCCATTCAGTACAGCAAATGTGTTAATAGGGAGAGACTTGCCTGGTGATTTTTAATGGTTTTTAATGTGGTGAGTCCCCAAGACTCACAGGTGGTCATTTGACATATTGTAGCATTAAATGTTTGATGTTCTATCATTATAATTATCTTTATATTATTATATAAAAAAATACAACTTAAAGGTTTCATTCAATCAATAGAAAAGTAAACAAGCTACTGTGTATACTATATACACTTTAATAGTTCAGCATTTTGACTTCTTCTTCTTCTTTCTGAGTTTTTCACAACCCAATTAAAATCATTCTAACACCACACCAAATTATCACATTTAACAATTGAAAGTGACTTTTCGCAATCCACATGAAGCACGCTCGCTTCAGTTCCACCGCATGTCACTTATTGAAAAATAAAACACGTCTCTTTTAAAGCCAGTTTGCCTGTTAGTTGTGTTATTTCCTCCTACCAAACACCAGGAGTTGAGTTTTCATTAAAACAAAATTATGCAGTCACACAGTACAGTGAGCGATGCACGTACAGTACAATGAGGGTGGCTGGGAGAAAGTTTGGAAAGTGCTGTTCGCATGTGAAAACCAGAAATAAGGCTGTAAAAAAAAAAAAGGAAAGTTAATTTTAAACTACTCAGGGTGTTATTTACACTGATTGATTGTTATATTATTATTGAACACAAACCATAGTCTTTCATCAAACCTTAACCTTAAAATGTTGACAAAATCTAACCATATAACATATTTATGGAACATATTATTTTTACATTCAAGGCATCCTGAAAGCAGTGCCAGCATTTTTTGCTGTGCAACCTTAAGCATTGCAACTTACAATGCAACCTTGGCTTATAATACTTATTATACATCTCTCATTCTGTTTGTGTTATAGCACCTGAAATTTGGCACAACAATCAATCAAATGCTAGTCTGGGCCCGCCCATACTTCTGTGACACTGCACAAAATTTCGCAACCTTTTGTTGTTCTCAGATTCCTCCAGGAATGGGGACCAATGAAAAGCTAGTATTTCCAGTGGCTCAATTGATGCACGTTTAAGTCATTGATTTTTCAGCAGCAGTTTCCGTCACTAAGCATACGTCAGAGGAAAGAGTCGTCTGACTGGTTGAAGCTTCGTCCAGTAGCACACAGAGGCATTTGATAGACACCCTCTGAGAACTCTGTTTACAAGGCAGCTTGACCAGACTACGCTCACAGAGCTTTGTAGTCATGATAGCTAGGCTAATCAAATGCTGTATTGCAGGAAATATTGAAACGTTCATATGCAATTCTCAAAACGTAGCCAAAATACTTACCTAATTGTGTGTTTTGTCTCAAATATACATATGGTTTAACGAAACAAAAACCTCTGATTTGACTACACAGGCAGCTACAGTATATGTGTGACATCATGTGACACATCTTCACTTTTAAAGTGGTGACACTAAAATTCGGCATGGAACACTTTACCAGGTACTGGTAAAAACCTGGTGACTTTTCGCTGATAATACATAGACTGGACAAACAGCTCAAACCACATGAAGCCGGTCATCTTTCAATAGCAACACGCCTCTAGTATCCTTCTGAAGGCAGGGAAGAAGGACTGAAGACGATGCCACAGTAGAGAAAAGAACTTTCTGTGATCCTGTGCAATATTCGTGGTATCATTTCTCCAAAAAGTCAGCCCGGGAGGAGGAACAGAGACATCATATTCCAAAATCTCCAGTGACAATCAATTCAAGCTCATTCCAAATTCCATTTTGGGGCTTGATCCCGGTCAAGGTCAACTGCTCGGAGTCATTTCACATTTCTTGGAGACAAGTACGTCTCAGGTTAGGGACCTTTGTGTGAGCGGCGCTCCACAGAACGAGACTCATCTGTGACACTGCTGGTCTTTACAAGCCCGGCTTTAATGGTAACTAATTTCTTCGCCATTATTAAAACCCTCCTTTATTTTGATTGCAGTCCGGGTCATGACCGATCATAACTTGATTTTCACGCTGCAGTCAATGAAACGTGTAAATGGGCTTTTATTGGGAAGTTTGCACAAGGTGAATGAGACTAAATAGCTGGGGTGAAATCTCGAAAGGGAAAACTCACTATTCATTCAAGGCTAATGTTTATTGCCACTTCACTTGATCCGTGGCTTAGAGATATGATCCAGTCTTTCTATTCAACAGAATTTAATTGAGCAAGGAATACAAATAAATGAATGGGGTTTAAGGCATGGATGACTGAAGCAGGCTCAGTGTTATCAAGGCCTGTGTGCATTTTCATTTGTGTTTTTGTGAAAAATACAACTTTCAGACTTGATTAACATTAAACACTGTCATTTAACCTTCATTCAATAATAAACCATGCTGTGAAGAAGCATGCAACCCATACATCCCTTACAATGAAGAACAGTGGATGGGATTATCACATGCTCTGGATCACTGTCAGTCAATCAGAGTGGAGGAGACGGTCTCATGCAGTCAAGCAACTCACTGATTGACAGCTCTTGCTGCATTGCCAAGGCCTCGTTTCCCACCTCATCACCACAGCAGGCTAAGCAAGCGACACCACGGCCCCATGCAAAAGGTCACAAGAGGAGTGCAGCTGTGACCCGTCTGACCCCGCCGAAATATCAAACACACTCCCAGGACACCGAGCACACAGCACACACGACGAGCCAGACACAGCAGTGACCACAGGAAGCATGCCAGTTCCTGGACATCAAAGAACACAAAGGCCACAGGTTGGGTAAATAAAGCCCGACCGGTGGCCGTGTGGCTGGTGTATGACTGCAGTGCTTACTTTCTGGTGGCACTCTGTCTTTGTGTGGACAGCCGGACAGACTCCGATGGTGGGGGTACAGGCCTGTAACGTGACCCGTGCCGTCGCAGCCCGGCGTCGGACATCGACTCTCCTTCTTGTCTGCGCGTGAAGCATCTGCAGGCGGAAAGTCACACTGAGGTGAAAAAATCCAAAATGCTGGAGCACAACACATTAGCAGATGTGGGGCTGTTGCCATGGCAGCAGCACAACATCTGAGCTTTAAGTTGTAAAGGAACACATCCCTTTTTTAAAGATAAAATGCCATAGGTGAATAACAGAAGTATATGATATTGAGAGCTCCACACAGCTGTACCAAGAAAAAACACAATTTAAATGTCCTGGACTTTTCAATAAGTATTGCTATGGCGATAATTATTATTAGGGGTACATGTCCTCCCTCAGTTTGCAAAATCTCATTTAGAGCAATATAATAAAGGGGACATGTTGTGCTCATGTTCAGGTTCGTGTTTGTATTTGGGTTCAAACTAGAACATGTTTACATGCTTTAATGATCAAAAAACACACTATTTTTCTCCCAGCGGCGCTGGTGTACCGGTCACTGTACAGACGGTCAGGATGCTCCACCATCTAGCTTCATTGCAGTTGAGTCATACTACCTGGGAACTCTTAATTATATTAGCAGAGTGATGTTATCTTACCTGATGTTTCAACATGCTAACATCAGCTGAGACCACTTAGGTCTCTTAAGACGTTGTTGTGAAAAGTAATGTTAGATAGAAATTAGAGGCAAAAGTAGAAAAGTGTACACTTAATTGCATTGCTGAAGGGCTGAAGGGTACTTCCAGTACTTCCCAGGATTTGTGTATAGAAGTCCTGACGATATGTTTCATAATCAAAAAATAAATAGAAATGGAAATCTTAAATTTCTGCAATATGGGAACTTTAAATGTTAGATGAAGGCAGTGCTCTGTAAAAATAAATATGGTCTGTATCAATGAAAAGTGAATGTGATTTTAAATATGTAGTATATTATAACAATGTATGTTAACTACCATTAATTTAGAAAGCATGAGTCTATGATATAATATTTACCAGTTTTTACAAATATGTAAGGTCATTCTATGTTATTCCTATTTATGGGCAATTGTTTATCGCTGTGCTTATCTGGAATAATGGAGATGAAAATGCTAAAATTGACTTGCTGACAGTTATTATGATCATGAGATTTGTTTGCTGTGATGAAGATTTTTGAAATATTACACCTTGTGTCAGTGACCTTCAACAGAAGGCGTTTCATCTTTCAGTTTACGCTCAATTAAGAACATATCACTCGTTCCTCCGTTTGTTGAGCCGATTGTAACAATGAGGGTTCAAAAAGTGCACATGCACCGGATAAGATTGTCTTTCCCTCCCCAAAACCTGGTTCTCCTGTTCCTTCTAAACCCAGATCAGATCTAGTTACCCCCAAAAAGCAGCCGTGCCAAGCTGTGCCAACTGGCAATCGTCTCTGCAAATGTAACCGTCCCCCTTTAAAGCACTTTGACTCCCAAACAAGGTCAAGGATTCTTCTTACAGCCAACATGAAGCCGCTCTTGTTGGATTTAGTTTACATTGTCATTTTAAATGAAAATTAGCAGCATTTATGAAGCAATGATAGGCTTTGATATCTTTTCGCAGCAGAGTTACAGGAGTGTAGCGTTGTATCAGATTGTATAATCCATTTGGAGCCATTTGAGCGACAGAAACCATTATCTAGAGCAAGTATTAGCAAAGTGGACGGGGAGCAGCTATTATCTCACGCCACAGAAAGACAGACCACTGATTAAAGTTTTACAGACCCGTGTAACTCTGTAGCTCCACCTAAGGCCCTTACACAACCCGAAATAAACTAGAAGGGCAGAAGAGGAGAATAATCAAGTGAAGGGAGTAGGAGGGTTAAGAAAGGACAACATCCAGAGATGACATGGAGCACACCTACTCATACATTTACAAGTGAGTCACCAAATGAAATCCTGTGTCTCATTCATCAGAGAAAAGCACCTCATTATCCTCCGCGGTGATCATCTATCTATGTCATGTTTGGGCCATATGAGTTTGGTGTGATATTGCTATGTCATGTCTTGCACCAGTGGGAAAAAAAGATAAAGGTTAAATGTTAAATGTGGAATCTTAGTAAAGGTTTTTTGTGGTGCAGATTATTGCACTGACTGCCGGTGTTTGAACAGTGTGTTGGAAATTAACTTCCACATATGTGGTGCCTGCCGCAAGAGTGGAGGCAGCTGAGTGGAAGGCATATTAGAAAGCAGGGGATATTGATTGTGGCTGGGGACGGTCTGCGCTTTGCATAGCAAATGGCCCCTATTACCATACCATCTCTGGATAATTAATGTGCAGTCAGTTGGCCTGCCGTTCGTTATCGGTCATTCTGATACTGTTCAATTTTCATCTCAGCCTCATGCTTCTCCTCTCCTGATTCGCCCTCCCTCTCCACGCTCTGTTTCATGAATCACACAGGAACCCTGGTCAACGAGTGTCTGCCGCTATCTCGCCAGGGGAAAGATGTTATCGTGACGCAACTGTCTTTTGCGTCCTCTCATTATTCCAACATTAGCCAGACACAAGAGCCATGTGAGGCTTTCGAAATTAACATTTGGGTGGCATTTAAGTGGTCATATATACCTGCTGTGAGTTGTGTGGCATTTAAAGTGGAATATAACCCTGCTGTGAATTAGCATGCTCTTATTTGTTGGTCTCATTTAATGTTCCTTATTGGGGTGGGTGGGGGGGATTATTTAACCTAACTAGGTGTGAATATTGCTGCAGTCAAAGATATGATGAGAGGAATAATTAGGAGTTAAACAAGGGAGCTTGAAATTAGACCACTGTAAATGCCACTCCAGCTCTACTCCCTACATATACAAGCAGGCATCCAGTATTATAACAATTACCACTGATTTAATACTGCTGGCTTTAGACTATATGATTAGCCATAAATATCTGCCTTTATTTGGTATCAGTCAGTATCTGATCGGTAGGGTAGGGGAAAACGCGTCCTCGTTCCCAACAGAATGAATCCAGAAGGCCTCTGTTTTGTAGCTTCCTCTCCCGAGTACTTACGCAGGTTTAAAAATAGGCAGCTTTACCCCGAGCTGCATCGCAGGGATGAGATTTGCGGTCCTAACAGGCCGTGCAGATTGCCATTACTTATGCCTGACAAGCCTACCCTCTGATGTTTCCATGCTGTCCTATTTTAACAACATAAGCTGCTGCTGCCGCTCCCGCTGCTACTGAGATGCGAATTTCCAAATTGGCTGAAAAAGCTTGTCCTGGGGTTACAGCGAGGTTTCCAGAATGCATGTGGGCTGTCTAGGCTCCAGTGCCGGATAGATAGAATACAGAGCCAAACAGTGGCAGACAAACATTTTACCTGAGCTTGTTAAACGAGGTAAGCATGTCTACACTTGTGTAGATGTGGTTTACCGCTCACCTTTATGGTAGAAAGGCTTCTTCATACTGTCGGGAAGCCGGGCTTTGCGCTCAACACCGTAGCCATGCCGCGGGCCATGGTCGTCATGGTTATATCTCACCCCGTCTCTCCTGGCAGCCTCAGCTGCCATTTTATCCCGCATTGCCTTGGCACGTTCTGATTCTAGTGCAATGGCCTTCTCCAACAGGGACAGGTTGCCCTTTGTCATGTCAAACACTTCCTCTGATCGGTCAGACGTCACGGAGGCCGTGTCCTCGTCAAAGTCCCGAAGGTTGGTGTGATATCGGTTGTCCTGCGCACAACTGGAGAAAGCCTTGGAGCGTGGGCTCAGCTGCTCCTCCAGCTTCATGAGATTGTCCATGTCGGAATAGTTCCTATCAAGTGTTCGCCTGTCGTCTTGGCTATGGTGGAAATCTCCGTAGCCGTGGTGCTGGGACTGCTGATTGGGATCCCCGCATGAAAAATGGTTTTGCTGGGACGGTCCATTTCTGTCAGTGGACTTTGTTTCACTTAGTTTCCGGGCCAAGTCGAAGCATTGGTTTCGTAGGCACTCCAGACTGCTTAAGCACACTTCCTCGTCGCTGTTTTCTATTTGTCCATTACTGCTGATCTTAACTTGTCCGTTACCACCGTTGTGTGCGTTACCACCATTGTGAGTACAGTCATTCTCGGCGGTGGCTTCCTCAAACTCTTGTCCATCTAAATTGTCAGACAGTACCGCACCGTGACCTTGTGCCAGAAGTTTAAGAGAGTCCACTGTCTCCCGAACCACATCGCTATCAACGTCCAAACTCAGATCACCCTTCTGCGTTTCTTCCCCTTCCCCCTCTTCTTCATCCTCCTCTTCCTCCTCGTCTTCCTCTTCTTCCTCCTCCTCCTCTTCGTCCTCCTCATCCTCTTCGTCCTCCTCTTCCTCTTCCTCTTCGTCCTCCTCTTCCTCTGCGCTATTAGACGAGTTGCTGTTCATCTCAGATTCTGTCATGGCTCGGTTGGCGGCGTCTTCCGCGATCTTGCCCAGGTTGAGGAGTGACTTGGCCACGAGTTCATCGTAGTTCTCGTACTCGTCATTGTTGTTATTGTCCTTCTCCGTCATGGGGCCAGATTTGGCATTGCCGCCGCCACCTCCGCCGCCATCGCCCTCGCCCCCCTCGCTGCTGCTCATCTGATCGTCCTCTGTTGGAAAGAAAGAACAAACGTCTTGTAATTTCATTTCCGTCATTCTATTTTACTGGTAAATCAGATTTCTGGGCTTGGCCCATCTAAATTGGATAAGGAACTCTTTCCTTCCCCTAATAATTTACTTTGAGAGTCTTAACAGCAGCTTGTGCTCTGAATTGTGAATCAGCACAGGAAGTTAAATATAGCTGTTGGGGAAAGTTCCAGAGAAAGATGCTCTGGTTCATGGGAACCCATGAAACCAAGGGCCATATCTTCAAGTCTTACTTTAACCTTATTTCCTGGCCTGTTCTTTGAAAAATATATTCACAGGTCTCTCAGGATTAAAATTATTACAGAAGAACTCTGTAAATAGTTGACATTCTATTCATTGCTGAGCAGTATGAATCAAAACCCAGGGAGGAAATCTTTGAATTAGAGAAAGCTTTCACTGCCTAATTGATTCTGACAGGCTGCAAAAGGTTACTGAACCTCTTCTGTCAGTAATTTCAAGCACTCACTCCTGGAGCACTTCCAATCTCTCCTTTCACATTTCCGCCCTGAGCCGCCAAGAGCACATCGCTCATGTCTGCGTCACATTTGTCACTTACATTCCTGCTGAGAAAATTAACCTGGACCTCCAAATACACACATACACAAAAGACTATATAAGAGTGACTTCTGGTGGGAAAGAGTGGAATACAAGACATAAACAATATCAATATAATATTGAGTCATGGAAAAAACAGTTAGTGATGAAATATAAATTATCACCTGGCTCGTATGCAGACAAAAACAAGTATGAATATTATCCAACTATGAGATAAGATAAATCTTAATTAATCCCACAGCGGGGAAATTTATGGCAGCAAAGGTAAAGTGACAGAACAATATAAAAAGACATAAAATAAACAAAATAAGTTAAGAGCAGTAACAGTGGAACAAAGCCAATACAAAATATAATAAAATACAAATAAGCCAAAATTATAATAACAACAAATACAAACAAGTGTTTATAAACAGTGTGTCCTAAAGCGCTCTTGTACACAGTTCAGATGGAAATATGTAACACATTTTCACTGAAAATGAAGTGATGTTTTGCTTGAATAACGAATGTTAATATACTGAACTGTATATAAAGACAATCACACTGACTTTCCCTGCACACACACTTCAATCTAATGAGAGCAACACAATATAAAGGGTGAAGGCTTTAGAGCGAGAAGAGGGAACAGTCACGAATGACCACACACACATTTTGACAGTGGAAGACTTCTTACAGCAACCTCCTGCGCCAGGGGTTTAATTTTTGATGCTATGAAACATGACACAGGGAGGCAATTTGAAGAGCAATCAAGGTACACAAAAGAGATATGGAAGCGAAACAGATTAAGGAGGGAACAGAGAGACCGGCATGCCTTGAATTGGCTTTGGATTAGCTACAGAGACGTGGATGCCACTGAGAAACACAGAGAAGCGTCGGCACGTCACCTCTATTACATTTAGATTGGAATCTGCCCGGCGACCATCCAGTGCTGTCGTCTCGGGGCGAACGGGCTACATGGTAATGATGCATACTGAGAGATTTTTCTGGCTTTCTCAGGGAAAATGCTGCAGATTAAAACACTATAGAATCCTCCTCTTCCAATAAAGCAAACATAAAAGCTCAATGAGGAGGATTCTGAGGATTCATCAGGAAAGCAAATACCCTCCAGTGACAACAACATGGCACTTATATATATATATATGTATATATATATATATATATATGTAGATATATATATATTAAAAAAAAAGGAAAATCAGCTAGTACCCATGGAAAGAGGCTGCTGACAGGCTTTTGAGACAGTCCACAGTGTCGGTGTTGGGGGTAAGGCCTCGGCTAATGAACACCAGTCTGCAGAGATTCATATCCTGCAACAAGATACGAGCATGGCTGCCGAGACGCCACATCAACACTTGGTGGGTAGAGCTACGCGCCAAACAGGGTTAACACACTTCTCTCTGAGAGCCTCACTCTTAATTGGACTTGAAGGCACTGTCAGGTCCAATCGTGATGCGGGGGTGCGAAGCAGAATCTGCTGAAGAGAAACCTGCCAAATCTGGTCGTGGGCACGTCGGGAGGGGCCCAATATCCACCAGATAGTACCAAACTAGATGGTATTTTTTACCATCAGGATATGCATAATAAACATAAGGACTTGAATGTCAACATTGATAATAATTTGATTCTTTTGTAATTAAAAAAAAATATTTGTTTGTAGCGCCTGTTGTTTTCAAAAAATAGCAATATCCCTAATGGCTCTAATGTTTCTTGCTAGGGTCCTCTGGACAAAGCGGATAAATTAAACAAATATATATTTAAAAAAAATCAAAGGCTCCATATTGTTTGCTACTATAAATAGTAGCAAACAATATGGAGCCTTTGATCCTCTCTGTTTAAACTACAGTACAGTAAAGGCTTTGGAAATTTGCACATATGTAAGTAAAACATTGAAATGAATGAATCACATATTAAAAAATAACCAGTGTAGGAACAAAGCATTGTACGTGTGTGTATGCTGGATTCAGTATGTGTTATTTCAGGTCTTTCATGTCATTCCAACTGTTTCCAGCTGGTCCAAAACGCTCCAGTCAGCCCATCAAACACAGAAAAAAATGAATAAATAAAACACTGGAATAAAAAAGGCAACATTTTTAAAAAGACAAAAAACAATTATAAAATTCTTAGATATTTAGGGAAATATGTTTATTCGCTTCCTGGTGGAGAAATACTTAAAAGATACCGCTTTCATGTCTGTACGGTAAATATGAAGCTCCAGCCAGCGGTTAGCTTAGCTTAGTTTAGCTTAGCTCAGCACAAAGATGGGAAACAGGAGGCCTATCCTATCAGCTAGCCTGGCCCTTTACACTTTGATTGATTCTAGAGTATCTCAGTCTTTCCAGTCTTTGTGCCAAGCTAAATTAAACTAAGCTAAGCTAACTAAACACAGGTCACAGCCCTGAATTTACTGTACAGATGTGAGTGTGGCACTGGATTAATGTTCTAATCGAACAATCAGCCAGACAGCAAATAAATGTACTTCCTGAATGTCGAACTATTCCTTTAAAATACTTAAAACGTTGTTGTTGTTGTTGATGAGGAGGAGGTGCTCTCACCTTGCCCTTGACTCTGCTCTCCATCCTCCTCCTCTCCCTCTTCGTAGTCCACCTCCTCTACCGCTTCCTCCTCGTCTTCCGCCTCCTCCACCCTCTCCTCATCAGCCTCTTCCTCCTCTTCTTGCTCCACCTCTACCTCCTCTTCCTCCTCCTCGTCCTCACCCTCTCTGTCCCCTCTCTCCACCTCCCGTTCTTCATGCTCCATTTGCTCCACACTGTAGTCCATGTATCCTTCCACCTCCTCCTCTTCCTCCTCCACCTCTCCCTCTTCCTCCTCCTCTACCGCTCCTTCCTCCTCCTCTTCCTCCCTGTCGTCCATCTCCTCGGTCCCGTCTGTCTCGTAGCACTCCTCCATGGTGGAGTTGTCCATGTCATCTAGGTAGGTGCTCCTCTTGGGGGACGTTTCCAGGGTTTGCCTGTCTAGAGTCTTTCTCTTCTTGGCCAGAGGGCAGCCGTATACACTGCAGAGGAGAGATAAGAGGGCAGCTGTTAGCCGTTAGCCTCACCTGGCTGTAAACGCTGACGCTAATATGCATCAGGCGTCTGTGTTAATGTGCCGTGGTTTACAAACTACAATACGAAGCACAGAGCGGCTCTTACTGCAAGGAAAGCGATGCCTCTTTAGCTCTTCTGCTGGGAAAAATATTAAACTTTGCTTAACCAACCTCAATTAGACATGTACTCATTAACTATTGGGCAATTATAATAAAACGCTCCATTTCTTTTAGAAAACAGCTGCAAAGGGATAAAATCTCTATCAATGAAGCAAACAAAGCAGAAGATTCAGTTTGTTTTCACATTCATTTATATTCAGGTAACATCAATTTGCTCTCCAGGCAAAAGAAAATCGCTGTGCATGCTCCGCAAACACTTTGTTCCAGAGTGATGTGCCCTTGTTCTGACGCGAACCAAGTACAGCAAAACACAGCTGCTTGTCTGGAATTGACTGTAAGAGGGAAAAGACAACCTGTAGCCTGATTAATTGAATCTTGCAGAGGCACCTCGGGTTTTAATGTATTCTCCGGCTCCCCACGGCAGCAGGGGGACAGATCCTAATCTGATAATCTGATAATCTGTGTATTCACTCAGGCTATTGATCACAGGGGCTTAATCCATTTCACTCATCAAACCTCTGAGAGCCCCGAGCTGCTACCTGGCCCCCCGATGGAGGCTGCATGTGTTTGACTTATCCCACGTGTGCTGCTGTTTGTGCATTTATGTGTGCACACGTTTGGCACCCACACAGTCAGAATTATGATGAGTTCTGCTGAGTGTTTTGGCCATCAAATAAACCTCTTGTCCAGGCTGGAGCATGAGAGAGCTAAACACGCTTTGGGCATGTTCACTCGGCTGTGAAATATCCCTGGCTCCTATTTTTACAACCTCTGGACGTTTCCCCGGCTCTGTGCTACTTAGAGTAAGACCTGATGTGAGTGAATGGCACACGGCTGTGTGTGGGACTAAGAAAATGGTAGTTGTTAGTTGGATGTGTGCTGCCTTTGTGGCGAAGCGACCCATCGCAGCGGTGAGGTGGTAATGTAGGATGGTGGATCGCGGTCTTAGAAACCCATTTCTGCTCTCATGTCAGTGTGTCCCACAGTACAATATCCATCTCTGCCTCTCTCCTCAGTCCCAGACGTCCATCAGTCAGTCAGGGTACAGTCAGCTGGCAGGCTCAATCTCACCCAGCCCAGGGATTCCTTAATGGTCTGACCCTCTGCACCCCCCGCAACCAAGGGCCTCATTTCATTAATCTGAGCCCACAAGGAAACTCATTCCCTGCCTGACAGCCGGATCTCTCCCCCAGGGCGGCGCGAGGGTCTGCGGGACAGTGAGGGAGGGGGGGTGCGGCACTGTGATCAATAGTGCTTGTGACCAAACATCTCAAAAGCACATTAAAATGCCACTCATCCTGGCCCCTCCGTTCCAGCGCCCTCTCCAAATAAATCAAGGGCCGGTCCCAGCAGGTTAGCGGCTACAGAGGCAGGCGGGCTGGCAGGAGAGGAGGATAGGTGAGTGGGAGGATGGAGGAGGGGAGAAGTGGTGTGGGAAAGGCACACAGACTCAAGCCCTCACCCCCACACTCCCTCTAAGTCCTCTGGTCCAGCCTTTCTGCCTCCATATCTTTACAATATCCAGTCTTAAGGTAGCATTGAGCCACAGCGTAGCTCAGTAGCCTCATACAGCGGTTCATATGATGTCTTATTTTACATGCGTCATTGTCCGACGAATGTCTAGTAACAATTACGGCTCAGTACATGCATACATCCATCCATTATCTACCGCTTATCCTCTCATAGGGTGGCGGGGGGATTGGAGCCGATCCCAGCTGTCTTAGGATGAGAGGCTTGGTTCACCCTGGACAAGTGTCCAGTTCATCACAAGACACATAGAGACAGACAACCACTCACACTCACATTCACACCTACAGGCAATTTAAATTAGTCAGTTAACCTAATCCCCATGCATGTTTTTGGATGGTGGGAGGAAGCCGGAGTACCCGGAGAGAACCGGGTACAGACACAGGGAGAACATGCAAACTCCACACAGAAAGGCCCCGGGTCGGGAATCGATCCTGGTACCTTCTTGATGTGAGGTGACAGTGTTAACCACTACACCACCGTGCTGCCCTACATGCATCCAGTCTTTCCAAAATAAAGAAATAGTTTAGATTAGGAAAAGATCATGGTTTGGATGAAAATAATTATGGCAAGTTATGTGACAAAGCAATGTTGACTTCTGGTTTCTCACAGCGTATGAACAGACCCTGACCTCCTCCAGATGTGGAGTTTGTTGCTCTTAATACTTACTGGTTTGTGAATACAAATTGCTTTCATGGGATATATAAATATATATACAGTATATATAAATATTAATGAAATGCATTACATTTTGCAGAGGTGTATAAGAACAGCCTGTGTGTCTACACCTGAATGATTTGAAAGAAAGCCCAGAGGCAGCTAATGGAGAGCACATAATAAATGCTGTGTTGTGTTTTTTTTTTTTTTTGTCAGTGCATCTTTAAAAGGAGTCAAGTGTACCTTGTTATTTTGGGTCAGGATTGTACAAACAAAGAGGCCGCTCTGAAACCCGACTATCTGTCTCCTTTTTAAAAGCTCCAGTTTGTTTAAGGCAACCTGCAGCAGAGCATCTCATGTAAATGAAATCACACTCGTGTTAAGAGGCGTTCTCAGGTTGTTGTTGTGACACTGCTAGAGGTGCATTTGCCCCGGCGCTCCTCAGTCCCGTGATGACTAAGCCACAGGAAGCCTCCGCAGCGCCGCCATCCCACGTTCCCTGGCTCTGTCGCCGTGTGACCTTGGCTGCAGCATTTGTCATCGCAGGCGATGCATCCCACTCACAGCGCTTGGCAATTAAAATTCCCAAAATAATTAGGTGGCATTCAATATAAAGAGGAAAGACATTGTGCAGAGAAAGGAAGGAAGATGAGAAAAATACTGTGCCATTCCAAGTTTCTTGCTTTGCTTTTTGTCCCCTGGCAGAGTCACAAAATCCTCTGAGAGGAGTGTGCAGTACGAGAGGTAGCAATCAAAGAAGCTTCACATCACAAAGAGACCACTTCATATTTTATGGAGTGGGCATCCTCGCCATTATAAGATGGGACAAATTCTATTACTGTGTGAACAAGTGGCCCTTTAATGCAGAAAGGATAAAAAAAGAAACCTTGTGGAAACGTTACAGAGAGGCCCTCATTTCTGGAGCATTAATGTGAGGCAGAGCGGCAGGAGAGGCAGAGCTCCTGTTTGGCTAATTTTGGGGTGACAGTTGAGCGACTGCTGGAATGCGACAGCGTTCCACGGCGCCTTTATTAGCAGTCATATTAGCGGCTGTTCTCAGCAGGGGCAAAAGCTTTAGCCAGTCATTAGCATCACATGCTATTTGTCTCCCTGACACAGTGATGAGACGGCTGTTGCCTTTTCCCTCTCACTGCTGCTGCTTTTTCTCTCTCTCTACCCATCACTCTCATATTTCTCCAACCCATCATAACCTCAGCTGCTCTCTTTCCTTCCCTAAATCCACCTCCTGCATATACTGTACATCTCAGAGGATACATCGCCTCAGCCTCTCTCTATTTCCACCTCAAACCTCGACTCATTGTCGTCGCTCCACTGGAGATGGAGGGAGTGCACCACCTCTGGCCGTGCCCCCATATCCAGCAGTGGGATCTATAGACACGTGTGGCAGAGCCCTGTCTCCATGGTGATACCCTCCAGAAATCCATGAGGGATACCGCCATCCTCACGGCAAAAGCCAGCAAGGAAAAATGAGCTTGAGAAAACAAGCGGTGGGGAGGTAAAACAGAGGCTATAGGAGGCGAGACAGATGGGAGAGTGTATGTTTTTGTGCATGAGCGTATATACTGAGCCTTTTATGTGTGCACGCTTTGCAAAATCGGGAAATATAGAGAGGAGTAGTTGAAAAGAGAAGGAGAGATGTGTGTGTATGAAAGAGGAGAGAGGATCATTTCAGAGCTGTCAGGCTTCCTCCCGTTAGCTAGGGGAGAACAAAAGACAGAGTCTTGGTGCAAGAGGCTCAGTGCATGGCAGACGCTGCAATTTGGGGCGTTTTCTGTCGTCTCTCGCTTGCATATCAGCTGCTGTGGCTCATTCACACACACACACAGCAGTAAAAAAACTCATCAAATATTACTTCATAGCCGTGGAGTCTAAATAATCCTCAGCGTTAGTGAATGTATGGTGTTTGAACCTGCATGTCCACTTGGATTTACACTTAATAATACAAAGCATAATTGTTGTAATGCATATTTCAACAAAGCAATAACATCCCAAATTCACCATTTCTGGACGATGCATGTGCTGGACAGCGGGTGCAAAGCAGCAAGTAGTAAGCAGACATGTCACTGGTTCAATAAGCCAGTTGTTGGTGAGCTGGTGTTTGCAGCCTGCTGCGAGTAAAGCCAGTCTCAACTTTAGTCAAATGATCACATTAAGCCCTCAACGTGACGAGATACAGCACAGTGGCGAGTAATGGCCGTAGTGGGCATCTCACATGCACCCGGCAGCATCTTCCTGGGTTTTATCGTCACTCCCTGAGCCCACATTAAGGCCTCAGCTGCCCCCCCCCTTCAGCTCCTTTCATCCATATCTGCCAGCTGCTATTCATGCTCGGAGGAAAACACCTCCTCGCAGGTTGTTTGTGTGCCTTACTGATACCGTCCCATCAAGGAGCGGCGGTGTAGTGGGTGGAGGATGCAGCTGAGAGCATTAGAGGTGGGATGAGACGGGTCAGGGCTGCTCAGATAGTGGCCTATTTTGTTTTTTTCGCTGAAAGACACTTCTGTAGATTTTGTGATATGACGGGAAGGACGGAGGAAATTCAGAGCTTGACTATCACAATACTGGGGAGTCTGGGGTCAAGCTCTGACACTAATCTGATTTATGTTTTTTTTCCAGGCTTTCTCTTTTTTGTCATAGTTGAAAGCAAAAACACAAATAATTATTTTCTTATATAATTGTAAATAAATTCAGGCATCAAGGGGATAAAGCTAAAAACATTTATGATGTCAACCTGGGAGGGAGCGATTGAAGAAGAAGTAATACTAATGCTTAGAATACATTTAGCTGAAGTAATATTTTAGTCTGGCAGCTGTGAAGAGAGTATAGTATTCATCTTGGCTAACATACGTTTCTCTGCAGCTCGTCTGTTTCTGCTAACAGCTACTGAAGGTGACACCAGGAAACACCAGTACTCTCACTTTACTACTTCACATTAGGAAGCATTTCTGTCTTTTTCAGACTCCTTGAATTGAATGTAACACTGAGGTTGGGGATTTTAAGATGGATTTGCTAAAATACTGAAACAAGTATCATACAAGCCATTTGTGATCATTTGGTCGTGGAGGTCCGGAGCAGGAGAGCTCATCCAGCAGCAGATTCTGGGGGCGTAATGCGGCTATCTGTCATGCTGCAGCTAAATTCACTCCTGGATTAGCCAGGTAAGGAGTCTCTCCACCGGCGTAATGACTTCAATCAATCACCCCAACCCAGACACACACACACACACACACACACACAGAGAGGCTGGCTAGTTAGCTGCTAGCCCAGCAGCCATTTTGGAAAAGGAATTATTTCCTCCAGCTTGCCCATTTGTCTAAGAGAGCCACAGTGTTGCTGTTCATTTGGATGAGCTGAGACGCACTGATGAATTAAAAGGTAACTGAGATGTAAGTGACTTTCTTCCTTCATTTTGTCTCTTCATTATTGATTATTCAATTGAAAATATAAAATTGTGGAAATGCCACAAACAAGCATTTACTTCATTAGCTCATTGATATATTACTAATATATATTGTGGATGTAGCCTTTAATCCAGCTGCTGGGCTCTTTGTTTGGATTCTTCTGGGGATGGTTTGAATGTTTCAAGGCTGATTTTTGGAGGCTTGACATGACGTCAGAGCAATATGGCCGCCGTGTGAACATGGTGAATGACACATTGTCGGGATCTTTTCCTTCCCTGTATTTGTGGCAGACTAAAGCGTGTGTGTGTTTTTGCAGTGTTACATTGTGAGTCGTGTTGACTGGGCTCCATCTCCTCAACAGAGCAGCTTTTGACATTGATGTAATTTAGTTGGCAGCCGCTCGGAGGCGCGGGGGGGCAGAGGGACGTGCCGGAGGGTGGAGGGAGGGAGGTTGGGATCGTGAAAGGGCTTGTGGGGGTTCAGAGGTCAGAGGTCAGGATGTGCCCAGCCTGGAGCGGGCCCTAAGCAGCTGGCCGGCCCCTCGCCCACCCATCCCCCTCTTCATGCCCACGTCCCTCTGGCACACTCCGCACTCACCACACATGATCTGTTATTCCTTTTGATGTCTTTCCTCTGGGAAATAAAGAAGAAAAAAGAGAGGAGGATGGAGAAAAAAAAGCGTAAACACCACCTGTTTATCTGACGCCGGGTGATGTCGGAGAGGTAGTCAGCAGGCTTGTCAGAATATGCACAGGAGGCAAATAAGGAGGGGGGTAACAAAGGGAAAAATAAACAAATGGCATCAGAGATGAAGGCATGAAGAGGGAAGAGATGCCACAGCAAATTTAACGGGCCTGGATTTGAAAGGCTTAAAGTGCATTCATGTGACAGAACATGTTGTTGGAAGAAATCACTATTGTTATTTAAAGCGTTAATAAGAATCTGTGATGAAGAATATAATATGTAGTAACTAGAAAAGCACTCAGAGATTGCAGACCTCTTTTTTATTTAAAGTTACCCCCGCCGCCAAGGAGGTTATGTTTTCACCGGGGCTTGTTGATTTGTTTGTTTGTTGGTTTGTCGGTTTGCAAAGTAACTCAAAAAGTTATGGATGAATTTTTCAGGATTGCCCGGAAGTGGCCAAACTTAAAATCAATTAATTTTTGGTGGTGCTGTCTAATCGGATCCGATCACCACCAAAAATCAATCAGTTTTAAGTTAGGCCACTTCTGACCAACCCTGAAAATTTCGTCAAAATCCATCCACAACTTTTTGAGTTATTTTGCAAACCAACAAAACTAACATACATACAAACAAATAAACATAAAACAACCTAACAGGTAATGATATAATGTAGGCTGCATGTAAGGATTATTTCCATTGGTGATGAAAAATGATGATCAGTGTTTCCCAAACCCTGAGATATTCAGTTTACTGTCATAGAGGAGTAAAGTAACCAGAAAATATTTAAGTCACTGGAATCAGATAATTTTGACTTTTCTTTCTTGAAATTTTCCACAAACGAATAACAAAATAGTTGGAGATCCGTTTAAGTTAGTTAACTGAAAACTAATCCATGCATTCTTGCAGCTCTACTTTAATTAGTTGTAAAGGACCAGTGTCAGTCCGGCTTTGTCGTACTGCAGAAACAATACCAAGGGTGTCGGAGCTGAACGGAAATGAACCTGAAGGCTCCACATGCAGTCTGAAGAGTATAAGCTAATGACAGAGCTGACAGATCCAAGCAGCCCTGTTCTTTTCACCCTCAGCCCACAGCAGCTTTTTGGTGATATAAAGCTTTCCCATTAAATATGGAAATTTCTGTTTCGGTGACAGATACTTCACAGAGGGGGGTTGATGGCATAGACTGTGTTTTTTTGGTAGGGGAAGTGGCAGATTCTGATTAATGCGACCTTATCTGGTTGTGCACATGGAGGCAGAGGGGTTGCTGAGCATGGCGGGGGTGGATGGCTGCCTGTTCTCTTCTTCTTTCTCTCCTCCTTCATTTCAATTGGTTTCCATGTTTGTTTCCACGTCTGCTCTATCTCTGTCGTAACGTGAGCTGCTCTTTAAAACCTGTAGTTCTTTAAGTCTGCGTGGCCTTCTGATGATTCTGTCTGATTCTGTTCTCGACCCTCCGTCGCCTCTTCACCTCTACATCCCTATTTCCTTTTCCCAGCCACTTCTGTTAAAACTCCAGCTTCAATTTTCAGTCACTCCTGTCCTGTATCCTCTGCTCTCGTCCTGCCAGGCAGCGAGTGTGAGATGCAGCCTCCCCCCACCGTCGCTCCATCACCACCTGGCCCAGTTCCAATGCTTTTAGTGAGAGCTATCTGTCAAGCTATGAATAATACAGGCCCAAGGCTGGCGTTAGCTTGCTAGCTAGCGATGTGGAATCCAAATGAGGTCTACAGCAGGAAGAGAGCACTTGACTTTTAGCTCGCTACCACGCTCTCCCTACCAAGACTGGCAATTACTCAGCCCACAGCCCCAGCTGCAGCTGTGGTGATCATAAACGCAACCCCGCCTGCACACATGTATAAACAGACAAGCACACCCTGTCTCCTGATCCCAATAACACCAACATTAGTCTATGAAGAGACGCAGAGTCTAAAACTTTCTCGCCATACGTGACAGAAAACCCATAGTGCTATCTTTCTTGGCTGTAGCAAGAAAGTGGTAATAAATAAAAACCATTTTTTACGGTGATTTCGTGGAGGAAATCATTGATTGCAGGTCCATCTGCAAGATATATAGCATTGAGAAGCAAACAAAATGATGCAAAGGAGATGATTTTTGTTGACTTTCAAAGAGTGAAATGTTTGGTGAGGCAAACTCAAAACCAAACGCCACTAAAGGAACTCTTTATGCCGCCTTGGTGATCCATATTTAAGACTGCGCCGCTGCACAGATCTATCAATCAACAGCACAGTTAGTTAATCATCTTCTTATCTGCAGATTAACAGGAGACACGTCGTCCACCTTTATCGCACTTGTTCCTCAGTTATGGCAGCGGGCTGTGAGGGCTATCACACGTATCAGGCGTGTGACACATGTATGGTCACGTAATTAGTTTTGCGAAGAGGCGTCCTTAGGTGGCAGGGTTAACCCATCCGTCATTGCTTCTAATCATTCGTCGGTGGAGTGTGGGATGTAATTACAGAGCGCTAGGCAACGACAGGCTTCACAGGTAAAAATAGTCATGCGGGATGAGAGACTTCTGCATGCGTTTGGCATGCAGGTCGCTGTGTGCACAAGGTGTGTGTCGTGCATGTGGGCGTTTGGAGGAGTGTGTGCGTAATGTGCACGCCTGCGTGTACTGTGGTAATGAGATCTAGTTAGTGATGCTCCAGAGTGTCTTATTAACAAATAATAACAGCACTCCTTTGTTTTTTTTTTTTTACCTCTCTTCCCATCTATTATTCACACCTCACAGATTTACTCATGATTCATTTATAGGAGCATCTTGTGCAACCTAGAAACTAAATGTCACCAAAAACATCACTGTCAGACGGCGCTGTGCGTACAAGCAAGTACATACTGTTTCTCTGTATGAACCGTGCCTGTCCACCCTAAAATATGTCCTGCATTACAGAAAAAGTATTTATAGCAGCCAGATTGTAATTTGTAAAAACAAAAATAGAAAAAAATGGGACTTCTGCTATCTAGATCCGTCTGTATATACAAGTGTGGATGATGGAGTGCCTTTGAAATAGATGAGTTGGATTTTGCCGGATCAGTAACGAGGGCTGCGGTGAGGCCATTCTGCCATTCAAACCCCCCCCCAACTGTAGTGAAATCAGCATGACGCTCTGTGTACTTTAGCTGGATTCTCTTTCCGCTAAAATTACCAGGTTGGAGAGAGGCACTCAGCTGGGAACGCTGCTCTACATGTGAAGTAGGTTGTGTGTGTGTTGCATGTCTACATTCGTGTCAGCTCGCATTGAGAGAGCTCATGTAGGTGTGAACGTACGTGTGAATGAGCGAGCTGCCCTTCGCCTCTCTTCCCTCGCTCTCTCTCTCTCTCCAGGTGAAGAGCCTGTTCTGAGGGCTCTGCTCCAGTCGAGGCCCCTTGAAGCCAGGCTGGCACCACTTTACCTGGATAGAGGTAAACCTCCAGCACGCCATCTGTCTTAGCAGCAAACACTTAGTGGACCATCAGACGGCAGAGACAAGTGGTTTGGCAGCGACAGGAAGTAACGCTACACTGCGAGGAATATCCACATTTATATCCACATTTACTTCACTCCTTGCTTACAGCAAGAAAACATTAGATTTACACTCTTTCTGTACTGGAGGTGGAACAGTACACACATAATTCAATAACATTTTATCATAACCATCATTTATAAATGCTAAATTTATAGTTAAGTTCAAATAGTTACTGTATTGATAACAAATAATGAAATTTATGCATTAAGTGTTGATAAATTTGTTATCCATCCATTATCTACCGCTTATCCTCATAGGGTCGTGGGGGGGCTGGAGCCTATCCCAGCTGTCTTAGGGTGAAAGGCAGGGTACACCCTGGACAAGTCTCCAGTTCATCACAGGACACATAGAGACAGACAACCACTCACACTCACATTCACACCTACGGTCAATTTAAATTAGCCAATTAACCTAATCCCCATGCATGTTTTTGGATGGTGGGAGGAAGCCGGAGTACCTGGAGAGAACCCACGCAGACACGGGGAGAACATGCAAACTCCACACAGGATTCGAACCCGGTACCTTCTTGCTGTGAGGCGACAGTGCTAACCACTACACCACCGTGACGCCCTGAATTTATGTTATTTTAACTATAAAGATTGTAAATCAAAGATATTTGTAACACTTGTTAATGGTTAAAAATATGTTGTGACCATATGTTGTGGTGCATTTTATTCATTTCTGTTTGCTGACTGACTGTTGCTTATTTAGACATTCACACAGTGTTTATGTGTCCATATTAGCTATTAGTGCTGCACATAGTTTTCTAAGATATATTTGTTTACTTACTTACCTTTGTCATGTATTTATTTGGTATATTTTTCTACATATTCTACTTGAATACAAATTTCCCCATTTGTGGGACGAACAAAGGAGTATCTTATTTTATGATTATAGTTTGTTAAATGGTTAAAAAAGCATCTATGAACATAATTTAGATAGACAATTAATATTTTGTCAAAGGCTGACAGCTGTTTTTTGTCCATCTGTCTCTGTAATGTTTATATGTGTCTTACAAATTATTTATTAAATATTTACAAATATTTGGCAATCACTAACTAATAGTTAATACGGGATATAAATATATTTTAATGTGTGTAATAAACAATACACTCTGAATATATAGCACGTCACCAGATGTGAGCTTCAGGACCAAATACGTTCTGATAAGAGAGCAGCGTCTACAGAGTGACCACCATGCCGTTTCTGTTATTTTCTACCTTTACAATGTGTTCAAACCCATGAGCTCTCTCCTCCTGTAGATACCCTGAGACTCACTGTGCCACTCTGCTGCTTGCTTGCTCCTCTCATATCAGTCTGAGTGCTTTGAGAGCCTGACATGGTAGAGAGAGTGGAGATGACTGTGTGCATGAGAGAGAGAGGGGGAGGGAGAGAGGGAGTAAATAGCATCCCAACTGTAGAGACGGCATTTAAGTGTCTCTCCCTTTGCTCTCCAATAGTACTGCAGACCCATTACCTCGCTGCGTACACTTGTGTGTCTTCCCAGTGTTGGTGTGTGCGCTACAAATGTATTTCCTCCAATCGTCTCGGCACTCCCACGCAACTCAACCCTCTACCTTTCTGTTCCGATCTTTTCCTCATTCATCATGCTTCCCTCCCTGTCCTCCTGCCACAGGTCTTTGCTAAGGTGTAATTTAGCTCCTACTGTTCTCTAATTTCTGCCTTATTCAGGAGGGGCGTGGCTGCCCCCCCCCCGACACCACGGATCCAATCTGTCAATCACCACCACCACCACCCAGCTAGGAAATTGCGTTCAAAGTGAGAGTAATTGTTAACTCTGCCCTGTGTGGGTTGAATTGAACACCCTCCCGGTTTGGCACTAAGAGAAATATGTATTCAGAGGCGAAGCCAGGTGGATCTGTGGGGCTTTTATTGTTGCTGAGAATAAGGTGAGGACTCTCCTCATCTCACCCTTCGTCCTCTCTAATCAATCTTTGCCTTTCCTTTACTTCTGCTCTCATTCCTCCACCCACTTTCCCATGGTATGTTTTTTCATACAATCATAAAAACCCTTTTCCTCATTCCTCCTTTTCCATGATTATCAAACTCTGTTCTGTTTCACTCCCTGAAGGACAGAAAAGGAAAGATGGGAACAGAACAAGCGTTGGCAGCTGCTGTAAAAATCACAATGTTTATCTCCAATTTACAGTAGATGGCTCTGTGATAACACACTGGAGTCCCCTTGATATTCACTTACTTTACTAACCTAGACGCTGGCTGGCTGAAAGAAAGCCCACTGAGCAGATGACCTGATAGGTCAAAAATACTCTGAGCAGCGAGTCTCCGGTTTGATTCCCTGCCAGCTGAAAACGTTAAAAAAATCTATTTAACATAAACATGCTCAGAAAGCAACTCCTATTTGTTTAAGTCCTTGAAAAGCTAAAATCAAAACAGGTAAGCAGGTTGTTGCACCAGCTCCCCTGCCTTCACTCTCCTGGTTAAATTATTGAAAAACAGAAACATGTTGATTTATTTCCCTTTCACTCCAGAAAACCACTTACCTCTATGTTTCTGCCGGCATATTTCTCAATACATTCTGTGGCTTTTGGCATTCCCATGCAGCAGATTCAAACCCGCAAAATTCAAAGAGCAAAACCTGCCATCTGCTCACTACTTCCAATGCCATTATTAATTAATGCACCTCATTCAATCACCTGTACAGTGAAACAACACCAACCAAGCCAACAGCCAACATGTAAATAACTCATTAACCTTTGCTCATGAGCAGATAAGCAGTTATTGTACTCATGTTACTTTAGTTGACATGGGAACAGACTACGCCTGGTGTATTTTTGTACCTCCTCATTAACTGTGCTTCTTTGAAAGCAGCCTGTGCATCTCATGGACAGATGCCATTAGTCAAGGTTCAAACTCAGAGGTGGGTCTGAGTTAGCGATTGACAGGTTGCTTAGTTACTGTTGCCATACTTATCAAGCTTTTCGTTCTTGCACGGCTCGCATGGTGGCAGGTTTTATCAGTCAATTAAGCGTTAACGTCAGCTCCAAGACTTGGTAGAAAACACAGTCTCTGACTGATTAAGTTTCCAGCTCACTCATTTTAAAATGACCATCTCGTGAAAGGAGTCCTGACTATGCAGTTGATGTCCACATACTGTACATGCTCCATGCTAAAGGTACCGATGACGCTACCTCCAGTAACACTGATTGGGGTTGGTGGTGGAATGGAAATAAAGACCTGATTCTTCCAGAGGGTCAAACACTGCTGCAGAGGCTAAGGCTGTGATTGGACGATCACAGTTTGTGCGACTTAAATTTCATCTTAAATTTCAAGTGCTATGTCCAAATGCTGCGAATCCATGACTTGTAGACTAGTAGGTGGTATCTTCTAGAGAGTGCACATGCAAATAGACGCCCACTATAGATCAATGTAAACCTGCTATAACCCCCCTATATGTGAGTGTCTACTGGGTCTTAAGGCATTTGCAGAGGCCTCTGAGGGTATTCAAACATTCAAAGACTGCGTGTGAAGCAGAGAGAGAGAGGTGGAGGATATGGATGGAGCGCCGCTGTCTGAAGGGGAATGGGGAGGGGAAAAAAAGGGAGGGGGGTAATTAACATATTAATGACCCCACCTTCCTACAGCTTCTGTCGGATAGTCCAAACACTTTGATAAGTATGCAAATGAGAGCTGCACCATCTGAAGAGGGAATTAGCTCTGCCAGAGACAGCCGAGAGACATGGGAGGGGTAGGAAGGAAGCAAGGAAGGAAGGAAGGCAAGGAAGGAACAGAGTGTTAGGATGGAAAAAGAGGCAGGAAGGAGATGAGAAGAGGAATGTCAAGATGAAGAAACGGGAGGAAGAAAGGAGGGAGATAGGAGTCCCAGGTGTGCTGATGAACTGATATCCTCATGTTTGTTTTACTTTCTTTAATTATCCACTGCGCACGTTGGTGAATGTGTGACAGAGAATGAGTCAAAAGCTTTCCTTTCATTCTGGGATTGATTTGCAGCCGTCCGTCCCTGCAGCAATGTGCAGGACGGATGGAGGGGTCCAGGCTGGCCGGCGTACAGGGAGGGAGGGGTGAGGTGAGCGACGACCCTGAGCAGACAAGGGCAAGTAATTACAGCAAGGACTGATTTCACTCATTCTATCATTGAAGGGAACGGCGAGTAATGATGACGAGGGAGAGCACCATGGGAAGTGAAAGACTGAGACAAAGAGAGTTCATGAATGTGTGTGTGCTGGAGGAGACACCTTCGAACAGCCAGGTCGGGGATTCACCGACACGCTCGCCACGTTCCACAATTATGTTGAATAATTAAAACGTTTCATTAACTTGATCATTTCCTGTTCGGTCATGTTTCAGCTTTGACACTGGCAATTAAAGCCCAGGCCGAGACTACAACGCCTCCCTAATTCAGCCAGTCGGCGACACGAGGACGACCTTATGTCTTTTGTATGAAAGCAGAAATCTGACAGGGGAAAAATGAGGGGCTTCAGCAGTTATCCACCTTACTTAACTGTTCTCAACACTTCAGTGCAAAAGCACACCAGGACTGACAAAGAGATCTACGTGCTCAAGGTGAAATCACACAAATCTGGATTTGGTTTCCTTGGACGTTTTTGATTAATGCAAATACAGAAGTGAATAGGTTAGCTTTGCGAGGCAGCCCGAGGCGCTGAGACATCCACCTTGAACACCTTTACATATTGATAGCTTTTACATGGTGTGTAATTCTTTTCTGGATTTTTTTTCTGATACTTGCAGTCAAGTGAACAAATAGATTGTTCCACACAACCACACCACCACCTTGAACACTGATGGATTCAGTATATATGATGCTGTAAGAACACAAAAATATCTTTACAAATGGTGGCCTTTGTTTAAAATCAGGGGAATTCTTCACTGTGCATTAACACGATAATTAGCAAAATCCCGGGTTGTCCTAGTTACGTAAGACAGCTCTTTTTGTCTTTTGAAATTGGATTACTGCAGGAGGAGCCATTTATTTCTAGAAACGGGGAGGGGGGGGTGTCTCTGGCATAAAGCTATCCTCCTCTATTGAGCTCATGCTCTGTGCTTATACACCCCAATAAACACGATTAGCAGTGCCGACTGTAAATATGCAAATGACAAAAAGAGATGTTTATGCTGAGAGCTCTCTGTCTAGCACACCCCCCATACCTCCTCCTCCACCACCACCACTATTGAGATGAGCTCTTATAGCTATCCTCATTTTTTTTTCTTTCATAAAACAAATTCAACCATGTAATTGGAGCTTTGAATGCAAAGAGACACCTTTACCTTCCATGCCTTTAATATTTGCTGCTTTCAGCTCACTAAACTTCTCACATGTCATCAAACCTGCACCTCAAGCTCTATTTTGTCCCATGTGAGGAACCCATTACTGTGTGAACCGATACAACGTGTTCCCATGCAACCACTTCTTGTTTTCCTCCCAATATCTAACATCCATGTCCATTTCCATTCCAGTCTTTTCAAAATAAACCTCCATCTTCATAGGAAACAATTTAAGCAACAGAACTACTTATTTACAGCTGCCTGTATTTTTGTATTTTGCTGTATCTGGACATTTCTTCCTCTGTGAGAACTTAGAATCCTGGTGTGAAGATGTGTAAGTGGTGGATACAGCGCAGAAAAAAATGATGAAATGAATCTGGCGTTGGCTTTTTCCTGCTGGATTTAGAGACTTTCAGTGCTGCTGGTGCTACTTTCATAGGAGAAGAGTTGGAAACAGTCTGCAGGGTTTTTTTTTTTTTGATAAAAATTTAATCTGCTTTTTCTAAAGATTACTTTAACCCTAGTGTGCAGAGTGAAAATGAACTCTTTGAGTGCCAAATATGTATTTATACATCTTAAAATACAACGTTTGAGTGCCTCAAACGTATTTATAAGTTTGTTTTTTTCGGCTGCAAGCACAAGAGGGCGCTTTCACACAGCCTGTGAGTAATGTTGGGGCTTCTGGGATTTGTAGTCGGGACATAAAGAGACGGTATACAACACGGAGATCGAAGCAGGAAGTGGAGACGATCAAGATTAGAGAGCAAAACAAACAGATTCTGGACAAAAAGTGGTGATTTTGGTGAAGGTGGCCTCTACCTCTGATAAAACAAGAATGGAACAAGGTAAAAACAAACATTTTTTTCATGATGAAATAGAGAGTCTCTTCTTTCATTTCGAAGTCATAGTACAAAATATTCTGTGGGTCTTGAAATATGACTCAAAATGGGCAATATTGCTGGCACAAGGCACTTTCTGTTTTTATTAAATTCTTAAAGGGCTGGCACTCAATGAGTTAAGTTGTGATATTGACCACTCAATAATGTATGCCCTCTCCAAAACCATATTAATTACAAGAAATCCTGACTGGAATAACTGGAAAATCCATACTCGTCAAACTAATCTGGTTATTATGTATGAGGATGACTTCCTGTTCGGTGCTACAATCACAAACCTGTCTTTAACCTAAAAAACATCTCTGAAAATGTGATTTACATCTGACTGCAGATAGTTTACATTCACCTAAAGCATGTCATCTTACAGGGATGCATGCAAGGAGGGTATATGCAAATAAAAACACACATGTAATGAAGCACACAAATGCAACAGCAACAGCACAGGCTGCTCCCCGTAAAGTCAAGCGTGTTCGTCCTGAAGACTATCAACTCTCCATGGAGAGAGGCCATCGAGCAGCATTATCGACATTATAGACGGCTCAGCCTGGAGATAGGCTTCACATCGATCCCCTGATTAATTACTATCTGCAGGCAGCAGCAGAAGGAGGGAGGGAGGTGAGAATGATAGAAAATGAGGGAAAGAGTGAGAGTGGAGGGGCATGAAGGATTGGGGAGAGAGAGAGAGGGAAGGGAGAGTACACCTTGTACTATCTATGAATATCAGCTAAAGGCTACACAGTAATCTTCCAGGTGGAATAATATTTTATTGATATATAGGTAGGCAGGAAACCTTATCTTAGCTGCAACCACCCGCTACCACACAGCCAAGGACAAAATGAAATTCACACATTACTGGGGCGGAAACAACTTGCAAAGACAAGTAGAGGACACTGAAATAGCCACCGCTGAATTCAGGTTACACTTCACACCAAGCAAATAGCAGTGAAAATAAGAAGGAAGAATGTATGTAAAATCCACTCTGGCCTCTGTGTGCATCTAAGACCACCGGACAGAGACAGGCAGACTGAGTGGCTAACATTAATGAACTCCAGTTAGATCCTTTGGGCTACTCTACCTGTTGTCCCAAGAGACAGTGTTGTGCTGTGTGGAGCATCAGTCAATAAGCTGTTACAGCACCAGCACACGGCTCCATTAAGACCAACGCTTAGCAGTGGCTGCTGTGTTTGAATAGCAACAAAGATATTTAGGTTCAACTTGGTATCGCTTGTCTTTTTTTCTTTTTGTCCCTACAGTAGCCATGTTAGCATTCGACATGCATTCAAGCATTCAAGTGTTACAAACTCACAGCTGTATCGTGTGATAAGGTTTAGCTTTCAGCGCTGCAGGTGGACTGTACACTCGACCACACGATGATACTGTTAATAACTGTTAATAAGGAGTGGATGTGGTCATCGTGATGTCACCCATTGGTTTGTGGACTCCCATTTTGAAGCTTCAAGTTCGGCATTTTGGCCGTCACCATCTTGGTTTTTGCAACCACAAGTGACACAAGATAGTGGAGCTAAGTGCAACCCACTGAATGAGACTAAAAAGGTTATAATTAACTTTCATGAGCTAAAAACAGACTATAGGTATAGGTATATCAAAGTCATAGTTTCTGTTTGACTTAAACACTTTCATCATTTCCAATTAATTCCTGCTGTGGACATGACACAAAATACAGGAGTTTTTGTTTGTATTGAATGATTGAATAGTACACCTTATTAGTGAGCCTCACCAAGTATTATTAGCATTATATTTAGAGCTTGTTGGAGTTTAGTGATATGACTGGACAGCAGCAGGGAATAATATATTTCTCACAGTTGTAGGTAAAGTGTGCTGTTTGTGATCAATTATTTTTCAGTAGGCAGGATGCACATGCACAGAAAATAAAATTCAGAAGTCCAGTTATCCTTCTTAACAAAATGACAACAGCTCTAGCTAAAGGAAACTTTTCCAGCGACAAAGAAAACCTTCAACTTTGAAATGAAGCCGTGTTCTACCTTCCACCCACTCGACTCAGCCGACAAGAACTTTTTACGACTGTAGGCGTAGAGAGAGAAAGAGAGAGAGAGAGATAGCTGCGCTGCATGGGTAATGACTTGATAATTGTCTATCATGCTAAATATCATCAAGCACATTGGGCAAAAAACTGAATTATTTAGCTCATCTAGATGAAACATTAAAAAATGAGAGAAAAAAAAACTCTTATTTAATATTTCATGCAGGAGTATTGCGTTAACTAGAGGGAAGAAAGACCTGGATGCTTCTTGTTTCTGTTTTGTGATGTTGAAGAGTCCAAAGAGAGGATGAAGAAAGAGGACAATAGAGAGGAGGAGTGGCTGCTATTCAAACAGCAGAGCAGCGTCTCTGGTTGGCTGATCCAGGCGCTGTTTGACTGTCTCTACCTCAGCACTGAGACAACAGCAGGACAGTTTTCTGTGTGGGTGTGTATGAGGACGTGTGTCGGTCCACTTGTATTTGTGTGGATCGGTGCAGTGCATTTTTGTCAATCCCACTGACCTGAAGAGCTCTGTTAATGCTGGATCCACAGGCACTAAGAGACAGAAAGACAGAGAGAGATATTATGAAACAGGAATGACTCCACAGGCTCTTTGTCTGAAACACACACAGGAACCTGCTGAGCAGATGATCATTGTGACTTATGATCTGTGGAGGTTTACCATGAGATAAAGCACCGGTGAGACACTTTAAGCTCATTGAAATGTTGACATTTTGTTGTATTTAAGTAACAAACATACATATATTCATGCTAGAAAAACATCCTTGGCTTAAAGCCTTTACACACAGGGAGTGTGGCGAATAAATCACAAAGAGAGAAATCCAAAACACTCGCCTGCACATTTCATATGTCTAGGGCTTTTATTGTGCTCTGTGCTGACTTTGACAAGGTGTAAAGGAGTTTTTCAATAAAGGAAGGCACAACTCAGCTGGCTCAACACAACATGATTGGTTGATGTTTGTTATGGTATGTGATGTGAAAGCTCCGAAAAGAGCTTGAATACCTTGAAATTAAATTACATCACATGATATAATATTATGTTGATGTTCTGTGTGAAAGTGATTATCACAAAAAATGACATAATTTTAAAAGGAAAAGAGGAAAAACAAATATCGCTGAGTGTAAATGCCTTCATGTTGACCGTTTAGCAAAATATAATCCTGCAATATGCATTTCTTTAATTTATCAGTACTGATTAACTTTTACCAGAAATAGTTAAGCATTTACAGAGGTTGTGTTGGTGAGAATTAACTGTGCAAGCCGTGTCCAATATTAATATTATTATTTGTGTTATAAAAAAATGTATATTAATTTATAATTATTATATTATAAATAAATAATGCAAAATGTGGGTAAAATACAATTGGATACTTTTAAAACATCTGCAGTGTTAATTTTTTTTCATTATTGTTGTTATTATATCATTCTTTGTATTTTATTTGCATTTTTTTAACTTGTCTACTGTGATTTTATAATTCAGTATTGTTGTTTTTTTCCAACTTTTTTTTGTTTATTATTGCTTCCATATATATGCCATACAACGTTGCACAATCTTGAGCTGCTTTTATATTTTGGTGGGTAAAAGACAAGTCGTCCACTCTGATGGACCTTATATTATATTAGATTTACAAGTGGATTAATGACAGTGTGTTGATATTGCCATCTAAGACTAGATAATAAATACTGACGCCGTGTGCAATGATCCTGAAACCTGAAAAATCAGACATACAACCAAGATCATGATTTTGTTTTTAGATTTAGGCTACAAATTAGGCCGTTTGATAGTGTTCTATATTTATGTCATCTGTGTCTGAGATACATCCTTTTCACAGCAGATATTTTCAGTCAAATCATCTGCTGGCAAAAAAAAAAGCATGTGACAAACAAAGTAGTGTTTAATGGCGTGCACACTAAATCAATTGTGGAGATAAACTGGCGAATGTGGAGCGATGACAGACAGATGATTTCAGTGTCGGCTCTTCGCTCCATCGTTTGTTCTGTCTTTGGCCGACAAGCAGAGGACATGTTAAGTCAATCAAACGAAGGCCTCGTGGTCGCAGGCCTCGCTACGCAACGCTTGACCCACTTGATGCAGGTCAGCACCTTGTTCTCTGTTAGACACTTTCTAAAGTTCACAGAAATAAAATATGCATCAAGAGGATTAAAACATGGTCACTCTTTTTTTAGATGTTTTAAATCTCTGGGTAATGACCAGTCATCAAAAGCTTAAAAAAGCTCCAATATTGAGTGTTCTTAAACACATCAAACTATTTTTTTTTGCTAATGGTAATTTCTTAGGTGTGTCTCCAAATGCTTCAAACTAAACATTTTTTTTAATACAATAAACTACAATAATTGACAAAAGTATTGAGTGTCAGAAATTATTTTTTTTCATAAAATATTACTAAATAAACAAAGACAACATAGTGCTCTAATAGTATTTATAATGATTATATTTAATAACATTTATTTCTCAGTTGAGTGCGAAGGCGTTTCAATAGATTCGCTACATTCTGCAAGGAAATTAATGACGTCGTCATGAGCGTTCAAATGTGATAATGAGTGAGGCTGCAAAAAGATTATGTGCTCTGTGTATTATGGTAATTATTTAACATGGTATTTATTTTAGATTGATCTAAACAGGACCATGCACACAACAATTTTACACAAAATACACTTTTAAAGGGTGAAACACACCAGAGATGTGACTCAAGTCATGTTCCTGAGAAAGTCTTCATAAAAAGAAAAGAAAACTGGTCTAATAATGAGAATATTGGACGTATAATGGATCTGACCTGCTCTATGACAATGAATTCAATTTGTATTATGATCCCTGATATTCAGTGAAATAAACATAATAAAAAAAAAGACAAAAAAACTTGATGAAAACAAATGTATTTCTTAGTTTCTCTTATTTTTTTTCCTTAGCTCTCAAACAAAAATCCCTCCCCATCACGTGTGAAAGTAACCACAGACTTTTGAGTCGAGTCCGTAGATATTTATTTTCTGTCATGTCATCAAAACAGTGAGTCCAAGTCACAACGACTCGAGTCCACATCTCTGAATGAACACGGCGTCGTTCCCACAGGCAAACAGTCATCAGTGCTTTATTTTTATGCTGTTTTTACATTTCTGAATGAAGTCCAGATGGACGGACAAACTAAAAACATACCGCCATAGGCATAAAGAGCGTAAAAACTACCTGATCTTTTCTTTATTCAAAGTTCTACAATTTGTTTTCACTGCATATCATTTTGCAGGATTCAATGTCCCTGTGGTGAATATTTCATTTCGAACAAAGCTCTTAAAATGTGGACTTTGTCATTCTTTTTCTGCAAAGATATATAAAAATAGAGGAAGAGGAAGAGCGAGCGGTGAGAAGAGGCAACTCAACTGTGACAGTCTGGGATTTGTGCAGTGGTGTGTGTACGGTATATGTGTGTGTTTGTGTCGGGGGAGTGAAGGTCACCCTGAATGGCAGCAGTGCTCTGTCTGTGTGTGTGTGTGTGTGTGTGCGTGTCCGTGCGGATACCTTTGGAGCGTGTTCGATGGCGTTTATCGTCTGCATCCACCTCCATCTGCAGAGATGCCACAGACAAGCTGTTAAAACCACACCAGACAGCAGCACAAAATTAGCTTTAATTTGGATGAGTGTTCCTTCGCTTTCAGGTGCCTCGACAAACACGTGATTCACACCTGATGTTCAGGACGTTTCAGACTATCTGACGGACTGACTCACAGCCTTTAAAGACTGAGGAATGCTGGGATTCCTCTTTTCTTAAATCACTGCTGTAGAAAATACATCCAGCATTTCTCAATTTACACAAATCAATCACAAATGAATATTTACAGCTGAGAATATGTTTTTTTAAGATATCAGACATGTACTCTGAGAATTACTTAAAACGAATACAAATTATGCAACGACTCATATTTGGAAAAGACATGTATTCAATAATTTGTCTATCTCCTACGTTACTGCTGAAATAAATATCTGAGGAAAGGTTTCATGAATAATCCAACCTGCTTTCATTAAATACCAACGCTTGGTCAGTCGGATACAGACGAACGAAAAAAGACTCTTCAGACAACAACATATTTTACAGTAGTTTTGTAACATAAATAACTGTATTTTACTAATTTCCAAAACCTAATTTTGTAGTTCAACACTGAGGAAATTTGTTATACTGGAAGTTTATTTTGAAAGGACACCATTTATGTAAAGAACAGACCATCCATGATGCATCCAAAAATGGCGCTAGAGGATTAGACGGAATTATTTGGTGAGCAGGAAGTATTGAGACTGAACCGTTAAGACAAACACGAACATTTACAGGGGGATGGTACTGGGATTAAAACCTAACCTTATAACCTAACGCTGGTTGACTGATGATACAAGACAAACTGCAAAGGACAAGTCTAAAAGTAACAGAGAGTGAGGATGTTCTGCAGCATCAGATATTTGAAATGATGTAAAATGTATTAATTTGTCATTTTGTCCATCTGTTCATGCACTCTTCCACGAATGCCCGACCACCTATCAGTCATTCTACAGATGTGCTGCCAGCAAAACGGCATACAACATCAACAGCACAGTTTCCATTTATGCCGTCTCCTCCTCAGTATTCAGGCCTTTCAAGCTCTTCATACGCCAGAGTAAGCATTATCCTCCCCTCCACCTCTCTTTCATGATTGCCACACCAACACATCCCTCTAACAGCAGCTCTACCTCCTCACCTACACATCATAAATTGTTGAGGAGCCTGAACGTCGCTCTGGTGTTTCTACATGTCCCTAAATATTCACGTCGGCTAGGTTCGGGACTGTGACGGGGAGGCCGTGGCCCTGTTTGGATGTCTGTTTTTATTAAACATGATTTATTAACACCATACTTACTGTACTGTAGAGCCCCTCAGCCCTAATGGTGTGTTGCTTTATGAATGCCCATAAATGTTTCAACGGGAGAAAAATAAAATGATGAAAGGCGGGGATAGCTTGTAAATCTTATTAGCGTAGCAGGGAGGGAACGACCCAGAGTGTTTTGGTGAGGATGATCTAAACTTTCTATATATGAAAAATATACATTATACATGGAGCGTAGCTGTGTTACCATGGCAACGGAGAAGAAATCCATCCTTGGGAAGTCGCTTGTCAATCGTCTCCCCTTTCATTCAGGCAGAGATTGAGCAGAGAGCGCTGCGACTGTGTGCGAACGTAGGCGCGTAACCTTGAATATTTCATCAGTAGTCATGCGAGCAAAGTGGAGTTAGTCTCCTCTCGCTGAGCATCTCTCATCGGTCTGATCATTGCTCTGTTTTTATCAAAGCTGCGCTGGAACAATCTGCAGTACGAGCAGGAGTGATAGCGTCCCTTCAACATGTGCAGTTCACTTTACAGCTGGAGAGAATCCACGGTGCTTACAGTCGATTTCTTCTTATCTTAACGATAGGGTGCAGACGTAACACTCTGTCTTAAATTCTAACTTGCTAACTTTTAACACAACATTCAAAACCACAATTCATTTTAGAGCCAATATTTTATCAGTTTCCCTATGTTTTAGTCACTCATTGCTGCTGTTTCTGCACTGAAATACCCAGAGATCAATGTGTCAATCAACGTGGGCGGTGTTGAAATTTTAAAAATGCATTTCATGAATTTTGAAGTTTCTGTAGGTGGCGCTCATTTCTTTCTTTCATTGGAAGGTTTCGTTCCTCCCACTTCTTCTCTAAACTATAATGCTGCTGCTGAAAAATAAAAAGAGCACCTCCATGCTCCCGATGAATACTTTATATGAATTATATCAATTATATGATGAATAAAGATACATACAGTATATTACATGGTCCGTCTTTGAAGAAGTTTCTTGAACCCACCAGAGTGAGCTGTCTAGTTTGAAAATGAAATGAATGAAACACTGAAAAGGAGAGAAATGGTCTCAACCTGCTTGCAGTTGAAAGAAACATATCATCTGTGGACGTGGAGACATGGATGCATGTTTAGTTGAAGTGTACAGGCGGCGCCTATCTGAAGCCGTCAGACTCCCTCTGAGCGTACAGGTTTTAAGCCAATCCAGCAGCAGAATAAAACAACAGCAACGATGTAAGTCTGGACCCAGGAAGCAAGCAAACCTCCGCTGCTCGACATATGTTGATATGTTGAGGCCTCATAATGTCTTTGGCTTCTTCTGTCTCTCAGTGCCCCCTGGGAAAATGTCACGGCTGTAATGAAGGTTAGCCTGCTTACTGAGGATTAGGAGGACGCCCACTCCTTCTCCGTCTGCGTCTCAATTAGACCCCAGATCAATGTCATTAAAGGCCCAGATGAAAAACCACAGAGTCACGTCAAGCCAAAAGTTTAGGTTGGCCATAAGTAAATGTTTATAATGAGGCAAACTCAAAATGCTGCATGTTCTCCTGTTTTTGCACAGCCAGCAATTCAACAACACCTCACATTAATGGTGCTTTATCGTAAAATATGTTAATTATTTGAAATTATTCAGAAAAGAAGTCCCTTCTTGGGTTGAGGAAAAAAAACATATTGGCTTATTTGAAAATATGTATCGCCAATTTTTGTCCTTTTGGAGCACTTTAATGTCAATATATGTGTTTTCTACACGCTGACACATTTAAAAGAAGATATTTTAACTTTAGTGAGGTTATTTTGCAGCATTGCTTAATAAAAAATTATTGACACTTAAAATAACAATTTATGTTGTCATAATTTACTAGAGCCAAAAGATGCCTTCAAGTTGCTTAATTTGTCCAAAAAAACATTCAAATAAACCAAAACATGTTTGATTTGCAGCAACAGGAAACTCTCAGATTAATCTTGATGAATGACTTTACAATTATTCAAATTGTCTGTGATGTTCACTTTTGTCAAGATTAATAAACAGGATGAATACGTTTTCTTTTATGAGCAGTTTTATTAGTGTCCCAGTAAAATTCAAAAACAACAATATCTTAAAAAGTTGAGAGACATTTTCACTGGACGTTTTGTGGCATCTAGCCAACAGAAACCCATCTGCTGAGTGTTTGGGAGAACGATGGTGGCCGAAGCATAAACGTGAACGTGAACCCTGTCTAAAGACAGAGTTTGGTTTGTCCTTCCTGGGCTACTGTAGAAACATGGTGGACTGATACAAACGGCTCATTCTGAGCTACCGAAAACCCAACTATTCCTACTTTCAAGTGATTATACACAAAAGAAAACATGAATATTAATATTATATTTTGCTGATAAATCTCCCTAAATGCTGCATTTCATTTCACACATGACCTCCACTGGGATAAGCCAGTAGGTAATTCGGTAAAAACCCTGCTCTACTTCATATTCCTAGTTACCATTCATGGCTTCTAAAAGTGTATGACAGAAGTTCTCTCCGTGTTTTGTAATTTGCATCCATGAATTTTAATCCACGTGGCACATTATGCAGAACATATTGTGTATGTATTTTATTCACTTTCACAATGGACAAGGTCTGGGATGAAGGCTGATGCACACCAACTAAGGCTACAAACAGCAGATAGCTTCTCATAGGAGATCCTCTGAAAATAACAAGCATATTGTGAGGGAATGTGGAGCTAAACTTTATACGTATGTTTGGAAAATAAAGCAGCTGTCCAAATGCCAACTGGTGATATTGATTTTAGAGTTGGCATCGAATGGAAAAATAAATATCTAAATTCTCAATTTTGAGAATGAAAGTGTCTGTGCCTATCATTAGGTGTCTTCATCATTACACAGGACACAGGAATACAATCAGACAAGCAGCATGAGGAGAAATAAGGGGAGCTGTTTGACAGAGAAGAACTGGGATGTTACTGGGAACGAAACATGATAAGAAATGAGGCGATTATAGTAGTGTTCACTGGGACGTGCATTTTGTATGTTTATCATTTTGGTGGTGGTGGTGGGGTGGGGGCGCTCAGACATCTGTCACAACAATTCACATCGTTATCAGTTTCCCTTTGTTTTCACCTTGAAGTTTTGGGAGAATGCGTTTCAGGCATATGGCGCCCAACCCGCCCTCCGCTCCACACAACACACACACACACACACACACACTCTCACATTGGTATTCTGTACGGCGCTGGGGAGCCACCAAAAACTGCTCTGCCTCTATCAAATATCACTGCAAAATAGGTATTTACGCCATGCATCATCTAGTGACAGTAAACATGTGCGCCAAAACCGATGCTGAGTGCATCTGAATTAGTGTGAAGGGCTGTGGAGATAGCATCTGAGTGGGCGCTGACAGTCAGAGTGAGAAAGAGAGTGACAGGAAGAGAGAGTGAAAACCCGGGGAGTGATTCCTAACTAGTGTGGAAAATGGCTTTGGTGGGCGACGGCAGCAGCGTGGCGCTCTAAAGCGGTTAAAGCAGTGATCAGAATATCAGCTGGTGATGATGGAGAGCCGCTACAGGACAGGATGTGTTCGTCGCTTGAACGGCTGCTGTGTCGTTCCTTCATAAAACCTTGATTCTATTCAGCTTTATTCATCTAAAACATGAATCTGTAAAAACTGCACTGCTGCTGCATTCATTGAGTGGGGAAGTTGAATAAATTAAACTGCTGTACTGCCCTTAAAAAGAGGTTTGTATTGGCTTAGACTACACCATGGTTTCCTAAAATCCAATAAAGTGGTCAGTGTAACATAATCTAAACACTTTTAAGGATTGATTTTCTGTTACCAAACATGCAAGTCAAGGCAATTTCACATCTGGGCTTCTACTAATAAATAATAACAAAACTTTCTGGTTTGAAACTTAGACACAAACTATTGGAGAGCATGTTGAAGAAGGGCTTGTCTGTCATTTCAACTTTGATTTGGAGATATTAACATGTGGAATTACCATATCCAACAAATCAGATTCCTGTCTGACAAACCTGTACAATGTACACAACTTTTCCCACCAAAATTAGTGCATATATATTTTTGTAAACAGGTAGATACTTTCCCCAAGGGGAATTCAAAACAAGACATTGAAAATGTTGCCGTGGTTACCTATTTTATTCTGATGCTTATTCAGTTTCTCTTTCAAACCAGAGCTGGTGATGGTTGGAAAGACTAACTGAAACTAAGGGGATGGTTTTGATGAATTTATTTTGTTACTGTCAGTTTGAACAAAATGTGTTTCGATGCTGAACAATTTTTGTATGTTAATAATTTATAGTGATTGTCTAAATCCTTGTTTATTTTATTTAGTATTTTTTTTATTATTTTTTATTGTGTCTATTTTACTGTACAACAATTTGGTACAACAAAGTATTAGGGCCACATTGAGATTTTTTTTCTTTACAGACTTCAAGAATAAAGTCATTATTTACAAGAATAAAGTCATAAATTTGTCTGTAAAAAAATATGGCCCTAATACTATGTTGTACTTTGGAAACCTTTGTGTTTATTTCAAATTTTGCTTTATAAATAAAATTGAATTGGATTGCATATTATATATTGACACAGAAAATAGGGCAAAAATTAGCATGGATGCCATGTTTCCATCATTGCATATAAACAACTGTGACTGCTGTGAGTCCTTTGTCCCAGGAATGAATGCAGGAATATATAAAGTACATTATAAATGACAACAGATTTTACTTAGTTACCAGGGAGGGCCAGTGATGGTCACACACACGCACCAAATATTGCTAGATTTTGCTGCAAGATATATGCATAATCTCATAAAAGGTTGACACCCTTTTTGTGGTGTTTAACAATGAGAATCAATGCAGACAAATTAAAAAAAACTGACAGATTGTTGTTAGAGATATGCATGTTGTCCTTCTGTCTACATTTGAAAAATGTATTAAATATAATTTAAAAAGTGTAAATAGGTCTGTTTTTTCATGCAGGCGTGGATCAGAAGCAGCTTGTGATCACGAACAAAACAACAGCAGAAAAGGTTGAAGTGAGCAGCAGGATGTGCGACACTACCTGAAAGGGTTTGGGGTCGAGACAGCTCTTTGGTCCGGACCTCTGCTTCCACCGTGAGCGACTGACTTTCAGCTGGAGAGGAACGGCTCACCACGTCTCCCCCAAACTCATTTTCTATACAGATGGAAGAAGAGGAGCATGCATCATTAAAATAACTTCCAGAACAATCACATTCACACACACAGCCATGGCAGGATCTGAAATTTCCTCCTCTCCTTTGACTCCGGGCTCATGAATAGTCATATAGCATCGGCTATGCGGCACACGCCTAGCGAGCGTTGATTTCCGCCATAACGACGGCCGCTTGTCGTGTGCGATAGGCTTGGCAACATGGGGTAATTAGCTAGATCTATCATCTTCTGCAGGAAGTGGGAACAAATATAGCTAATGATCCGTGCCTGCCTCCATGATTTCTCTCCATCCTTTGCTGAGTTAAGAGGAGAAGGAGGAGGAGGAGAGGAAAGGGGGAGGGCGAGAGGTGCAAGATGGGAGAGGAGCGAGGGTCGATGTCCCCAAAAAAACAGGTAAAATAACCTTCGACAAAGAGAAGGATGAAGACGGAAAGGAAGAGCTACAGAGGTGTGAGTGAACATATGCAGTCCAACACCGGCTGTCTTTGTTTCTTTCCATCCGGTGCTGCTAATTGAGAGAGAACATATAGGAGGGAACAGATGAGGTGTTGATGGTGTATAGGGACCATCACAAACAATGGAGGCCCCCATAGGGAGCCCACCAGACGGCCGTAACACCTCCACACACACACACACACACACACACACACACACACACACACACACACACACACAGCTATTTCCACCCTATTTCAAAGCAGCTTAAATCAAAACAATAGCTGGTCCCTCAGGACAAACTCAGCCATAGGCACACAGTGAGCACTCAGAGTGCCTGTTATGTAAAAGGAGTGGTGTTTGTGCATAAGCGGACTTTACCTCGAACCAGCAGGAGGTCTTTCTCTTACCCTTCATCACACACAAGCAACACACACACACACCTTTTTTTGGTCCACTTCCTTTGTAGTGTGACTCTGGCCAAGCTGGAAACAGTGTGAGTTGTTTTAAAGGGAACGGAGTAAACAACAGGCCGCTCAGACTGTACGTTCATTTTACGACTGCGGCCCTGCTGTCTTTTATGTCTTCAGAAGCTGGTTTGTATTTGATTACAGCCACCGGTGCTACCTTAAAGCATTTTCATTTCGTGGAAAAAAATGGTGATAAAACAAAGTCAAAGTGCCTCAGGGCGACGGTGGCTCACACTCTTGTATTAATGTATAACTACAGAGAAAACAGTGACTGTGGAGGTAAAATGAGCCAACAGTGTCATTAACTGAACTCCCTCAATATTATTCTTATATTTTTTTTTCAGAGAGAAGCAGACAGAAGGGTTTACAGTCTGCATTTTGAAGGATACATCAGGACGTCAAACTGTTTCAGCAGTGAAAACAGGTACAAGGATAAAGACAGAAGCTAATTTACACCAGAGCGTGCTGCCTGTGGAGTCTATGAGAAGCGACAGCAAGCTCAGCGAGCAAAATTTTGCATTTTCATCTCAACAGCTGCCATTTCTGTGGAGGCTATAATGGACTTTTCCTTCTCCTCCAATTCATGAGTCACCGTTTTGGTGGACTTTGTTCATCATATCCTGTGTTTGCTCTTTGGCTCAGGTGTCAAGCAAACATCAGACTTGTGTAGGAGTACTGTACAGGTACGTCCTCTCCCACTGCACTGCATCATTCTCAACATGCCTGCCATAGGAATCACTTGGAAACCGCCTCTCAACCTGGTTGTTTTTGTCTGCACCAGTAACTAGGACAATTACTACGTTCACAACTGGCCAAGAAGACTGCACCAGAGTTTGATTAAAAGGAATTAAATATTGTGAATAAACACAGTAAAAAATGAACATACATGACACAACTAAAAGTAAACAACAGAGACAACAACAAAAGTCCACGACCTCTGAATCAATGAGGTATTTTGTCCATATTTATTTGAAACCCTGGCTGAAGGCTGAACCGTGATTGGTCAGTCTGAGGCGAAGGGTCAGTTCCTGCTTTCACCACATAAAATACACAAACACACACACACACACACACACACACACACACACACACACACACACACACACACACTCTTCCCTGTACATTGGTCATTATAATCAGAGAGTAAGTCATGGGTCTGTCCTCTGATGAAGGCCTTCATGTGGAGGTTGACAAACGACACAGCTCTCTGACTCTTCATCAGAACGCAGACCTCCCCACCCGCCCAACAAACCTGTAGATCGCTCCAAAGAAATGTAAAAGGAACAAAGAAAAAAATGGCAAGAGTCTGAGCAGGATACAATGCAACAATAAAGCACACTGTGGAGGTGCATTTAATGTGCATCATGGAGTTTCAGCACCAAGGACAGCGACAGGCAGACAGACAGCAGCAGCAAGTGAGGCGCACATTCACAATCTAATGTCTTATACAATCACACACACACACACACACACACACACACACACACACATACTGCTATTTCCACCAGTATTTCCTATTCTTCCCTTTGTTGCACAGGTAGAATATGTGACCAAGGACTGGTAGACTTCTTCTCAGCCCAGAATCCTACAAGTGTGTCACAGTCCTGTTCCTCGTGAAAATGATATGGGACCATGCATTGCCCTTTGCTTGGCTCCTATTAAAGCCATCGTACAGACAGCTGTAATGAAAGCTCCATTGTATGGCACTGCGGTACAGGAAGAGGGCTGTGGATGTCCGTGGTGGCACTTTTCATGTCATAGACTGTACATGACAGGCATTTTAGTCACAAAAGAAACACACATATGGCACATGAGGACAAGCACACAAATAGGCACACATTACAAGAGAGATGCATGCGTTATGCATTTGATGTGTAACACACACACACACACACACACACACACACACACACACACACACACACACACAGCAATCTCCTTCTCCCAGGCTGTGAGAGAGTCTGGGGCTGCCTGACCTACATTCTGCCTGATATGTATACAGGCAGAGAGGAGATGAAATCTCACTAACTCTCCCTCTCTCCATATGTTCCACATGCTCTTTTCAGTGCCATTCATTGCATCTTGGACACACACACACACACACACATACATATATATGTATGTGTGAAGTAGCAGCTATGATTTCTTGGCCTGGTGCTGCTGCTAAAACCGGTGTTGCCGATGAAAAAGCTGCATGAGTTTGATGGATGTCAGTCTGAGGTGAGATTTCCGCTGCTGCACATATAAGAATCCTAAGAACTACCCTGTGCTTGTGATGTATGTAAATGAAATATTTACCCCCCAAAAGTGCTAAAGCCGACTTCTCAGAGAAACAAAATGGTGAAATGAGAGGAGAGGAGCGACAGAAGATAAGATGCTTTGTCTACATGTAAACAATGTATTTGTGAAAACGTGGCTTCATCTATTGGTTTTGGCGTTGTTTAAACACAGAGGTCTAGTGCTGCATCTAATGACTAATAGTCGTATTAATCTTAATCTCAATCATATTAATAGTCGATTAATCTGTAGACTATTTTATCGATTAATCAGTTAGCTGTTTGGTCTGTGAAATGTTGGAAAAATGGTGAAAAATGTCGATCAGTTTCCCAAAGCACAAAAAGACTTTTACTGTCAGAGGAAAGAAACCAAAAACTACACACATTAAGGAGAGTCAGACACACTAATTTAACAGTCAACTAATCGATTAATTATTACAGCTCTGACATGGACGAGTATTAGCTCCTCTGTGAAACAGTGGATGTGGCCAAAGTATTGCTGGAAAATGCGGTTGCTGGCTTTCTACCAAGAGCTTTAACTCATTCACACATAAATGTATGGTCACTATTTCAGACACCACCACCAACATTTCGTTAGCTTTATATTTGAGTAAGGATTGAGGAACAACACTTCGTCATCAGTCAACACAATGATTCCCTCCTTTGCAGTTTTGTGAACGCCTGGACTCGGCTTTGCATGAATGCTTGCTTGTGTACACGTGTTTACTGGCCTGATTAGCTGGAGAGCATGAGATGGGACTGGTCTGATAATAAAGCCAGCTGGCAGCTTTATCTAGTCCTCCTTTATCTAACTGCTCTGTAGAAATCAATGCTTCCACAGCACTGGACTGCAAACAGAGTCAGATAACAGAAACAGGACACATCATTTTTAACTTAAAGAGATCATTTTGACGCGAGCCCTTCTGTCTCCTCAAACACTGGGAGTGGTCTTCATTTGTCCAGATGCATAACCACGCTTCATACCCATACTCTCTTTTATTTTCTTTGCTCAGAGGGTCTGTATCTAGGAGTCCTCTACGGCCAGCCAGCACAGAGGTTAGTAATTCAAAGGGGTTTCAGTTTATAAAAAAGCAGACCTGATCCACTATATCCCTGAACTAAACCACCCCAACCCCCCTAAATCCCACTGGGGCATTACACTGACCACACTGTCAAAACAGTGATACAGCAGAAAGCAAGGGGAGAAATCCCATGACCCTGCAACCAGACAACTTTAATATTGCAGGGTTTATTCCAACAAATCCTCCAGAGAGTAGAGAGGAAATACAACAGAAAGCAAGAGATTCCTAAACAGTTTTTGGGGTAGTTTCATTATTCCCTGATATCAAATATCTTTTGTTTTTCACTGTGACACTTTTATTTCATTATTTCTCTTTTCATGACAGAGGTTTGTCCCCTTTGTTTGACCCCACCTCTCTCAACAGGATTTAACAACAGCCAGCTAGCTAGCTAGCTAGCCCCTGTTAGCTAATCCAACCAATGGCAAAAGAGTTAGCATTTTAGCACTCGTTGTTGAGTTTTTGGGCCTGAAATAATAAAATAAAAAGTCTGTCATTAACACAAGTCGAAGCGATGTAAGGTTTGTTCAAAAATATAAAATATGTCACTTTTGTCATGGGAACAAAAAGCTAACAATACTAGCTTTCTGGTTAGCCCACAAAAAAAACAAACAAAAGAGTCATTGGACAAATAAAATACTAAAAGAAATATGATAAAATGAAAATAAGAAAAATAACAAACATGAGTGTAGTAAAAATAATGAATTCACTTACTGGCTCATTTATTTATGCATTATTTACATTATTATTATAAATGTGCATTCTATTTATTTATATTTAATATCAAACACAAACACTTTGGGGTTCCATAGTGAATCCAAATTTCACCTGTCTGGAGACGTTACTCTCTAGAATGTGATATCTGCCACCAGTAAACATCATCAGTTTACTCACTAGGGTAGTAAGCAAATTAATTCCATAATTTGATAATAATTATAATAAGCAGTGATTACAGCTGGATGCTACGTGGCTTTTTTTTTTTTTTTTTTGGCAAATATCACTGTCAAGAAGTTCAGAGGTACTTAACAGTCCTGAATATGAAGGCAGTGGTCAGTTTGCTTCTTTTCATTGTGTCACACTGTCTACTCTCATCATCTATCCTTGAGGTTTCCATAAACACTTATCTCATTGAGGGTTGTGCGGCTGGAGCCAGTTCACACTGGGCCAGATAGAGCAGCCTATATTAAATTTACTCATAATACATTTTAACTGTTGGACACTTCTTGTACTACTAAACGACTAAAAGAAAAAAATGAATCTGCTGGTCTGACTCACAACACCTGGTATGTCTGAGACTGTGAGGTTCGAGGGTGAGAGAGGCTGTCAGGCAGTGAAGTGGACTGGCTCTTTATGACTTTCCTGCTCCTATCAAAGAGGGAGGCTGAGTCAAGGTAAAAGCAGTTTTCTGACCCGGCTTTTTTCTCTTCAAGGACGCCAGAGATGGAAGTGACCATGTGCACAACCTGCTCGGCTTCACAATACACACACACACACACACGGATGACGAAAGTAAAAACGGAAGCAAGTAAAAATAAAAAACACTCACAGCAACACACACCATGCATTCATTACTAGCTTCACAATGGGGCACACAAATAGCCAAAACTACACAGCCCACCCCTGTGTTGCCTCCTCTCTAAGGGCAAAGGATGATGATGGTGGTGGGTGTGTGTGTGTGTGTGCGTGTGTGTGTGGCCGTCGCAATTACCCACAGTGGGGTAATCACCAGCACAATGCACTGTGGGTTGGCTGCCTGGGGGAGAGAGTGAAATACTCAGGTGAGGAGAGAAGCCAGACAGCAATCAGCCCACCAGGAAGAGGAAGAGAGAGAGAGAGAGAGAGCAAAGGGCCATTCCTTTAATTTCCAAGGGAGAGCCAGGGCCTTAATTACTTGATGAGTCTCCTTCTCTCTCTCTCTCTCTCTCTGGCTGTAAAAAGGTGTGTCGCTGTGTCTGTGAGTGCCCATTATCAGACTGGGAAGACTCCAATCACCTCTGTGCACAGATAGCGAGTAAAGCGAACAACACTGCAGAGAGAGAGAGAGAGAGAGAGAGAGAGAGGGAGAGAGGGGTGATTTACGCCTTCAGAAGTGTTAACACCATCTCTCATCCCCCAGCAGCTATACAACACCAAGGCTGAGGAGCAAGACAGCCAAGAACTGAAATAGCCACAGGAAGACACAGAGCTGTTCGCTGCCTCCGCCTATAGAAAACGACACTGTTCATGCTGCCGCTGTGAGGAAGCCTTCATGATTCACTCTGGTCCGGCCTCCGAAGTGCCAGCATTTTTCTTGCATATGTAAATGACAATTATAGAGAGTGAACATGAATAATTATTTAACCACTGAGCAAGTGACTCCATAAATAAAGGTCCAGCTGCCAAATGTAGCAAACATTTGATATAGGTGACGTTTCATACACACAGTGGCTGCTTTTTGTCCTTTTGAGGACAAACCTCTTGGTGGTAAGTCAATCAATCACTGCAGGAAAAAGGCATATGAACGCCACAACAAGTTAGCATCTAATAAGAACGACTTTCTGCGTATAAATGTTATGATTTTAGTTAGTATTTAGCAACGTTAGTCAATTTTTTTAGTGATGTTTGTAACATGTTAGGCGGTTGTGCTACATTGATTTCCGTGTGTATTTTACTTAGTTTACGTTCTTATTTTAAGCCCTACCATGATGTTTCCCTTGCCATAACAAAACAGTTTTGTTGCCTAAACCTAACTACGCATGTTTGCAAAATGAGACATGAAAAGGCTAAAATGCGTAATGGAAACTTGCCACTCCCAGCGAGTTTAACTGTACACGTTTTAATCAAAGAGATCTTCATCGGGCGCTATCAAACCCCCTTTCTTCTTTCAAAGTTTGATGTTCGACACGTACTGTGACATTTAAATCTGTTTTTTGATAAACCAAAATACTATCTGTGCTATGCTATAAGGGATTAAAGAAATCATTTGATGACACTTTGGAAGACAATCATTTTTAACATAAACACAAGCCATAAGCATTTTAATGAGGATGCTTTATATTTATATTTAGTTATTAATCTGGGATCAAGATATGCTCTGAACATTTCACAGTTGTAAAATAAACTTATATTGACCTCATCTACAGGCTGTTCCAGGCCTGTAAATCAGGTTAGATAAATGCTATCAAACCCACTAGTAAAGCCTCAAAAGAACTGTTTGAAAGCAGAAATGTGATCGCCTGAGAATTTTTGTCAGTGCACCAAAAATTTCAAATCAATCAAATATGTAAACCCAAATATCACATGATCCATCATCCCATAATGAGATAGCATCTCCTCAGTTGTCACTCACTGCTCCAGTTGTCCTCGGAAACTTCAATGTAAGCAGATCTGAATGTTTTGCTGTCGAATGATATCAGATCCTGGGTGTGTTTTTTGGTGAATTGATACCCCTGCATGTGGCCCGCTGTCAAAGAAGGCCGAATGCTTATTTACAGCGAAGGCGCACACACACACACACACACACACACACACACACACACACACACACGCTCTCCCCTCGCTAGACAGACCAGAGGGGCTCAATCCAGAGATCCAGCATCTGTGCAGTGAAAAAGGATGGTGAGGTGTCTTTGAAGGTTAGCTGTCTTGTAGCACATCAGATGAGAGTTTAACCCTAAGCTATGATAAACTGTGACGTGTTGGAGTGCTTTGCCCGGGCTAATGAAATAGCTCCTTTTATGTTTCCGCTGATGACATTTTCCAACATTTAGTCCTCGTGGCTTCGTCCTTCTCGTTATTCATATCAGATCTCACTTATGAATTGGCAAGGACATCACTGTGTGTGTGCGCATGCCTTGCGTTAAATGTTACTTCCTGTAGAATGACTGTGTGTGTGTGTGTGTGTGTGTGTGTGTGTGTGTGCAGGCATGCTTGTAGGTGCACAGGTCAGTTGTGGTGTGCAGGCATGTGCACTCATTTGTGTGTCTGATTGCATCCAGGTCTCAATGCACTGATGAGCTCCATTGTTCCCCTCTCTAATTTTCTCCCTGGTTTTCTCTCTCTCTCTCGCTCTCACACATACACACACACACATACGCGTGCACGCACACACACACACACACACACACACACACACACACACACACACACACACCCCACCCCCTGCTTGGCTGCCAGTGTCTACCCAGAATACCAATGATGCAGTCTGCAGATAGATAGATAGGGCTGTCTGTCACATGACCCTATATGTCCTGAGGCTTTACCCCAGGATGACAGCAGACACACACACACACACACACACGCACACACACACACACACACACGCACGCACGCACGCACGCACACACACACACACACACACACACACACACACACACACACACACACACTAACACAAAGGTACCCTCAGCTTGCCATGCTGTATCTCAGCATATAGGCATCGAAGCAGGAAGGCACAAACACACACAGCACTGCAGATATTCACAGATATATATACACACATTCAGGCAAGCTAATGGGCACGCACACACACACACACACACACGCACACACACTCTGACTCACCACGGGCGAGTAAGCCAGAAAGAGAGAGAGAGAGAAAACACACCACCACTGTACAGACTTAATGTCTCTCTCCCATTCTCTCTGTAACACACACACACACATTCCTGCAGGCGAGATGGAAAAACAGTGAATATCTCCCAGTTGCATCCATATCTCTCTCTCTCTTTCTCACACACACACACACACACACACACACACACCCTCCTGTGGGAAGGCACCCCACCCCTGTTTCTCACACAAACACATTCGTCACTGACAAGGCTCTACGCAGTCTCCGGCTATCCTGTGGCACCAAAAATAGCAGCCTAATAGGAGGAAATAGAAAACATCCCCTCGCTCTCTGCGCTCAAACAGGACCTGTGTTTTCAGAGAGGGAGTCAAAGGCGTCGGACAACAGAATTTGTTTCGATTTGAACAACTCACCCTGTAATTCAAAACAGACAGAGAAAGCCTGCAGACAGTCAAACAAAGCCAGACTGAGCCCTGGTTACCACCGAGCGTCCCGTCTGGAGCGCCCACACCACTAACTCCACATACCTGAGCAAAAACAGACCCTCTGACACTAGAGTATTATTATCCAGTCACAATTAATGCTCTCAATTGAAAATCAAAGCAAGGTGATGAATATACGATATGCCACCGAGTCACATGATGAATAAATCCTAATAGAATCTATACTATATATCTATAATATGACCAATTATAAGTAATCCTGTCACGTCCATGTGCCAATAAAAAGTCAAATTGAGGTGCTGTCCTAGTTTCCATTTGATGTTGTTGTGCAGACTAATATAAAATATAAGCAGTGTTAATGTGAATGAAGTGGCAGAATAAACCCAGTGGGGTAAAGGCCTCTATATCAATCAACAATGCACAAGAAGTTCTGTAATTTAAGTATGTGGCAAAAACTATTAAGTTAGGTTTAGGAAAAGATCATAGTGTGGGTTAAAATAACAATGGAAGTTACGAACCAAAGTTAATAAATCAAAATTAACTTCTGGTTTCATGCCGGACATGAACAGCGATTCAGGGTTTCACCACTATTTAAACTTCCTTGTTCACAACTTCGTGGAGAACAAATGCAAACTGATTTTGTGCACTTTTCATGACTAAAAACAGCAATACAAGTTTTTAATGAGACACTTTAAACAATCAAGCAAAGACGACACAATTGAATAACTCCGCTAGTCAAAGTGTCCCACAGTAATGTGTGAATCCAGGTGTCTTAAATATCCAAACTCTACTGGAAGTGGAATACTCATCGGTATTTATTTGGACACAATGGCTCAGCTTTACAGTTACCGAACCGTGCCGAGTGACGCAGAAAAACACAGACAAATCCTCAGAAAACGAACAGGTGCTTAACTGTAAATTAATTTGATCCCGAGATCTTGCCAGAGTCGTACCAGCGACGGCGAGTCACAAGTTGTTTCAATAATTATCAGTTGCCCACACTGAAACAGAAGCTGAAATAAACAATAATCTGCAAACACAAACTGTGTGTATACATAAACGCACATACAGACATACACTCCGTATGTACTTCTCTTAACACCTGTTGTGAAATATGTATATGTGCATTTTTGGATTCCTGTCAGAAAACTTGCTATGTTGATATCACACTGCACACTGCAGCTACATCAAGGTGGCAGCGTGAGAGAAAGGTGGGATGATTTTATGCAAATGTCTGTAAGAATGAAACAGGGAAAGCACTCAGCGTGGCCGTACATATGTAACATACAGTAGTGTTTAGAGGAAGTGAATGCAGTCAGCGTAGACTGTGTTTTTGAGGTCTTGAGTTTGTCATTTTGGCTGTCGCCATCTTGTTTTCTGCAACCAGGACTACAACCCAACATTCTTAGGGGAGCAAAAATGTTATAATTAATGTTCATGAAGTGAAAACACACTGTGATAGAAAATAACTGTTGAAGCATGGTAGCAATCAGAAGCTAGCCTCGCTCTAAACCATCCCCTGCTTTATCGTCTATTCGACTCTAAATAGAACCATAATATAATAAATGAACTTCATGATGTATTGAGATGATAAACTTATTTATTTTTATTTCTCATTGTTGTTATCTTTTGTTTCTTGTCATACATTTTATATCTGCACGTTTTCATGCACCAACATACTATAACACCATAACATACATTCCTGATTCTGATGCTAATAAATCAAGTGAGAAGTTGGCTCATCTTCTCATAGACTTCTATACAACTAGAGGAGTCGTGATCTGATGAATTTTCAGACCTGGAGGTTGAGGTTTGGGGGGAGGTTACTGTTTTGTTTGGGAGTATCGGCACATATTTCATGTGTTTGTGTGTGTGCACATGTGCATGTGCGAGTGGGCTCAGGTGGATCGTGAACTCGGCAGATGGACATTTGGAGCAGCTTTGCGCCCTGCAGCAAAACGCACACATGCAAACACACACATACATTCACACTCCCACACACGGCTGTAACATTAACCTTGTGTAACTCTAGCCGAGAGAAAGCCATAAAAAAAACATCCTCAGTGCCTCAAATCACGTATCGACATACTTATCCAATATTTCAACTGTCCAAACACGGGGTAAGTCAAACCGACCATAATACTCTAATATTTCGTCTGTGTCCTGAATATACCTCTGCAGGCGTTTTAGCAAACCACACACTCTTCCTTTGGCATTCAAGCCCTTTTAACATTGTGCAATGAATTCACGGCTGGAAATATGATCAAGAAACATTAAACGACACGTACCAGTAACAGCTATGCTTCTGTTAAAATAAGCAATGCTGTCATTTTAGTTTATTTTCTAATTTCTCTGTAATAAATAACTATTCCAGAAATAGAACTGTTTGCTCTGACTGCTGTGTCTTTATTTGGTACACAGACTGTATATAATAAGGATAGAGTCTCTGTGACCTATGTTTCTGAAAAGCTATGATGAAGCTCATAGTGGACAGCTCAACTGTCACCATCTTGCCATCACCTCACATGTAAATAAGCCATTCAGTTACAGAATCTGCCTTAGTTTTAGATCGACATCGCTTTTTTAGTTTTTAGGGTATTTCCAGAGGCAGACACATCAGATCCCCTGTCGGAGCACAAGTACCACAACACCCAGTGAGACCATGAAACACTGAGTAGAAACTGTTGGATCCACACAACAATGGCGGCTCCTGCAGAGGTTAGCGTAGCTGCTGCAATAGTATCAGTTACATCACAACTGGAGAGTCTTTCTTGATTGAAAGAAGAGCAAAGAAAGGCGCTGAGTGAGTTTCTGTAGTTCTGATTGACAGACAGTATATACAATTCAAAGTGTTTTTTTCGGCAGCAGGGACAAAAGAGCGCTCTCACACAGCCTGTGAGCAATGTTGGGGCTTCTGGGATTTGTAGTCGGGACATAAAGAGATGGTACACACCACAGAGATCGAAGTAGGAAGTGGAGACGATCAAGATTAGAGAGAAAAACAAATAGAATCTGGAGGTGATTTTGGTGAAACTGCCCTCTACCTCTGATAAAACAAGAATGAAACAAGGTAAAAACAAACATTTTTTTCATAATGAAATAGAGTCTCTTTTGAGCTATTCTGTGTTTTCAGAGTCAAATATTGTGTGGGTTTTAAGAAATTACTCAAAATGGCCAAAAACGCTGTCATAAGGCAATTTCTGTTTTATAAAATGACTGGCACTCAGTGAGTTAAACATCCTGTAAGTTTCTGAACTAGTGATGCAGGAACATCTGAATACATATTGGAGGAACAATGGTTCAATGTGCAGTTTATATTCAACATATCAGGAGGCACAATGACAATCACATGTCCCCCTTTTCTAAAAGCCTGGGGTGCATCTGTCAGGATGTCCTTCACGTGTTAGTTGGAGAGGAGAGGCTGCTGCTGCTGTGCTCTATTCCTGTCATCATCCTCCCAAACGTTCGTCACTCTGACTCCTAGTTTCGCCTTCTTTCACCTGTCTGCGCTACTGTTTGCTGAACGCCTCTCCCCTCATAGGCTTGTCTTCCTATCCCAGCTGGGGGATGGAGGGGGATGGGTGGAGGGCTGTAGACGGAGGCTGTGTGGAGCTGCTCGCTCCCTGAGGACCCTCTTCTGCCAGCCCAGTGCCACAGATCAACAGTCAGCCAGCCAGCCGTGCACTGACCTCATCCCTCGCTCTCTCTCTCTGCCAGAGGCTCTTGCTGTCCCCGTGTCTCCTTCCTCCGCCAACTGGCTGTCCTGCTACCAATGGTGCATGTCTGTCTGGCAACCTCTCTGTCTGCTGCTCTGTTTTCTGTCTCTCTCTCTGCATCTATTATTCCTCCAGTCCTCCTGTCTGTCTGTTTTGTGTCCGTCCATCTGCCTGTCTGCCTGCCAGCCACTCTTTCCAGCCAATACCTCTCTGCAGGAAAGCGGCCAGGCTGTCAGCCGCTCTGCCAATCTGCCCGACTATCTGCCCGTCTATTCGTCATCTGTTTGCGCCTTTATTTGTTTGCCTGCTCGTCTATCTGAATGTTTACCTGTCTGCCTGTCCATCTGTCTGTTATCTGCTTATTTGCCTCGTCTGAGTCGGCATTGAGGTGTGTAGTAAAATGACAAACATGACCTTGCAACCCTTTTCTATAGTAGCTAGTAGACAATATGATGAGGAAAAGGATTGGTGCTGTGAATGGAGTGCGACCTTCCAACACCCAAACAACACACTTCACCTTCAACAAGGCGGATCATTGACCATGTTTACATGCAAGTGTTCTGCCAATATTCCTACCAAGCCCTTTGATAAAACCGAAATAGTTTGGCCATTTTTGATTCATCTTTTAAGACCCAAAGAATATTTTATAGTATGACTCTGAAACTACTGAATAGCCTAAATGAAAGAGGAGGCTCTCTATTTTATCATGGAAAAAAAAATGTTTGCACCAGATACCGATTGCTCTGCTCTCTGATCCCAATGTCTCCACTTCCTACTTCGATCTCTGTGGCATACACTGTCTCTTTATGTTCCGACTACGTATCCCCAAAAATTTACAAAATGTGCATCAGTTGCCCTCAATCAGTTAACATTGCTGATGAAAATGAACATTCCACAGATTTTCCTGTTTACACGCAGCCGTGCTTCTTCTCGGATCAACATAACCGATGGCGAGCACAGCCTCTTTCATTCCTTAAACCATCTTCTTGGAAAGGTCAGCGTTGTGATAACCTGTTGAAGTCTTTCAAAAGGATTAAATTTAGATGTGTTTCTCCTTCTCAACAGAAATGTGGGCTTTTCATTTGGGCATGCATTCCTGCAACCTGCCTGCTAGGTGGTTTGTATAGAGCAGAAAACAGGAAAGAGGCATTTGAATCGCATATTGTAAACGGGCTGTATACACGTCTAAAGAATGCTCCTGAAACCTGAATAATATCGACATATCCCACATGTCTTAATCTGAAAATGATCCATTTTCCTTGGCCTCATTCAGAATATCCAAACAGAATATGCTATTTCCATCAGCCATATCAGCTTCTTATATAAACATAGTCACTGACTGGTGAGTAATATTCATATCTGACCGTGAGGCCACCGCACTGTCAACAATCTCATGCAGAATTCACCAGATCTATTCTCAATTTGATGCAGTAAAATGTAACGTATCCTCATACAATGATTTCATAGAGTTATTTATCATTTTCTGGGTTGTTGCTGCAAATGCACTTACTGTTGCCTGCATTTAGGTTTAGGAAAGGTTGTCGTTTGGGTTAGAATGAATATATTTGTGTTGCACAATAACGACATGACATATTGAAATGTAACACAGGTGGTGTTAGTTAAGTATGTTGTAGTAAGATAAAATAACTTGATGACCAGCGGCCTCCGTCTTCCTCCCTATACACACTTTATCACTCTTTATGCTCACTGACAATATTACATTATTTTCTGTTAGTACAAACAGGATGTCATCTTGCCGTTCCACACCGACCGAACACCCTACATCTCGTGGGAAGATGCACCACCATTTCTGAGGCTTTCTGCTTTGGCAGACAGTGTCTATCCATTCATTTCCAAACAAGATGCCCAGAGCTGACTTCAGACGATTACTCATCACGCCAAACTCCTGTTAATACTTTTCCCGATTCATTCACAGCTCTACACAGCTTTAGGACGATATATTGGGGAAAAAAGGCTCTTTCCTCTCTTTTTCACACTATCCTTTCTGTCTCTCTCACTCCCATGTCCTCTCCTATTCTTGTCTCAACAGGAGAGCAGGAGAGCGTTTGACTGGCTCCTCTCAACCAAAGGCTGCACTGCAGCGCTCACTCGGCAGTCAAGGACAGCTCTAATAGAGGTAGAACAAAAGGAAAGGGGAGAGGGAGACAGGGAAAGACAGACCCATAGAGAGAAACAAGCATACCGTGGTGAAGGGGTCTTTGAAATTATACAGATTATAAAATAAAAATAGTGTGTAATTCCCCTTTTAAGTGACGCTGACTTTCACATCACACTTCTGTCCACAGGTGGTGGAAAGCAAATTTCAATTTACCCTGATTCCACATCACATAACTCAACAGGAACCTTCCAAGGAGTGAAACACCCCATCTTCTCCTGAGCATTGAGCACATACATAGCTTTATATTCATTAAAGTGAATAAATGTAAGGTTAGTACTTTGTCTCCACCGATTCCAATCTTTCTAATGTCTTATACATTGCATTCATCTCTTTATTTTATCTCTTCATTAATAATTTCTCACACTTTTGCATCCTTGGCGAATATCTGGTACATTTTTTATGCATTTTTTTCTGTACAACATTCTATTGTTACCGGTTGTTCAATAAGAACTTTGTATTACATCTAGAGCTGCAACGATTAAACAACAAATGATCAAATTAATCACACAAACTATTTTGATTATTGATTAATTGATTGGAGCAAGGAAAAAAAAAAAAATATCCAATATCTTTGAATTTAGGAAAAAACAAGACATTCGAGGATGCCATTTTAGTACTTTCTGACAAACCAAACTATCAAACATTTTATAGGAAAATAATCATAAATAAAATAAAACAGACAAAGAAAAGGATTATTAGTTGCAGTCCAAACTGCATCTGGATATTTTAAATGTAATTCTAGAATTCTGCACTCTTAATCTTATTTATAGTATTCAAATTCCACGTGACATCCGTTAAAAACAGTAAAAACAATAGAGCGAACCATCTTTCTTCTCTCTGACACCTCACTATGTGTTTGTGTTTACAGTCACTCCCACATAAAGCGCAGAGTTTGCTATGAGCACATTTAAATGCCTCTGCAGCTAGATAGCTTATCCCTGTTGTGGATTGGCCCAGTTAGTGGTTCCCAGTTTATGGAAGGGAACGCTAAACTGGGGATGAGGTGGAAGGGGGATGTGGGTATCTCTCTATTTATAATGGTAAACCCGGCCCATGTTTCTGCTATGCTGATAGATGTTATCTGTGTCAGCCTTTGTTTCTTCCCCTCTCTTCCTCCCTCTGTTTCTCCCTTCATAGTCTGCCTCCTGCTCTCTCTCTCTCTCTCCTTCCTTATTTCCTTCTACTCTCTCCTCTCCTCCCTCCTCTTTCTATCCGGTGCCCAGATGCAGAGAAAGCAGCTGCGTTGTGTTTTAAAGTGTGCCCGGTTGAAACCACTGTGCCTGGCATCTGCTGCTGGCAAAAAAAGAAAAATGATAACCAACCCCCACCATAGGCATCCATCCCTCTCTCTCTCCTAGTCTTGCTTGCCATCTTTCTGCCTTTCAATCCTCTGAAATGAGATGAAAGACAGCTGCCGTCCTTTTAGGGAGGAAAGGGTTAACCAGCTACCCAGCTCCTCTTCCAGCGAGCTCGCTAACAACCACCAATTATTGAGCTGTACATCGGTGTGCTCTATTTTAGGCAGGGCTTGTTAGCCCTGAGGCACGCAGCTAGCCAGCTAGCTAGCTCGATGGTTAACTAGTCTCTCAACCCAAATGAGGTCCCTTCAGATTTGTAATGACATGACACTGAAATCTCCTGATCAAGCTAACGAGCTAAATGTGCCGGGTGGCCGTCTGGCAGCACATCTCATAACTGTCAACAAAGAGAATGACAATATAGCCGGCTAGCTAGGGATCTCATTTAAGCCGGCTAATCAGACGCAGCCGTGCTTTGTGCTAAGGTGGAGCCCTCCTGAGACCAAAGCATCGGAGACGAGGGGAGCGTATCATCTGACTCTGCCAGGGAAGATGCACCCAAACATGGGGACCAAGGGAGACGGAGGCAGGCGGTGGGAGCCGGGGCTGTAATTAGGTGCCCTGAGCTCAACGCCCACACACCTCGAATGAGACACCATCCATCCCTCCCTCCACTCTGCAAATAGGCTGCCGGGCGCCGGGGCTTTGGTGCACAGCCACACATGTACGCACATTTACAGTATACAGGATCAGGCTGAACATTATGACCACCACAATAATAATATAACAAACAATAATAACAATGATTATCTCTTCATCATGGTACATGGGGTATATAAGGCAACAAATGAATATTTTGTCCTCAAAGTTGATGTTAGAAGCAGGAAAAATGTTCAAGATTTGACAAAGGTTGAGGTTTGACAGAGGTTTGACAAAAACTGTGATGGCTAGAGGACTGAGTCAGAGCATCTCCAGACCTGGGAGGTCAAGGATCATTGATGCAGGTGAGTGAAGAGAGTGAAGGCTGGTCCTGGTGACCAGAGACGTTAATAGAAAGGTGTCAGGTACCACAGCGCACCTTCAGGTGTCAGGTCAGCAAAAAGGGGACCAACACAATATCAGACAGGTGGTCATAATGTTATGCCATCATATATTACATCTAAACTTACCAAGAAACACTCTTGCGCACCATAAAACGATTGCGTTAGAGGGATGCAAGATTGTCCTCAAACAACGGGTGATTGGTTTTAGCACCAAACATTGTTTGTTACCAACGTGAACCTCTCAGAATATTTAGATTTATGCTGCAAAACCAACCATTTACTGAATGGATCTGCTCAAGGATTGCACCAAATGCATTTTGTCTCTTTTATGCATTATTATAACAAGCTTAGCCAAAACACAAAAATTTACGCCAATGTAATTTCCATGGTGGACCAAAAATAGAAACCAAAAACCAATCCCGAGCACAGCACAGAGGGGAAAAAAGCTAGCTATCGCAACTGCAGAGCCTGTCTTCCCATCTCCCCTGGTCCGCGAGAGCAGAACACACTGGTGCGCTGGCTTTTGACCACGGCAATTTTAATCAGTCTTTTTCACACTTCATTGGGAATTCATCGCCGCCTTCCCCCTTCAAACATTGTTTGGGAGAGTTATCAGCAGCAGGCAGCATATCCGGTAATTATACATGCAAGGTAACGCTGGGAGACCGGCTGAATATTTCAGCCAAATGCATGTACTGCTGAGAGGCACTGGAGGGTACAGCTGCTCCATAATGCCCGGTCTACGGCGGCCATGATTGAAGAATGGCGTCTGAGAGTCACTTCCAGAGCGCAGTTGTTTTCTGCTCGCGATGTGAAGTGGGCCGCAACATTAAGTTCAAAGCAGCGTGATTTGCATTACAATGAGTCATGAATTAAAGCAGATTGCTGCGTTACAGATACAAGTATGGCTGCAACTAACGATCCTTTCTGCTGTCGATCGATCTGACGATTATTTTCTCGATTATTCGATTAGTTGGTTGGTTTATAAAAGCTCAGAAAATAGTGAAAGATGGTGAACAGTGTCCTCAAATGTCTTGTTTCATCCACAACTCAAAAATACTCAATTTACTGTCATAACCAGAAAATATTAACATTTAACAAGCTGGAATAATAGACTGAAAAAAGACAAACTAATTCATCAATGATCAAAATAGTTGATGAGTCATTTAAGTAGAGTTGCAACAATTAATAGTTTAGTTGTCAGCTATTAAATTAATTGTCAACTCTTTTGATAATCAAATAATTTGGTTGAATCATTTTGTGAGTAAAAATCTCAGCTTGTTAAATGTTTCTTTCCTCCTCTATGACAGCAAACTGAATATATTTGAGATGAAGACAAAACTAGACATTTGAGATTTGAGACTGACATCATCTTGGGGTTTTTACCAATTTATAGACCAAAATTGATCAATCAAGAATATAATCGACAGATTAGAATTTAGACTTTTTACTTAATTGGCAACTAATCTATTAACTGTTGCAGCCCGACAGACACCAAACTACCACATGCATGCAGATAAACCCAAGAACACATTCAAGCATTGATTATGCTTCCTGCAAGGAAGGTCGCATGGATGTGAGCAATTAATCGATTATCAAAATAGCTGCAGATTAATCAGTTGACTGCATGTGTGACCGTGTAGCAGAGGTACGGTGCAAACACTACAACTTATTAGATCACCAAAAAATGTTGATGGCTCAACGTGTTTGTTTGCTGTGTGAGTAAGAGGCCAGCTGTTAATAAGGTCTGAACACACAGCCAGGCAACACACACACACACACACACACACACACACACACACTCAAAACACCAGTCGGACACAAGAGGATCCTCTGGGGAAAATAGCAGTGGGGGCACAACAATGACTCATCCAAACGGTCACGAAACACACACACACACACACACACACACACACACACACCCACCCTGCCACAGCAGCCTGGCTGTCAGATAGCATCAGCGCCTAGTCTATGGAGTACTGTTGACAGGTGTGGCCCGCCAGTCACACGCACACACACACACACACACACACACACACACACACACCAGCCAACCTCTCGTCTGACAGGGAACCACGTGATAATGTACGCTACATGCTGAGTATGTGTGTTTGTGGGGATAAAGCGTGTACGTTCTGCGTGTCCGTACGGCCGCTGATATGGATCAAAAATAATATATTCAGTTATGAGCCTCATGGGAGATGCCAGCTCATTCTCACGAGAAGGTGTATGAACGCCACGATAATGCTCAAGACATTTAGCATGCAATAAGAGCCTTTCTTGATTTCCATGTCATTTGGATGCCATGTATCCTGAATTGACTGCAACATTTATATGGGTATTAATGCTACATGAAGAGTTAATGATGTAGAATATGAAGAGAGACAGAGCGCTGATGGTGGGCAGGTTTGGTTCTGGAAGTTACCTTAGCGACATCAGTCACATGTTGATCTTAGCCTGTCTCATCTTAAGCCTAGCCATGACCAATCATCTCTATAATGAAAATAAAGGTTAGACGCAGCCCTTAGATGTCTGTGTGTGAGGCCCGTCCACACAGTGCTGGGACATGGAGGGGTGCTGCTGTAGCTGTGAATACTGTGTAGAGAGGCATGGACACAGCGCCAGCATTGCAGTAAAATCAATAGAATAATACAGAGCCTGAATAATTCTCTCTCTATTGTGTGCGGGTTGTACAGTGCAGAGCCGTATGCCTCTTTGATGTGTGTTCACATATTTGTCACAATGGGAAAGCTCTTCTTAGAGTGGACATCTTGTACTGTAGAGACACTACTACCTATACATGGAAATACATGTGTATATATATTTATATATATCTGATCTGAGACTCCCTTACCAAATTAACGGGACAGCACACACACACAAAAAAAAAACAACAACCTGTAAACGGCATATACTGCGCTGTCTACCTGTATTGCTGCTCATTGCTCAATCCTAATTAGAAGGCCATATGTTTGATGTGTGAAACAAATAATCGTACTGTTAGAGGAGTTTGCAGGCACGTGCGACGCATTCAAGCACAAGAACAGATGGACAAACGCACCCGTACACAAACAATAGCCACCCACAGCCGACGACACACACACACACACACACACACACACACACACAGACGTATACAACCCATTCTCTTGCCTCTGAGCAGTCTAGTCCAGTTACTACAAAGCCCACCAAGAGCTCTTTGCAGATCAAATAATCATGCCTTCCATCTGTTTCCATTTCTCTACATTAGCTTTGTGAAGGCGCCCTACAGACCCCGTTAAGAAGCACTGCAGCCATGGGTAAAATAATGATTCCTCTCTCAACCCCCTACTCCTCATTATCTCCATCCAAAGCCAATTCAATAACAGGGAGTAGATATGGGCCAATTGCATGTAGGGTCCTTATTCTGTTCTGTAGAGCCAACTCACTGTGATATTATGCAGGACTTGCAATGTACAGCACTGTGTCCTAATGGACTTTTTATAGTATAAAGTGTTTTTGATGTTGTTATGGTATGAAATATAAATCTTAGTCTGAATATGTTGACCTGAATCCTTTTAAAATCCTTTTGATTTTGCTGTTGTAGTGTGACTATCTCTTTATTTTTTTATTACTCTATTAGTTTGATCAACCAAGTCACTAAGAAATGACATGTTCAATATAGTCACCATTGAACAGACATAATGCCCCAACTGGGAAGAAAATGAATTAGTGAAATGCAGAATATCACAATCTTCCTCGTACAATGAGGTGGGAAGCTGACATTCAGCTTGTGAGAGTATGTGCCATCTTGCCAATGAGCTTATGAAGGGGGGTGGGGGGGATGTTTGGTCCCTGTTATGCAAGATGGAAATGAGTTTGCCACGCTTTGCTGTAGCCAAGCTATTTTGGAACGGCTCACATCAGAAAACGCTGGGCCGAGCAGGAAAATTAGGTCATTTACAAGAGCAGGGCAGCGCCTTGTTTCGGGAGGCGAGCAGTGGCGAGGCTAAGACTAAAGAACTAAAATGTGTAGAGCTGCTTATTCAGGGCAGGGGGGTACAGTAATCTGTAGTGAAATGAACAAGATGCGGGAGCTCGATGCAGGCAAAGCAGAGCAACGTTTTAACGGAGACCGAGCAATGACCTGAATACATTGCAGCAATGGAAGGGAAGCAAGAATCCAGCTCTGAGCGCACAGCTTCAGATTCCTCCTGCATTTTGGCAGCAGATCTCACCACACACTACGACTTTCTTTTCTTGTCTGTATGCAGAGACCGATGCTGACACAGAGGGGCTGATTTATTATGCATGGGACTGTGGGGCGCAATTGGTGAGGGGGAATGAGAAACGACGGCATCCTCCTTGTTAACAGCAAATATGTGATCCATCCGCCTCGTTAACCACCGAACCGAGATCAAGAAGTGAAGGCGAAACTCGCACCCCCTCCCCCCTTCACAGTCGTATTTGAACTAATCATCCACTAGGAGGGAAAATCCTGTTAGAGAGAGCAGGATAACAGTAACACAGAGATGCACTGCAGTCAGAACCAGAGCAAGAAGAAGGGACACGCAACATTTTCAGGGCGACAGACAGGAGGAGGAGGGGCTGGAGAGAGACAGGCTGAGATAAAGGAAATGACAGAGAGAGAGGGCACACGAGGAGAGACGGAGCAACTACAACTCTGTGTGTTACTGTGTGTTGTTAGCAGGAAGACCCAGAGGTGCCTCGTCAGCGGTTTCAGGGGGCCGTGTCTGAGGAGGCCTCCAGGTAGCAGGTGAATGTGCCCTAGTTTGAGGAGCGCCGTCTCCCTACACCACCACAGGAAGCGTCTGCATAAACACTTGACAGGTCTACTTTTTCTCTTTAAAGCCGGGGACACACAGGGCAGATTTTTTCACGTGTCGGACAGTTTGGGGGCGCCGGCGAGCATCCTGACAGTCTGGTTATTTTGCGGTGCATCCCACGAGTCGGCGATTCAACACGGTGAACTGACAGTGGAGCGCTCTGATTGGCCGTTCAGTTGAAATCAAGAGGAAGTGAGGAAAGCAAGGGAACGCTAAGGTTCTTCTCATTTTTAACAACCACCAATTCCATCTCTGTATCATAGCAACGGCACATGTATCCGCCGTCCACGTTCATCCTGTTTCTGAACGGTGAGTACAGACGACTGCCACCTGCTGGTATGCAGAGGTATTACACATCAAGCAGCCGCAGATCATTCGTGGTCGTCAGTTTTTGTGGTGCAATTTTTCGGCTGAGACACAGGCAACAGGAGGTGACGCCGAGGTCAATCTTGGTTGGTGTGTTTAGCTTAATTTGTGGTAATGTGACATCCCTGCTGACAGCAAAGGAACCAAATCAAAAATTAGCAGTCGGATCTTTGTCTGTCAACCCTTCCTGCATCTGAGTTTGATTTTTCGGAGCGAGTCAAGCACTAAAAACTGGATCCAAGTCATTGTTCCCCAAACAAAAGCTGTATGTTCACGAAACAAACATTATTGATCTGTGCCGTGTTTCTCCTGGCAATTTGCGTGGAAGTGCGTCAATATTTATGCATCTATGTCTGTTTATGTTCCCGCTGTCGCCTCATTTTGCAGTGCATGTGTGCACACATCCCTGCCCGCACTGGCGCATTTGGTAGCACATATGTGTGTGTATGTGTGTGTGTTTGTCTGCGTTCGATGAGCCGTCATTCCTAAAGAGGGGCTGTGCTGCTGTCATGCGATGACACCTCTTATTTGCTGCTGTCCTGTGAAGCGGAGCTGAAGGCAGAGGTCAGGCCACCCTCACAGAGACGCCGCGACTCAGAGCACATCATGTCCGCCTGCCTGCCTCCCAACGCTGTAGTACAGCCCATCACACACACACACACACACACACACACACACACACACACACACACACAGTCATAAAACAATCACACATCCCAGATTCATGCTTGCCTGAACTCCACACTGGCCGCGTTCGTTTGAATCTTCGATTATCTCTACTTCTTATCCAACATATGTCAGCTACAGCCCCTCAGCACACCCTCTATAACAATAACTACCATGAGTCCTGATTGAAACAAATAGCGTTTGATACAATGCCCTCTTTAGGCAGTAGTGCATACAGATCATTCTGTCCTGCACATCAGCGCAGGAACCAGGATGCAGCATGTACACGAGGCGACCTGTAATACGCCTGCTGAATGCAACGCTACACTCAATAGTCATCTCGCTCCTGTAGGCCGTCCATTCGTCTCGGCCGGTGTCACATGCCGTCATCAATTACCCATTAGACAGAGTAATATTCCCCCAATATTGCCGGCGTGTGACTGGGAGATTTTAGAGTGATCAAAACCGACAAATCTGATTTACAGAGCGAGCATAAATAAGGAGCTTGTGCCCTCCCTGATTGCCCTGTTGAATAATGGATGCCTGTTTGGTAATCATTTTCCAATATCACACCACTTTCCCCCAGACTGGCCTAGCACTCCTCCTCTTTTCCCTTCTGTCCTCCTTGTTTCTTTTTCTCCTACATTATTGTACGTGGTGATATGGTGGCGTTCCCCTGAAACAGTGATGGAGCGATTAAGGCAGTCTAAACTCTTTGTCTCTTTGACCTACATCTTGTATCTGGGGGACTTTCTTGACTCCCGTTAGTGACGCTACAGCGGCAGCGTCATGGCTGAGGAGGCGGGTGTTGCTGTGATCGAAACATTTTGTTTTCTGATTCATCGTCATTGTTCGGAGAGAGAGAAAATGTCAACAGGTGTGAATGTTACAGTGGATTCAAGTTGATGCAATAACTTCTTTGCAGCAATAGCTGTGAGTTAATACTGTAAATATAATCTGATTTTCTTACAAAACTTTATTCATGCCTTTTTTATTTTAAGTTTAGTCAAGCTTAAAGATTTTAAGCTTGACTAAGCACCCTGTGGTGCAGCGCTTCAAATTTTATTGTAAGCACTGTCATATTGTATGATTGATTTTTTTTTAATTTAAATTTAAATTTTTTTTAATCTTAAATAAACCTGAACTCATAATAAATAAATCTGACTTTACAACAAGTGAATTTCTCTTAACACTAACACGGAGAAAACAAAGTAAAGATCGAAACGTGATACTAAATTAACATTTACAGTAGTTTGCCATGTTTTATAACAATACTGCATGCTTAGAAATATAAGGACACTTGCATTGTCCTGTATACCTATTATAATATATCATAAAAACATTCAATGGTGGCACATAATTGAGCTTCATGTCAATTTTCAGCTACAGCTTGATAGATGTAAGATAGATAGATAGATTCATTGCTAGCCCAGCCTAGTATATTGCAATATAAACAATAAAGAAAAAAATTGGTACTTGAATCTGATATCTGACATTTTTATACTGTTTATTACGATATATAGCATGATATTACCCATCCCTAAACCCAGCTAGGATTACAATCTCTGATATTTCTTCCTCCCTGATGGTGTATGAAGTAGAAAGGAAAGGTTTAGCTGGGGGCCTGAGGGATTGTGTTGCTTGTTTCCCCTTCTATCACAGCTTGCATACCCAACCTCCAGTTCATGCTAAACGTAGACCCAAGACTAATTGTAATCGCATGACAACAACACAAGCCGTCTCAAGGTCAGCGCTTTCATGATATCGTAGCGGCGCTCTCTAAACAGCTGCTCCTGTGCTCTTTGTAATATTCTTCAAGGCACAGTTGTGCCTCTAATGGGAAAAGGCCAAACCAGGTTATGAAAATCCTTATTTACAGCTAGCTGCCTGGCTGTGTGAAGTAGGTCACAGCGGCTCCTGAAACGGAACGAGCCTCGCTCACACCATTTAATACTTTTCTTTTGAATGCTCGCTGCCTTACAATGGCACCTGAGGGAAAGACACAGACACACTTTTTTTCCCCCTCGCTCCTCCTTAGCAAGTCTTGACCCAACTGTTAAAAATGTGTCTGCACCCTCTGGGAAAGTCCAGCCTTTTACCTGACAAAACAAATAAATAGGCTGCAAACACTGACTACTGTTACGCCTGTAAATACCAGCGCAGAGGTTTAGCTATTAACACTATTAGGGACGTTCCAGGAGATGACCAGCGTAACCTCCATCTGAAACGGCCTCGGATGTCTAACCGAGAAAAGATGCAGAGCAGAACAGCTCAGACTTAGTCAAGGACACCACCTTACAACAAATAATGACAGTCAGGCAGGCTAATATAAAGCTACTATTGCATTTCATGCTCATCATCTCCTGCTCAGACATTTGCAACTCAGACAATATGTCTGCCGGTGCTGGATAGGTGTGAGGCCTGAGGTGTAGGTGAGTGCTGTCCCTGAGGTGATGGATGCCTGTGGGAGGCTGTTATGCCACAAGGTGAAAATGTCCATTAATCAGTCCCACTTCCTCCATTGCCGTGGCTTTCCCATTACCAGCGCACTCTGAGCAGGCTGATTGGTTTTTAATTGGCCTGCCCGCCAGGAGATAGATCATGTTTTCCCCGAGGAAAGGCACGGAGGTGTGTGTGTGTGTGTGTGTGGTGGGGGTGCACCCGACCTATCTCTGGAGGGATACCCACACTTAAAGTCCCTCTGTGCTCCCGTTGTACAAGAGGGATGAAAAACCAGGTCTAAGCGGTCACCTGTCAAATGTAATATCACTGCTTTTGCTGGTAACATGCAAAAATTTCAGAAGGGACATGACAGCTACCACTTATGCAAGTAATTATACGAGCACATCCCTTGACATGCCAGATTGAAATTGGCATGTCCATGAACTACATCTCAAACCCTTCCCCCAGGTTCAGGAGCAGGATTAGGGATTAGTCACAATAACAGAACTTAAGCAGTGGATACTACGGTAAAAAATTAAAAGATTCCACTGTTTTTTAGTGAAATTATTATTATTCTCTGATTATCTATCTTGCCCAAAACTAAATGCCACAGGATTATATTTGAGCACGTCATGATGACGTTATAATGTACCTTCACCGGGATGATGGGACTCCTTGAGGCCCACACCATTAGCCCTGACACGTAGAAAAACATTGATAAATTAGTAACAGCATGTTTTCAGAATTTTAGCATTGCATTTGTATTTTAGATATTTAACTCTTGCAATTGACATATTTATATGTCATTTAAACTCCAATGCCTGAGTGCCAAAAACATATACTGTATATACGTCAAAGTGGTTATTAAGCAGCTGGCACAAGAGGGCGCTCTCACACAGCCTGTGAGTAATAATGGGGTTTGTGGGATTCGTAGTCGTTTAAAGTCATAAAACAAAATATTCTGTGGGTCTTAAAAAATTACCCAAAATAGCAAAAAAACGCTGACACAAGGCACTTTCAGTTTTATAAAATGGCTGGCTCTCAATGAGTTGATATATTTTTTTCCAAAATGTCATACAGTAAGACCACAACAGAGATTTCCAGTTAAAAATCCTGAATTTGTGATGAATGTGTCATAATTAATAGCCTGTAGCAGCAAACGTGACGAGGATGCATGTGTGAAGGACACTAGAGCGTCTACGTCTCACACTGAGGAGACGTCAGTATCGACATTGTGTCTGCTCAAATACATCAATCCCCTCCCTGCCCTCGCCCCGACCACGTCATGGAGGCTGATTGGAAGAACACATTGATTCCCTGTGGTATCTTCACACCGATTCACGCAGGATACACATTCACAACGCAACCTCCGGCTCATCCTTCTGGCTTTTCAACATGCTAGGAAGAGAAAAAAAATAACAATGAAACTTCAATCGAATTAATACTAGAGAGGAAATGTTTAAAATAATCCTAGCTGCTGCTTAATCGATTCGTGTCACACTATGATTCATAGTAAGGAGTGAGAGCAGACAGCCTCCATGGCGTGGGCAAATATACTGCAGGCCAGCACTTCTGTAGGTGCGCCACAGTCTGGCGTCAAGGGCAGGTTATGTTAGAAGGCCAGTCGGTAAAGCCTGTCTTATAGCCTTCACCGTAGGGAGAGAGGGTGATCTGCACTGTGCTGGGGAGATATTATGCTCTCAGTGTGGAGCTGGAGGTAGCGTCTATCTACTGGGAGCTGCACAGCCGAGGCTGCAGATGGTATTTTCAGAGAGCAACCACAAGTTCTGGGTGTTTACAGGGAAGTAACCCAAGGTTAAATCATCCTCACCAGTTTGTTGCTGAAATACGGTTTACGATTCTGCAACACCTAGTATTTTTTTGTGTATATTGATTTTTATTTTGGCAACTTTTCTCCCTAGTTTGGAATACATTTCATACAATAAGTTTCACATCACAGCAGAAATCATAATCATGATCATTTAACATGAATACTCACTGACTTTGGTAACGTCATGCACTTAGAAAGAGCGTTTTGTAGCCTACATTTTAAATTTAAATACATCAATTTAGAGCACTTTGAGAGCATAATTAAGAGTTTTTTGAGGGAATTTTGTGCTCTTGCAAACCTTTAAATCATAATAAACACAGCGGCTGTATAAAAGCATGTCAAACAAGACGGGGTGCATGTTTCAGGTTGACAGTAGCCCGTCCCTGCATGAAGAGACGACACAAAAGTAAAGCTGCAACTTCAACCCGGGCCTGCCCGAGCCGACCTACAGCAGCAAAAACAGAATGAAGCACAATCATTCTGGTATAAAATTTGATAAACTGCACAGTCCTCATTCACACTGTTTTCTCCTGAGACCAAGAGGAAAACCAACCAACGGACAGGAGCTGCTAGAGCAGTGACAAAGGATGTGATCCCTCTCTGGCTTCCCACCGACAAACTAATTCTGCTTATTCAACTCTGTTTTTTTATGTCAAAGCTATCCGCAATGTCAACAAGTACCACTAATATGGTCATATATATGTATAGTGCATATACAGTCATATATACATATCAGTGTTTTGTGTGTACTGTAATGTCTTGTAAATGCATATGAGTGTATATGAAGTGACCGCTGCAGCAGAGCACACAGACAGTCTAGCATGAATGCAGAGTCATGCTATGGCTCAGACATGCTAAGCATAGCGTGTGGATGTGTGAACGAGCCACTCAACACGGAGGTTAATATTAGCGCGTGGCTGCCCCCCCAACCCCCAACCCAGCCTTGCAGATTGCATGCAGGGGATCCCCAGGAGGCTTTCTGCTGCTCATTCATTAGGCTGCTGAGATATGAGGGACTTGCAGTATCTCCCACGCAAGGCTGGAGTAAAGACCCCCCTCCATCCCTTCACTAGACTGCAAAATCTGCATTTTTGTTGCATTAAAAATTGTATTTAGACACAGATGTGATAAATTTATATCAATAAAAAAATCACAGAAGAGCTCACTGACTCGCTGTCAAATATTACAGTACCCAGTGCATTTCTCATGACCTTACAGTCCATATTCAGAAATCTCATCAACACCAATTTCCTCTCCCCTCCAGCTCTGACTAGACTGTTGTGATTATGAGGGGCTGGGCTCTTCTACTTTCATATCAGAGAGAGAAAGAGAGGCTGAGAGAAAAGATGGGAGGGAGGGAGGGGGGGGAGGTTCCCGCAATGTTGGTCGCAGTGACACCCGGGTAGCGTGCTTTCCCTCTATAATTTAATCGCATTCAGCTGTCTCCCCATCCTCGGCTCGTGCAGCAAAGCACATCAGGCACCATGGTGGCACACAGTCGCACACACTCTGGGCACACCAAACAAGCAAGACGTCTCCATCCCCTACAGGAACCTCCCAAAAGAGCAGAACTTCACCTCCACGATCATCCAGACTGCATCCATGGAGTGACAGGAGCCTCTGACAGATACAGGAAGCATTGAAGGACACTGTGCTAAACACAAGAGCTTCTTCATTGTAAAACATCTATCAAGACATTAAGTACACAGCAGGAATGGCTGCAGCGTTCAACATCTTCTCTGTAGTAATTACAATAAAAGACTCGGATCATCTGCAAAACTAAAAGATGCACGCTAACGGCTGGAACTTTACTACGCCTACATCCTGTAGGTTGTCATGAAAACATCTTCTTGGTGTTGGGGAACGCGCTGTTACAATCCCTTGCAGTGTCTCCAGATGTCACGAACATTGTCTCCATTTGTTGACATGAGAAACTCATTCTGACACAGTTTGGGCAAAGGGAGAGCAGACGCATGCAGATCACTCTGCATCAGAGCTTTGTTTGTCTTTGAGTGAAACATGTTGCAGCGCATCTGCTGGCTGCTGTGGATATACAGTACAAACCACCCACGGGAGCACAGGCAGGCACGCACAACAACATCTGCATTGTCTTTTCTTACACGCCAAGTCACAAAAATATAGTGCGTCAGGTGACATGCAGACCGAAGGGACGAGTGTGTGCTGTCTTTACATGCAGGCAACTCAACCAAAGAGCTAACTGTTTGAAGTTGGGAACTCAGGCTGTCTTCCAACTTCAAATTCTCTCCTTCCCCTCCTCCTGTCCACTACTTCTAATTGTTTCCTGGTAGTCCTCTGGATGCCAAACAGTGTCTTCAATACCTCTGAGAGACAGCAACAGCGACACAACGGCACTCCAGAAACAACCAAAGAAAGGAATTACATTCTCATTATTATTTTGTGATATCATAGCAGCACACTTCTGTAACGGCTACACAAAGGTATAATGATAACTATTCTTCTCCAACACAGTGGAAGTTTGCAGTGCAGCATCTTCTACAGCAGGAGCGCAAAACTTACAGAGCAAACTTTGAAAAAGGTGCTCACATTGGACTGAAACTTCTACATGCTTCTTTGTGAAATAACACGAGGGAAAAACATGATTCATGTTCAGTATGTCTAGAGAGTCAAAAGCAACGCAACACAAAGATAATATTAGCCATCCCAGAGCAACATGACTGGAACAATTAACTAACATAATCACCTCAGTCTTTCTCACCTTCTGCAACATCAGAGCACACTGCTAACCCAACCAATGAGTAACACCGGAGCAAGAACACTGCAATAAAGCTTTGTAGAATTAAGAATGATAATTTGCTGCTCTACCTCTAGCCCTTTCTGATCATTACACCCAAATATTATCTGTGCAAGACTGTAGATGTGTTCAATCAATGCATGAAAGCAAAGGCACCCAAACAAGTAGAAGTTACCTACCAACTGCAGTCTTCTCTTTAAACTTTTCCTCCTGTTCTCCAGAATGCGCTTCCACTCCTTTTTCAGTCTTTCTCTTAATTCTCTCCTTTACTCTCTCCCCGATTCTCTTGCACTGTGCTCACTGCAAAGTTGTGCTCTCCTCCTGCATGCAAATCATTTTTACGACTTGAGAGATAACTGGGAATGAGGGAAGGAGGGAGAGCGACGGGAGAAAGGATGACAGAGGGGTGGAGGAGTGGAGATAATGGTTGGAAGGCAGGCGACCAATGGGCCTGGAGCCTAATGGAAAAAAGGGAATCAGGACACACCAATGAGGCGCAGCCTGGAGAGAGAGAGAGAGCGAGAGAGAGAGAGAGTGGAGGAAACAGGCGAGGGAAGCAGGGATGGCGAGAGCACAGTCGAGAGGAGACGGCGTAACGCAGATGAGAAAGCCACCGAGGGAGAGAGAGAGAAATAGAGAGAGAGCTGCATGGTAGGTGGAGGGGAGGCGAGCATCCCGAGCGAGATGCAGATCAGAGAGGAGAACGGAAAAGAAAGGAAAAAAAGACAGAGGAAGGAAGAAACTGACTTACCTGGGCACTGCTAGTGGCATCCTATCACACAACTGCCTCGCCACACACACTCACACACTCACACACACACACACACACACACATGCACCCACCCCTTTGTGATACAGGCACACGCCGCGCTGCCGCTGAGACTAACCAAAAGCAAAAACAACAAAGGAGAGGACTGCCTCAGCCGACTGGTATACCCTAAAGCAATGTGTGTGTGTGTGTGTGTGTGTGTGTCAGGGAGGAAGTGTGCACGAGCATGTGTTTGTGCAAGGAGGCGAGGAGGAGACGAGGTGAAGGGAGCTGAAATGCTCTCTCTCCTTTATCAGCCCTATAAGCTGAACTGGTTTCCTCTCTCTCTCTCTTTCTTTCTGTGTCTCTCAATCTCTGTACTCTGTGCATGTATGTCCTCCAACTCTCTCTCTCTCTCTCTCTCTCTCTCTGCTGATGTGCCCTCCCTTCCCCTTCTCCCTCTTATACATTTATTCAGGGCTGCAGACTGTCTGCTCCCAGAGTCAGTTCTTCCCACGGGCCCTGGGTAGAGGTGGAGGGAGGGAAAACAGAGGAGGGATGGGGGTGATAGTGAGCCATGGTGGAGCATGTGCAGCGCATCTATTTCGACACAAATCTGCCCCCTTTAAAAAAAAAGGCAAAAATTAGCTCCACTCGTGGTTCAGTGCACATGATTTGGCCGGGGATCATTCAGGGAGCTGATAGAGAGACACACAGGATGCAAACTTAAAGGAAGTCTCATTGCTGGCTTGCTTTTAATTAACACTTGTTTCTCCACCACCACCTCCACCCCCGTTTCCAGGCTTCGAGGCTGGCTGAGCACCAGAATTAAGAGTGCAGAAGATGAATGAGCGTGGAAACGGGCTGGTTGTAGCCATGCGTTCGGTGATGAGCGCTGCTCCCAAACGAGGAGACAGTATTTACAATATAATCATGTTCGGCCCATAAAGAGGGTGACATTCATGCGCGTTCTTGTGTGAATGAAAATGGGGAATAACAACGTGATGATTTCCTTATTTACCCAGATATGCAAACACAGAGGATGCTAATTTCATCCCTGAGACATCACCATAATTAGATTATAAATTAGGTTCATTTCTTACCGGACAAGAGGTGCTAATTCATTCATTTTCCACCAGACTCAGCTGAAGGAAGCAGCATTCAGCCTATAGGCAGAGGACAATACTGGGGACTTTTCACATACTCATCTGACAGCAACAAGCAATAACATATTCAAATAAATTCATATTTACACATAAACATTCAGAATAGCATTCAAAGACACAGGCCTGTGTTGTGCAGCATACATGCACATTGTTTTGATCTTTCCCTACAACAGTAAACAAATCAAATGCCATACAGCAGTATTTTACAGAACCAACAAGCACTGCTCTCTCCAACAACGCTGCCAGGCAGTAGAGGAAGGCATGATAAGTACTCTGGTGGGTTGGGACACGGATGCCCTCGGGGCGACCAACATTAACAATTTCAAATTCTTATTTGGCTATGCTAATGCCAATCAAGCACAGTTAATTTAGCCCACATTCTTAAACAAATAAGCGAAAGGGAGCGACGTGCACGAATAATCATTACATATTAGGAATACGAGCCGAGAAGCTATGTTTATGTTGTTTAAGCAGTTATTGTACGATGATACTCAGTCATGTCTTCCTAAAAAACACTAAGACACTGCTGACTCTTCAATAGGTATTATTATTATTATTATTATTTAAACAGCTGATTTCCCTAATTGAATAGTGAGTAAAATTGGAATCAGTCTGTGGTTAAAATAGCTGCAAAATATTTAGTGTATTTGCCCTTATTATGTAAATGCATGGGTTATACATTAAAAACTACATATAGTATAGAGTAACACTTCTTGCCCTTTTACCAATTTAAATTAACTGGAGATTTTTTAAAACAAAATGAGGTGTGAGTCTCCAGTACTTTTAAATATCTTGGGCTTTGGATTGATGAGCATTTGAGCATATTCAATATGTTGCACAAACAAGAAGCTTTTATTTGTATTTTACTTTAGAAACAAGTTTTTCTGTTACGTGAAATGCAAACTGGTGGAGTCTACCTTTTTATCCATCATTGATTATGATATGAGTGTGTATCATGGTGTTTTTCATTTATTACAAACTGTGGATTTCTTACTCAACACGTTTTGTGCAGGACTTTTTGCATTTTGTTGTTCCCAAAGTCACACTGGGAAACACAGCTTTTAGATTTACGGCACCCACTGCATGGAACAATCTCAAGATAAGATTTAAAGCAGAGCAACCCTGAATGAGTTTAAAACTTTGGTCCAGGACGAACTTTCAATGTTACTCACTTCTATACACTTTTATATTCAATGATTTCTGTGAATTGTTGCTGCTATTCTTGTCAAAGAGATCTTTGATTTCAACAGGACAAACCTGGTTAAACAAAGGCTAAATAAATACAACATTAAAGTATTTTTTACAAACAAAGGCTGCGCTAGTGTTCACCTTTCACTGATATGGTTTACTCAGGGATCATCCAGTCCAAATCCATCCAATCCACAACCAGTGGGCATGGTGCCCTGTCAAACACCAGGAGGAACTGATGTAAATAATGGCTGCATTCCCTCCTATTGGATCTGATGGCTCAGTGAGACTCAACCAAACCTGTGCTTTCACTTTTACTGCTATAACGAGCCAAACATGTCCGCTTTGGCACATTTAAAGGTTCTTTATAGGCTTTTTCTTGATGTAAGAACCTATTTGATTATAGTGAATACAAAGGTTAATGTTACGATGGAGTAAGCCTTTCTTTTAGGTTAATGTTAGTGCTTCTCTAAATTAAGTCGACTTCCCAGTCATGAGGGTTCAAGGACACTAAGTGAGAGCAAATCCAGCCTTTGATATCTTGTCTTAACAGTGATTTGCAGCTTGATACCTTGATACTTGCCAGCACTCTTTTCCCAGGAGAATCTGGGAGTTTCTAGATTTTTTTCCAGGGTCACAGCTCTTCCATATTTTTCCAGATTTATGACAGGTGGCAGAGGAGATGCTAGCGACACAGATAAAAATAAAATAATGGAGGAGAAGCTCTGAAAACCCTGACATATGACACTAAAGAGCAGAAAGAAGATTCTTGTTGCTTCCAAGACTTAATTAATCTCATCACCGAAGAGTCATCTGACAAGAAACCAGACAAAAGTCAGACAATCAAATACAAAACAGTAGTGTTTTTAGTCAGTTAGCCACTACACTGCTGCCCATTCATCATACAGAAGTACAGTACTGTGTGTAACGGGTAGACTGTGAAATCTATTAAATATGTCTGTTGTCTTCACCTAATTAATGAGCTGGACATTAATTTACATTTTTCAGTAAATTTGGGACAATACTGACATTTTCAGACGAACTGCATGGAATAAATTCATTATGTGCTTTCCAGCAAATCAATGGTTCAATCCCTGGTTCCTACTGTCTGCATGTTGCGGTGTCCTTGAGAGAGACACTGAACCCAAAGCTCCTCCAGGGTTCAAAGCATCCACAGCTCCTAAAGATGGGTGACATGCAGAGGTCAACTTTCAAGTTCACCTGTATGTATGTGACAAGTTTTAACTTAATGTGAAAGGATGAGATTTTCCTGTTCAACTTTACCACCAACATGGATAGAGAAATCCAAAACCTGAGTTTAAACATTTATGTTTCCGGCTGAGCAAAGAATGATGATCATCATGGTCAAACAGGCAAAGAAGTGGAAGAAATTCAACCTTCAAAATAAAACTTATGAAAGGAGTAATGTAAGGCAAACAACTGTGCTCGTAAATAATTTTTTCAGGTAATCTTCTCAGATTTGGACGAGGAGTCTACTTGTCCTGAATACCTCCTTCAATAAAACTCTTCAGCTGAAATTAAATTACTTGAAATTTATTTGCAGGTCATTTCTAAATCATGCTCTGCACTAGTGTTGTGTATGTGGCATGAACTGCTTCCCCAGGCTATAATCTTAAGCATATATGCACCATAGTGGACATGTTTTGAGGGGAATACACAGCAGACATGGAAACAGTGCACACATACTATAAATGATTGGGGAAATTTGAAACCAACTCTCTGTGTTAGTTAGAGTGATGATGAAGTGAGCAGAGGCAGAGAATGCGTGAAATGAAATGAAGGGAAACCCAGAGCTGCAGGAGGAGAGGGATGCTGTTGAGGTTAGGATGCTGCAGAGAGGAAGCGAGCTGGAGCCAAAGGAGGACCAAAAAGAGACTCGAGACGATAGCGTGGGAGAAGGTGAAGGCTTGTTGTTCAGTGGGACCAAGGGAGAGGAGCAGGGAGGGAGGGAGTAGGTGAGGGGGGAGGAGGAGAGAAAGAAGGGAAAGAGTGATACCTTAAGGGAGCAGAGAGAGATGTAGAAGGGAGGAGAGGCTGCATTGTTGGCGTATTGGGAGTAAGAGTGCAGAGGAATAACAAGCTTCAGCCTACTTATGTACAGTATGCTGTGTGTGTGTGTGTGTGTGTGTGTGTGTGTGTGCAGGTAAAGTGGATCCCTCAGGGTTTGTATGTGCTCTGGTCTTTCATGTCTGGCACATTTGTCATCCCATTCCAAACACACAAGTCTCTCTAACACACACACACACACACACACACACACACAATGCAGGAGATACACACTGACACACACAGGTTTGTGTCACTATACTTGTGAGGACCTGCAGTGAGCTGTACTGTATCAGTTATAGTAGTATGTAGTTATAGCCAATAACTAAATATCTAAATGGCTTAATGATGAGTGATGTGAAAACTAAAGGTGTCGTTCACAGTGACACACAGAGAAGGAAAACTGCAGTCATATCTGCTGTTTCCAGCTGCAGCAGCTGTGGTGTGATGACAAATGAAATATCCATATATCCAAACAAAAACATGCAGTATTTTTAGCCTTGATATTTACCACTCCAGATAAAACCTCATATGAAACACTGTTTTTCGTGTGGTGCATTCCTCAACAAGCCTGTGTCGTTTGTCACAGCATGTAACGATTTCATATTTTCAGAAAAGTGAAATATAATACTTCACATGTAAAAGTTCATGTGAGAGGATAAAAGAGGCTACTTTCATGCCGACAAAATAAACATAGGATTCCCTGTTTCTCTACCAGAATTAGGTTAGTTAATGGAATTTTCAGAAAACATACTTTAAATGCAGGTTTGGGAGCATTTCTGTCGCCTCACCATGGTGATGGCTGAGCTGGCAGAATTTGCCATAACATCTGTTCCAACAGCACATTTTCATCCCAACTACTGAGGCTCTGTCAGACGCCTCGCTGCCACAGTCTGGAGCAGTAAACATGCTAAATAAACAAATAGACTTAGGTTCAGGCGACAAAATGATAGTTGGGTTTAGGAAGAAACCACGTGATTATGCTTAAAACTATGTTTCTGCAGAGGAAATGATACAGGAAAAGAGGAAAAGTCTTTTTGGACTTGTGCACCTCCCCTCCTGCCCATCTGATATGTCTCTTTCACATCACATCCTCTGAGTCTTTACTGTTGCTGATGTTGGGTTAGTTAATGGCACACCATGTCATAATGCTGCTAAAGGAGGCCTTGTTTGGCGGTATCAAACACAACAAAACATTGGTAGCTTGGGAATGAGAATGGAGCGCTCCCTACATGACCAAAAACAAATACATGATAGTGGCTTTAATTCTAACATAGATTGACAGCAAGTCTGAACTAAACCAAAGCCTGAGAGGAGCAAGAAGTTGACTAAATGCAATTATTTTGCAAAACACACCAGCTTTGTGGAAATACAGGCATTCACACACAAAATGACTGCATGTCATCATGATGGTGGGCGTACACACACACACACACACACACACAGGCTTATGTAAATTCAAAAGCATCCACATGAGAACAAAGCCATGGCATGGATATAAACAAGAGGGCATACATAAACATTACATGTCCATGCATTATGCAGACACATGCACACATCCCAAGCTCCGATACACACTCAAAAACACACTCAGTCACTCACTCACCTCATTCACAGAGGTAAGACTACGCATCGTTTCACCCCCTCGCTCTCGCTCTCTCTCTCGAGTCCCCAAATCCATGGCATATGACCTTCTGTGGGACAGATAAAGAATGTGCTTATCAGTCATGCAAATGAGGCTGAATTCATTTTCCACAACAGATGGCCCCATAGATAATGATGATGGAGGAGAGAAAATTAAATGTCTCTCGCTCGGTGACCATGGCAACCGCGCCTCTGCGGCGTAATATCAATAATAAGTGCACCGCATAATAAGGTTGTCAGTCCTGTGAATCAAAACCTCCCATGATGGGATAGGGCACACGGGGGGGGGGTCTCTGAAAGTTTAGTTGACTCTGTAGGACACTGTGGGAGGTCTACTGCGGTATGAAGTATTTTATTTTTGAGGAATTAGGTCCTGATAAATCAGCCTTAATGTATGTGTACGTAAAGCTTTAGTGGATGATCTATAAACCATCACCATGTTCTTATTAACTAACGTTCATAATGGAAAAGTTCAATGAGAACAACCTCTGAGATGACCGGATGCGAACAAAAAAAAACAACATTTTTTTCATCTTCCTCCTTCTTTAATTTGTTACGCTGTTCAAACACTAACCTTCTGGTGAAGAGTTGCAGAGAAACTGGACACACCAGAATCTGGTTATTTAACAGCATATTAACATTTACAACAGCAGACCTGATGGACTGCTCTCCTCTAATTCATTTTCAATTTAATACACTGTTATGTGCTGAAAACAAACTTACACAGTTCCCTCTTATGCAACACATTCTCCCTTGGCGTCACTTTTTACAGCACTGGCAGTGCATAAAAAACGGAAAACTTCACTCGTTCCCAGCAGGTAAGGACAGTTCACAGCCTGTGACCTCCAGAGTAAATAGTCAGGAACGTACCATTGGTGGGCAGGGAGATGGAGGGCAGATTTGTGCATCTCTGCAGAGGTGTGAGTGGCTGTAAAAAAAAAAAAAAAAAAAGCATCTGACTAGCAATGAATCTACCTGGTTAGAACCTCCATTACTGCTCTGGTGTGATTTTCAATGTATAATGAATGCTTCAGTCGACTTCATGAGACACATACAGACGTACCGGGCACCACACTTGTGTTACTTTTCTGAGGACCAGGGACGGTGTGTCAATATATACACTTGTTGCATGCACAGTGTCCTTTCAAAATAAACACAACCACTTAGGTTTAGGAAACAAGTATTTTACCCACTCTGTAGCACTTTGAGATTCCTAGTACATAAAGTGCATCACAAATAGAATTTATTATCATTATTAATAAAGTTGCTGTTGAATTCTGGGATATTAGGATAACACTCCTCCTTTACTGGTCCTACTTTTTTCTACAAATGACTGAAACATTCATTAATCGTCACAGATGTGACGGCTACTGTCCATGTGATCCGATCTGAGCTCCACTCTTCAAAACAGTTTCATTCACTTTGTGCACCAGATTAAAAAAAGCGCTCTGACAAAGGCAACTTATGGAATTCATAAAGCTGCAGCTAACATAAATATTTAATCTAATGTGCTGTTACGATCATGTTAATGCAGCGGACAAAAGTTAGTGTGCAATCAGGAAGCACAGAAGTCCTCCTTAATAACAATAATAGAAGAATCTGTAAATTTCAGGCGATTTTTGGGACACAGAAAATGAGACTGGATGAGCAGTGGAGCGCCAATCCTTTTTTTGCACCACAGTTTGTCTAATTACTGCACTGATTTATTTGCTCCATTATTTAATCTCAAGCCCTAGCCACCCTGGTCCTGATGAAAACAGTGATTATCGCCTGAGTACAGGCCATGCTGGGGAAATGAACTTTCATTGCTCTGAATAAGAGAGGCATTGTTGAGGAGATACAGGGAGACTGAGAGACGTGCAGCAGCAGGGTGGTGAGATTTCTCCATAAACTGACCTTGGGGAGAGTTTTTAGCATCATCCTTCTCTTTATTGACCAGTTGCTCAATCACATATGGTTGAGTACTCGTGCTTTCCCTCTCGCCTCAGCAAACACCTGCTCACAGCACAGATACCATACGGCTGCTCTGCACTGGATTGTGCCTTTATTTCTCTTTATTGCCCAAACACACACTAGTCAATGACCCGTTCCCTCTCCTGTCGCTGTAGGATTACTGTAACTGAATCTCTCTAAGCTGATTCTTTATATATGTACATAAAAACTTCCAACACCTAACAATATATGAAGTATCAATAAAAAAGTGGTTCACCTTTACTTTGCTCTTTCTTTATGCTGCTGTCACACCGCAGCCTGAACTGTGATGGGCCTTTCTTCAGTTAAAAAAGCTATTTGAAGGATAAAATAAGTGGAAATCTGCTTCCTGTAAAGGGCTGAAAGATGTTTCGATGTGCTCACTGATGATGAAACTAACCTGGACTCACTATTTGTGGCCTCTGTGTCATGTTGATGTTGCTCTCAGCTTTCAGGACTTCAAAAAGATGCAGTGTCAGACTGAAGAGCTCTGCTCACTAATCCTTTTGGCCAAACTTAACTCATTTAAATGGACACAGCTTTGCCAGAAGCACGTCTCATTCTCCGGCTCTCGTAATTTAATCACAGAAACATTCACATTTAATTTTGAACATTTGCAGTGTCACATTTACAGATACTTTGAGATGCTACTCAGAGGCCAGTTTCAGCATTTGTCACTGTCGGTAGCAGTAGCAAGGTGTCAAACAAATGCACACTTGCAGTATTTGCAGATAATGGCAACTCCTGTGACATCATTTTTGTAACCGCCGCGGCACCGAAGTGTCTGTTAAGACTGCGAGACTCTGGATTGTTATCAGAGCTCACTGGGACACACTTGATTAATGAGAGCATCCCGCAGCTCCAACAAATACCCATACATAGCTCAGTGAGCTGGTGTGATTTGTTGGTTGTGTTTCATTTCCACATAGGATCAGTCATGCAGCGTTAGAGTTACGATCACTTGGAAAAGCACATAGCTTGAATGAAAAAAAATTTAAGGAAGGAATGTATTTCTCAAACACAATGAAAGGATACCATTTTCACTCTTAAAGGTTAGTTCAGGTGTTTTGAAGTGGGGCTGTATGAGGTACTTATCTAGTCTTACCTACAGTAGAGGTACAGCTGTGGACAGAGGCAAGAGAAAAAACTCAATATCAGTTTCAGTGTATGCTATATTTAGAATATTTTCACCACTGTATCTTGTCATCAGATGGCCCTTTTCAATGGGGACTTTCAGTTTAGTTCCCTGTAGGAAAGTATTTTCTAAATATAGTGACATTTTTGCTGTCTATAGTGTATTTTGCTGCTGCCTCTGTCCACAGCTGTACATTAGATCACTGTAGTAGTTTCTTCAAACTGGTGACATGCAGACACCTCTTAACTCATTGAGTGCCAGCCCTTTTTTTAAAACACAAAGTACCCTGTGCCAGCGTTTTTGTCCATTTTGAGGCCTATTTCATGTGCACAGAATATTTTCTATTAGGACTCTGAAAACACTGAATAGCTGAAATGAAAGAAGAGACTTTCGTCATGGGAAAAAAATGTTTGTTTTTAGCTTGTTCCATCCTTGTTTTATCAGAGGTAGAGGCCACTTTCACCAAAAACGCCACTTTATGTCCAGATTATGTTTGTTTTGCTCTCTCATCGCGATTGTCTCCACTTCCTGCTTTGATCTCTGTGGTGTATACCGTCTCTTTATGTCCCAACTACAAATCTCAGAAGCCCCAACATTACTCACAGGCTGTGTGAGAGCGCCCTCTGCTTCCGTTTATGGCACTCAAGCATTCTATCTTAAAAGACGTACATGTACGAGTTCATAGTTCATAGCTCAAAGAGTTAATGATGAGGTGGTGTGCTGAAACTAAACAACAGTAACATAATAAACAACGCTATGTGCAGCACTAATGGAAAGTACGGTTGGATCATCTGACATGACAATGGAGTTCATAATATGTACAAGCAGAGGTATCTTTAGCTCTAACTAGCTGTGGGCTCACAGTAATAAAGTATAGACAGTATACAGCAGGGCTAGACCCAAATATTCTACTAGCCTGAAAAAGTACATTTTTTAAACAGAATGACACATTCTGCAGCAATGGCGTCCATCTCAGCTGAGAAGAGAGAAATGTGCCAAGCCAGAGACCCCACTGGTGCTGTTTGAATTGGTCTCCATTGGGGCTCAAGACCTCAAACTGACCAGCACTGAGAGAGCGCTGTAGTTTTAAATGCATCCATAACAGCCGAGTTTGAATCAAGAGACCAAAAAGAGAGTCAAATGGACTGGCTTGAAGTTTTTTTTTTGAAGATGTTTCACCTCTTCAGTTATTTTGGAGGAGAAGTCAACGAACTTCAAGTAAGTCCATTTGATTCTTTGTTATTCTTTGGATTGGTCTTGATCAGGATGACTGAGATCCTTCACAGACAGTCATATATGAGTAAATTCAATGGATAATAAAAGCATGAGGGAACAGATATCATTAAATACAGTACAAAATGTAATTAAAAATGTTTTTAGTGACACAGAAAGTGTTGGTCCTGATCTGGGAGGACCTTGATCATCTTCCAACAAAAATTAAGTTGCTGTTCGCATATCTGGTTCTTTTGGGATGATTATGTATTCACTTAAAGGGCCTTATGTATGTTATGAGCATTGGCTGTGATATGAAGACAATTACAGTGATACATTTATATCCCTCTAGTCTTTGGCTCACCACTCTTTTGATGTCATCCCTGTCTTGTCTCCAGTCATGAGACCTTGAGGAGAACTCAGTAATAACAGGAACATTCAATGGGAGCTGTATGTGCACCTCTGGCTCTGTAATATGGCCCCCAGTCATCGACTGTGCCTATAGGGAAGCGTGGCTCTGATAATCACACACAACAAACTTCTAAGCTAATGATTCACTGTAGCTGCTGCCATTACACACCCACCTCCAACTTTAATAGATGCTAAGAGCCGGGGGCTTCTCCGAATATAAACCCATCTGGATGGAGGGGAAAGAAACTGGATGACTCATCAGATGGTTTTCCGTTGCTCAGGGCTCCGGGTCTGGTGCTCCTTTAACCAGTTACGAGCCTGCGCGATGTAGTCAGAAACAAGGCTTTGCCGCATCAGAGAAATTGTGTTATTCAGTACTTCTCTTGTTTCTGCAAATCCCATTAAATCAGAGCCAAAATCAGAAATGAATTGTTCAGACTGACAAGCATCCAGAGATTGTGTTCCTCTATTCCTTTGACTGAAAACGAGCCAAAGTTAGCCTCGTCATGCATGATGGAGTCTAAACACTGGTCAACGAGAAGGTCAGGTCAAAAGTTAGAGCTGTAACAAGCAATTAAATGACGAGTTGCCACAGATTAAATTTATCACCAACTATTGCGATTATTGATTTCTGAATCTTTTTAAGAGAAAAAAGTACAAACTCTGCCTCCAGATTCTTAAATGTGGATCTTTTCTTATTTCTTAACTCTAAAATGAATAATTTTGAGTCATGGACAAAAATAAGACATTGTGAGGCATCATTCAAGAAAATAATCAAGATTAATCAATGATGACAACAATCCTTTCAACCCTACATAGTTATTTTAACTCTTGATTTTTTCCTAAACCTAACTAACTCCCTGAAACAGGTTTGGCATTGCAGGGGCTTGACGCACAGACGATATCATAGGATCCACTGAATGAAGAGCGATGGTTGAATTTCTGGATGGATTTGATGTGGAGGAGGACTTCTGATGAGGATCCATGGGCCCTGTTGTGATGGAAACTGGAGCTGAATGGGCTGGAAGATGGTTACACTGATCTGATGCTGACAGCAGCAAAAAGTTCAACAGCAACAAGACGATTGGCTCAGAGGATCCCACACACCATCTGTGTACCTGCTGCGACAAATACAAGGACTTAGAGCACTAAATGTGTAGTGATCCACTGCTGAAAATAGTCCCTAACAAAAGCAGCATTTACTCGTGTTTGAGTGATGTTAGCTAGAAGAAATAAATTTTCTGAACTTGTTCAGCCTTTTTTCTATATTAAACTAGACAAAGCACAACCTTTTGGTGCATCTTTCATTCAAGCCAGAGATGTTTGTTGCGTCAGATCAGTGTTGTTTGTCTAATAGTTTTGTACAATAGTCTTTAATTAACATATGCCTTCTCCTGTGAAAATGGTAAAAGGACTGTACTTCTACAGCGCCTTATCAGTCAGCTGATTTTCACCCATTCACACACACACACACACACACACACACACACACACACACACACACACACACTGATGCTGGGATCTAACCACTGGAGGAAAGCACATTCCCCAAAAGAGCTGGAGTCGCTCCAGCCGCTAACTGGAGCTCCGTCTCCTCCTGATGCTTTCTAGTTAGCTAATGCTTCACTCATGTGAGGTCTCATAAACAGTAAATTCATCAAATTCTCTGATTTTTTTATCAAATTTTTTTTAAATATTTCAGTTATAACTCAAAAGTACTTATTGATTTATTCCTCACCCTGGCCTCTTAGGGTCTTTGTGCTAAGTCACCCTTTTTTGTGAGAATTCTTGCAAGTCTGAAACCTGCTATTTGCCTATTTGTCCTGTTTGGGTGTGTGGTTATTGCCTCAGATTGCCTCCCTCTCTCCTCCAGCCTCATCATGCACTCTCGCCCCCTCTCCTCTCCTCTGTGTCTGCCAGCCAGACGCTCTCAATATAGCTCTGCTCATAAACACAGAGACAGAGGGAGGCAAAGAGGCAGCGAGAGAGCGAGAGAAAGGCTCCTGTGACAGTAATAAAAATGAGTGAGGGGCAGGGGAGAGATGGAGATTGGGGTGAACGAGTGGGAGGAGAGAAGGGGGGGAGGAGAGGACACTCAGTGTACTTGTGTGTGTGATGGAGAGAGGGATGCAGAGAGAGAGAGATGAGTCGGGCAATGCACAGAGATAAGGCAACGACAAGACAGTGGGAGAAAGAGAGAGAGAGAGAGAGAGAGAGATGAGAGAAAGGAAGGAAAAAAGCAAGAAGTGACGCAAGACAGCAGGAGAGAGGAGGCTGAGAAAATGAGGAGAGTGTTTGGGTAAAAGAAGCTCAGTGAGGTAGCTTCCAAGGCAAGGCTGTCCTACTTTAACCACTCGTATAAATAATGAATTGCATGAATGGAGGTACCACACACACACACACACACGCACACACACACACAAACACTTTGCCTCGGACTCACCTCTCACACATTGTCTAATTTGTTTGGCTTCACAATAAACTATACGAAAGAAATCCGTCTTGCAACGAAAAACGCGCACAAATGCAAAATGCTTTGGTCATAAACCAAACTGCGATCAATGTAAGAGCCATTCATCTTAACGCGCTCCCGATCAATACTTTCCATACTGACAGCGTGTAATGTGACAGGCGTTGCTCGCAGTAATGACGCCGCAGAGAATTATCACCCTGCAGCTTTGCAGATTTTTAGTCTAGACAAGCTGGACAAAGTGGAGCATTTAGTCATGAGAGAGAAAAGTAGAGTTATTTACCAGATGGGCAGAAAAATGACAAATTCTACTCTGTGTCTGCTAGATGTGTAAAGAGGCAAATGTATGACAGGTCTGTCATAACACATTTATATGTTAGATCTTCTCTATTACCCTTTTTCCAACAAAATTAATGTGTGTATGAAAAACCAGGACCACTGACCAGTATGGTTTTATGTTTTTTGCTGAAAACAGGGAGTACGCCTCAAACCAAAGTCGGGGATTCGTCCGGAGAATGAATGCAGTTTGAAAAGCCAGATGTTGGTGACTGGGTCGTGCGTGTCCATGATGTAATATAGCTGTAGGCTTGCCGATAATTGTTGACCATTGTGCTGCTTGGCAATTGTTAACAAACCAAAGCCCCTTTCACACTGCACGAAAATGTATGATTTGTGACAGGTTTGTCGCAGCATTTTGATCTTGGTCAAAAGACCCTCCAATCGACCCAGGAATTTATTATTATTCGGCTCGGCTGCAGTGTGAAAGGTGTCCCGTGTCGTCCCGCTAAATTACCTGATGGCATTTTGGTTTAGTCCCTGGACAGCCTGTCACTGTGAAGCTCCAGGGCTTCTTGTTGATCACACAGAGACAGATCTCTGAAGGGCAGAGATGTTTTTCAATCAAACAAATCAAATGTGTGGCCACACGATCTTTAATGGAAGCACATACACTGCCCGGCCATAAAAAAAGTTGCCACCTGGATTTAACAAGCAAATAGATATGAGCCTCCTATTGGATAATTACTGCAGGTTCAGCAACAGTATGTGCTCAAAGAATGAGGTCAGCTGACTGCCTGAATATACTGAATGGTTATTCCATCAATAGATTTTTTTCTTCTCTGATGACACGGGCATGTTCCAAGATGACAATGTCAGGATTCATCGGGCTCAAATAGTGAAAGAGTGGTTCAGGGAGCATGACGCATAATTTTCACCACAGAGTCCAGACCTTAACCCCACTGAGAATCTCTGGGATGTGCTGGAGAAGGCTTTGTGCAGTGGTCAGACTCTACCATCATCAATGCAAGATCCTGGTGAAAAATGAATGCAACACTGGATGGAAATAAATCTTGTGACATTGCAGAAGCTTACTGAAACAAAGCCACAGCGAATGCATGCCGTATTCAAAGCTAAAGGTGATCCAACTAAATATTAGAGTAGTTGACCTTTTTGTTTTGGTGGTGACTGTGTATGTTAATTAGTTGTTCATTCTCAGGAAAATCCCACAAATCGTAGAATCCTAATGTGAACTGTGCTTGTGCTTGTACAGCGATCTGGCACAGCTTTTTTATCAATCATGGCAGCACACTGGCCAGATGGAGAGGTCTGGAAGCTGCATCAGTCAGCTGCTCAGCATCCATAGAGAAGAAGAGGGAGGAAAAAAAACAGGCAGCAGCCCTCACAGCAGGAAGTCAGACCTCGTAATGCTGAACCAAGGCGGGTCGACCCGGGTTAGAAAATCCTGCTAATTTCAGTGTGAAAGCTGTACAAGAAATGCACCAATAAAGGCAGGTAACTCCACAGACTACCTGAGAGTGGAGAGAGTGAACCAACTCTGACACATGAAACCAAAACTGAGCTGAAGGATGCTACAACACTCTGAAGAGCTGAAGGGGAATTCTTGGTGGGTTAATGGGTTAACTGTTATTAATCATCTGGGCTCTAATCCCTTTCCCTCTGTACTTTCCGTCCTGACCATTATGTCATTCAATAATACAACTTCATTCTCATGTTTACATAATTTAGGTGCTGCCACAGTGATTATGACTAATGCTGTCACACTGTCAGTCCTTTTCAAGCACACAGATGAGGCTGGTCCCTGTGAATGTCATGCATCTTTATTCAGCCAATCATCCTCATATTCCCATTAACCTTGAGCATATAGGCATGTAAGACGGGAAGGTGTGAATGGCTGAGAGTGTAATATAAAGATGGAGAGAGAGATAGAGAGAGAGACAGACAGACAGAGAGAGAACGGAAACAACATTGTAATTACTGGCTACATGCTGGCTGGCAATCATAGCCTCTCTCCTCTTCACTTGTGTTTCCTCCCTCTACCCTCCTCATCTCCTGCAGCCCTCCAACATCTCTTCCTCTCGTGGGGGGTCCGAGCTATCGAGGTAGATATTCACTCTAACTATCAGGCATCTACTTACTCTTTCGCACAGAAAATTGCAGAGAGTGAGGGCGGCAGAGATGGGGATAATTACAGCCATCGCTGTAACTGTCCATGAAGACGAAGCCTCAGTGCTATGGAGGCCTTAGCAGCCTGTAGGTATAAAATATACAATGCTGCCTCTGCTAATGTTGACTGGCCACACATTAAGTTTGAGCTGGAGGAAGAAGAGCTCAATGCAAAAGTTTCTGGAAGTGCTGCAAAGGCCATACTGTATACAACAGCTTTAACCACTGTATGTGGTTGGCTTTCCATACAATCTGTATGGCACTGTCTGTGGTGATTCATGTGTGACACTGAGTGAGTAATGACAGTAGACAGTAGCATCCATCCATCCATCATCTACCACTTATCCTCACATGGGGTCACGGGGGGGCTGGAGTCTATGCCAGCTGTCTTATGGTGAAAGGCAGGGTACACCCTGGACAAGTCTCCAGTTCATCACAGGACACATAGAGACAGACAACCACTCACACTCACATTCACACCTACGGGGAATTTAAATTAGCCAATTAACCTAATCCCCATACATGTTTTTGGTGGGAGGAAGCTGGAGTACCTGGAGAGAACCCATGCAGACACGGGGAGAACATGCAAACTCCACACAGAAAGGCCCTGGGTAGTGAACCTGGTACCTTCTTACTGTGAGGTGACAGTGCTTAGATAGTAGCAGAACTAGAAATCTGACATGACTCAGGCAGAAATCACGAGAATGAGCACTGCAATACATTGTACGTGAAGTCAACCAACGCTAGAGCTAGAGATATAGCGTGTTACATGATGGGATGGGTCAGACATGGCGACTCAGACACGATGACTCAGCAAACTCCCATCAAAACAGTCAAATTGGGCAACGCTGATCAAATCAATCAAATCAATATTCTGTTAGTGCATTAACTATTTTCAACCAAAAACACAAATTACTGAACTGTTTAGCTGTAAAATGTGAACATTTAGCATCCAACCATCATGTTGAAAACTATCAAACCAACAACAAACTCTGCTGGACCCACCAACTGGAGCAAATAAACTTTTATTTGGGGGTTCCATCAGGTCTTTTGGACTAGAGTAGTTATGTTGTCATTGACAGGCGACAAAATGAAATGGTCCAACACCATTAATAAAATATTTTTTTCTGGTTAGAGTATTGTTGGAAATATTTGGGGCAACTATAATACTCCAAAAATATGTATAACTCAGATATGTATAAGAGTTTTTAAGGAGTCATTTTTAATTCAAAATTGTTACATATTGTACCCTGAAGCTCTGTCATTACTTGTTGCCATTGTTAGCAGTGTTAGCACTGTTAGCTGCTAGCCACTGGATCTCAGGCAGGAAATTTATGGCTGGATGGGTTGGAGCTGCTGCGGTAGTGGGCCAATCAAAGGTTGCAATAAATCAAAGAATGCTCGCCACCATTTACTGTGACTAAAACAGCCTGGGCACAAAAACTACTGACTGCAGGTATCGTCTGACTGGAGAAGTTTCAATACCAATTGATAGTGGCTTGATAACTTAAAGGTATTGGGTTCTGATCCCTGGTCCTCAGTAGCTCAGTCTCTGCCCCAGCAGTATAGACGGGGACTTGGTGGATCTCGAGTGCCTGCTTTTAGATTGCAGGCACCTCAAAGGACGCCACGCTGTGCAGACATCTGCTTAGGGGATCTGACACCGGCTCCTTTGAGAGGAGCTGCTGGCTTGAAGTACAGCTATCAGTTGAGCTTTTCTAATGATCCTGGACATCTGAACCTCACTGAAAGCCTGGTGTCTGCTCTGGTTTACATAAGTTGGGGCGCACCGAGTCCCCACTGTGTGGTCTCGGACACCCTCCAGTGTCACATCATAAACATAAAGCAACCAGCAGTGTGCAAGCGGTCAGCAAGATGGCCTCTCCTGAGCTTAGATCCTGGATCCATCGGCTGTATTCAACTATTCATGAGTGCAGGAGCGTGAGCTGCGACAGAAGGCTGTGCAGGAGGAGGGTGGGACGCTGCTGCGTTTTCTACTGCAGAGTTTGGAGAAAGTGAAGGGCAAGTTTTCCTCTCTGCAGCTGCGGTGGAGGTTATAAGCATAAGGTCTCTGTGTGACGTCGGACAGAATCAGCGGCAGGGATTTCACAGAGGACAGATCAGGGGATCTACAGCGCAGCATGCTGCACGGGGGCGATTCACCAGAGACCGTTAATGACTTTATAATGTAGAATATAGACAAATGCGTCTACTGGTCTTGTTTGCTCTGTGTGGAAAAATGTGGCAATAACTGAGCTTTATGTGGAACTGTACATTCTGAGGTCAGCGGACTAAATGTCATTGTTTTTTTCACGTGAAAAACAACAGAAAACACATGAAGATTTGTGAAGATGTGAAGTGTATTTCATATCACATCAGCTCACAGAGCTAATGTGCATCTTTCCATGATGTGTGTGTGTTCATACATGTGTGTTTTGTCTGGGCGAGCAGACAGGCGAGCTGAGTGGCTGACGCTCATCAGACACCTGACGAGGCGTTCTGTCAGAGCGCGTTCACACACAGCAGGTCACCTCGTTTCCTCCAACACACACACATAAAGCGGACAACGCAGCAGCACACACAAGCAAAGAAACATAAATCATTGTCAGAGTTAGCATTATTCAGCAGCTGGTTGCTTCTTAGTAAATGGAAACACTGTTGTTATTTACACTTCACTGTTTGTTTACCTTTGTTATTGATTTCCAACAAGACCCAGAAGCTCAAAGACGACTTACAGCAGATTTCATGTTTTTTTGTTTTACAGTGAATACCCACAAGCAAAAACTATCCCCTCCCTCGGTCCACTTCTCTCCAGTGGGATAATCTGTTTTCTGAAGCATGTTAAGAAAGCAAAAACTGGACAGTTGTTAGCTTCACAACTGCTAACAAGCATCCAAAACTCCTCAGACAACTCTCCAAAACAGATCTTTCTGCTATAGAAATAAATATTTTTCTGCTGTATAAATGCTTTAACTCCTGCTTCAGACACATGAAAAATAACTCATTGTGTATAAACAAAAAAATGCTTAATAAGACACTTTGGGTTTATGAAAAGGTTATTTTAGCTGTCATTTCTGATGGCGATGGGAAGTTGAACCAGGAAGTCAGTCTGTAAACTTGCGATTTTGCGATAAGATAATGTATGCTGTGATTTATTACCTTTTCAACTGCAAATTATTCATTTGTCAGCATCTGTTTTATCTAATGACATCCAGTATTCACTCTGTTATCTTACAGTTTTCATTCACATCTTGAGGTCAGAGGTCACAAGAGCCCTCTGAAAGTGCCAGTTTTTCCTTGTGGCATTTTTCTTCACTTTTTACATCCATCCATCCATTTTCTACCGCTTATCCTCTCATAGGGTCGTGGGGGGGCTGGAGCCTATCCCAGCTGTCTTATGACGGAAGGCAGGGTACACCCTGGACAAGTCGCCACCTCATCACAGGACACATAGAGACAGACAACCACCCACACTCACATTCACACCTACGGTCAATTTAAATTAACCAATTAACCTAATCCCCATGCATGTTTTTGGATGGTGGGAGGAAGCCGGAGTACCCGGAGAAAACCCACTGCATTCAGAAAGGCCCCGGGCCCGGGATTCGAATCCGGTACCTTCTTGCTGTGAGGTGACAGTGCTAACCACTACACCACCATGCCGCTTTTACTCACATATTTTTTTATTTTTTTATTTTTAAGTACTTAAGTAGTTAAATACTTAAGTACTCATAAATACAGCATGTACTACATTTCAAGTTGCAGCCGTTCCACAGTAAAAATTCACATGAAAAAGTCCTGATGAACTGTGAGGAATCGATTAACAGAAAGGACATAAATCAGCATATAACAAGCTGTTGTTAGTGAATTTCATTTAAGCATGTTTTTATTTTACAGATGCACCTTTCTACCCACCTTGCAGCCGTCCCACCCCTTCCTAGCTCTACTGTCTCCTCCTAACATGGTCACTTCTGACTCCTTGACTCCAAGAATTGGGGATGCTCAAAAACTCACATACAGAAGAGTTTCTGTTCTCACATGTTCATCTCAGAAATAATTCTGTCATATTTATGAAAGTTTGAGGTAGGGGTGGAAAAAGCAATATGTGTGGTGGGAGATGAGGGATGGACTGTATGCATTTAAATGTCAAATGTGCGTGTGTGGGATGCCACCTCCAGCAGTGTTTTGGAAAACAAAGTTTGTTAGTTATTACTGAGTTGTGTATGAGTATGTGCAAGTGGGTGGAAACAGCGTTCTCAAGGTTTTTATATTGTTTAAGGTTTTTTTTTTTTGTCTTTTGGTATTTCAGGAAGTATATATTTCCATGAGTAGGCAGTTTGTGTGTCAACATATGGAACTTGGCAAAAGTTAAGTAAGACTGCTTGTCCTGCGCTTCTGTATATTTAGACATACAGGGTATATCACACTGCCACTTCTGTCAGCTGGCGCTTGGGTTTCCTCCTTTTCACCCTCAACCAATCAGGTTTCACCACACTTGCTGCCAACCAATCATCATGATGCTGTCATATTTTAAACATTAACTATTTCACAGTTCTGTGCTGCAGTTATCCCCATTTCTGTTTGAGTCATACTTCCTACTCTCATCTTTGAGTTGTGGGCAAAACAATAAATTTGAGGACATCATCTTGGGCTTTTGGAAACACTGATCAACATTTTTTTACCACTGTCTGATATTTTACAGACTATTCGACTGTCAAGAAAATAATCATTAGTTGCAGCTTTTTTTATTCCAACAATTCTGTATATACAGTATATTCTATAAATCCCACATATATCTCTATACTGTGCAATGACTGGATGGCCAACTCCAGTAACAGTAATAATAGAATATCTTTATAAATATCTTTAAGTTGTTGAATAAAAGTGTAACAACATGATAAACTGTTTCTCAGCATATTGCTATGATAGTGTTCATGCTCAGTGAACTGCTCCCCCACAGGTCAGCTAGCTTTTTGCATTTCTTTTGACTTATTTATTTACCAGATTAGCAGTTTAAACAGTGAAATGCACATGGCAGAGAGTAGAAACACTGCAAGATCTTTTTTCTGACTCATCACCATGACTCACCATACCACCCATGAGAGGAACTCACAGTGATATCCTCAGTAAAGCCAAGGGACTGGATTCGGCTGCATGTGGGTTGATTTTGATGGACAGCAAATATTGATATTGATTAGCCGATATTAGCAGCTGATATTGGCTGTTTGACTTAGGCAAATATGAAAAGATTTATCAGCAATTCAACAAAAAGGGCAAATCCCAAATTTAACAGCCACCTCACTCACGGTAAAACTATAAATCAGCACAAAAATAACAATTACAGACAAAAGCCAAAATATTCTTATATGGTATCAGATATTGGTAGCAGAAGCAACATGCTGGCTTAATGACTTAAGTAGACGTGTGCAGTAATACAGAAAATTAAGTATGGCATTCGTCGAGATGCACCAAGATCTGTTGAACAAGTGGATCTTAATCAAAACTCAGTGTGAGACCACTGAAGACTAAACACTACCTATGAACACATAAAACCTATAAACTGATTGTATGTGAAAAACACACACACACACACACACACACACTCAAGATCCAGTGTCTTGGCAACAGCAGTGGTCATGTCATTGGCAAGGATGGACCAGTCTCTCTCCCTCTCTCTCTCTCTCTCTCTCTCTCTCACACACACACACACACACACACACACACATACAGTATATATTTGTGACATGACATTGTGACATTTGTTACATGAGGAAAATGAATATACAGATGATCAACTGAAGCGTGAGCTGAGTAGAAACATGAAAAACCACTGAACTACTGCTCAGAAAATAACAAATCAAATCAAATGTTGTTGTTCATCTCACTATTAAATTAGTATTCAAACTTATTTTCACCATTATCTGACAATTTATAGACCAAACAACTAATAAATTAATTAACTGATAAATTAATCAACAATGAAAGTGGTGCGATCAGCTCTTACCTGTAACATATGATAATAATATGATGAAGCACACCTGTGACAAAGCAACATTTGATTATTGGCTTTTGAATAAGAAAATATGAACCAATCTGGAACTAATATCTAAAAGAAAAAACAAAATGAATGAATTTACAGTACCTCCATGATAACAAATATATTCAGTCGTCTTAGCTGCTGGTGCTAGCATACCACAAAATTAATAATAACAATTGTCTGTCAATCAATGAACTGTTCAATCAATGATTGTTTCAGCTGTACTTGTATAAATTATCACCATCCTGTACATTTCATGTGTTAATGCGAAAACTGTTTTTGTAGTGTAACTCAAGCTGTCAAGAAAAGTACCTTGAGTTTGTCCTTAAGTACAGTACTTGAGTAAATGACTGTAGTTGCTTGTCACCGCTGACGGAAATCTGTTGTGGGAATTTGCATTGGGTTTACATAATTAGAGTAGTGGCTCTGAATACAGACTTACAAATAAAATGTACATAGTCAAATACTGTAGGTAGCATATATGGAGAGATTTGGACATCACCCTTCATTCATACTAACAAATATAGAGTTGATCTACACAAACAAAAAAAAATAAAAAAGAAATATACGAATGAAATCCTTCATTGTGTCAGTGTTATTTTTCACTACACGTACTGCCATCTTAGCTCTATATACTTTACTTACTGTTTTACAAACTGTTTAGATGTCTCTATGTATACATTTATTACTTCTTTACTACGTGTCAAAGAGCCTCCAGCATCATGAAGAGCTTCAATTCAGACTCTTTAAACTGAATGATTTGAGCCAGAAAAATGGAATTCTCTGAGAAGTCATAAATCCAGAATTTATTGGGCGACTTCACTTGGTATGATACTGAAGATGAATGAACAATAGAAAAGTTAATCGACATGGATTACAAATGTCAGTATCTTGTGTGATCGTCGTGGCGTAGACATGATGAGCACGTTGATTTCAGCCACTGGAATCGCTTCCCACTCTTCCAAGAGTGCAGTACGGAGATAAGCAACCGTCACCGCCAGTGGAATACGACGGTGTACACGGCGATCCAGATTGTCCCAAAGGTGTTCAGTCGGCTTCATATCCAGCCAGTCCATAACCTGCACATTATGTCTGTGCATAACGTGCCTGCAGGCGTGAGATAGTGCATCTGTGGACACCAAAATGCCTGGCTACCCTCGCTTCGGTCATTCCGGATCTCAGCATACCAATGGCCTGCTCCCTCATGTTTGCTGCTAAGCGTGGCATGGTGACCGTCTGTGACAGCTTGCATTTTTCCTCCTGGTTTTTAAAGCCTTGACCAGTTGAGCTCAAATCACCAAAAGAACTCATTGAAAGCTTTCAAACAATGTCCTAACGAATCACACATGCAAAAACAGGGATTGGTACCGTCTGCCACGTTAATTTATTGTTTGAGCTGAAAAATGTGGCTCCATAGTTTCAATAGCCACGAGTGGTAGTAAACAAAACATTCTTTTGTACACAAAGTAGTTGTATCTAATTTTATTTTACACTGACTTTGTTGCGTTTTTAATGCCTCTTAGTGTATATAATTTTGATTAAACAGCTTGCACATACTGGTGGATTAACCATTACAGATATATAAAAAAATATGTTGGCAATCAGCACTACTGTTAATTTAGGGCAGTGGTGGTAAACACCTTACACTGTGTGAAGTCTAATAACTTTGTTAGGCACTGTTTATTCATTTCTTTCATCATGCATGCCAATGCAGCTATATTTTAATGAGCATTTGGAAGGGAAGCTGAGAGCCAAGATAGAGAGACATGAAACTGCAGGCGAACACATCCTGTGAGGTCAGGATCTGCACAGCTGCACAGTTACTGAGAAGGTGATCTCAAACCGTTTGATTCCCTGTCTAAACTCTCTCTAGAACAGCGTCTTTTCGGAGGTTTACTGGCCCTGAGACGGAGAGATTCCAAGAGTCCGACGAGAGGCTTTAAGATTAGGACAATATGTCTGCATCGCAGGAGGAAACAGAAAACCTGTCAGGGATTAGAGGAGATTTCGGAGAATTTCACATCCCCTCCCAAAGAGAGATGAGAAAGTTTGAATGGTGAAGGGAAGAAGTTCGAAGCACAACTTCATTTGCCACTGAAATCCATGGATCGTATTAACTGACATTTGCACGTGTGTGTGTGTGTGTGTTATTCGCGTGCATGTGTTTACAAGCCCGTTGCAGCAGAAATACAGGTGTAAACATGCGTACACTCGTAATTTACAGCAGTTAACCACACTTCTCTTTCCATCTGTTTGCAGAGAGAGCCAAACAAGGTATTAAAGTGTACCCTCACAGACACACACAGAGGGTCAGATAGAGACACACACACCCTTCCCAAAAACACACACTCTTCTTGAAGGGCAGCCAAACCACACAGAAAGGCTGCACGGTGGCAGCTGGATCAGGGTTACTGGGCATGTGTGTGTGTGATTTTTAGAGGGTGCCAGCAACCAAACCAGGGCAAAGCTATTTATACATTGCAGTGTGGATGGAGTCTTATCTAGCACCAATGGCCTCGAGCCCCCTAACTCATCCCCATCACGTACTGCCACACTTTAACAGCACACTCATCACTGTGAGGGGTTCACGTCCAGCAGCCCCGCTATTGTTATTATTTTCCACGCTGGCGCGTTTGGGCCACATCCAAGCATCGAAATGTGAAAGATGTGAGCTTCTGGTGAGGGACACTCAAGGCGGATTGGAACAGTTAACTGTTTGCTAATTAAGCGAGCGGCACAGTTTGATAGCTGTGGTGCAGAGAGAGGGCGAGCGCTGCAGCTGGCGGCAGGTGGGGGTGATGTGTTGAGGAGCTTACTATTATTATAACTTATTTACTCTTCTTTCACCTCGTTCTGCAACACCTCTGGATGTCATCAACACTATCTCTGACAATGGTAAAGTTCTATTTATGAAATGAAAATGAAAGGGAAAATAAACATCAAGTGTCTTGGTGGTAAAGCCTCTAGAACAGCTTTAAGGCGCCCTGATTTTTTTTTATCTTGTTCTGTAGCTTCCCAACAGTGTTTCTTATGAAATTATGAAGACATAATTTGAAATCCCACATGATCTCCTGCATGCCCAGTATACATACATCCATGTAGTCAGTGTTTTAACACAACAGACAGTAACTTGCGTGCTTCCAATTTGGAGTCACAAAGAGTGATTTCTGATATATTGCTCTCTTAAAAGCCACCAGACTCCATTCAAAAAAGCAGCAATTTTACTTGCAGAACAAAGGAGTACACATGCTGTACAACCCCACCTCAAAGAATCCAAACTACCTTTTCAGTTATTTCCAAACTTAGCGCCGCTAACGTTGACTCATCTAGCACTAGTCTTCACATTATTCATAACCTCACTGATTAGCTGCCATTAAGCCCAATTTACACCGCACGCGTAACGGCAAAGTAACTGCAGCTGAGGGACAGCCGCTGTGAAATGTTTTCATTAAAGTCAACGAGTGGATTTACTCCACCCGCGAAACAACAACATAACTGCAAGTATCACGTGCAGCTTCGTAAGAAATAAGCTCTGGTTCTATTTCCAAGCCGTGTTGCGCCCAAAATGCGACAATCTCTGCTAACTAGATCGAACAGACAGGAAGTTAAGCACCAGAATAAAAGAGCTTCCGGTGGGTTTTCAAAATAAAATGTCACGAGTGAACTCCGGCTACTTCATTTTAGCAGCACAACCAGCGGAAGGCCAAATAACGGACGAGGAAAGATTTAACATTTAACAAGTGAAGAAACAGCATTATTTATGATGTCATTGTCCAACATGCCTTTTATAAAGACAGCAACAGAAAGGAGAATGCATGGAGAGAAAATGCAGAGGTGGTTGGAGTTGACGGTGAGTAAATTCTACTGTTGTCTGTGTTTACAATTGAATGAGTTTTCAAAAACTTGCCAAAAACGGACAAAGGAAGAACAAGGGAGAAAGTTCACTACGTTATGTTGTGAATCTCAGGAGAGAATCCCGTAGTACGTGCGAAAAATGCTGTGCTGCAATAAAGGGGGCGGTGTAAATTGGGCCTTGGCTTACTTTGCTAACGAACGTCACCGTTTTTTTTTGTTTTTTTTGCAGTGACAGCTGAAAGATGTTTTCCATTCAAAAAAGAAAACAGAAAAGAATGTGCCTTTTATGTTTGATATATTATATTCATTCACCATATTCATAACCACAGCTGCGATCCACCTGCTGTGAGGCAACAGCACTAACGCTGCACCACCGTGGCTCCCTATATATAATATACTGGATCATTATTATTATTATTATTATTATTAAATCATTCCCGTATAAGCAGCATTTTTGGTGGAGTACTTTCAAACTCCTTCACACATTATACACTGGGTAGTTTATTTTATAGGCTGATATTAAACATTGCAGTAAAAGTAGAAGTAGAAAGTAGCAAAATGTGGAAATAAATAGTCACATAAAGTGCCTCACATTTTGTACAGTAAGGTCAGGGCTTGAAATGTGCTGCTGTTAACGTATGATGGGAAAGTCGGCTCCGCAGAGATGCTGTGTCTACATTATGGGCTGTTGGTTGTTAGCATGTGTGCTAATTGGTGATGACAGTTCGTCTGGGAGGCCCTCGCTGTGTGATCGGCCAGACACACACACACACACACACACACACACACACACATTAGGCAGCCAGTAGGAGGATGATGATGGATGGGCAAGTGTTACTGTGTGTGTTGAGTGTGCACATTCAAGTGTGTTTTTGCATACTCGAATGTGTGTAAATTCAGGCTCACGGTAGGGTGGGTGAAGAGCGACAGCGGCGAGAAGCGACAGGTTTGATTTTGAAGCCCTCAGCTGCAGGGTGGAGTCGCTCTCACCTTCAGCTTCACTGCCCCACTTCGGGTGGAGGTGGAGGATAGCTAGATAAATGGCCTCTCCCTCGCTCCACTCCTCCCTCTGCTTGCTCTCTCTTGCGCTACCCATTTTGAGAAGGTCAGAGAGTCATAGGGAGGGAGGGATCACTCCTCTCCTCTCTCACTCTGTCCTCAATAAGACATCCTGTTCAGTGCTCTACATGGAGCTGAGCCCTGAACGCAGCCTCTCCTCCCTGCTGCAGATATGACAATCGATGGTGTTCAAAATTTAATCACTTACTTCACTGCAGAGCTTCTTATAACTTCAGATCACCAGCAGCTCACTGCTCCTGAATACACAACCAGAGGGACAGCGTAGTCTCTAACGAGAGAATTTAATCAAACTCTTCCACTGTCGTTATATCACAGTGGTGATCATATCACATCACCTGACATGAGTGTGCTCTCGCAAGACCCAGTCGTGAAACAGCATTGAAGTCCATGCTGATATTTCTCTGAAGTTATATATTTCTGTGAAGCTTCACATAGAAGAGTGTTTTTAGTAACTGTATAGAAGCAGGGGACAACCTGAGACCAGTCAAAAAATTCTAATTAGTCAGCATCTCTCGGCATTGATATCAATGAATTGGGGCATCCTTTAACATATAAATGCTGTTTTGAAGAAACCTGTAGAATAATCTAAAGTTGTTTTATTTAATCATGTTTTATCAAAACTCAATTTTCAGTTTCATCCCATGTCCGTTCCAGCTGTTCTTATTTTAGTTGATTCATTTATTGCTTTATTTATTCTTTTGGATTTCTTTATCTTATTTTATATGGGTTTTTAATAATTTTACAATTTATTACAGGTATATGTTATATTTGTGCTTCTTGTTGCATCCGATTTTTTGTATAATTTTTACTCTTCTGTATCATAAAAGAGGCACCCACCTCAATGCATTTCTTACTTTAATAAATAAAGGTTGAATGAATGAATGATTTATTTTATCATGGCACATTCGTGCACATGCTGCAGGGCATCATAAAACAAGATCTGATTTGACAGGTTTCTGAAATATCTAGTTCTAGTCATACAAGAACAAGCCTAGTATGGATTTAGCTCCTGTGACAGTCACTCACCTGTGGAAGCTCCTGTCATGACTGTTATCTTTATAATCAGTGAAGCAGCATCATCGTAGCTGCACTAGACCTAAAGCTCTTGATTTATTAGTGACTGTGCGGCATTAACAACCTTGAATTCTCTGCCACCCGTTAGCGTAAAGGCAGCGCCAAGGTGACTCGTAGTGACGATTGTCAGATGGTCCTCACTTTTTCTTCAGCAAAGCGTGAAAGTGAAACGACCCACTGAATTCTCCAAGTCCCTCAGCGCTAAATGGGAAAATATTATAATGCACACACTCCTGCCTCCAAATTAAACACCAGTCAGAGGAGGAGGAGGGCTCGCTGTCATTCATGGAAGCATTAGTTACGTAAAAAAGGTATACGAATATTAAGTATAGATGGTAAAATATAAACACCTTTATCTATATCCCCTAAATAAGAAAAATATCATTCATCGCTAGCACTATTACAGGGCCAACTGAGGCCACGCAGGCTACTAATGAATGCTTGATGTGACTCTAATTTGACCCTAAATAGCTACCTAATGGCACCTGTGCTATATATATGAGGAGTTCACTTACTAGTTCTCCAGAATCCTGGTTAATTTTGAATCTATCTGAGTGAACACAGTTTAATTGTGTTCAGAATTTAGCAGTCTGGAATATTTTTATTGATGCATGAACATCAAAACAGAACAGAAAAATTACATTTCTGCATACGTGAGCTTTTAGTTTTCACACAGATCTATTTTTGGTTTATAAATAACTATAAAAAACTACAATACAGCATTCTTTTTCTGGGAAATGTCACTGCAAAACACTGCAAAAATAATAATAAATACTGCATTAGTTTCATCGGTGGGCTCAGTCGCCATTATGCACCTCCTTAGGAAATAGACAGTAACGAGTGAAAATCTTTGAAATTACGACATCATTGAAACATAAACTGCTTCCAGAAGCATTTAAAATCAGTCAAAGTAAACGTGGCAGACAGGAAAGCCCAGTACACTGCGACATGTCTCCTCATCAGTCCCTGTGTTTGCAGGTCAGCCTCATCTTCTCGTCTAACCAGGTTCCACGTTCCAAGCGAGCTTCCACAGGGTTTGTTTATATCCTCATTTATTTGCTTGTTTGTTTGCACGCTCACTCTGCTCTGCAGCTGAGCTAACAAGGCGCCATTTTGCCCGGGCCGCTTGTACGGTCCAATTAAAGGGTGTGATCAGCCAGAACGCTTTAATGATGGTTGTGGTGCCGGAGTTGACCAGCTTTACAGAGAGAGACGGGGAAGGGAGAGCGAGCGATGGCGTGCTGTGAGGTGGTGTCTGCAGTGGAACCAGTGAGCCACAACACTGGAGCGCTGCAGACACCAGCTCACAGCAGACAGGGTGAAATTAGGCTTCCTGTCTGTTTGTCAGGAGGAAGGGAAAGGCCGGCTGTAGGAGCTGCCTGAACACTACTGCTAACATTCTGTCCATCTATCTATCTAGAACACTGCCTCGCCTCACGTCACATAATGTCATCTCAATTCCAAGAGCAGATATATGTACTGTCATATAATAACAATACAGGCTTTTGATTGATTGGTTTGATTGACCTGGTGTGTACTGTACATAAACATCAGCTGTTCCTTCCTATTCAAATTTTACAACATTCAGCATCACTTTCTCTTCACAAACGCAGTAGTTTTAAGGCCAACTGTGCTGTTCTCTCCTAACCCTAACTATAATGGTTTTGCTGCCTGCACCTAAACAAGCGCAATGTTTAATTCATAACATTAGTACTATGTGGTAACGGTAACAAGTGTTTAATTTTGTTGCCTGCTGATGAGGACATATCTATGATACATCAAGTCCAGCCAACAATCAGGAAGACCGCTGGAAACCAAATCTGTTCGGTCCACCAAGGGATGCTTGTTGTTGGGTTGACTGATCTCAACATGGCGACTAAGTGACAAACATTCTCATTTTAAAGCTTAACAGTTCACTATAATATGTTTCATTTTAGGTGCAAAATAGGTAACGCAGTAAAGGCTGGTCTCATGAAATATTCGTACAAATTACTACGAAAAGTATTGCACTGTAATTCGTATATAACCCATGCAATAGTTGTGATCACGTGACGTTCGATGCAGGATGTTCCGTCTGTGAAATCATGGCGGACATTCCTTACATTCTCAGTGGAATAGTTTATGAATTCAGGTGTGTTTTGATAACATTTCTAGTGGGAAATAGGCATTTTATTTCCATAAGCCTAACCCTGTAACCCTATCCTTAATCCTAACCATCACTGGAAGTGTTGTCAGGACGTATTTCAATGCGGGAGCTTTATTGTAATGTTACAGTTTCCGTTTTTAAGGCTCTCGCTTCGGGGCTCGTGCATGGGCTGATCACTCATGTTGCCGGTCATTCGTGTGATATGCATGTAAATCTGTGCCTCATTTAGGTATGATATCATATGAACCATTTCATGACAATACGTTGTGCAGTAACCGAATATTGATCTGTATTCTATCAGTGTTCCCTAGTTGGACTGTATGTTGGGAGTTTGGTGAGCCATCCCATTATGCAACGCACGGCTGGATCTTCACGTACCTCAACAGATTCAGTCTAAGTGCACTCTTCGTCCATGAACACGGTTTCTGCTTCACGCTAGCAGAAACTTTTTTTTCTTATTGCTTAGATTGAGATCCCCCTATCGGCAGAAAATGACACACTGCATGTTTAAAAGCTCCTCAAAAGACGAACCAGCACAGACACATTTTTCATCCTGTCTTCACAATCAAAAACTAAACAATTCAGTTTTTTCTGGCCATTAAAAGAATTTCTTCCTCCCATGTCCGTCCCCCAAAGTTCATCTGAAGTCATTACGAGGCTCCAGCAGTTTTTTTTTTTCCTGACAAGTTTTAAGATCCCATCCCAACACCTGTTCAATTTAAGCACTTAAGCTTAGGTTCCAAATCACTGGTCACACCTCCCGTGCCTCGCTTCCCACTGGTTGTCGCTCTCCATCATACACGCACTGGTAGCTACGCACACACACAATGACGCTGTGTGTGTGTGATTGTTTACCCACAGTGTGAACGTTACATCGGAGCGTGTTTATGAAATGCCCTCACGAACACATGCTTATAGATGCCATCTATACCTAACTGTGCGTGGGCGCCCTCCATGTTTGTCTCTTTGTGTGTGTGTATGTGTGCGTTCATGTTGCATGACTGGTGTGTGTGTTCATGTGCAAGCACCATCCGACCCTTGGCTCTCAGCAGAGGCCAGCGTCTGTTGTACAGCCCTCTAATGGACGCCCAGCTGGAGTCAGGCACACACAAGGGCAGCCAAGGTCACAGCCGCCGGCTCTCAGGACCCCATCATTTGGCAGCGCTCTGCAGCCCGAGGCCCGCCCAGCTCACCGTGTATGCATTTGTGCTCCCGTATACCACTGAAAATTGTGTACTTTTGTTATGTGATATTAGATTTTTTGCAGTATTTCTATGTGTATGTGCGTTAAAAGGAAGGAAAAAGGGATACGTGCTGGGTTAAGCAGCACACACTGAAATATTACATCAGTTATATCAGTTGTAAACTGTAAACAGAGGCCATTAACAGTTTTGGCCCAAACATAAAACTAATGGCAGCACCTAAATAAAGGCCAGACAAAAATAAATTGTTAATTGCAGGACTGCTTGTTGCCTTTGAAGTTCTTGAAGTTTGCTTCGTAATTACAATGCACGACAATGAGGAGTGCATTTGGGATAATGTACATATACAACTCCAAAAATGAAATAATAGGTTTAGTAGTTTTTAGACATTTTAATGTGAGAGTGTTACATATCACTGTACCTTTAAAGAAAACTAAAAAGTAGGTCAGTTGCTTGTTAACGCTTTGAGTGCCATTGACGTATTTCAACATCAAAGTGTTGGCAGCAGGTCATCGATCGCGGCCTGCCGCAGCCTGTGGGTAATTTTGGGGCTTCTGGGAGATGTAGTCGGAGCATAAAAAGACAGTATACGCCACAGAGATCAAAGCAGGAAGTAGAGATGACCGCATTTAGAGAGCAAAACGAACAGATTCTGGAGAAAATGTGGCGTTTGGCATGGGAATGGCCTCTACTCTACCTCTGATAAAACAAGAATGGAACAAGGTAAAAACAAACATTTTTCCATGATGAAATAGACAGTCTCTTCTTTCATTCGTGCTATTCAGTGCTTTCAGAGACAAAATATTCTGTGCATCATAAAATATGACTCCAAAGCGGCAAAAACGCAGTTTTATAAAACCGCTGGCACTGAGAGAGTTAAATGTGTTATTCCAGCAAACCCAGAGCCTCTCTCAAAAAACAACATAGTCCTCTAACAACCTTTACCATCAGTACAGGAGGATTTGTATGCTGAACGCACGGGCCCTTTAAAGATCAATGGACAGGAACGATAGCTCTGTTATCAACCATAGCCTGCTGTATAATGAAGTTCGAGAGCATCAGTATGTGCCAACATGTAAACTTTTGTGTAAGTGCGCTAGCTGATGTTCACCCACCCAGAAACAAGAGTCCAAATGCATGCATTTACCTGTGTGTGTGTGTGTGTGTGTGTGTGTGTGAGATCATAGCGTGCACTGGGTGCAGACTGAAAGTGTAAGAGGAGTGTTTTTGCCTTTAAGGAGCACTTAAACAGCACACACATCTGTTCTGAATATGTCGGAAACGCATGCAAACATCTGTGCCTGACACATGAAACTGCCTGTCTATCTGACGGTTACCATTTTATACTAGCCAGTGTGTACAGTATGTGTGCCATTCAGGTGTGTGTGCATTGAAAACCTCCATCAGGGATTATTGTCCTCCATGCATGTGATCTGAGGGGGAGGTCAGTGATAGTATTAGCCTACAGATCAAGAGAAGAGCAACCACACATGAAACACCTACGAACAAAATGAATCCATATTCCCATTACAGGAAAAACAAATAAATAGAGGCTAAAAAGCAAGAGATTTAAAATGTTAACAGTAAATAACAGTAAATAAATAAAATTTAGATGTTTAACCTTTTTTCGTTTTATGATTAATTTTTTGAAATTATGAATTGATGTGAACAAATCAATAGGATTCTAGTAGTTTCCTGTAATTATACCCCCTCTGGAGTCAAAATACAGTTTCTCCACAGTGGTTGTCTTGACATTGTCTTGTGTTTCACATTGTTGATCGCTCAGTTTGATTGACGGGGGAAAAAAAAACAGCAACGGCTCAAGACTTCAGGGTCACAAAACAGCAGGAACAGAATAAGAAATAACTTGAAGACAGCCACATCATCAATGTAAAAACAAAAACGTCTGGTGCCGTGTCACAAAAAACAAACCATTCAATGACAATGTGCAAGGCATTTCAATTTCCGCAGGTCATTCGCATGCCTGAACTGACTGTTATGTAAACGCATCCATGTATTAATGCTAGCTAATGCTAAGAGTTAATGAGGTAGAACGTAAAGAGAGAAAGACCACTGATGGTGAGCGAGTCAGTCAAACAACACTGCTAGCCAGGAGACCTGAGTTAAAGTTACATTCGTGACATGAGTCATGTTACACTTGTTACATGTTGTTCATGTTCTGTAGTTGTGTTACATTCATTTCCGTTTTCCTGAACTAAACTGTTTTCATGGCTGACTAGACTGTGAAAGTGTTAAAATGCAGGGGTGGTAAAAAAAAAAAATACTGATATGTATATAATACTGATTTTTAATTTCTTATTATCGTTTTGTCCCCCCCATCCAGAATCCAGAAATCAAATCCAGAGCAACTTCCGCATGTTGAAATAAAAATTTAAATAAAAAATAAAACAATCCACATTAACATGGTAACTTTGACAGCCCTATACATTAATTTATATATAACATAAATAAATGTATATATAAATACATGTACTGTACATACAGTATATAAGTATGTGTATATATATATACATACGTATACTAATATAATATATTGCGATATCACAATATCGCAATATATTGCAATATCACAGTATTGCAACAACGTATCATATTGTGACTCAATTATCGCAATACATATCGTAGCCAATACCCACCCCTAGTACTCACAACACATGCAGGGTCTACGTAATGCTATTATTATTCACACAGCAGCCTACATGAGGAAACAGTCACCAACACTCTTACACACCAGCCTTGTTATCGGCTGCGGTGACATCATTTCTTGTTACCGCCAGCTACCTCCAGATCTAATTCTGTACATGTGATCCCATGGTAGACTGGAGCTACCATCTGGGTGTTTTTCTGTCACTGTCAGCACTCTCTTTCTTGTAGCCCGTGGGCTTTGAGACGCTTCTCTGTTCGTCTTTGGGCTTTCCGTTGGAGCACGCATGCATGGAGAGCTCATTCTTTCACCAGCGAGCACCTCTGATCAAACAACTGTTGGCATGCCTGAGCATATGTGTGTGTGTGTGTGTGTGTGTGTGTGTGTGTGTGTCACCTTTTACCAGCTTACTTTCCTATCCTGTATATCTGTATGTGAACGGATGACTATGTGCTTTGTGTGTTTGCTAGTGAGTCTTAGCCTCTGGGCATCAGTGAGAGTACCTGCTCTCTCCACTGAATCTGTATGCATGGATTTGACTTTGTGCCGCAGTGGCATGTGTGGCGTGAGAAAAGTCAACATCATCTTTAAAGCCTGTTTGACGTCGCTCTCTCTCTCTTTCTGATCTATGGACTCTTCCTGTATATCTAGCAGGGTTAAATGCCAGACTCACACTCCGTCCTTTACCAAACCCGTTGGGGCTGCAGTGTGAGGGGGATTTTTCTACTCTCCTCTTCCTTATTTTTGTGTGCTTACTCAACAATAAAATGAGCTAAGTGTTTAAAACAGGGCTGACAAAGTTAGTAAGGTCAAATTTTGGTGAGGAAAAACTGGCATGGTCCCTGACCTCTGACCTCAAGACGTGCTCACTATATTATAATCACTGAGAGCCTGGACAGTATTTGTCATATATACATTTTAACACGTCCATCATAAAGCCTGCACATTTACCCCATGTTATTTATATCCCTTTAAGGTGCACTTTTCCTCTGAGAAATGATTAATTGTGATATGTCATTTTTTAATCATATGTTAGGTTAGCGCATCACATTTTGAAGCATAGTGCCACAAAGCTGCTATATTGAATGAGTTGTTGCCTTGTCCTCTAAGCTCTTAGTGTTTTTGTCTTTAATCGTATTTATTGTCCATGTACACTACAGGCCAAAAGTTTGGAAGCAACACTGAATTTGTGCAAAAAAGATCGTAGTTCCATTGGTATACTTTGCAACAAAATACACATGATTATTATATAAAGAGAAACGCTTGTTTCTTTACTCAGTTGCTTCTTTCCAGCCATTTCTGTGGTAGTTTATGAAAAAATTGAACACATTTATTGGGATTTTTATGTGCAGACTCTCAAAAGCTAAAGTGATTTTTTTTTTAATTTTGCACTTAAGTTGTGACTCTTGCAAATCTTCTGGACCCTAAAACTAAGCCATTCTTTTCTTTTGCTGATATTTATTCAGCAATGGTCGGGTAATATCAACGTATACCTGAAGGTACATATCAATGAAGGCAACGTCTGATCATACAGTAAATACATCCCAAAATACATAAATGTTCGGCCCGTATTGACCTTACTTCCAAACTTTTGGCTTGGAAGTGTTTGTTAGGGGCATCAGCTCTCCCTGCACAATCCTTGCTGCTGCACAGATTCTTAAGGCTGGAATATACTTCTCCAACTCCGTAACCACGGAGACCCCTTGAGCACTCGCAGTTCTCCGTCGTGATGCGTGTTGTGCAGCCCTGCCGTGAAATGCACCCCCTTGTAATTCAGCTGAATATCGCAGACAAATGCAGGGGAAAATACTATTTTACAATTTAATTATTTGTGAGGGGGATAGAAGAGAAGAACATTGGTTGCTAACAGTCTTTAAAGCTCCTCTAAAGAGAGAAAATAACAGATTTCTTCTCAACACCTTTTGGTATGTTCTGTGGAAATATACCCCAGCCATAATTACTAAATTAATTAAATGGATTTTTTGAGAAATTTGAATGTATTTTACTTGTGTTACACAAGGCTAATCGATAATTTAGTTCCTGTCCTGTCCGCGCTGCTGCGGAGGCGACCTGTCTGTTTCTGCGTAGGGCGAGGGGGTGCATTTCACGGCAGGGGTGCATTTAGATGACCAATCACAGCCCTTGCCATCTTCCTTTTCCCTTGACAGAGTGACGGACAGTTAAAAAACATTTCATGTGACTGGAGAGAAAGGAGAGGCTCTCCGTCAGGCTCTCCCATGATGCAGAGGGCTCTTCGTCTCTACGTACAGCAATTTATGCACTATAAATTGGCCTTTAGAGCCAAATCTAATAGTACGCCAATGTGATATAAATGGGAAAAACTGATAAAACAAAAACAAAAAAACGCAACCATTGTGCTACATAAGTTAAGTAGTCACCATAAACCAGCACATACGACTGAAGTAGTTCAGTAGTAGGCATAACTTTTACAACATTTAAAGTAAGTATTAAAGTAAAACAGAAAAATAGAGAACAAAGAAAGAGAAAAAGCACGACATACTGTGTCATACTGTATGCTATGCTATCTTTTTTTCTCTCCTCCTTCCTTCCTTCGTCTCTTTGTCGTATGCTTCTACACAAAACAGATGTGACATAAAGGTAAAAAAAAATCTGAAATATAATTTCACCCACACACTTGATTCTTGTCAAGACCTGAATCTTTAGAGCTGTGTTGCTGGCCTTGATCAGGCTGCTATTCATGTGACTACCGCTGTTTAGTTTCAGTCCCTCTATTCCGCTGTGCTAAGGACTCTCACCCATTGTCACCATCCACCTAAAGCTATTGTGGTGTGTGTTCAGCTCTGGGTAGCAGTAAAGGACTTTACAGGCCGTTCTCATTCACATGTAATCAAATACAGAGGCTTTGTTGAGGCCGTCAAAGGCATCCTTTATAGTCAGTATGAAACGCACCGGACGCTCCATCAAATGTAACGTCGATGTATATGTGGCAACAGTGAACACTCTGAGACAGTGCTGTTATGACGTAGCTTAAAGAGCCAAAAACAAAAACACAAACACTCATCCAGGATGATGAAAGCCATTCGCATCCATCAAGTCACAATCAGCCGTTCACATTCCCTGCTCACAACGATCAGTGTCCTTTTCACAAAGGGGTTGAGATACATGCACATGTCTGTGTGGTGCAGAGAGAAAGTAACCTCCATCATCTATTCTCCCTCTGTGTCTCCATCACACAGACTTTTCCAGTGTCCCGGTGTCCTTCAGACAGCGTCGGTGTAACCTGCTCCCATCCCCTGGGCCCGCTGAGGCTCTACACACAGAAAGGCAGCGACAGTAACAGAGCACCATGAAATGACATCGTAACTACCTCCACCGCTGGGCCACAGACAGAAACTCAGCGGTGAAATTACTGACAATGTACATCAACTGACTGGACCGCTGATATATACTGTAGACACTGCTCAGCCTCTCACGTTCACCACTTCTCATCCAGTGCAGTTTAGAGCCAACAAATCAAAATGAAAACAAAATCAAGATGTTGTGGGTTCATCAGCACTTTAGTGAATTCATCAAGTGTCACACAGCCAACGTCAGATAAACAAACAGACTCTAACACCACAGTAGCGACATCAGCAACAGAACATGTCAACATTAGCCTGCTGTAGAGCATTTATGAAAGCATTATGCTCACATAAGTGATGGCTGAGATGTTATTGTAACTGCCAATAGATTTTATTTCATGCAAGTAGAGAAGAACTCTTTCATTCTGTAGAAATACTCTGTTACAAGTGAAAGTCCTGCATTAAAAATGTTACTTGAGTATTAATTGTATCAAAAGTAAAAGTACTTTCAGTGTTATAGCCTGTTGTCATTGTGAGGCCGTCAATACAGAGTTTTTGTCACAGCTGTTAGCCTTCGATACCGACACACAAGACACCTTTAAACTATTATACAAAGACATCCACGTCAATATTTCACTGTACAAACACAGTTTTAAGTCCAACCATGTTGTTTTTCCTTAACGTGACTTGAGCAGTTTTGTTCTTTGTTTAATTTAAACAGTTGATTCTATTTTTTTTTATTTATTTATCCTGCTCTGCACTGCAACTGCTGCTCAACAATTTCTATTAGGATAAAGTTTCATGTCAGACATGAATAACCTTCAGGAGATGTAAAGAAGCTTCTACAAGTAACATATGAAGAAATGAAAAAATAAAGTTTAAAAAAAACACTATTTGCATATTTTTATTATGTCTGAATTAAAAGCTATAATGCACACTGCACTACCTCTTTGTACAGCCTATATTTTTACTGTATGTATTGTAATTTTCTATTACAATCGTACAATTCTATCCATTTTTGCACTTTGATTCATTTCATTGTATTCACTGTGGATAGCAAAGGAAGTATTTCATTGTACAGGAAAACAAATTTCCTTACTGTTCACATGACAATAAGCACTTGACAAGTGTTGTCATAGACAATCTTTCTGATAATTTTGTTTGTTTGTTATGTATGAGGGGTTTGAGCTTAGACTGGAGGCCATCTTGTTCTTCTGTAATGGTTGGATGACCAATAGGAAGCCTTTCAAATGTCCATATTTTATGTCCTACTGCATGCTGAAAAACCTCAGTAAAACACAGCTAACCTGCTTCTGATAGCTTCCTTAAGGCTGATAGAAGAACTCACTTATCCAAGAGGATTTGCTGTAAACTTCCCCAGAGCTGCAATTAAAAAAAGAGCATTTGTCCCCTGATAACTTACTGTAAGAAGAAATGGCTTACGAGGAGGAGTGACATTTTAAAGCCTGCTAAAAGTCCTTTTTTTGGCATAGTAAGGGCAGTCAAATGTGTTTTGAGGTGTAGAGCTGGAATTGAACTCACACTGATTTCCATCATCTTACTGCAAAGACGCATCATTTCATTTAAAGCTGAACTTTCAAAATTCAAAAGGAAGGATTTCTGATTGTGTTTGGGGTTAAAAGGTCAATGCTGCAGTTAGACATCAACTAAAGAAACACACTGGCAGCTGGTGTACAAAACATGATCCTTGGTGGAGCTATCAGAATGTAATATCTATCTTTTTCTGAATATGCAGGATAGAAGAGTCATACATAATGAAAAAAGATGCACAAAAGTGGCAGTGGAATATACCGGAAGATGCAAACATGACAACGGAGACCATGCAGGAGGCGTAGAAAGAGAAAAGGACGAATGAGAAGCTGCTAATTCGGTGGCCAAGCAGGCAGGCGTGGAGGAAGGGATTTGGACTGAGCTCTGGTCCAGATCCCCGCCTGTTAGACTGACACAGCAACAACCCTGCCACCGGCCTAATCCCCTAAATCACCCCTCCACCACAGGAGCAGAGACAAGCGAGGGATTGGAGGGGAGGACTGTGCAGGGAATCAAATGATGGGTAAGGGAAGGAAACAAGGGGAGAGGGTGGAAAGAAGGGAGGCTGAGTGGATGGATTGAGTGATAAGGAAGGAGACAGAAATGAAGGGAAGATAAAAGGACTGACGGTTTTGAGGGCTGAGTGTAGAGAATCAAGGAAAGGAGAAGCAAACAGCGAAGGAATAAAGAGAGGAAACAACGGAGGGCCAAATTGGCTGAGAAGGATGGAGAGAAGACAGCGATGGAAAGAGACAGACAAGAGGGGGAGATGGGTGAGCGAGTGAGCGAGGAGGCGAGGGACACCAGGAGGGAGGGGGGGGGGAGAGAGAGAGAGAGAGAGAGAGAGAGAGAGAGAGAGCTGGTGTTTCAGCTCCATCCAACAGTGGATCTCACTGGTACTAATGAGTGTGGCTGCTCTCAGGAGTGTGTGTGTGTGTGTGTGTGTGTGTTGGTGCAGTGAGGGCGGAGGTGGTGCTGGTGGTGCTGGTGGTGGGGGGGATTAGTATGATTGAATACCCCCCTCCCGCTTTCATCTGCTATCTGCCAGGGTCAGTGAACATACAGAGCATTTCTAAACCCACCACAACATCCATCCTCCTACCCCTCCCCTCACTATCTCTCTCCCCGCAAAACATGCACCGCCTCTGGGCACTTCTTACAGCAAGGCTGGCCTGGCTGCCAAGATCCAAAGAACTGGATGTTATGGCCTTAAGTAACCCCCCCCCACCACCACCCACTACCACTACCACCACCTCTCTGTCCTTTATACCCCTCCAGAGGAAAAAAAAAAAAAACAAGGACTTATCGTGGTTGCTTTCCTCTCTAACCACGCTCTTCACCTCTGCTCACCACCCCCAAACCCTCCCGGAGGCCGTCCTCCTAAAACCAGGTCTGCCATTGATTGTTAGAGGGTGTGAAAGGGCAATCAATAAGGCTTTCCTGGTGTGGTCTGTATGGAGGAGGGAGGGTCTATGCTAGTCACGAGGTCTGAGGAAGAGGTGGGCATTTATGTACATTAGCACAACGTAACTATGTGGAATAGTATCCACACACACACACACACACACACACACACACACACACACACACACACACACACTTGCTGTCCCTCCCACCCCAACGAGGGCCCTCGTTAAAAATTCATTCAGTCAATAATGACCCTTCGCCCTCTCAGTCTCTCCTAGGAGCTAGCATAGCTGCCTCCTCCCACACAGCCTCGCTCCTTCCCTCCCTCTTTCCACACACACACACACACACACACACACACACACACGCTCACAATCCATGCCCGGCGCAGTTGCTTCTCCGTTAGTTACATGAGCACGTCAGGCGAGAACGCTACACCAGCTTCACACACTTCACGATTAAAGGCAGCGGTGTTTTCCAGTCACACAGTTTTCGAAGTGGTTTTCCTTTAAACGGCGGAAGTGAAGAGTCACCTTGTGACGTCGCCAGTGGCTCAACAAATTAGCAGTGCTATCTGGTGGCGAGGCTGGCAGAGATAAGCGTCACGGTACGCAGATGGTGGGACTTTGATCCAGTGGGCCATGTTGTCTGCTCTCCTCGGAGATGGTTCCCATTTATCTGATTACCCATACTGCATGTTGGACCCAATAGAACATTAATAAATATATAAATATATATTACATAGCAATGTTGGAGAGGCCCCAAGACCTGGTAGACAAGGAATTAGATATAGCCAAAATCTGGGCAGAGAGCCAAGCTTTCCCTTCATGGCAGCGTGTCACTGAGCTATTTTGTGTGTTTGCCATGTTTAAACTTCATTTGCTGGTTATGCAGACGATGACTGTTTATCTTGGACTCGTAAAGAACACAGTAGAAACTCTTAACTTTTCTTTTCATTCCTGTCACATCTGAGTTTAATGCACTTTAACCAAAAATTCAGTTACTTGTTTTTTTTTTCCCAGAATCTTCATCCACAACTTTTGGTCTTCATCAGCACCATGCATATGATATAACATGGGGCAGTCTGCTCAAACTGGTACAGGCTCTATGACACAGGGAGAAGATGTGGTTAGTTAAGAGCTAAAAAAAAGTAAAAGTAAAATTAATAGTATAAAAAGTAAGTAAAACCTAGGGAATCTTATCTGAGGGCTAATCCTGTAGACAGCCACTCTTCTATACTTCATTTTTTAATTCAAAATCAATTTATAAAACAAACATGTTTGGCTTTGGGACAGGATTTAAAAACCTGAATCCTGTACAGAGAGGAGTCTTTCATCCCCCAGTTTCATATAAGAGAATGTTTTTATGCTCACACTGTGATCCAAATTAAACTGCAAAAATAAAAATAAATGATGGGGAACATGAACAAAGCAAAGACAAAGGAGCATTTCACTTCCAATAATCCACACAAAATCTTAACTTTCTAAAGATTGGATCAATATATTCAGGATTTCTCATTCCAACTGGCCAACGTTTGGAGGGATAGGAACATGCTTTGTCACCACGGCATCAAGACGAAAATGCCTAAATTTAAAAAAAAAACAAAAAACAGTTAATTAAGTTCAAGCAACAAAACCACTACAATTAGGTTTGAGAGAAAACAAAACTACTTTGTGAAGTGAAAATGAAGTGAACATGAACAGCTGATGGTCTGTAGGATGAAAGTGTTGGCCAGGTCTTTAAACTCCACCACCACAGCGCTTTCTCCAGGCTTTTAATATTGATGCAGATGGGTTTACATCGTATAGAAGTTGACAACGTTTAAACCCCAAAACAAGTTCAGATCAGAGCAAAATGTGAAAAATAGGCACACAAAGCCAGCTTTTGTTTCAAGCACTGATCATTTCCACTGAACATTTCAAAGCCACTGTAGCTGACGAAGGCCACGAGATGTGGTCGAAACCAGTTAAGTGGACCTAATAATAAGAATAAGAATTAATTCCTTATCACAGAATATTCTTACTTGAAATAGTAGCATAAAGTTGTAGTATAGTTATGGTGGATGTAACAGGTTAAATGACCCTATAATATTCTTACATACTCAAGAAAATATCCTTAAAAACTCTGATTAACTTTCTACAAACACTGATGTTTAATGTTTTTTTTTTAGATATGAAATATAGTGAGACCACTCCCATTCGCCTTGACACAAAGCTTGTAGAAGCTGTGGGCCCAAAGGAGTGAAGGAATGCTGATCACTTTTACTCCATCTGTGTCTATTCCCATTACCACCATTACCACCATTACCACCAGTGGTCGTCCCAAGAGGAGGTCCCTGTTTCCCATGCACCCAGCAGGGCTCTGCACCTCCTCTCCATCCCTCCCTCTCTCCATTCATCCATCATGAGTAGGCTGCTAAATGGAGCAGAGCGCCTCGCCTCTGACCCCTTTCAATGAGCCATGGGGTCTTCCAGCGGCATAGTGCTCCCATGATCCCGAGGGGAGCGATTTGGAGCGACCCGCTCGCATCAGTAATGTCCCGTAGCGTTCAGGGTGCATTAGTCTGGACATGTAGACCTCTCCTCTGCTCTCTGCATCCATTCATTCTCTCACTCCATCCTGGTGCACATGACAAGGTGGGCCCACGTAGAAAAATCACATTACAGGTGACAACGAGTCCAAACTTACTGTTACTGTTTAAACCAAGTGGTCGAGCAGTGAGGAGGAGATTCAACGTAAGGAAACAATTCATTAACAGTTCAATGTGTACAGCCCAGGAGCAAATGAACAGCATCTTTCTGACTGCTAAAAAATTGCTTTGATGTGGTTTTAAATCAACCAGGTCTGAAATATTAAAGATTCACCTATCTTGTAGGTGAAAGACGTGAAATGATAAAGAATTGTAGGAAAATAATAACAGACATATAACATTTATTTTTCTTCTATACTGCCAGACAATCAAAAAAGAGCACAATAGATTTAGTCTTTCTGTTAGCCGTTCTTGAAGCATTTACATATTTATCTATGTCCACTGTCGGCAGACCAGAAAATCCTCATCCTTTATTTTATCGTTCCATTACCCCGAACCATCCTTGCATCTGTCTACCCTCCCTTAAACACTCTGCTCACCCCGTCTACCACCTGTCCATCCCATCAACACGTCCTCCTCCTTCACCATTTCTCCTGCCACCCATCCATCCGCTTGTCTTCCTCCATCCATCAGAGCATTCACTCCTCCCCTCCATGCACTCCTCTTTCCATCATTACTTCCATACCTTCCTATTTCCCTCCCTAGATCCTCCCTCATTCAACCCGTCCATCCCGTTGTTGCATTACATGCTGTGTTGTCATCCAGAAGATTTTACTTTTTTACTTCAGTAAAAGTACAAACTGTAAGCAGCACACTATACGAACAGCACTGACTTGCACTGTAAAAATATAAAGCAGTAAAAAAGTAGTTAGTGTAACAAGGGATACCACAATAATAATGGCATTTAGCATGCAATAACAACTCCTTTATTGTTTGCTGAATCATTTGTACGCCAAAGTAAACAATGCAAAAGAATAAAAAGACAGAAAGACAGCATGACTCTTGACCAGGACGTCCATGTTTTATAAGTTCCATTAATAACGTTGTTTCCATACATATTTTACTTGGTTCACATACTTTAAAAATGTTTGTAGTTTAAGCCCAATCATGACAGTTTTCTAAACCTAAGTATTTTTCATCATGTTGATGATGAATTTTCTTGTGTTGTGTCTATTTGCATGTATATATATATATATATATATATATATATATATATATATATATATATACATATATGTGTATATATCTAGAGATGAAAAACATGCCTTGCATGCTTGTGGAACGGAATAAAAATGATTCCCTCTGAGCAACAATCAGACACCCAAACACAATTATTCGACAAGCACACAATCAAGCTGTTCTGGAAGTAGCACCTGGATTCTTCTGAGTCCCTTGAGACGCATGGAGCAGTGAGAGAGGAAAACAAAGGGTCGCCGTCGCCAGCCTGCAATTGAATCCTCCATTGTAATCCCCTAGTTTTTAATCAAGACATATAATTACCGCCTATAATACAGCATTAGTACTCATACCCTAAATTATGATTGCACAGAGAAACTGTGATTATTCCCTTCTCCTGGATCTAACCCTTTCTCTGCCAGGTTCATTAAAGCTACTTATAGCTCTCAGCGATATGACACCAGGCCTCCAGTTGGGCCATTTGTACCTTGTTCCCACAGTCCAAGACAGCTCTTAACAAATGCACCTCTGCAGTACCTCGCAGGGTGAGAACATAGCTCAGATGAATGTGGCAATCAACGCTTGGTGGGTATGAGAGAGTCATAGAGGCTGATTGCACGGTGGGAGCTGCAGAGCAGTGCTCCTCAGACTCTCTCCATGCTAGGAATAACAAGCACCATCGCCCACAGTGTGAAACAACAGACTGCTAATTGGAATCAGCACGCCTCTCCCTGAGCTTATTCTAATATCTGTCGGATGCCTGGTTTGTGCTATATGTAAGGTATGGGGGGTGTACTGCTGCAGCTGTTGTCCATGTATGAAGCACATCTCTTCAGCGATGCGTTTATTATTAATGCATTGTTCCAAAACGCCCCACAATAAAATAACAAGGACGGAAACGATTGTACGACATTATGAATTTGTCCTCAGCTCCTACATATCGACGTTACATCATCTGCTGCTTACACTGCAGCTAATTTAAATGCAGCTGTGGCTCAAGCTAGCTCACTTTTCTCTTCATATTAGCTGATATTTCAGAAGAAAACGCTGGATTTATTCCATTCAGTGCTTCCCCTACCAAGTAATTGTCATGCTGTTCTTTTCGTGAATATGGGAATAGTCGTCAAAAATATCATTAAACAGTATCAAAAGACCCCCACAAAACTCTGATTATAATTCGAACCCTGATGTCAGTTAATGTTGTGATCTATTGGCACATATGATTTACCTTTAAGAAAAGAATCAGGGCTTATGGAGCCCCAGGAGAGGTTGGTAATTCAAAAAATTACACAGGGAATCACAAAAAATCCAAAAAGCAGGCAAGTTAGAAGGAAAACAAAACTCCAAACATCAAGGCAAATAGACAGGAAACACTGGCAAAATCTCCAATTCTCCACACCAAGGAAACAACTCAGACAAACAGCGATGAACAAAGGAACTGTGGGAGTATAACCAGTGACTGATAAATGAGGGATAGGTGAAACTGTTCAGGGCAGGGCAGGCAATCAAAAAAAGGTGGAAAACTGGAACTAAAACCAGACTTAACACAAGAGGAGAGCACTTCAAAATAAAACAGGAAACAGACTAAACTATCCAGACAACCACAGACCATATATTACTCTCTGTCTCACTAAATATAAAGAGAACTTTCTGCACTGGCACTGCAGATCTCTCCAGTATGCTCCATTCCTCAGGAGACAGGTCAAGGAAATGAGCTGGACTGTTATCATATATCCATCTGTCATGTTATCATAAACATTCTTCTCCTCTGTGTGCTCAAGTCAAGGGTGAACACACAGCAGTTAATGTTCAGAGGCTATGCTGAGCTTGATTTCAACAGTGCAGAGAAGGCACTGTTCCTGCACTCCAAGCACAAAGACTGAAGAATTTTATTCTAACTTATAGTATAGTAGTGAAAACGTCACCTCATACATACACAGTGTACTGACATCTTGTGCAAAAATTCCACACGATGATGACGACTTCACCTGACGGTGATGAATACTGGAGTTATGTAATGTTACAGATGGGAACAGCAATGGTTTTGGTTATTATAATAAAATAAACACCTCAATGTGGATGCATGACCACGCCACTCAGCCACGATCAACACTATCTCCTGCAGGTGGATAGGAGATAAATAATGCATCGAGAAACGAAGAAATTGGGTGACAGCGTTGTTTGTAATGCAGTTCATCATATCACCAAAGATTTTGAATGACCTGTCAGCGTGGAGGGACATGTGAGATAGCACATGTCTTGCTTAGGTCGCCGTCTCGCCGCTTCATGCGGTGGATGAGGGTGATAAATTACCCGATCTGACAATAGGGGGTGTAACCACTATCATCCATATCTCAACAGCTTAACAAGGGTTATCATGTGCTGCTGTGGTGAGAATTATCGCAGGGGTGGGGGTGGTGCTGCACAGTGTGCTCAAGTATGTGTGAAATGTTGTGTATTTGTGTGTAAATCATACTCCAGCTGCCAATGCAGACAATCAAAGCAGTGATGCCAGTGTGTATAAGTATGTCTGTGTGTGTGTGTGTGTGTGTGTGTGTGTGTGTGTGTGTGTTGGGGGGGGGGCATTATGATCCTATTGATTCCTCATTAAAGCCACAGCTAAATATACAGCCTGTTGCCGCCGAAGGAGACGAGACGGTACGTGTCATCCACCTGAGGAGTGAAGCAGAAGAACTGTGCATGTGTTGAGCTGCGCACAGCTAAAAACACCTAGCGCTCACCTGAATGCACAAATCCGATCACATTCACAACACACACACAGACAGACACACACACACAGGCACACAGTCCACCATTTGTATGATGTGAGACTGAGTGCATGTATCCTTTTTTTTCCTCCTCCCTCTCCCCCCAGCTCACCCCTTTTTAATTAAAGCATGCAGTAAGTGTGAAATTAACTCTCTCCTACACCAGGCCTGACAGCTCTGAGTGGGAGGAGGCAGAATCAGACGCCTTTGTCTCTGCACATAATTAGAGAGACAGGAGAGAGAGAGAGAGAGAGAGAGAGAGAAGGTGTGGGGGGAGAAGGAGAAATAAAAGAGGACCAGCCGGTCCACCACAATGAGAAACCAGCCGCAAAAGATAAAAGAAAGGCTGCGGAGACAGATGAGGAAGAGATGAGAGGAGGATGATGAAGTGGAAGGAGGGAGATAAAGTAAAATGAAGAGGAGGATGAAGGGATGGAGGTGTTGGGGAGAAGAAGGAGGGAATAAAAGGAAGAGATAGAGGTGGAAGGGCGCTGTAGTCAATAACACCCGTTAAGAAAAAAGCTCTCATGCTTTGGGGATAATTTGACGATCCGCCTTGTTCTGCAGAACCATGAGAGAGAAAAGCACAGAGGAAGAGGAGGAGAGGTGGCGGCGGGCTTGATAGATGGTACAATTTGGAAAAAGAGAGAGGCAGGGAGTCTTATGAGTTTAACAATTGATGAAGACAAAATGGGCCCGGGTAGCTGGGGTAATAACTTGCGGGGCTCCGTGCCGTTCCTTATGGGCCGTGTCCCGACTCGGCCTGCCTCTGATGGACGGTTTCCCCACCTTCCTCCGTCCAGCTGCCCCTCCCCTCCACGGCTGAAATGAGAAAAGGGAGGAGTGTGACGCTACTTTCACAGTGGGGAGGAATGGTCGGGCAGGGCTGCGGTGTAAAGGTAATCAGCTGCAGTGTTGTGAGCACTCACCATCACCCATTTGTCTTCATGATCTGAGCTTTAATTCGGATGCTGTAACTTCTGAACTTGGTGAATTGGTGTCATCTACTTTAAACACAGGAGTGAAGAAAGTGCTGAGGAGCAACTAAGAGTAATGAAAATAGAGAAGCCGTGCTTAGTCAAACAATGCCTGACTGTAAATGTTCAGTTTACCTTGAGCACTTCCCATACAGAGCAACCCATCAGCAGCTGAAATGCTTTCATAACTTCTCACCGTGCTTGTTAGTCACTTATTGAAGGGAACTAGGTATGATTTTACACATGAAGGTCCGTGTGGAAGAAGTGATGTTAGGACTAACATGACACACAAAACTATGAGCGAACTGTCAGTGGTGGTAATGTTGGTGGCAGGTATGCACAGGATATATCAGACAATAGGAAGACAATCACTTCTTGAAGACATCCATCTGATGATGAAGATGATAAGAACTACCTAAACTGAGAGACACCTTCTTTTTCGTTTGGTTTGTCCCATGTCTATCATGGAGGTGGAGGGTTTATGAGCTATACCGCAGTCAGTTTCTTATGATCGCTTCTTGCTCTTTTATGGACGTTATCCATCTCTGTCTTCGTTCAGGATCTTTGGGAATCCTGTAAAATGATCTTCCCTTTGTTCTTGTCCTCAGCTGTGTTGGCATCCTCGGGCACAACAGCTATCCACCATAACTCCGAGAAACATTTATAGGCGTTTAACTGCAAGCAGCGAGATCCCTGGCAGTAGTTTAAACAGAGCGCTTTACTGCCGATATGGCAGTGTTTGGTTTTGACTGTTGCATGCCAGGACTGTGCGATGTCAACTGCCAGAGCTCTTTACATGAGTTTAGAGCAAATCTAGAGGAAGTGTCACCTGTAACAACAGGAACTTTACTGAGTGTGTGTACATTTGCAACATGGACGCAGAGTCAGGATGGTAGCTTATACCAATACACCTACCAAAGAAAACTTCCACAGCTCATACTTCAATATCCATCCTTCCATTCTCTTCTGCTTATCCGGGGTCGGGTCGCAGGGGCAGCAGCCTAAGCAGGGAAGCCCAGACTTCTCTCTCCCCAGCCACTTCATCCAGCTCTTCCAGAGGGATCCCGAGGCGTTCCCAGGCCAACCGGGAGACATAGTCTCTCCAGCGTGCCCTGGGTCGTCCTCGGGGTCTCCTGCCGGTGGGACATGCCCGGTACACCTCACCAGGGAGGCGTCCTGGGGGCATCCTAACCAGATGCCCGAGCCACCTCATCTGGCTCCTCTCGATGCGGAGGAGCAGTGGCTCTACTCTGAGCCCCTCCGGGATGACTGAACTTCTCACCCTATCTCTAAGGGAGAGCCCGGACACCCTGCGGAGGAAGCTCATTTCGGCTGCTTGTATCCGTGATCTTGTTCTTTCAGTCAAGATGCTCAAGAAGACCCTCAAGAAGGGTAGGAACGTAGATCGACTGGGAAATTGAGAGCTTCGCCTTTCGGCTCAGCTCTTTCTTCACTACAACGGACCGATACAGCATCCGAATCACTGCAGAAGCTGCACCAAACCGCCTGTCGATTTCCCGCTCAATTCTTCCCTCGCTCGTGAACAAGACCCCAAGATACTTAAACTCCTCCACTTGGGGCAGGATCTCATTCCCGACCCGGAGAGAGCATGCCTCCCTTTTCTGACTGAGGACCATGGCCTTAGATTTGGAGGTGCTGATTCTCATCCCAACCGCTTCACACTCAGCTGCGAACCGCTCCAGTGAGAGTTGTCATACTTCAATACTTTCAGTGAAATTGTAAATGCAGGCCTTACTTTAAATTTGAGTGCTTTTTGAACCACTCCATGCAGACCAGCTACACAAGACGATAAGCATGAATACATTAGGAAGCACAGCTTGAGACTCATTCAGTGATTAGACTATTGACTAGCTCCAATCCAGTTCAAAGCTCACAGACTGTACATAGCAACAGACGCAATGACCTTGATGAGATCAATGGAGAGACACAATTCTGCGAGCTGCGATTGTATAATTCAGCAGCGGGAGTTGAATCAGGTCAACTGTGACTATTGTTGGCGTGGTCCCTCAAACTCACCCATGCTCAGTGTTCTGATATCTGTATTGCAGGCAAATGAGATGATTGGAGTATTGTGCAGTAACCATTGTGCATTGAGCCCACTGGACCTTCGGTGCAGGATTCAGGTGTTGTGACGACCCAAAAGACAAGGGATTGACCATGCAGTAACATGATTATTATAATCTAGACAGATGGGAGGTCACGTTTTTAGTATTTAGTTGACACATGCTCACAATGCATTTTGCAGTCACTCTATGGGTAGCTTGCTAGTTGGAAATGTGGAGGATAAAAGTGAGAGGAATGGGTGTCATAGAGCAGCAGAGAGAGAAACAGAGTGAGAGAGAGGATGTCAACAGTAATTCCAAGTGGATATCTCACCCCTGAGGGCATCCTGCCCTGCGGCTATAGAGACAGACTGAGACGCTCACACTGCTGTGTGAAGACAGTGACTCTCCACCAACAAGCACATCATCTAGTCAATATCTGCTACTTACGGCTTGGAGCAGACTTTAGGATTATTGAAACCTACAAACACTGCTTCCCAACTGTTTCCACAAACACCAAGTTTTTACTACAAAACACTGCATGACAGGGAGATTGGTAGTTCGTCACATTGTAAGAATAACTCCCAAATTCCCCTGTTGTTGTTCCACCAAAACAAAAAGAAATTCACAGATATTCATTCATCCATCCTCTGGTAACCGCTGCTTTATCCTGTATTCAGGGTCTTTGGAGGACTGGAGCAGATCCCAGCTCACACTGGGTAAAGGCAGGGAATTTCCTTGCTAATTTTTGAAGAGGGAGAGGCAAAGAAAAGGCAGAAAAAATTTTGAAGGGCACTCAGGGAGCAAACAACTCCAAGGCTGCTTCCGTGAGTAAAAAGATTGCATGTATCCGCTCCAGCTCAGTAATTCGGATCTACTTCAAAATGAAATGGGTTGCTTCTTGGCCCATGCTACACCCTCCCACCAAGTTTCATCAAAATCAGACTGGTGGTTTTTCTGTAACCCAGCTGACAACCCGAACAGAAACATAGCCTCTATTGGCTGAGGTAATAAGAACGGTTGACAACGACTGATAGCAGAGAGTTGGTGAGGTGAGTTTCAGCTGAGCTCTGGCTCTGCACTGAAACACGGTCAATTGGATTATGAAATATTTGTCACTTAAACCACATCACACTATTTCCCCCGTCTTTGTTTAAATTCTCCTGCACACACAGTAGGAGCAAATGTTGAATAACATTAACACAAACATAATCTATTACCTGCAGTAGATGGTGGTCGGCATTCCCTCCGCTTGGAGAAACAAATCAAGCAATACTGACAGACTGAACTAAATATCAGTGTAAGTACCCTATTTATAGAGTATTTTCACAGCTTTACCTCACCATCAGACAGCCTGTTATATCCATCTATGCTCTCGCTGAAGCAACCACTGAAATAAATAATATTTCTTTGTGTTTCTTTAAGATTTTTGTTGATTCAAAATAAGCAAAGTAACACAATAAAACAAAGAAACTAATTGATCGAGGAAGCTGTCGGCCAGCAACTGCTCTGTTCTGCGAGGTAAAGTGTTTAATTGTAGATACCTCAATCAACCCCAATGTAAAACACCCAAGGTATCCCACTCGTTATTTTACTTGGTTGTCTGCATGCATGTTTTCATAGTTTATCTGACGTGGGCTTTTTTCTTATTTTCTGTCTTATATCAAAGAAATTAAACATAATGTTATTAAGAAGAACAACAGGCAGCAAGTCTGCATGATTTTCATCCACCAAGTTTCAGACTGAACTGCCCAGACTGGACTCAGTCCAACCAAATCAAACCAAATCCTATTCATAATTGGCTCAAACATCATGATGTATCATAATCTGTCTGCATGGGAGTGGATGCAGCTCCCACAAAAAGGTGCCGTATGCTAAAACATTGATTTCTACAGAAAACAAAAGCCATTAATATACAATGAAACTGAAAAAAAATCTGTTATTTGCATGTAAATCAAGCTGAATGTATGTAACTACAAGCACTTCAGGCACAAAAGGTTTTATGGAAGATTTTCCATGAATAAAGTTCGGGGCTGTTAGTTCAGCATCTGTCAATGTTTTACAGTGATGGGACTACTGATAAACACGAGTCATAATTTGCTTTATGATGGAAATTGAGTAACAAAAGCCTCGAAATTATATTTAACGAAGAGGAAAAACAGAAATATTGAGTCATTTGCCGCACAATGAGTTTTGGCCAACTTGTCGATCCGCTCCGAATCAGCCACTTAAAGTGTCTAAAGTGTGAAAGGAGGACTGTCAAAGTGCTGAGAGGAAAATCAACTGGCGACTTGGCAACACTCTCTGTCATTGATCCCAGTGTCCATCTGTCCAACGCCACACCGCTCTCTCTGTCATGTTTACAACATCCCGGCTCCCGGCGTCAACATCCTCCCGGCCTCGCCGATAGTGTCCTGTCCAAGTCGTCCATCAAAACGCCCGCCCAGCACCGCCCCCTTTCCCCTCCATTAGCTGCACACAAACCCCTGGCGGCTCCACGGGACCAGACAGCCCGCCTCGGCCCCTGGCTCCGGCTATCGATTGGTTCTTACGGTAATGGGCGTCTGTCTCCCTATTGTCTAATTGGCTAAGTGATGGGATTGATCCTCGGATTGTTCGCTAAGTTCATTTGCTGCGGCCACCATCGAGACCAGCAAGTGGACTGCGTGGCATGTTCGGAGCTGTGCAAGACATTCACTATAATGGCTCTGTAATTGATCAGCTGCAAGCGATGGTGGGTGGGGCTGGATGCATTAGTGCTGGAGGATGTTAAGAGAATGTTGATTAAGGCTCATTATGGCCGTCATTATGTGATAATCGATCGAGGTGCACATGTTGTGTATGGCCTGGAACAAACCTTTTATCTGACGACTTGTCTGCAGAATCACTGATCTGCAGTCAGTTTTCCTTCCATCTGTCAGGTTGTAATAAAAGACACTGTCAAGGAGGGCCGGGTAAATGATCCCAGATCAGCTCTCGTGAAAAAAGTTGCCATACATCTGTGGGAAAACATCAAACCTCCTAAATGACTAAAGATCAATGCGAGCCATTCAATCCCTTGCATTGCAATCCCACAGGGAATTTCATCCAACGACACATTTCAACTCCATTGAGGAAAAATCTATTTACAGTCAAGTGTAAACAGGTGTATCCTCTTCTCAGTCACATGCAGAACTTCAGAGATTCATCATCTATTTACACAAATATTTAAGCAACACAGCAGTGTACACATGATGTTTTTTCTCTTGCCAAAATAGTGAGCACAGGCTGCCAGTGGCCTGCAGCCTCCAAGCCCTATCCCAGTAGTAATAACGCATATTTAGTACCATATCTGAGTCTCACCTTGCTACTCCCACACTCCTCTTATTGTTCCTCTTTCCACTTACACAGAGTGGGCAGGAAGAGAGTGAGGTAGGCAGATAGTAATAGAGAGAGAGACAGCGAGAGAGGGGGTTAGAAACACAGCCGCCGCCGCCAGTATCACTGGCTAAACGCGTGCAGTCATTGATTAACACAGGATTAACACCTCTGAGAGCACACATACGCATGCATCGAGAATCAACACCCTCCATCACACACGTACACTTGCCGGGAGCTCGTACAGCTCTCCGCCACCGCTGTGTTATCTTCCTCCCATATGTGTACCTCAGGGCCCTCCCCAGTCTCTGTAATAGACTGTCTCAGCAGCAGAGTCTGCAGAGTGTGCTGTGCTGGAGGGATGGTGCGTCTGGACGGGTGTGGAGGGAGTCGAGGCCACCTTTTTTCCTACGCCCGTCACTCGTTTAAAAAAAACAACAACAAAAAAACAGATAAATCTAAAATCCTGCCCCACCCCCAACCTACTGCAGAGGCCCACAGCGACAGACATATAGATTCATGTGTGTGTTTGTGAATATGCATGACATGTAAAATCCACACCAGCTACTGTGTGTTTGCGCTCGCCGACATTCATCCTCTCTCGGCCTCGTTATTCATCAGCGTGGTGTGAAACTCCCCTTGAATGAGCTTCATTCATATTCAGGTGAACGTCTACAGTACGTTCCCTCTCTGTCAAGAGTACAGATGGCAGCCACGGTGGAACAGAGCTGGATGCCCCTGACCACGTTAATCCGCTGGTCTCCTGTGCAGACGACAGGCCGGGACGCCGAAAACAGACAAGCAAGACTGTGAGTGTTGCTTTGCCATCAGTCCTCATTGTGAGGATTAGCACTGCAACTGTCAATTAATCAACTATTAACTCACTAAGCACCAGCCATTTTTAAAAACAAAAGTGCCTTGTAACTTCTGCAATATATATATATATATAAATCATAAAAAATGCATGTGCATGTGTGCTTCATAAGCTTTGTGTGATGTCCAACTGAAAAATAACACAAATTTCCGCTTTGTGGATAAATACAGTAATTCTTCTTCTTTTTAAATGATCAAAATATTTTGTACATGTTAACCTAGTCAGTGTTTCTAGCGACTGGGTTATTGTGGTATGTGGTGGTAAATGGAAAGATAGAAGAGGCACAGAGAGGGAGAGAACAGGAAAGGATGGCAGGGATAACAAGAAGGAGACACTAAAAGAGGAGACACTGATACACAGCGATACGATGTCACAGAGGAAAAAAGGTTAATTCCTTTAACGTGCTGCATATGATCCCATAAGCTGCGCAGTGGTGATGCTATCTCCAGAATACCATGTATACCCTTCAGGCAATGTTGTTTATAAGCACACAGTCACCCTCTGCACCATCAAGCCCCCAACAGTCTCCACTTGTAATGAGCAGCATTTCAACAATATGTAGGTCACTACTGAAACACCCATGCAACAGATCATGAGATCTGAACAATCAGGCGGCTGGATTAAAAGCCCCACAGTGGCCATTGTTTAGGCTGCAACAAGTCTCGAGGTACAGCAGCCACAGGGTGGATTAAAGAGGAAACTATACTGAACATGTATGATTTACTCAAATGAGGAGGGAAGGTGAGTGTTAATGGTGTGTCCCAGTGTGTGTGTGAAAACCTGGTAAGAATGAGCATGAATGTGTGTGTTTGCTAGCCAGGATTCCACTTACAGACAGCAAGAGGAGCAGTAGCAGTATCCATCGGTCATTACTTTGATACAGGGCCATGGCTGGTTCCTATGTATTTAATGGACACCAGGGCGTACGCACCATTAGGCTGCTTCTCTACAGCCATCTGGTCATCTGAAGAAACTCCTGTAACATCCGAACATAACACATCATTATGGCTCTGGCTGGAAGGAGTGTGTGCCTCTGAGAGTGTGTGTGCTTTCTGAAGCGGAGGTTAGCGCCTGGTCGATGATAGAATCGGCAAATGGACGCCAGCTTTTGCGGCGGGGAGGATAAGTCATTTTAGCAATGTAATGGAATTTTACAGCGTGGGAATACAGTGTATATAGAAGGAGATATCATCTCATGCAATGGGAAGAGCCATGAACTGTGGTGAATTCTGATATTTCTGTTTATTCCCTCATAGTGGAAGATAAAATTTATTTCCAGTTGAGGTTAACACAGAAGAGATTGCCTCAGACTTAACCAGCGGAAGACTTAACATGGTCGCTCCAACAGCAAGCACTGACCAGGTAGGTGAGGAACACAGTGACATAAAGATAAATTTAACTGTTGTTTACGACTCAGTACGCACTTCAGTGAGAAGGCCTGCCTCTCGGATGGCTAATTTATGCCCGCCTTTCAAGTCTAGCTTTTAATAAGCGAAGCGCAGGGTCGTAAATAACTACGAGATTCACTAAATCATTAGCTATTAGCTACTTAGCGTGCGCTGTTCACAAAAGGTTTGCCAGGTGAGGTTTATGAGCGTTTATTGGCTCTGTGAATTCTTAAGGAGGGCTTCTGAGAGTGTGGATCAATAGCTTTTCTATATACGTATCCTGCGCTAAATCATGTCACATCTGGACACCGGTCACAACTTTGTGATAGTGTTGATGGTAGAAGTTATGAGCAACAATACGGCTGCCAGAATAAAAGCCTTCCCTCGCAGCCAAGCGCTTCATCTTTATTATCAGGATTGCATTAAGCATCACTCGGATGCAATAACAAGATTTTTCACTGGTTTGGAGCTGCGCAGGTGGAGGATTTTGGCACACCAAAGAGAAATAATCACATATGTCCAGCTGGTTATTAAATGGCAAAACTTTTTTACTAAACAGAATGTTTCTGTGGCACAATTTATTAAAAACATTACCAAAACCTGGCACTTCATAATGCCTGCTGGCTTCTATGTTTGTTTGTGTTTGGACAAAAAAGAGCATATGATAAGTTTGGCTGCTTTATCAAATGAAATATGAAATATATTCTTCAAAGCAAAGGATAAACACAAGTAGTGCTTTGGTATCTGTACTAGATCAATCAATATAGTGGAAAAATAACATGCCGTCAGATATTTACTACATCAAACAAGCAACTCTCTGTTTCTCTGTATCCTCCTGTGAAACAATCCACTCCTGCTAGCTCGCTACTTTCCCCAATCTAATACTAAACAGTAAATACCACCCACACAAAGAAACGCCAGACTACTGTGTTCTACCCCACCTCAAATCTTTACTCTGCATCTGCAATGTTCAAAACATGGCATTATATCAGAAAATATACCAGGAAGAAGAAAGAGACTGAGCAGAAAACACAAGGGAGGTAATGCTGGTATTAACATGTAATACGTGTAATGTTACAAGTAAAAGTCCCTGTATGTGTAAATAAATGTGATTCTCAGTTTCTGATGATACTGATAATGACAGACTAACTCCTGGTTGATGAAATAGACTTTTATATTGTCACAGAGCCCAGCCTGAATGCCTAAAAACAATGTTCTCAGAAAGAAAATGCATTGGTAATTACTAGGGAAATTAGCGATAAAGTGGATTTATCCAACATCATAATTAATCTGATTAAAATTTTTAACTCTGAATGTCCCAGTACAGTTAGGGGCTCAAATGGTCAGTTGATCCGCTAGTGACAGGAAACAGAAACAACCAGACCAGTTTCTTCTTCTGCGTCTCTTCTCAGTGGAGGCTACAGAGCATCTGAGTCTCTGCAGACCTCTAACAGACCAGTTGTTGGTCCACAACGAGGCACTCTGTCTGTCGGTGACTATGCTCGTTTTCTGCAGTTGTAATCAAATGGATGTATGTCTGATGAAGTTACATGACAAATAAATGGGCATTGACCTCTGGTTTTACAGGAGACATTAACAGCATCTCCTGGGTGAAAGTTTGCCAGGTTTTTTTGACCCATAGGAATGTAATCAGTTGGAGACATGGCTGCTCAAAATTTAAGTGAAAATTTAAAAATCTGATGGATGACACTTAATTCAGGATGGAAGTAATCTGTAATAAAGTTATAATGTATCTCTGTCTGCATTTACATCTGTTGGATGGACATCACTTTGGGCTCTGTTATCTTTATTTATTCACTAATTATTAAATAAATAAATTGAATCAAATCAGCCTCTGCTGTGATGAAAACACACAGGCAGCGTACATCACCTGGCTCATGATTGGCTGAAATGCGACTCTTTCTCCATCCAACACAAAGGCCCGTCCACCCAAAGCCTGCTGAGTGCATCACCACTTCAGGTGGCCAAGTGCTGATCACAGACTTGATTCCTGAAGAGGACCAGGAAGCAGCGGTCCTTATCTCTCTTCTCAGCAGCAAGCTGCTTTAGACTGGCTTCTGAAGAGGGTAAACAGGCTTTTAAGAAGCGGCACGTACAAAATATTCTGCCTCAGATAACAAGGAGAAGAGATTTCCCTACATGTCGCCTCATACCCACAAGACTGTGGGAGATGCAGAGTTGGAGCAGAAGGTGTGTGCAATAAGCCGCGAGAAACACGAGCATCGCCATCCGTTGCCTAATTGCTGCAGTGCCGGCATGACAACGCAATTTGCATAGGAGACACAGCAAATGAGATTTCATTTACATCTGCGTCCTTTGTGGCTGCATCTATCACTGCAGAAATGAAAGACATACACACTATACACTGAACTACCTATTGCAGCTCCACAAAAGTACATCAGACCTCCATTTTGGGTCCATTTGCATCTCGTTGACATGTTTCACAAGGAAACAATGTGTCTTGTTTTCTGCCTTCACAGAACAGCTTTTAGAGCTAACCTTTTCAACCATTTGCACTTCCAATTTCCACTATTAACCAGATTTGAATAATCATTCTGTTATGCAGTCAGGTCCCAAAGTCCCCACGCTAGTTTGGCTGTTTGAGATATTTCCAGAGCGGTAACCAAAACATTAGATTTAGTGATTTTATCTTTAAATGTCGTTGAAATATTAGGCAGGAATGAAGACACCTATCCCTGTGGTTTGGAAAATAAAACTGCTATATTCCAGAACCATCTGACTTTGTTGGAAACTGTTACTGGAAAAGACTACACTTATTATCACCTACAATGTTTTCAGAAACATTTTGCTGAACCAGCAACATAGAACTTTTAATGTGCAATTTATGTAAGTTTACTTCCATACACCAGATGGTCCATTTTTTCATTATATTGTAAATTTTCTGCCTTATTTATGCTATGTTTTTTTACATGCATTAGTTATTAATAGTCTTATATGTTATAAGTCCTGCACATATTTAATATTTGTTTACTCACTTACCTTTGTTGCTGTCTCATTTTGACATTGTTCTCTACTTATTCTACTTGTCTGCTAATGTCACTGGTTCTTATTTTTCATTTTGGCCTATACTGAAATGTGACAATACACTTTGCTATTGCTATAATTTTCCTGATTTGTGGGATGAATAAATAATTGACTAATTATATATCTCCATTTGCCTTTTTGATTCAGGCCTGCTTCTAACTAGTCATTAGTAGTTTACTGCTAGTAACTGCTCTGCACTTACTGGTCTTGTCGTGAAACTCCAGAGTCCAGAAGTTGTGTGGGCTGGTTGTGAAACTTGTCCGAGTCATCCATCATCGCTGGGGCGACCAGCCACCTCTGGCGCCACAGCTGTTTGGGCAGTGACACCGGCGTGCTAGCCGTGGCCGCTACATCTGCTGCTGACAGGGTCGTCTGTGGCGTGGTGGAACACAACAGCAGACAGACGCAGAGCCACAAAACACAGGGTCAGAGGGCTGGAAGTGATCTTTAGGGTGGAAATGAGCTTCAGATTGAATCTGATTTCATATTAGCCTGCTGCTCTACTTACCTGGAAGAAAAGAGGAACAGCAAGCTGACAAAAAAAAACAAGAAAAACAGAAAATTTAGCAAACTCTTACAAACTGAAGCTAAAGTTCCTGCTAACGAAGGGAAGCTTGTCTTTGTTTGGCACATGATAGTAAAAACACAGTGTAAAACCCATCATTGTATCACTTAATGTGGTACAGTATAGCATCATAGTATAAATGACTCTAACTCAAAACCAAATAGGCTCCGTACACTCTAATGAATACATTCATTCTTAAGTGTCACAATCAAGTGATTTGTTAGTAATTGGTGGCACTGAACACATTTTAATTTCCTCTAAGATGCTGAAGTGGTTCAGGCCTGTGGTATGAGTCATGTTCAGACAGTCTGCCTGTTGCCATAGGCAGAATGTATAAGCAGTCTAATTACAGTATAAGTAAAATTCTCACAATCCAACAGCAGCCCCAGGGTCTTTATCGTCCTCTATTCAGGGCAACGTCCAGCTGAAAAACCCCTTCTCACTCCCAACTCATCAAACAGACTCCATGTCAGTGGTATGTCGGATACCATGGCATCCTTTAGGGTGTGTATGACTCACCTTTTAAATAACTCTATGATGTTTATTACACTCTAATATAAAACCACCCACATCATCATTAGGAGGTCTGAGCAGCTGATGAGTCAGAAAGGTTGAGGTGGACGGTTCGATCAAACTACATGACACATGACCACAGAAATATATAAAAAAAAAAGGTATATTTCTATGTGCATACACCTGTAATACAGCATTTTTTCTGGGAAATGGCACCACATAATATCATAAAAATCATAACATTGCTCAGTGAGTTACCTCATTTAGCTAGATAGTGACTGAAGAGACATTTATTCAGATGAAAACCTTTAAAAATCTTCTATATGTATTTCTTTTAACTTGCAGAATTTATTTTTATATTTGTTGCTTAAACCTACCCAAGCAAACCGAAAAAGTAAGCTTATGCTTATTTTGAAAAGACACGATGCATGCAACAGGAGGAAACTGTTTCCTGTAAATACAGACGTTTATTTTGAAAAGACTCTTTGACATTTGTGAAAGGAACCAAAAGCGGCACAGCATGTGGTCCTGTGTTATGCTAATGATTAGGTGACATTCATCGAGTGGAAGCAAGCAATTTAGGTCAAATTTGTACAATTAGGAGGGTTTGGTGAATCCAACCCTCCAGGTCCACTAAATACCTTTTTTTCCAATCGCGTGTGGACTATTGATGACATGATTTTATGGGTATTATATGATGGAGGGAGGATTTCATGCTCAAAACCCATTGTGATTGAAAGCCAAGACCTAACAAAGAATATCCTTTGCTGTAATATTGTGTGAGAGAAGTGTTTGAAGTAACAAAACATCAAAATTAATGAAAGCAAAGGGGTTGATGCCAAAACATATTTAATGTTGCATGCTTGTCATGAATGGAAAAGGCCTTGTGCTACACCATAAAATACAGCAAACAATAGACAATAGATAGGTTTTCATCCTGCTGTCATGTCAAATTAAAATGATGTTTTGAAAGAGGGCGCAGGGAAAAAGGTGTTTTTTTTCCCCCTTTGTACGGCTTTGATAGAGTTGCCAAGACTTGACCTTAACGTCAAACCAAATTCGCAAAAAAGGAAACATTACACTCTGAGTGAAATCTTCCATTAGCATGCGTCTATTCTGAACTGTTACATCTCAAACGTCCACACAAACACTTGCAGGAGCCTCTGCTGACATCGGTAGTGAATTCCAGAAACTAAAAAAAAGGGTAAGTAACAGGAGTATTCTGTAGTCTAGTCAGCATGATGAAGCGGTCAAGGTGGGGAGAAAAAGACAGAAATAAAGAGAAGCTGTAAACACCACGAGGAGGAAGTATGAAGTAATTTCAGAGCCTGGAGAGCTGATGGGAGGTTGCTCCTCTCCTCGGCTGCTCCACCCACAGCAAGCCTCTCCTCTCGCCTCCCCTGCTGAGAAGTCAGCTTTCATGTTCTTTCCAAAGTCTCAGGTAGTATTACCCTGGGCAACCTTGACAGGGCCCGGGGCAAAGGCAGCACTCGCTCTGTACCTGCCTAAAAACACACACACACACACACACACACATACACACAGGAGACATTGTGCAGGGCGGCAGGTAAGGCTTTAGGAATGCACGCCAAGCACACACTGTCAGCACCAACGGCTTCTTCTTACCCACCACACACACACACACACACACACACACACACACACACACACACTTTGATTGTCTCCACGCCGTGGCTGTCATTAAGGCTCATTAAGGGGGATGGTTTTATTGAAGGCGGTCGTGTTGAGGCATCTGCTGAATTATTCATATGCACCTTCCATCCACGCACGCACGCACGCACACACACACACACACACACACACACACACACACACACATCGTTGAAATGCAGGAAGCTGAAGCAGACTAGAGAGAGAGAGAGAGAGAGAGAGAGAGAGATGCAGCCTATATAGGTCACTTCCTCCTCTACCCGCATCGCTCAGAAAGTGGAACTGGAAGGAGGGAGGGAGACGAAGAGCGAGGCTTATTATAGCAGGCAGACACACCGAAACACAAAGGTCCCAGCAGATAAAGCGGCGTACACCTCAGAGAGTAGATTGTCACTGCTATGAATGAGGCTCAGAATGGCTTTTGCGAGACAGTAATGCTAATTCATTGTTGAGGAACCCCAAGTGGAATCAGTGTGTAATGCGTGGTGTGTGTGTGTGTGTGTGTGTGTGTGTATGGAGGCCAGTATTGAGAGATCAGAAGGAATTGATCAGATGCCCACCACTGTTTCCTCCCCACCACCACCATCGCCTCCATGCTGAACATATGTCATACAGCATGCACGGATATGGATACACATTTACATTTAGTTTGATCATATATTCCATCAAATATTCATTAGGTACAATCAGGGTTTAATATGCACAATCACGTGGCTGCAATAGAAAGGGAAGCTAAGTGCTGTGGGTAAATGCACACTGGAGGTTAAAACTCTTCTCAAAATATTTGAAAATAGTTCTTTTTAGACTTTGAGCATCATTTATGATAACATTTCTCATACATTAGTTTGCAAATGCCAAAAAAGCCACTTTAATCTGCACTGCCAACAAGCACAGGTCCTCTTTTACAAATAACAAATGTCACAAACCACTGACTGTAGTGGACGTAGTCACTGACATGTCACCCATTTGTTTGAGGACTACAGATTTGAAGCCTTGAGTTTTGGTCATTTTGGCTGTTGCCATCTTGGCTTTTTAACTAGAAAGGTTATAATTAACTTTAAGAAACTGAAAATACATTGTGAAAGGGTTAAAGACAAAAACACTAACAACTACTGTCTGGTCTGGTAGTTAGCGTCCCATCCTAAATCATCAATGGGACCTACTAAATGAACATCATGTTGTATTGAATAAGAAATATAAACTCATGTTCACAGTGTTTACTGAGGTAATCTAGAGAGGAGTAGCTTCATTTTCTCATAGAAACAACCAGAGGAGTCACCCCTTTGCTCTGATTTCACAGAACACAAAAATGACCCAGCAAATGTGACAAGGATTCAACAAGAAATTTACTTAAAACTATTAAATTAAGGTTAACACAAAAGGTGGTGGTGGAGGTGTTGAAGGTGTAAAACCCAAAAGATAATGCTGCAGGGTGGATGATAGCTAATCAACATTTACAGCTCATGACAACCTTCCACTGTCAGCCATTTGTATTGTCAGTATGTATGGCATACTGTGCACTAAATTAATTAATTACCATTACCAGCTCACTGCAGTAAACCCAAGCAACACATCTTCTCTGGATCACATGACTATCAATCTCAACATTACCAGTCAGATCAGAGCTACTGCTGAATGAAAATGTAAATCTAAATTCTTTTAAATATTTTGCAGAATATATCATATTTTTTCAGTATATTTTATTACTGAATGTATTTCCTGCAGTACATTATATATGTCAGCATAACTCACCATCACTCAACTTTGCAGCATCACAGGGGCCCCGCCACTTCCTGAGGTTGCCGTGGTGCTCGCTGTGCCCTCTCCCTTGACTGAAAGGTCACTGATGACAATCCGACTCATCGACTGTCATGGATTTATTGTATACCTGCCTAAAAAAAGATACAAATTAGATTACAGCAGTTTTCAGGATAAACAACCTGAATGCCCTTTCCCATGCGGTCCTTCATTCACATACACACAGGCAAATATACTGACGCTTTATCTGGTGTTATTAAATATATAACCAAGAAAAAGTACTTAAATATAAAAAATTAGGGCTATCGAAATTAGCACGTCAATGCAATTATTTGCGTGACGGTAACTCTACTTGGACAAAATGCCAGAAATGCGTTGCCAGAGATGTGCTGGCAGGTCGTGAAGCAGAACTTCATTCAAAAAATTAAGGAAAATAACAACGCAGTGATAACTAACGATCAAACATACTGATGAAATTTAATTAACCATTTTTCTTCAATCTGTCCAAGCTCCTCCTGTAATTCAGCAAACAAATAGTCCACCAAAGAGCATATCAGGGCTGTCAAAAACATAACATCTCTGGCAACGCATTTCGGGCAGTTTGTCCAAGAAGAGTTACCGCTGCGCAAATTAGTGCATTTTCACTGTGTGGTCAAATAACATTTTTTTTTTATTATTGATGTACTGACATGGAAGATACTTTTGATGTTGTAGCTGTTTTAATAATTTTATGCTACCAGGTGGTGTGATTTACTGTTCAATAATACATACATGTAGTGAAGTAAAACGGATCCCTTGGAAATGTAGTGGAGTAAAAAGTAGCATTAAATTAGTTATTGGGTAAATGGACTTGCATATGTAAATACACTGAAAGCTAAAGCACCACAAAATAAACAATCAATATGGCAGAACAATAAAACACAATTTCCCAATGGTTCCCAGTTATTGTACTATTTCAATTAAATTTACTGTGCGTAAGTACAGGTACATTTACTTTGTTGAGTACTTTGATTTTCGGTTAATTTCTACTTCTACTCCACTAAAATATAGAAATAGAAATACTGTACTTCAGACTCCACTACACACATAACAAACAAACATATACAGGAAAACAGTTAGGATGTGAAATATGTGTTTATATTGAAAAAGGGTTTATATGGTGTTTATATGTAGCATTTCTGCAGTAAGATGCATGCTAGCTTACTCATTAGCATTTCTACAATAAGGTCCACATGACTATCATTTACATCTAGACTAAAAACTTAACTTATTTAGGATGGCTTTTAACACCTTTATTGGTGGTGACACTTTTATTTTATTCTATTCTATTTTATTGCACATTGCTTAGTTTGTATGTAGCATTCCTACAGGTCCACACTAGCTTACTCATTAGCATTCCTACTGTAAGTTCCATGCTAGCTTACTCATTAGCATTTCTACTGTAAGGTACATGTTAGCTTACTCATTAGCATTCCTACTGTAAGGTTTATGTTAGCTTACTCATTAGCATTCCTACTGTAAGATCCATGCTAGCTTACTCATTAGCATTCCTACTGTAAGGTCCATGCCAGAGCAGTGGATTAAACAGAGTGGCAACAATTTAAGATCTCGCCGCCGGAGCGGTCACGTGGTTCATGTACCCCTCAATAGTTCCAAGCGTAGCCTGCACTGTCCATGCTCTTCAACGGGACAGACTGCACTGAGTGCGCATTTAAGAGGTAAATATTAAAATTAACCGTAATAAGTCAACATTTGCAACTCTTATTAAATTACTGTGTACACGTCAGTCACTTGCGTATATTGAGTGCCTGTAGGACAAATAAAAGTGAAAAGTTTGTCTGGTTGTGTTTTTGGAGGGAAAGCTTTGCTAGCTTCACTAACTGGATAATAAGGAACTATATCGTAACCTGATGCAAAGTGATCTCTTATTTAGCAACATAAGGCTATTCTCAAACACTTTCTGAGATTGGACAATGATGATAAATTATGGTTTTCATTCAGAGATTTTATGTGGGCAATTTTAAATGAATGTCACAACCATGTGTGTATGTGTGTGTGTGTGTGTGTGTGTGTGTGTGTGTGTGAAAAGGTTGAGGTGAGATGGCTCAAAATAAACTGATATTGTAAAACCAGACGTGTTTGTCATCAATAACGTGTATGCATGTATAATGTATGATTTAATGTCAACAGAATGAGAGTTGACTGTTACCACCAGTGCTATTGAACAATCACAGATACATACAAAACATCACATATAAACACATTTAATAAAATCATATGTCAAATGCAGGCAGCTATTATCATAAAAATATAAAAAATAAAATAAAAAATAAAAAAATCGATCCCAATTCCTGACTAAAAAAAACGTAATTACATTTGGGACATACGTTTTTACATATAAAGGGGTCCCCTCGATATCAATAACACACGTATTGCCATTAAACTGGTTTATATTTTATCATTTTACCTCGGTGAGTGCTTGCCTTGTGGCCATAGAATTGAACGGCATCCGACATGACAGACGGTCATGTTGGAACTATTGAGAGTTCCACAACCCGGAAGTGGTGTCCGCCGGGCTGTACAGCGTATGCCTATGGGAGTGTCGCCACTCTGTTTAATCCACTGCTCTGGTCCATGCTAGCTTACTCATTAGCATTAGGTCTGCTAGCCTACCACGGCAGTGTACACAGCACAATTTCAGCTCATTACTGCCAAAACAACCCAACTGTAACCATTGTATGCTATCACCAAGGATTCATTCAACGCCTTTACACTTAATACAGTGGTACAAGTGTGTAATTCTGATGAATATTAACCATATTAACTCACCTTTATGTAAAGATAACGATGGAGAAAACGCTAGCTTACATTCAGCTCTTATTCAGTAGCTGCTTTTTCAAGGAGTTTGTGTTCCTTCCAACCATTCAGCGCCCTCTGGTGGTATATGGAGTATTACAGTGATAGAGAACAATACATTTAATGACAATTTAAAATTTGTTTAATACACAATTAGACTAAAAATAGTGTATTTTCACATTTATTATTATTTTTATTAATATGATAATTTTAGCAATGAACTGTGTGTATATAGCCTGCAATATTTCTCATACTGTAACCATGCATATGTCTTTTAATCTGTACTGAAAATGCATTCTCACCCTAACTTGTCATATACCATCAGTTGTCATGCATCAAGCTACATTTAAGAGAGAAGTACGTATGTTGTTTGGCTACATTTGCACTGAATTGTATTTATTTTGCAGTTGTTGTTTTTTTCATACTTCTGTTATGCTGTTTCTGTACCTACTTCAAGCCAAACCACAATGTTTTTCCTCAACCTAACCAAATGATTTTGTGCTGCTCTCACCACATGTATTGTAATATTGTGCCAGAACAGGGTGATGACAATGAAGCGTCACCTTTGAGAAGTATTGTTGTTCATTCATCCTTTAAAAATGGATGTTATAACTCTTGAATCTTTGTTGCATCTTCAAGGTTATCCCGTTTATTTTTTCAACCACGCATTGTTTCAGTTTCATGTGTTTTTTCCGTGGGTATATCGTGTGTGCTCTGAAAAGCCGTGAATGGTGAGGCCTTCGCTGGCTTTCATCTATTTCAGCTCACTTGATGGGCAAATGCAACATGGAGACGTGTGGAGAGCAGTGTGTGTTTTGGGGCTCGGAGGGGCAATATCACAGCAAAGGTTTGCTGCTTTTCCTTGTCACCTGGGTTCCTCTGTCCTCACCTGATGTCTTGTCACTGACCAAATGTCAAGTGCATGTGTGTGCCCGAGTGTGTGTGGTCAACTGGGCAGACGGGAAGACAGATCTGGGTCAGGCAGTTCCCATGAGGGTGTCCGAGCGCTTGGTGGCGGATGACATGTCTGATATGAACGAGTGAGCGAGGAGGAGGGAGAGAGCGAGTGTGCAGCCAGATAGTGGAGGGTCAGGAGAGGACGGAGGCATTGCATGATCTCACACACACACACACACACACACACACACACACACACACACACACACTGCTGCATGTCGCCTTGCAGCTAATCCACACGCATCACTGCATCAGTGCTGTGACACTCACGCAAGTGGCGATGTGCTGAAGAAACAGAAACAGTAACACACTGAGTAAACTGCACGCTATACATTCATTTATTTATGCACTTAAACCAGGGTTTAACAACTTGTGAGTGGGAAAAAAATGGAACTGGGCTAATATGATAGCTCCTCTATGGTGAGTGTGCAACACAGCAAGCATTTTCATCCTAACAATCTGCAAATTATAGTCATTAAATTCATGTTGCCTGATTTTGAACGCTTGCAGAATTAAATCCAAATGTCCAATGTCAAAATCTACTGTAATCTACTGTATAGTGGTCAAGCGGTGGAAAGTAAGTATAAATTTGAAGCGCTTTATTTGACCTGTGGAAATCTCTTACTATGAGGTCGAATGGATGGACTTTTGATAGCTTTTTGTTTGATAGGTCCATATATATTTTGTATTTTAAAGATAAATGTAATTAATTTCATCAATCATAGTGTCAGTACGGTCCTAAAGTGGTGATGCATTGATTCCTCTTGAAGCAGACAAAGAAAACCAGCGTGCTCCCCATTGACTTGCAGCACAAAAGGTGATTTTTTTGAGAACAAGCTAAGAAAATTTTCAAAAATACATTTTTTTCCCCTCGGATCAGGCTGGTCAGAATGATCCCTCACTGACAGCCCTTTTCAACACATAATAATAATGAATGACACACCCGGCCCGAGAAATAATACTCAGCAATCAAGTCAAACCTCCAAAGTTTTGAAAATCCATCATTAATTCACCATGGGTTGAGCGTTCATGGAGCTCTGAGCTGTGCGGCTGCGGCTAAATTGGTTTTAATGGATTTCATGGGGTGCGGTTCGTGAGGCCTTTTTGATTGACAAAGAGGTCTGAGAGTCGCCACGGCCCCCTGCTCCCGCTCTGTCCCCGAGCCATGCGCCATTGATCAAACACATACAAACTGTCACTCTGTGTTGCCGTGACACCGGTGACGGACTCACCGGTCACTTCAATCACTCGTCAATCAACCCCCAACATCCAAAAAAGCTTCTGAAGGAGGGGGATGCATTAGGTTAACGAATCACAGCGACACCAGCACCTCAATTACTCACAGACAGAAATCACCTTTAATTACTTTTACAGTCACTACATTATTTTATTGACACTACAAGTGGCTCTGTGTGACACCTGCTGTACACAACCCAACCTGTGACCTACGACCCCTGATGTCCCTCAATGGTAATTGGCTCTCAATCTCCATGGAGACGCCGCGAGGGCACATGAGTGAACGTCCGCACCGGACATGAGAAATGAGCACAATTACAGCTTTTGAGAGGTAATTATATGTGCGTCATGTCTGCAAAGGGACCATAAATAACACTGGATCCACCCCCCACCCCGTGTGCTTGTTGGGCAATTGAAGAACAATGAGGAGGGAGAAGGGAGCTGGTCGCAACGCCGCCATTATGGGTCCCTTTCAAACTGGAATAAAGGAAGGCCGGCCAGCCAGACAAGAGCTGAATGGTATCAATCACAGAGGCTACAAGTGTGCCAGTACGTGTCTCTAATAGCGTGGTGGAGAGTTCAAAAACATCAGTAAGGTGTAAGATGTTTGGGATAGCATATGCAATTCAATGGGATTGTTGGGGAAAAAAAAGACATTTTGCACCATGAGGATTTCCTGAAAGACTCGCTCCTAAATACAGACCCTCCTGTAATTTCACTGATGGCTTAATAGTCTCAGCTCGCTCCTTCCCAAAGCAGTTTATCTCCTGCAGAAGTGATAGGACAGTAAATAAGTAGCTTACGACACACAGGAGCTTTTCCCCAACTACAGGGAGGTTGTCAGTGTTAAGCGGCGATCCTCGCACGCTCCTCCCTACCATCAGAAGTGATGGGGAACCTTGTTTCATCGGGGGCTTCCGACAAAACTCACTAACAAAGAATACTCTACGACTGCACTAACCACTGAGCAGATTTATTTTTATTTTTTCCACTGCCTTGTACAGTAAATCCCTGCACATTTCAGATGGTTTGCTTATTCCCAGATCTCCACTGGCTGCTTGATACATATTTCAGATGCAGCATGGTGTGAATACCTGTCTGCTGGTCCAGTCTGCTCAGGAGCAAACCCTCAATCCCTTCCAGCCCAGGAGTCACACAGTGCAGCAAGTGTGCTTTAAAGAAACACAAACAGAAACACTGGATCCTTCAGAGCCACTAACTTTGTCATGGGTGTTACCAGTAAGAGATGCACGTGGATATCTATGACCCAGTGTTAGGGCCACAATGAATTTTTTTTTACATATGAGAATAAAGTCATTATTTATAACAATAAAGTTGTAAATTTACGAGATTAAAGTAATTATTTACAAAAATAAAGTGGCACATTTATGAGGTTAAAGTCATTATTTATGAGAATAAAGTTGTAAATTTACAAGATTAAAGTCATTATTTATGAGAATAAAATTGTAAATTTATGAGATTAAAGTCATTATTCATGAGAATAAAATTGTAAATTTATGAGATTAAAGTCATTATTTATGAGAATAAACTCGTGAATTTATGAGATTAAAGTCATTATTTTTGAGAATAAAGTCATCATTTTATGAGGAGGAGTTGTTAAAAACTTTAATCTCGTAAATTTACGAGATTAAAATCATTATTTATGAGAATAAAATTGTAAATTTATGAGATTAAAGTCATTATTTTTGAGAATGAAGTCATAATTTTATGAGAAGGAGGAGTTAAAAACTTTGCTAAAGTTAGAAAGACATTGGCAGATTCCAACTTCCTGGATCAAACTGTCAAATCCAGTCTGATCTAAAGATGCAAATGATGCATCGGAGGAAAATATGGTTGTAGCTCATCATGTGCTTCACCAGCATTACAGAAATTCATTGTTTACATCTTGACACTTTGATCCAGGAAGTTGGAATCGGCCACTATCTTTCTAACTTTATCAAAGTTTTTACCTCTACAACAACATGTTAGAATATTATGACTTTATTCTCATAAAATTACAACTTTTTTCTCATAAATAATAACTTTATTCACAAAGTCTGCAAAAAAAATCCCAAAATCCCAATGTAGTCCTAATACTCCATCGTAGATTTCACTGACTACAGTCTAAACATGTCATTTTATTCCAGCGGTTTTATCGTGTCAACCTGAAGTGACGCAGCTCGGATTAATGCCACAATAAAACTCAAGGCCTTTAGTGTGCAATAAGAGACACCTTTCCTGATTTACATGTGTCATTTGTACGCCATGTATCCTGAACTGATAAATTTAACTAAATAAATATGTGTATTAATGCTACGCTAACAGTTAACGACGTAGAATATAAAGAGAGAAAGATCACTGATGGAGGATAGTTTTTAGTGACGTTTATGACGTGTTGTTAGTAGTTGTGCTGTGTTGATTTTCTGTACTTTATTTATTTTTTAAAATTTTGCGACTTTAAGCTCAACCGTGAAGTTTTCTAGTCTGAACCTAAGTCACTGGTTTTGTGACCTAAACCTAAGTGATTCAGTCTCACACCCACAATCCTCAGCACGCCTTTCTCGCCGCCAAGTCCTCTTCCTCCCATCAGTCACTCTTTCTTTTCTTTGTCTTTCTCTCTCCTCTTGCTGCACAGAGCAACGTGTTTGCGCATAATTTCCATTTCAAGGGGTCATATGAATTCTTCTCCATGCAAATGAGTCAAAACCTCCGAGGTAATAATCACCTGAAACACACACACACGCACACACACACACACACACACACACACCCCAGGTGGCTCCATATTGCCTCGCCGACATGAATAAATAATTGAATGAAATCTAGTTGTTGTTTTTTTTTATTTCATTTCCTCAGCAGCTGAACCCCATTCCGCCTCCACCTTTTGAGGATGACACCCGGGTGACCCTCAGGTACAATTACCTCCATTCAGGACGTTATGCAAACACTTGTGTATTAGAGGTGAGCTGCACTTCCTGTGTGAGACATAACGACTGATGTGGAGTAAAAATAACGTCACACCTGGTGGCTCCAACGGCATTTACACAAAAGCAAGAATAAATAATCTGAGAGAGATTAATTTCATACATGATGTACATGTATGTGGTGATTTCCTCTCAATTTAATGTTTAAAATATTCCAGAGATATTTCTCTCTCTTTACATAGGAAATCAACATCCTGTCTTCCAGCCACATAAATATTTAAGTCATTTTCTCTCAGTTTCATGCGAGAGCCTATCCCAGCTGTCTTAGGGTGAAAGGCAGGGTGCACAAGTCTACACCTCATCGCAGGACACATAGAGACAGACAACCGCTCACATTCACACCTACGGACAGTTAACCTAATCCCCATGCATGTTTTTGGATGGCGGGAGGAAGCTGGACGGAAAGAACCCACACAGACACGGGGAGAACATGCAAACTCCACACAGAAAAGCCCCAGGCCGGGAATCAAACCCAGTACCTTCTTGCTGTGAGGCGACAGTGCTAACCACTACACCACCGTGCTCCTCAGATACTAGATTGTACAAACAAAATATATGATCAACTTATTAAATATGACTATTACAATCTTGACACATACCATACCAACTTATTATCTTGTGTACATCAGATAAAATATATATAATCTTGACTTTTCCTGAATTAAACACATATCTTGAGTACATTTTGCTGGTAATACTCTAGTCTCATACTTTTACTCAAAACAGAGTATTTCTACTGTGCTATCTTTACTTGAGTTAAACTGCTGTTAACATTGCCTCTAGTGTCAGTGTGTACTGACAAGCATCACTCTTAGGGATGAACACAGACAGTTATCATGAGCCTTTTAGCCTCTTTTAGCTCGTTGTGTGCCACCTGCTCAGCACCAGACAACACCACAGATGATAAATTACACCGCCATGTTTGTTCTCTGGTGTTGGTGGAGGCAGAAGAGCTGCAAATAGAGTGAAGATTGGGCTTAATGTCCGTTCGCGGTAACAACTCTCAAGTCAAAAATGTGCCAGTAATGTTGTTTAATCAGCTCACTCCACCTTCCACAAATGGGCAAAAAGGATATGGAGCGATAAAAGTTCATTATCGGACTATTAGATACTCACATATTGCAGTCAGTGGAGGTAAAGAGTGGGATTCAATGCATGACGTCGTCAGAAACAGCAACACTTTAAAAAGATCAAAAGTAGGAGGTTCAAATATCACTTTGGGTGTAAATTCAGACAAAAAACAGACTTGTGAATGTATTATTTGCATAATGATTATAAATATGAGAAATATGTTCAATAAAATGTGCTTTGCATAGATGCCATGTGGAATATTGCCGCCCACAAACTGAAAGCTGTGTAGTTTAGTGCTGTGGGAAGTGAATTTAATGCTTCTATCCTTTTTGTTATTATTTGTGAAAAAATGAAAACTTAAATACTCTGTATGTATTTGAAGCTAACTATGGGCTCCATTGGTTTGAATTTAAGTGTCTATGTGTGCACATAAATACAAGGCCAGTATGTTTTTCTAGTTCGTTGTTGATGTGAAAGGAACAAGAACAAAATGTTTTCCCACCAGCCTCCATCATGCTGCAGTCTGTACATAAGTGTGTAACCAGTCTCAACATTGACTCTCTATGCTTTGTACTGAGTGTAATTAGTCCTGGTCGAGCCTTTCTGGAATACTAAAGAGGTGGCCTTCGTGCAGATACTCACACATGGATTGACTTGATTGGTCATGGTCATTCATCTCCAGTCTGCTGTTTGTCTTTTATTCTAGTCTCTCTACGCAGAAATGCACACATTATATCCTGTAAGACAGAAGACCCTCATCTGTGCATGTGACGATCATCACAATAGTGAGCACTCTCCATCCTTCTGTATCTGCAGCCTGATCCCTCCTCTCAATAATTGACTGCAGGGTAAAAAGGGCTCTGTGTGTGAGCAGCTTCTCTGATTAGAGCTGATCGTACTCTGTATTCAGCTGGAACGCAGCCTGCCTCCACCGGCATGACTAATGAAGAGCCCACGCTCCTCCCTCGGCACCAGTGGGCGTGAATGTGAGACCCTTAAGAGTCAAGCTGCAATTAAAAGGCCCGTCAATGGTTTCTGCCATGACGCAGGCTCGGGCCGTCTCTACCGAGTGGCTTCAACAAACACTGCAGGAGGAAGGGATGTGAAGGTGGAGAAAGTTAATTTGTTATTTGATCTGGTCGACAAACTGGTAACCTGTTAACAGAGGATTACAAAGTGAACCACAAAGGTACAAACAAGAACAAACAAGGAAATGTTTCATGTGGTGCTTGTGGCCCCAGCAGGCATAAGATGACATGTACTCATTATTTCTGGGTTCAACATTTAAACCTTGTTTGGTCTTTTAAGGACGTTTGTGTCCAAATCAAGGTTATTATCGTTGATTAAAAAACTAACAAAATGATGAAAACCAGACTTGAAATTTTTTTTAACTGAAATAAATAAAAACTATAATTAAAAGAAAAAAGATAAGTGAAACTGTATCGTGGCTTTACAAAACTTATTGAAATTATAGATGAAAACACATGAAATCAATTTATTTTACTTGAGCTGGCGGCACTGTGCGGCACCTCACGGGATTAAAACTAATCGAAATAAGGGAAAAAATTCAAAATTCAAAACTAAATAAAACAAAACTATAATGAAAAATCCAGAAAAATTTGGGTTAAGTTATAACCTTGGTCCAAATCAGACTGAAATTGATAGTTTTGGTCTATTTAGTCAGGTTTGGTTGCACAGTGCGCAAATAAATACGGATCATATAAAAAACCTAAATTGCAAAGGGGAGTGTACAAAGGAGCAAATCATCTCTGCACAGACAGTATATAATAATAATAATAATAATAATAATGTTAATATTGCAGGTTTAATGATATCGCTCCATTAGATAAAGAATCATGAAATTCAATGATGATGAGAACAGTTTGATGAAACTGACAAACCTCGACAGCAAAAATCTGAATATCTGAAATAAAGTTTCTTTAAATGTCCTCTGTAGTGAAACACTTGATAACTCAAAATATTAGCAACATGACTTGATCGACAACAAAAGATTGTCAGGAAATAACTTATTTATGCACATAATGGCAACCTTACCCAAAGCAGGCTGATTTATGTCATAAAAATAAGAAAATACTAGTTTTCTTGTTTGTGTTTCTTCCTGTTGATCAGGACTATTTTTTTTACAAATATTTTTATTGAACTCTGCATGTCTCGAACAGACAACACAAAGAGAGAAACAAATTACTGCTAACAACGTGCTCACACCAAACACATGGACCAGGCCTCTTTTAAGCCACAACAGTTTTATTGTGAGCAGTCCAGCATATTTACATCACACAGTCGTTTCCTGTGCTGCCTTCACATGCAGCTTGAAGTTATCATGGAAAGTTTATTTGTATTTACAGAGACACACATACACTCCTCAGAGCAGGATGCGGTATTTGAGGGCGCGGGGGACCCTGTTGATGACGAGGCGTCCGTCGTAACTGAGCGAGGCGAAGAGCCAGGGGTCGGCTGATGACCACTCAGCTGCGTACACGCTGTCTTCATGTTCCTCATAGGTGGACACCACGCTGTCCTGGAGGGGCTCCTTACCCCTGAATCACACACAATAACACACAACATCAAGATGAAGAGGATCACATCACATCTTGCAGGTCTTGATGTCTTGAGCCTGGAAACACTGCAGCCTGTGGACACTGATCAGCCATAACATCATGACCACTGAGAGGTGAAGTGAATAACACTGATCATCTCTTCATCATGAGGCAACAAATGAACATTTAGTCCTCACAGTTGATGTTAGAATTGGTGAGTTTGACACCAAGAACCAAATGTCACTTCCTGTCCTGCTGTTTCCAGCGTCTGGTGATAGTCTGCTCCGCCCATGATTGTTTCCAGCTGGTCCCCATTTCCTCATGTTTAAATAGTCCTCATGTTTTCCCTGTCCAGTGTGCCAGTTTGTATTGTTCGTTTGATCATACAACCAGCCAGTCCATGTCAGAGAGAGTAAATCCATGTCAGGTGTGTGTTTTTGCTCTGAGTACTGTGAGTGTTTTCCTTTGTCACTTTGCTCGTAGTGAGAGTGTAGTCAGTGTCTTAAAAGTTAGGCTACATTCAGACTGCAGGGCTTAATGCTCAATTCAGATTTTTTCTGACTTATTCGTGATCTCCGGTGTGAACTTTAAACGCCCCAAAAGTGGAGGACACGACGATCGTCACGCAGTGAGCGTGCTCAGTGTTTACAGAAGTAAACATGGACGCCTCCGCCTACTTCAGCGCAGAATAGTGACGTTTGTCGCTTGTTTTTGATGTGTAGGTCGGATGAATGTGGCCTGGCCGTTCAGACTGAAGTCGCATGTCAAAAGATCGGACATGTATCGGTTTTAGGACCACATATCCAAGTGGCCTGGGTCGCATTTGAAAAAATCGCATCTGTGTCATTCAGACTGTAATTAAAAGATCAGAAAAGATTTTTTTTGGGTACAGTCTGTCAGTGATTTCCTTCATTCAGAAGCACCTTTTGTTTGTATGTAGTCTAGTCTTAGAGTTTAACTCATTGAGTGCGAGCCATTTTTTAAAATGGAAAGTGTCTTGTGCCAGCGTTTTTTGCCCATTTTGAGTCATAATTCAAGACCCACAGAATATTTTGTACTATGTCTCTGAAAACACTGAATAGCTCAAATGAAAGAAGCGACTCTCTATTTCATCATGAAAAAAACATTTGTTTTTACCTTGTTCCATTCTTCTTTTATCAGAGGTAGAGTAGAGGTCACTTTTACCAAAAATGCCACTTTTTGTCCAGATTCTGTTTGTTTTGCTCCTGCTTCCTGCTTTGATCTCTGTGGCGTATACCATCTCTTTATCCTCTGACTACATATCCCAGAAGCCCCAAGATTACTCACAGGCTGTGGGAGACTACGAGTGGCGACCCGCTGACGAAAAAACACTTTGACGTTGAAATACGTCAATGGCACTGAAAGAGTTAATACCGTTTTATCCTTGTTACACAAGTGATCTTCTGTTTATTTTTTGTAAATCAAACAAAAAAAAACAAAAAACAATTTTTTTTAAACCATTTTTGCTAAGTCGTGCATTTGAGTTCACCCCTGCCCTGCCCTGACTTCTAACACAGAGCATCTCCAGAACTGCAGCTCTGGTGGGCTGTTCCTGGTCTGCAGTGGTCAGGATCTATCAAAAGTGGTCCAAGGAAGGACCAATGGAGAACCAGAGACAGGGTCATGAGAGGACAAGGAGGGGTGTGAAGACCGGTCCTGGTGGTCTGATCCAACAGACAGACAGAGAGGTTCATGCTGCTGTAGATAGAAAGGAGTCGGATAGCGCAGAGCAGAGCAGTTTGTTCTGTTTGGGGCTGTTTTTACAGAGGTAATAGGTAATAATGTTATACCTACAGTAGTCACACAAACACTCAACCTCTGTCAGTATCTCTTTATCTCCTCTGACTGAGGACTGGAGAGTATTTACTTTGTTCATTCACCATTTCCTCCTGTCACACAAACACCAGGCACCGACACATTTCTCCCACTGCTACAACAATGTGACAATAAATAACATTTCTGAATTATGATCCCGCATTATTGCTATCTGAAATTTCTCCCAAACCCGCTGCTGTAAGGAGTCCCGAGGGGAAACCAGTGACATACATATTTGGATTTATTTTACACATTAACGGTTTCACACAGACAGTAGCTGCTCCCCGCGGGCTGCAGCCCAAAATAAAAACAGTCTAAGTGTTCTGCTCGAACACATTCACTGGGGAAGAAAAGAACAAGAGGGTATCTGTGAGAGCGCTACAAAATGCTGGACTCTGCCTGAAGGACTGGAAGGTTAATAGGGATCATGTCACTGGACAGAGGAAGCATCACAGGCCACAATTAGGGGCAACATTTGGAGCAGTCTTGCAGTGAAAATAGTGACTCAGTTGTTTATTAGGCATATGTTCAGTTTTTCAAATGTCTTATATCTGATAGTGATTATTTTTATAGTGGTAGGGTGGGCAAAACAAAAAGAATAGGATTTAATTTAATAAACAAACCCCTACAAACAAACTACAGGCTGACGCCACACGAGAAGATCAAAAGTTATGATTTAAGTGTCATTTTGACCGACTCTGAGAGGTGAATTTTGCATATTCTTGCATTTGTCCATTCTGGGTTACAGTAGAAACATGGTGAAATGCATATAGAAAGTCCTCATTCTAAGCTGATGAAAACACAACAATTCTTACAGTAGCTCCAGAAGAAGTAACCACAAGTGAAGTCTATTTTCATACATCATAATTTTAAAGACACATCCATAGTCTAAATAGTAAAAATATTTATAATATTTATCTAATTATTGTGTTTAATTAACATTTCATTTGCCTTTAAAAATTCTTCCTTTTTATTTAGTACAGACTGGAAATATCTATTACTATTATTATTACTTAACCTATTATTTCATTGCTGTTGTTTAATTGTTTCTTTCTTACTGTAACTTTTTTACGCTGCTGTGGAGGGTGAATTTCCCCCATTAAGGTATGAATAAAAATTATTCTATTCTGATCTAATTCAGACTCTTTCTTTCTAACTGAGTTCACTACTCTTCACCATTTTGAACAGCAGTGAGGAAAATAAACTGAATTCACCATTTTAGTCCCAAATTGAGCCAAAACACTAGAATTCACTGAGATTAAATTAATCTAGAATAACAACAACAACAACAAAAAAAAACACTAAAAACATTTTTTTCTGTTCAGGAATGACAGGAAATAACTGAAATTTAACATCTCAGTGAAAAAAATCTATTTTGCATGCTTTTTATAAAACAGTAAATTTGAAAATTCATACCAACAATAAATAATTGTATTTTATCATTAAAGATATTATTTTAATTAAAGAGCTTTCAGATACCGGTGGATTAACCATTACAAAAACATAAAAAATATTTTAATAATCATTGTAATACTGTTACTTTAGGGTGACAAACACCTTACACTGGGTGGTGGTCTGATACATTTGTGAAGCACTGTGTATAAGAAAATATGTTAATTTATTGTGTCAGCCACTTCCTGTTTGGAGCTCGCCACAATCATTATCAGAGAAATGAAGGAATATATTCAGGAATAATAATCATGAAGGCTTCTTGTCTTTACCTCCACCAAGGAGGTTATGTTTTCACCAGGGTTTGTTTATTTGTTTGTTTGTTTGTTTGCAAAATAACTCAAAAAGTTATGGACGAATTTTGACGAAATTTTCAGGGTTGGTCAGAAGTGGCCGACCTTAAAACTGATTAATTTTTGGTGGTGATTGGATCTGATTCAATGTCACCATCAAAAATTAATCAGTTTTAAGTTAGGCCACTTCCAGCCAACCCTGAAAATTTCGTCAAAAACCGTCCGTAACTTTTTGAGTTTCTTTGCAAAACGACAAACCAACAACCAAACACACAAATAAACAAGCCTCGGTGAAAACATAACCTCTTTAAATAAAAAGTCACCACTGCTGCCTTGGTGGAGATCTGCGATCTCTGAGTGCTTTTCTCATTTTATATATCAACACTGCCTTTGTGGTGATTCGTAATATTGACAAACGGGCCAAACAAAAAAAAAAAATCACAGATTCCACTGCTTGATTCTCTTAGAAACACTCATCATCTGCATCAGTGTCATCATCTGTGGAATTTTAAAAGCAAACAAAGTCAGACACTAGTTCAGCCGCTGGAGGAGCTGTGCACTTGGTGTCCAGGTACTGTGGAGTGGACACGTACTGTACATACAAGAGGGGTCAATAAGTATAGTGGAAGGGTGAAAACTGAAGCTGAGTGCTGGTGATTAGGAAGAAGAGTTGATAATTGTGGATGAGAGTCAGTCATTGAGCGTAAGAGCTGCTATGTATAAGAGGGCGAACTAGACCATAATGGATGGAGGACAGTGGCACATTTGAAAAGCACTGAATGGAAACCATTACAGATAAAATCCCTGGAAAGTCGATACGCTGTGGAGAAAATCTCCTGAAGTGTTTTGACAGTAACACATTTTTAGTGTTTTGCCTCTCCACTTTTATCATGTCAAAGTATGTGAAAGTGAAGACAGTCGGCTTTAATGTTCAGAGGACTAATATCAGATGAACAGTTGGAAAGGCACGGTGTGTTTTTGTACACGCTTTAGTATCTCCCTGTGCGTTTCACTATGCTCCTAGTGGCAGTGATTTACAAAATAAAACTTATCAGATATGATGCGGTGAAAGCTGACTGTCTGTGCCATAAAGGGATAGTCCATTTTTTGGGGTGGGGTTGAGTTTGCATCACTGCATCTTGCTGTCAGATGGGGAACTGAAGGTGTTATCTAAGACATCTTCAAAACCACAAGACTCCACTGACAAAAACAGTAATTTTACCAGACAAAACGTGGGAGGTAAGATAACATAAAACGAGCCTTTACATGCCCATAAATGACTAGATTTACAGTGTTTCAGCAGCAAAGTGGGCAGCATGATATTAAAATAAGAGCCAAAAGAAAAATAAGAACCAGAGACATCAGTAAACAAGAAAAACAAAAATAAGTAGGAACATAAAAAGTAACAAAGTAAACAAATATGCACAAGGCTAATAACTAATAAGATAAATGAACAATGTCTAAATAAGCAACAGAGAGAACAGATAAGCAGCAGTTGTTTCTCTGTTTTATAGTGTAACTTAGCTGTAAAATGACTAGTTTTGTCAATGGAGTGTGGTGGCCCTGAAGAAATCCTAGATTACACCTTCAGCTCCCTTGGAAAAGGCTGTGTGAGTACCTCATATGACCCCACTTCAAAACACAAGAATATATCCTTTAACACAATGTTATGATTCCACATGTGTATTATAATATAGAAACACAACTGAAGAAGCAGTGTCAACACTTTAAAGATGCTTAAGAGGAAAGAGGAGACGCTCAGAGCAGGAAGGAAGAATAAGAGAGCTACAGTATGACTCTAAAAGAATGAAATCACAGCCCAGTTAATGTTTAATAAGTGGGGCAATGAAGGATGGTTTATACATGGTTATAAATATCAATAATTGACAGTGGTGCAGGTAATGTGGCGCTCCATTATTTCATGTGTATTCAGTACAAACTCACTTACCTGTGACCTCCTCAAGGTTCATTCTGACAACAGTCAAGTGAGACAATTAAAACCTGGAACCTTTTAACAGCCTGGAAAACTGTAATCCAAGCTGCAGTAAAGATTCATTTCATCTCAAAGCAGACCATCCTTGAAAAAGAAAAGTAATTACTACTGAGTTTCTCTTACTTGTCGTCCTGGTGGTTGTCCTCACCCTCGCTGAGCTCCTCGTCGTCCACCAGGTGCCCGAATGGCTCTGAGGAGATGGACACCATATTGGAGAGAATGAGGCGGCTGTCACTGCTGGCTGTCAACACCAGCTGGTCGTGGCTGTGGTTGTAGCGGACGCTCCACACCCTGGGACAAAAAAAAAAAAAAAACACACCAGGAGAAGTCGACGATTAGAGAGGATTTATCACACTCATTTTCAGGCTCATGCTTGCATTTTGGTGTTTCTACGAGAATATGTTTCATACTTTAATGTTCAAATAAACACATGATACGTCAGCTGGTTGTGATTGATTAACCAAATCAAACTAGCAGGTAGACAGGTATCATGCTAATGGTAGACAGGTATCATGCTAATGTGTTACATGGTGATGTCACCATGTTACAGAAGAAAGACTAGGTCTCTGTTTCTATGGGAGAAGGTAACGTCAACTTCACGCCAGAGCAGTGCACGGCTGGCGTCGAGCATTGTCCGATCTCCATCCATTTGTTTTTGCACCAATGGACCCGCAACCGATTAGTAACCAGATCCTGAGACTGCTGTCACATGTTGCTAACACTCCCGTCTGCAGAAATAAGCAATCATTGCTGCTTGTTACACTTTGATGCTCCCTGGTGTGGCTTTGTAAATTTGCTGACATGCACTAAAAAGTAGAGGTGTCCTGATCGGATATTGATATTGGCTATCAGCCCGACTTTATTCTATTCACCTGAAGGACATGCTTACCGTGTCCATCCATCCATTTTCTACCACTTATCCTCAAAGGGGAGCCTATCCCAGCAGGGGAAGGCAGGGTACACCCTGGACAAGTCTCCAGTTCATCACAGGACACATAGAGACAGACAACCACTCACACTCACACCTACGGTCAATTTAAATTAACCAATTAACCTAATCCCCATACATGTTTTTGGATGGTGGGAGGAAGCCAGAGTACCTGGAGAGAACCCACACAGGGGATTCGAACACAGTACCTTCTTGTTGTGAAGCGACAGTGCTAACCACTACACCACCGTATGTTTAAGTTAAACTAGTAGTTATTTTGCACTATAGAGAAATTTTTTTTTTTCATTTTTATTGGAATTCTTGAGGTTATTTTTCAGGGTCTTCTACTTTATTTTTTATTTATCATATTCAATTGTAGAATATTTTTATGTTTAAGGTTAAAATTGATGTAACCCATTGGTTAATAATAAATGAGTCAGTTTTTCTCAGACTTACTGCTGACTGTCGTTCTCTGTTTGAGTAATATCACTTGATAAAGGCCTTTTCCAACTTTCGTACTACAAAAAAAAGTATGAATGATATTGTATCAGACCAATATCGGTATCAGCCAATACTCAAGGTTGCAATATTGGCATCATATCGGAAGTGAAAAAAGTTGGGACACCCCTACTAAAAACTATACATCACAGTACCTCGCTGTGTTAAATAAAGGACTCTGGGTTTCTTCCTGTTCAAGGGAGTGTTTTTCCTCATCATTGTTTGCATTCACACCTGCGCACATTGGGGGATTTCTTCTTGTGTTGTGCGATAACTTCTGTTATAAATTGAACTGAAGTAAGGGAGCAAAAAAGACTAATAGGCCCCCTTCAAACAATACAGTAATGTGGGGAAGTATATATTTTCCATTCATGCACAGATGCATTAAAGAGTCCACATGGAAACCAGCGGTAACCAAGCAGTGGTATTACTACAGCGAGTACATATGTGTTGACGACTGCACATGCTGCCGTCTTTGTTTCACACACTCTTGCCCACACAAATCATGCAGAAAATGCAGCGTTCTCACAGTGGGATTCACAGCAAATTACGTCTTTCTGGGTGTATACTCAAGATGCCAGTAATGAGGATTTGGCACCTTTCAGTCTATATTTGGGCTTAGTTCATCATCATAAACTCCATGATGCTGGTTTTATTTGTCGCTCAGATCCACTTTTCCCCAACTGAATTTTCCTCTCTTTCTATTTCTCTGATGTCAACGCTGTCTCTCTCTCTCTCTTTGTGTTCGTCTATGTCACTCTCCCTCCCCGCCAGCTCAGCTCAGAGTGCGGTCCCAGTTCCCCTCACAGGGAGGGATTGAGGGATAAGGGAGGCTGTTGACAGGAAATCAGCCTCGGCCACGCCGTTCCCCCGCGCTCCCCTAATCCGTTTCCTTGCTAAAAAATAGTCCCTAATACCCCCAGCAGCCCTGAGGCCATATCCTGGCTGCGCGCCGAAAAAACACACACAAATACACAGGGAAACACCCACACATATGCAGCACACAGGACAAACACACGTGCATTACAGAAACGCTTAAACACACACAAATGCATGTAGCCACACATAAGAGATAAAAAGAGAGCCCTTGCAAAAACACACACACACACACACACACACACACACACTTATCTCCTATCTGAGGAGATCCCATCTGCAGCTATCTACAGTTATGGATATGTTTGCCGAGTCTATCTTTCTTTTAGAGATAACGCCCTGCTCTTGTGTATGTGCCTTTATCAGGTGAGGATTGGTGTGCTGCAGCAGTAGCCCACTTTGGCTGCCAGACACACTGATCGTCTATTCAGCTCACACAGGAAAGACAGTGTGTGCGCGCACACACACTTCTGCAGCACGCCATGTTCAGCTCTCAGCGCCGCCTGAAGACCCTCTAGCGCAGAACCAGGCTGCTGTGGACCCACAGTGATCCAGCCCTCACTGACAAAACGAGTAGCTGCCTCTTTAATTAGTAATTAGTGTATTACTACCTTTTATTGCACCAGCAGTAGTCAGGGCATTTCATTAGTTAGGAGATAAAGCCATTAATAAAACCAGAAACCAATCAACAGCAGAGCGAAGGAGTTTATCATCATGTTTATCATTATTGTTCGTTGAGTTTTACTGAATTACACTCTAATGCTGTGTAAAAGATTCTTTTTTTTTCCATTACACAAATGTAGCGTAATTATATCAGACACAGAGAATACCTATTTATCTGTTGTAAGATTTAATGAAATGATAAAATTTCATTTCTTGTGAATTCCAATCATGTAATGATATTTCAGATATACTGTTATGTCCCTGAAACTCAGTGGGTATAATCAGGCAATATATAAAAAGGAGAGTGTCTTTTTGTGGAAACTTTTTGAACATTTTTGATTTCTTGGTAGATTTTACATGAAAATAATGCAACACCTCCACTTCTGCTCCTTGTTCTACTAAGTTTTATTCCCAGTCAGGTGGCAATATCTGATTCTGAGAAGAGCTGAAGAGCCTTAAAGCTAAATTCTCTCTAGTTATATGGAAGTTAATGAGAAAATGACTCTACTTCTTTCTTGATTTACTCCCTCAGTAAACATTTTAAGTTCATGGTCAATCACTAGTTTCATGTTTTCTTAAATACAGTGTGATGTTCATTTAATAAATTATGGTCCCACTTAGAGTCAAACAGATCACAAAGCAGAGGATGCTTGACCCATAATTTTCACTGGATCCAGAATGATGCCGACATCAGTTGTCTGTCAACACGAGGGCTGCGTTTAAAACATCAATTTCATCGATTTTAATTGATTTCCCTTTAAATGGTTTATTATTGATTCATAAAATCCAAAGATCGATCTTTTAACTTGAGCTTTTTTTTCTTCACTGGACGTGTGGAGAAGCAGCCTGAGGTATCAACCCTGCTAGTCTCGCGTGATCAGCGTTTAGAGTGGCTTTCCACGGAACAAGATCTTTTGAGATGCTACTGCCTGCAGTCAAACAAACATGGTGGAAGTGAGTCCACCTCTCAAGGCGCCTCCGACGAGTTTAAAAGCTGATGTTTGGATGTATTTCGGATTTAACAACAAACAAACAAACAGTATGCAAAACATGCAACGGGAAGGTAAAATACAGCAGCAATTTGATGAATCTCTGCAACCATTTGACGAGATATCCCCCAGAAACACAGTCGGCACGGCTCAAAAAAACAGGATGGAGCAGGAATTGTTTACAGCATTATTTTAACTGAAATATCTCCGACTGAACTGATATCGGATTGGATCGGATCGGATCTTGAACTGAATCAAATGAGGACCTTGTAATGTCAAATCGAATCGATCAGGAAAATCTCAATCGATACCCAGCCCTAGTCAATATGCACCAGATCCACCTGCTGTGGATCTTGAGATCTTGACTAATCTTGACTCACTAAATCTCGCAAATTCAGGCATAATTGTGCGATATAGCTGGTTGTAGCGGAGCATTAGTGAAAGAGAAGCACCGTGTCCACTGAGTAGAAGGAATTTGATTATACGAACCGCCGCGAGCACAATTTTATTTTGAAAATAAACGGGATGTTTTATTTTGTGTCTGTACACGACTTCCTGTCCCACATGATCTGTTCTGTGCTACATTCATACGCCGTGCTCCGACGTCTGACAAAAATAGAAGTTCTGACGGATGTATTAAAGCAGCATATATATCAGATTAGAAAAATGATGATTAAAAAAGACTCCAATCATGTCTCTGTGCAACAATGAGGCTTCTAATATTCCTCTAGTTCAACACCATGTCATGTCGTATTAAAACCCAGGAGGATGAGAGCTGCTTAGTGTGTCACTAAGGCAGGATGGATGCTTGCTAACATGGGAACTGAAACAAGGGTCCTCTGGTTCAGCACCCACTCTGCTAACCTGACACTCTATGGACACCCACACCTCTCCACCCACCAGTGCGAGTGCTCCTCCAGGGACTTGACGGGCTCCTGGACGTTGCGGATGTCCCAGAACTTGACCTTGCAGTCGTCTCCACAGCTGGCCAGGTAGTACTGTCGGTTGGGGTTGAAGTCCAGGTCTCGCACCAGCTGGCCGTGGGCGTTCTCTATACAGTAGATCTGACTGGAGAGGAGAGAGGGGTCATTAGAAAGAAGGGAAGACAGATGAGAGGAGAAGGAATTAGGATGAAGGGATAGGACTGAGAGGAAGCAGCCGGAGAGAAATGATAAGAGAGAGAGAGAATAACAAAAGGAGGTAGGAGAGGGAGAGAGAGAGAGAGAGAGAGAGAGAGAGAGAGAGAGAGAGAGAGAGAGTGATTCACGGCGTCCACGTCCGCCTGAACATTCCCAGGCTAAATCAAAGCCTCCTCTGTGTCGGTGTCTGTCAGCGAAGGCCAGGCTCAATAAAGAAGCCGACACCGGCGGTGGTAAATTATAAAGGCAAGCCTCATAACGGCGCAGCCTTGAGTTCCTGCTAGAGTGAAGTTAACAGAATGACATGACAGAGGAAGAGAGCAGGAGAGGCGCTCTGTGCATTGTGTCACTTTCCATCTTTCCAGCCACCTCCTCTCCTCTCCTATACATTCTCCTCGCCTCACCTTATCTTCTCTGCTTCCATACTACATACATATTTATATAAAAAATACAGTTGCAACCTCTTTTATTTGCTTCCTCCTTTCCAACCTTCCAACCATGACTTTTCAGCATGTATTGTCATGGTTTCCAAAGCCAAACTCAGCTATAGTAACAGGAATTTTCATGAGAACTTCTTTCTCGCTGCGAACAAAGCAAAATAAAGTAAAGGTTTAGACCAAAACAGTGCTAAGAGGAGCAAAACAAATGAGTAAATAAGACTTAGACACACCATTCAGGTGTGTAAAGTGTAGACAGAAAGACATTTTGTTGCCTTGCTCAGCACAGACTTGCAGCAGTTAAAAATATAAAGCAGTAGTGCAAAAACTGAGGTCACAGAAGTGAGAATACTGGGTGAAACTTAAGTAGTAAGACTGAAGTTAATAAGCAACTGTTGTATAAACCAATACATAGGGCTGCATAATCAATCCAAAATTTGCTGCAATATTTGCTAAAGGTAAAATATGAGTTGAAATGAGTTGTCAAATATTTGTGGTGCTGCAGAGATGACCTGGCCTACACATTATATTCTACAGATTCAAGAGAGCATCTTTATTTGCTAAAATCACACCAAAATGTGTTTTTCCAGTGAAGAATCTTTATTTCCTCTAATATCGCAAATCACTTCACAATTGTAATATCAGCCAAAAAATAATCCCAGTGTCATATTTATTCAAAATCATGCGGTCCTCCCAATATCCCAGTTGATTTGTGCTCTAGCGTCACCACCTTCATAGCGAAAGTATGAATACTTGGGATATATTTATTACTTCTCACAACCCTAATGTGACATAAAACATTAACAAAGTATTTGTGTCCAACTTGCACAGTGCGGATATAAAAGTAAAGTGCAGCCTTCTGAAATTTAAACAGAAGGACTTCATACAGATGTAAGGAAGTAAAATTTATTTCATGTAGCAGGACTTTGTCAGTTTATTATTGTTAATTAACAACACTCACCAGTTGGGATTTTGCAGGTTATTAAAGCAGACATAAATAAAAATCACCTTTTCACTGCATTTGGGTAACCGGAATCCCACAAATGGTGAAATAAGATGACCAGTCGGGGGTTTTAATTTGTTTTTACGACCATTAAAGCATGTAAACATGTTCTAACAGATACATATATGTCCCTGAAAATGAGCATAATAAGTCTTTAAAAAAGGTTTTAGATTCTAACCTTGACTTGAACAGCATTTGATGACAATATTTTCTGAGTTGCATAAATTCTCCAGAAGGTCCAAAACACAGTTCTTGCAAAAAAAATGCTTAAAAGTAAAATCCTTTGCATACATTACAGAGTTATTCTGCAGGGCTTGCCAGCAGCTTGTTTATATCAACCTGGATCTGTCTAAAAAAAAGTAAGAAGAAATATCTTTAGGAATGTAAAACAGCATTCACAACAAATCCTTGGTATGTCTGCACTTATATAAGCAGCACTTATATACTGTATGTGTGCCTGTAATACTGTTACTTAGTGTACAGGTATATATTTCTGGCTCTGTTGCAGATAGTAGTGATCTGTCTTTGTAGCCTCCTCATACTGTTTTCTAAATAAAAGCAGGAAGCAGCAAATGAACTGGGTGTCAGAGACTGGAAAGACTATTTGAATAAACTGGTAATTAATTAGATGTAGAGCTCTGCCTCCGCCATAAATGCGACACGAGTCTGTGGAAAAATCAGCGCTTGTTCTTCCTCAACAGCCATTTCCTCTCCAGGCTAGCCTAGCAAAGCTCAGCTTGGCACGGCTCTGTTCAGCGGAGTGGAAAGCCTCAGTGTTATGGCCCAGCTGGATGCCAACAGCAGCTAGCCAGCTAGCTAGTCACCCTGCTGATCACGTTAGGCAATTAACATGCTAATTAAAAATCTCATTAAAATAAAGGAGGTATAAGAGAATGACCTCAGGCAGACCGCTGGGCTTCAATTAGGTCAAGACAACTCAGGGACTGTGTGTGTGTGTGTGTGTGTGTTTGTGCGTTACCGCCATTGGACCGTGGCGTTGCCGTCAGCTCTACAGACAATGTCAAATAACTTCCATGCATCATGCATGTTCGAAATGGCTAATTCTGCAGAAATACGTGCACATGAATGTATATAAGGTTAGCATTTATTCGCATATCTTTGGTTCCTGGCAATAGGGCTTCAACATCACAATAAAATCACCTTAAACAGGGAGGGATTGTACTGTAGCTCTGAGAGCATATGACAAGTTCAGTCATTTTAACGTGGCATGAGCATCCTTAAGTAATAGTTTGATCGAAGTCTGTTTTCTATCCATCTTTATTTCTCAAAAAGTTCAAGTGTGTGTTAATTTATTTGCTGGGTGGTTTCATAAGTACATTAGCTAAGGTTTCCAAAGGTAAATTAATCGCAGTTACATTACTGGAAGGTTTGAAAGATATGACATTATACACTGTGATTTACAGTTTCTACTGTGGAACAAATCAAGGTTCAATTTCAGATGTATATCTCTGCCAGTCAAGTCCAAAATGTCATCACTTCATCATTTTATCCTGTGAGACATTTGTGTGAAACTGTCATAATTACTGTATGAATTCTTGAGTTATGGCCAAAAACATGTTTTGTGAGGTCACAGTGACTTTTGACCACAAAAGCATGATCAGTTTATCAATTTATTATTAGGCCCTGGTGTTAATATTACTTATAACACACTTAATATTTAATATTATCTTTTTTATCATTATGTTGTTGTAATCTTTGAACAACATCCGACAAAAGAATGCCATTTAAATCTTTCTTATGACTATTTCAGTCATGGGTTTCAAACACTTAACACTGTAATAAAACAGCAAAAATCCTCTCAAATGAGGGTGCTTGATTTAATTTGTGATCCAATCAGTTTAAGGGTCCTTGATGTGAAAAGGTGTGGGAACCACAGCTTTATGGAATCTTTATTTATTTCTTTATTCACTGCATTTATGGATCATGATTTGAAGGAAGACAGGTCACCTATAAGAATGAATCCAATTTGACTCAGAACTTTTGGTGAAGACACTTTAAAAAAAAAAAAAAAAAAAAGCAATTTTGTGTGTAATTTTGTGCTGGGGCAGATGATTTATTTACAGAGCTGCCTCCATGTGACTCTTGAGGTAAAAGGCGTGACCCTACGCTGCAGGGTGGCTGCTGTTCAAACCGGCCCGCCGTGGAATGGGACGCGCCCGCCACGCAAAAAAGGAAATGGAGCAGGAAATTGGGTTAGTTTCGCTTGTTCCCTCTCTGGTGTCTCTGAACCATCCCCCCCCCAACTCTGTCCTGGCTAATAGTGGAGGGACCTGGGATATTTTTTTTGTATGTGTGCGAGTGTGTGTTTGTGTTTGTCCAAGTGCAGAGGATTAGAGTTGTGGTCCAGCTTAAGCAACCAAACACACTCAATCTCAAGTCATCCAGCCAGCCAAGCTGAGAGTTTGTGTGATGGGGGTTTGATGAGGGGACAGGGGACCTATTACACACACTGTTAGGCACACACAGATAAAAACATAAAACTGGGAAAACACACTGCCTAAAATACGGTTATGTGTGTAAATACAGAGGAAGATTTAGGTGTGTGAGAGGGAAGCTACAGAGGTAGACAGACAAGCATTCACAGCCTCTTAGCTTAGCCCGGGTGATAAATCTCTCTGCTGAGGGGATCGACTGGAACCACACACACACACACACACACACACACACACACACACACACACTTCTGTTTCTATGACAACTGCTGTGGGGAGGGATGGGGAGAAAAGAAAAATCGAAAGAGGAGAGCAATCATTTCATCGCTGATCAAAATTAAATCCTGGCTTTGAGATGGAGCTGGCAGAGAAAGAAAGATGGGAGAAAGAGAGGTAGATAGAGGGAGGGAGGGATGAGGAGGGAAGGAAGGAGAGAAGAAGGCAGAGAAGGGGGGAGAGAAGGAGGTGGGATGAGGAGAGACTAGGAGAAAAGGAGGCAGGGAAGGAGGGAAGGAAGGAGGGAGAGAAGGAGGCAATGAAGAGGAGAGAGGGAAGGTGATAAGAAGGCAGGGAAGGAGGGAAAAAGAGGAGAGGGTGAAGGAGTGAAGGAGGTAGGGGAAGGGAAAGGGGAAGGAGGGAAGAGGAGGGAGGGAAGGAGGCAAGGAGGCAGGGAAGGAGGGAGAGAAGAGGAAGGAGGGAAGGAGAGAAGGAGGGAGGGAAGAGGAGAGGGATGGAGAGAGGGAGGGAGGGATGAGAGAAGGAAGGAGATAAGGAGGAAGGGAAGGAGGGAGAGGAGGAGGGAGGGAAGGAGAGAAAGAGGAAGGGACGAGGAGTGAGGGAAGATGAGAGAAGGAGGGAGATGAGGAGGGATGAAAGGAGAGAAGGAGGGAGGGGAGGAGGGAAGGAGGGAGGGAAGGGGAGGGAGGGAGAGAAGGAACAAGGAAAGAAGAGAGAGAGGGATGAGAGAGGGAAGGAGATAAGGAAGCAGGGAAGGAGGAAGAGAAGAGGAGGACGGGAAGGAGAGAAGGAGAGAGGGAGATAGGAGAGACCTGGTTAGGAAGAAGCATTTATGTTTCTGAACAATATACAGTGGCTCATATTAACTGATGTTTATTAGCATAGTGAAAGCTGAAAAAATGACGTCACTAATCACGTTCTGCGTAAAAATACTGATTAAAAACAACTGTTTGACAAAATATATTGACATGCAAATCATTATTTTTTTAACCTTATAGCTTAGCAACTGTAAGCAAGGCAAGTCTGGTTAGGTTTAGGCATGACGAAGAGTGACATTTAAGGTAAGAATATATCACAGTCAGGCAATCAGAATCAGAGCAGGGAGGACAGAAATACTGTATCCTGGATGCTGCTATACCATAACGCTCTGAAATGCTCAGGATGGTTAAATTTTCTATTTATTATTTAAAAACACTGAGCAAGGGGTTATGTTGGGGTGAACATAAAGGTGTTTCAGCACAATATAAAGCAGACTGATGAAATGAGGAGCCTTCTTCTGTCTAATAATCAAAGTACCTACTATTTCAAAAAAAGACTTCTAATTTTGAGCACTAAATCTGTCACCATCACTGTAAACTGCATATGAGCTGTGCAACTTAGTAACTAAGAGGGGCAGTGGCCTGGGGTCACAAATCTTAAGGTATTTTTGCTCATTCTTATTCTTTAATTTAAAAGTTTGCATAAGGTCATGAATACACCGTTAAGAGAGTTACAGTATGATATCTGGCTCCTGTCGACTGGGGAGGTGGGGTGCGAGAAAAGGTTACAGATGATCAATTTGACAGTAGGCGGGTTCAGAAGGTCACCCTCAAATCAACAGCGGCATATGGAAAGCCACTATTTCAAAAATAATGGCTCGTATTAGGATGTGATTTACAATGCTCCTCATAGGCAACACTTTTTGCATAATGGTGCTATATTTGAATGTGTGAATAAAATATGATGGAAAGGGCTTTTTGAATAACGGGTTACCTCTGGCACCCTGTCATTATGACGAGCTGAAGCAACGCCAAATCTGTTGAACAGGTGGAATAAAAAGGCTCAGTGTGAACGAGAGCTTCTGTTGTCTGTCTGGAGTTTTGATGTGTGTCTCACTGTTGTGTTTGTACTGTGAAGGAGTGAATAGCAGCGTAAAACGTAAAAGCACTGTAGTTTGTATTCCACGTAATTATGAACAACTAAAACGAGAGAAGGTCTGAGTGGATGGGCCTAGAGTTGTGCAATATTACCATATATATCGTAGCGTAATATAAAAACCCTCTGTTAAACCTAACAATGTAGTATTTTTCAGGGAACTGGTAACCCCAACTGGAACTAGTGTAATTTAAGCACAAACTGTTCCTAACTAAGTAGTTTTGTTGTCTGCACCTAACCAAGTTAATATTCCCCTGAACTTAAGTAAGTAGTTTTGTCTGCACCTAACCAAGTTAATATTCCCCTGAACTTACGTAAGTAGTTTTGTCTGCACCTAACCAAGTTAATATTCCCCTGAACTTACGTAAGTAGTTTTGTCTGCACCTAACCAAGTTAATATTCCCCTGAACTTACGTAAGTAGTTTTGTCTGCACCTAACCAAGTTAATATTCCCCTGAACTTAAGTAAGTAGTTTTGTCTGCACCTAACCAAGTTAATATTCCCCTGAACTTACGTAAGTAGTTTTGTCTGCACCTAACCAAGTTAATATTCCCCTGAACTTACGTAAGTAGTTTTGTCTGCACCTAACCAAGTTAATATTCCCCTGAACTTACGTAAGTAGTTTTGTCTGCACCTAACCAAGTTAATATTCCCCTGAACTTAAGTAAGTAGTTTTGTCTGCACCTAACCAAGTTAATATTCCCCTGAACTTACGTAAGTAGTTTTGTCTGCACCTAACCAAGTTAATATTTCCCTGAACTTTACTAAGTAGTTTTGCCTCTATTTCTCCTAAACATTATTTTTCCTCAAACTAAGTAGTTTTGTTGCCTGAACCTACCCAAGACAGTATTTTCCTAAACCTGTTTGTTTGTTTTTTTTGCCTTAAACTAAGTAGTTTTAGTGCCTAAACCTAATTAAGTGGTTTTGTCACCTAAAACTTACTGTGAAGATGGAGGTTAATTTTGAAAATAGCAGAAACTCTATCATTCTAAACTGCAGATTGATGACACACTGAATAATTTTACCTCCTTTTACGCTCTCTCTCTTTTTTCTATTCGTGCTCCCTCTCTCACACACTCACACATGCACAAGTACACACCACAGGGGAGGTGTAGGGAGTCCATGCTTCACTGCAGCACTGCACTGCCTCTCAGTATGCACCCTGCAGTGCATGGTATGGGCGTGCTATACACAGCTCTGTGTGTGTTGCCACTCACTGTGGACGGTCGATCCAAAAGGGAATTCAGGGAAGACGCAGTGGAAGAACATCTCCAGTGACAGGCATGCCTCGCGCTCTCTCCAGCACACAGCTGTATGCCCAGTGGCTAGAACTACATGCCTGTTAGCTAGCCTAATGTTATTCAAAGGCTCAAAGCACCCCAGTGTGCCAGGAAAGACTCACAGTAGGTTCAAACTAACACAACACTGTTTTTATTCATAATTTCTCTTCAAAGACATTTTGTTACTATAGTACACATTTGCAGTGGTGTATCCATGCTTTTGCAGGCAATCATTACATATGTATGTGACCTTTTTTAGTCTTTTTTGGAGGATTATTTCTGAACGACAGGGTGTCTGCAGTATCAAAAGGAATAAAAATTTTAATAGTTTTAGGACTTCTTTTGTCTTTTTGTTTTGAGATTAATTGAGATATTGTTGACAACTGATTTTAAGTAGGAGAAAAATATTTACTGTATCTGTATCTGTAATATGGGCGGCACGGTGGTGTAGTGGTTAGCACTGTCGCCTCACAGCAAGAAGGAACCAGGTTCAAATCCCGGACCTGGGGCCTCTCTGTGTGGAGTTTGCGTGTTCTCCTCGTGTCTGAGTGAGTTCTCTCCGGCTTCCTCCCACCATCCAAAAACATGCATGGGGATTAGGTTAATTTGCTAATATAAATTGCCCGTAGGTGTGAATGTGAGTGTGAGTGGTTGTCTGTCTCTATGTGTCCTGTGATGAACTGGAGACTTGTCCAGGGTGTACCCTGCCTTCCACCCTAACACAGCTGGGATAGACTCCAGCCCCCACGAGACCCTATGAGGATAAGCGGTAGATAATGGATGGATGGATGGATGACTTCTTTAATCTAAATTAAAAGCTAACTATCCAGTAAAACAGCAGTGACTCTAGGGCTGGGCGATCCAACAATCATGTGACTTTCACGGCAGAAGTTATTTAAAAAAAAAGTGATTTATTTTTGATAATTATTTCATCCATTTTCATCTGCTAAAGCTTGACATGTTTTTGTCTTTAACAGTTTGTGAATGTTTTTTGGATGTAGCTTCACCCTCTCAAGTCACTTCTGGTTCCAATAAACCAAGATGGCGAGGGACAAAAACAAAGATGGCCACGGCAAAAAATTCTAAATTCTGTATGTGATGTCACATTGACTACATCCATTTCTTACGTACAGTCGGTCAAATGCATTTAATTACAAATCCAAATATTTGTCCTAACTGGAAGCTCTGATGTTTCATCACATCAATCAGTTGTATATTAAACAGACATGTTGTGTGATATTTTCACAATTTTTAAAGCCACCATATTCCTCACTAACTTTTTGCACATTATTCTCTTCAAAATACAGCCAAGCATCTTCTGCTGCCCTGTAGCAGAGGTTTTCAAAGTGGGGTCCTTGAGGGGGTTTTTGAGCAATCTCCAAAATAATTTCCTTCGGTATTAAATGTGGTCATGGGTTTCTTACACTTTCTGCAATAAAACAGCAAAACGTCAAAAAATCATCTCAGATGGGGGTTCAAATCTTATCAAACGAGGGTCTGTGATTAATTTGCATCAGTTTAGCGGTCCTTGATGTGGCAAAAGTTTGGGAACCACTGCTTTCTGGTGAAAAACAACCTTAAAAAATCGATGCACCGATGGAAAAAAAAAAAGGCCTTGCCTAAAAATCACAACAGCAGTATCCCTGTACAGCAGGGATTAGGTTCTGAATAATGTAAAAGCTAAGGTACAATGAAAAAGACAGACGAAGTGAAAATATGTCAGGGTTTTTTTTTTGTTTTTTTTTAACATTAAACACCACTTTCTGTCCCCAATATTGGAGTGGAGTACTTCATAATTTAAATAACGCTGCATATTACATCAGTACAAACTAGAACAGGATCCACACATACATACATATATATATTTTATAAGCAGCGTTATCTTTTTTTGTGAAGCGCTGTGTGTCTGGGAGACGGGGCGCTGGAGATACGGAGCTCCTCTCCAGGGTGTTAGATGACTAACTAAAGGCGGCTGCTACTGCTGGGCTGCTCCGCCTGTCCTTATTTCAGAACAGGGCGGCCATGATTGGTCTGGCAGAGTGGGTGACGAGCCTCGGGAACGTTAGGGGGTGGGGTGGGGGTGTCTGGAGATGAGTGTGTTTTCTCTGTGTGTACTTCTATGTGTGTGAGGGCACACCTCAGAGGTCGTCTGAGGAGGCAGTGGAGCGTGGAGAGGCTGCCATCACACAGCTGCCACACCAACTGGACACACACACACACACACACACACACACACACAAAACGCACACCATGTGGAGGCATGAACACACAACATACACACACACAAGCAGAAAAGGTACACACAGCTAAGAGCAAACACAGTCACTTGTTCAAACAAACACAAACGTGACTCAGCGCTCATTCACACTTGCGAGCTTTCCACTAGCAAGCACTTCACACATGCGCACGGAGGTGCACACACACACGCACACGCACGCAAACACACACACGCAAATAATCGCGCACCCTGTGTCCTCGTCCGTCTGTCTTAAACCTTGGACTGAAGGAGTCGAGAAGATGAAACTATTATTTACAATCACCTGAAGCTAATCACTTTTGCATTTCATAATTTCTTTATTCATCACTGACTCACCTGCTGACTGGCTTCTCAATTTATTAACAATCAGAAAAAAATGTAATTTCTCATAATGTAAGCATTCTCAACACTTGTTTTGTTTGACTGACAATCCCAAACCCAAAGAGGTTTAGTTTGCTATGGTATAAAATTCAGAAAAGCAGCCAATTTCCAAAGAAATATTATTATTTTTCACAAAATAGATTTGTCTTTCGATCAAGTAATGGGTTATTAACTCTTTGAGTGCCACTGACGTATTGATATGTCATTTCAAATCCAACGCTTGAGTGCCATTGATGTAATAATAACACGTCAAAGTGTTTTTTTTAGCAGCAGGCACAAGAGGGCGCTCTCACACAGCCTGTGAGTAATTTGGTGGCTTCTGGGAGATGTAGTCTGAGAATAAAGAGTTGGTATATGCCACAGAGATCAAAACAGGAAGTGGAGACAATTGCGATTAAAGACCAAAACAAACATTTTTTTTTCATGATGAAATAGAGAGTCTCTTCTTTCATTTGAGCTATTTAGTGTTTTCAGAGACACACACAGCACAAATAGTACATAGTACAGTTTAACTTTTAACCTTTTCTTTCTGATTATTTTTTTTGGTGTTGCATTTATGTGACATGTGATATATGTTTTCTAATTCACCTCTTTGCTGCAGAGCCAGTTGCCATTGATTGATTGGTTTCTTTGTGATTCTGTATAGCTGCTATCATGGCAAGGTCGCTCTAGTAAAAGAGATTTTTGAGCTCAACAGGACTTGCTGCTAAAATAAAGGTAAAAAGGACGATATTCTTAGAAATTAAAAAAAAATATTTCATACATATATTGTGCTAATTATCAACAAAATTTCGGTCATAAAGTCCGGTCCTCAAATTCACACCCACAGAAGTTTATTTAAAAATTTTTGCATAGCTCAAAGTTTCCAAAGATACCAACTCAATTTTAGAGAAATGTGTATAAAATAATGCACAAGATATCTTCCAGTACAGGGTGATATCAGAGATGAGACTGTGGTCTCTGCTAACAAGCCCTGTGCTGCCGCCCCCTCCTTTCGTTTGAGCCGACGGCCAAATCAGCACTGTTGCATCTTTCAAAATAGCACAGCGGGAGGAGAACGGCCAAAACGGAGCGTGCAGGAACTCTATAATTTGTTATGGGGCTGATGGGGAGTGATATCAATGATTCAGCTATCTTATCCAGGCCTGCGATACACATCTTGTAAATATATTCTCCCTCTCTCTCCTTCACCCTCTCAATCTCTTCGACACATTGCCGTTATCGTCGTGACGGATTACGAGGTGATTATTATTCCTCTGGCGGAGCCCATGCGCACACACCTGCTGACCTCACTCATCACACACCTGAGAAACACAGAAAACACAAACAAAGCACACACACACACACACACACACACATAGAGCCAGGGGTTGGTGGCTGATAACCTGCAGTTACAAGGTTAATGTGTGGTGGAACACATGCTCCATGTCAAGCAGGAACATTAGTGCTCCGCCTGGCACTTTATCATGTGCTGAGAAGAAGCGCACACTTCATTAGATTCATGCGGCCACATGCAGGCAAACAACGTGCCATAAAAAGACGAGAGGAAATTCACAGAGCTTCCCTGAGAACATTACGCCAGACAGACACTGACAAATTTTCTGGACAAAAATCACAGCGTGGCATACATTCTGATTTCAAAAAAAATATATTTTTGCAGCTTATGCTTCACTGTTCAATAGGTTTAACAGAACTGAGGGTGAACAATCATGATGTGAAGTAAGTTCACAATGTTTAAACACTATAGTTTTAATTCAGGAACTGCATTTGATAATTATTTTGGTGCTAGAGTTAAAAGTGATGCTAAACAACCTCTAAACATTCACACAAATGTAAATCTGTCTTAGTTAGCTGAGACAATAGATTTCATTCCATTGTATATTACCAGAATAATTCAATTCATTAACTCTTTGACACTCTCACACAGCCTGTGAGTAATTTTGGGGTTTCTGGGATTTGTAGTCAGGACATAAAGAGACGGTATACGCCACAGAGATCAAAGCAGGAAGTGGAGACGATCACGATTAGAGAGCAAAACAAACAGAATCTGGACAAAAGTGGTGATTTTGGTGAAAGTGTCCTCTACTCTACCTCTGATAAAACAAGAATGGAACAAGGTAAAAACAAAGCATTTTTCATGATGAAATATAGAGTCTCTTCTTTCATTTGAGCTATTCAGTGTTTTCAGAGACACAGTAAAAATATTCTGTGGGTCATGAAATATGACTCAAAAATGGCCAAAAATGCTGGCACAAGGTACTTTCTGATAAAAGGGTTAGCACTCAATGAGTTTAGATATCAGACAAAAATGAATTTGCAAACATATAAATGACCAGACATCTCATTGGCTTTTCCTAATGTGCAGTGCTAGTGTGGATTAGGAGTTGAGGCAAAACTCGTCTATAATGCTCTCAATCGGCATGAGGACTCAAATTAAATGCATGTTTCTGTGTACTGCACAAATATCTTGTAATTACATGTAAACTCACGCCGATGCTCTGAGAGTTCAACTCTCATGACTCACTTCTGTCAGATTAAAATTAAGGCTGTTGGAAAACACTGGACTGGTTTTCCGTCAGGTGCATGTGGAAATTTGCCATGTAAGAACGAGTCTTAATACTGAGTGGCAAAGCTTTCGGGAAAACATGCCTCATGTATCAATCCTCAACGAGTCCAAAGCATCACTTTTAAATTTGTCTTCCTGGAGATGGATTATTGTCAGTATTACTGAGCACATTTGGTTTTATTCAGTCAGGCATCTGCACTTCTTGATATATATATAAAAATATTAAGTCAGTGACAGAGCTATGTATAAAATAATAACAATAAAAATCAACAATCAGCCTACAATTTCTGCTTAAAATGACTAGAAACAACTGGACATATGTTATATATTTTGTTGAGCTGTGTGCTTAGATTTTCACACATTTTTCAAACAATTTTCAAAACCAGAGAAATCCATCATTTTAAATCAAGGTAATACTGAGTTTCATATGGCCACCTGTCAACAAGTCATATCCTCCTTGTGGCTGTGTGCCTGAAGCTGTTAAAAATTGAGTTTTTATCCATTTTTAAGCCACATTTTTACACTTTTAAAACCCTTTTATCTATGTACTTTAATCAGTTTAAATGGTTTAATGAGCGGGTCTGTTTGTTTTAGAGAGGAGCAGACCTCTGTGATAAAAACCTGAATGATGAACACTGCAGGAGAAGCTGACTGACATGAACACTACAACTCCCATGATCCCATGCTACCTCATGATGTCACCAAACCCCATATTTTGTCTTTTTGAATGAGAAAGAGGGCGGCATGGTGGTGTAGAGGAAGGTATCGGGTTCATTTCCCGGCCCGGGGCCTTTCTGTGTGGAGTTTGCATGTTCTCCCCGTATCTGAGTGGGTTCTCCCCGGGTACTCCGGCTTCCTCCCACCATCCAAAAACATGCATGGGGATTAGGTTAATTGGCTAATTTAAATTGACCATAGGTGTGAATGTGAGTGTGAGTGGTTGTCTGTCTCTATGTGTCCTGTGATGAACTGGAGACTTGTCCAGGGTGTACCCTGCCTTTCACCCTAACACAGCTGGGATAGACTCCAGCCCCCCCGCGACCCTTTGAGGATAAGCGGTAGAAAATGGATGGATGGATGAATGAGAGACCCCCTAGTGGCAGAGAGCAGCAGATTGTGCGTTTAAAGTATGAATATCACAATTTTTTCTGTGATTTGGATACTGTGTTTTCAGAAAGCGGCGCTCACCTCATGGTGCGGAGGTCCCAGCCTCGTATGGCCGTGTCATTCGCTGTGGCGAGCTGGCTGCAACTGTGGTGAGGGCTCCACTTGCCTGAGGTGAACTTCAGCTGACCTTTGCCCTCCAGGGTGGCAGTGCTGGAGACCTGCAGAGGAGAGCAACACCTTTATTACCATCTCTGACAAGGGACATGAACTTCATCCAAACGTCTGTGACAGGTTCAGTCGGCACAGTGCACTCAGCAGAGTAAGGCGTTATTTTCTCTGCAGGCTATCGTCAAGGCTGCAATAGTTCAGTATTTTGGGCATCAATGGCACACCAGCTGCCTGCAAACAACGACATACTGAGACATGTACGCTGTTACTGACACAGCTTTAACCATTTAACCTAATGAATGATTTAATTTTGGTCTTTGGTCAGTTCAAGATTCAAGACTCAAAATTCCTTATTATCATTATGCATGCATAAAGGAATTTTATAGAGTCTCTCAGCTTAAATAAGAAATAAAAATGAAGATATAAAAGATATAAATGTAAAAATATAAAAAAACTCATATTTGCAGTGTGTAGGATTTATAGCAGCAGAGTGGATAGTGCAACATTACAATAAAGCGCTATGTAAAAAATAAGAACCAGTGACACAAGTTAGCAAATGTATCAAGTAGACTAAGTAAAGTAGTTATTAATAACTATGTTTTTATTAGTGTATACTCAAACATACATTTTTCAGTGGGAAGAAGTAGGGACTTCTCATCCATCTATTATATGGTCTATGGATGCCATTAAAAACTACGCACTGGTCCTTTAAGTCGGTTTGGCAAGGAAAAAAAAAAACAATCTTTCGGGACGGCGTCATCAGGTGTAATCCAGTGACGGCTGCTGGTCTTTCAAAGAGGGGAAGCCCATTGTCAGCTTACATCATAAAATTCGATAAAACGATCAAACGAAACAATATTAAACTGTTGAAATTATGTTAAACTGAAACGAGGATTTGTGAGTCGATGAGCAAGTCGATTTGTGATAAGTAGCTGATTCTGAACAAACTTGTCTTCGAGATGAACATGTTCTAACGCATTTGTGGTCAATGAAATGTTAACACAACCGTGCATATTTAACCATTTAATTTTTGACATTTTAGGGGAAGCTGAGCTTCCCTTGCAATCGCCTCTAGTGTAATCGCCATATATGGCGACAGCCATGAGCGCAAACACACACTAACAGGATTGTGATCAACAAAGCATAAACCAGCTGTGATTACAACACATAAAGGGAGAGAGACTTCATTCTATGCTCAGGTGGATATTAGTCCTGTGTATAACATTACGTGGCTGCTATATTAATGCTCTGGATATCATATAGAGCACCTTTAAGTTTCCTGTTTAGACAGAGTGCAGTCATGAGATGTGGGTGGATGTAGTTACGAATCCATGTTTGACAAAAATTACAACCAACATGACTGCCAGTGCTATTAATACTTTCTCTGAAAGCTGCTCGGCACCTGTAGATTGAATAATGTTCTGACGATATTCTCTTCAGGAGCCAATCTCCTGCCTGCAGCGCCCTCCAACATATGGATTGTTATGTTCTGTTCTCGTCTCAATGCCCAACAGCACAACAGCCTGCACCTGCCTGCTCAGTCAGCAGCCCCAGTGACCCCTGATTCTCCTTGGTCCTATAGCTCAGATCTATACTCTTGATCGCTCAGAGTTACTTATGGATCAACCGTCAAGTCAAAGATGAGCCCCTGGAGGACTTAAGACTGATGAGCGCTGAAAGCTGAATCAAACTAGCCTGTTCAGGGCTGGTTGAAAATCATTCAAATTTATTGTAATTTCTTAGGCATTTCAACAGCGCTGACAAATTGTCAGCTTAAACTGACTGCCTTTCATTCAAGGCTTTTCAAAAAAAAGGCGACATGGTTGCGATCAGATATTTATCAAACCTGCTTACGTATATTTCACGGGGCAACAATGAAGGTGAAATTAATCAAAGTCAAAACACTTCAAGGACTTTGAATTATAAAGCATATCACTTCATCAGGCTACTTTAAAAATGGAATCCAATTAATTCAGCAGGCCAGCTTTGGAAATGATTATCTTTCCCTCAAACTATGATGCATCTAACAATTTTAAAAAGCAGCATCATACTGCTCCATTTTTCCCTGCTCTCTGACTATCTGCAGGTTTTTATCCTCTCTCTCTCTCCCTTTCTCTCTCTCTCTCTCCCATCTCTGCCTGTTGGAGCAGGGATCATCGATCGCCCCGTCACCGCACAGCTCCCTGGTACACTCTCATTATTTCAGCTAGAGAGGACAGAGTCTGAGAGAGACGGGCCGACAGAGCAGCAGGGAGGGAGGAAGAACAGCAGATAGGATAAAAGGAAGGAGAACAAAGAGAAAATAAAGGAGAGGGGAGAAAAGAAAGGAGCTGAGGAAAGGTGGCAGAGGAAGGAGGGGAACGATAAAATGGGGCAGAGAGAGAAGTAGGGTTTCCTCAGTGGCCTTGATGTAAAATCCCGTGACGTTTCCATGGGTTTTTATGATCAAATCAGAGAGAGTCCTCCTGTATTTTCCATATTTTATGCCGGGTTAGGGTTATTGAGCATACATTATCTGATTAAAGGCACCTTTACGCTGCTATCTCCCACTCAATTACATTCCCATACAACTAAACTGCATAGTCAAAATACATTTTGATGGAGTAGTATTTTCTCATGGATTATGGTCGCACTTTTAAAGAGTTTTAACATGGTTGGGGTGCTCTGGTAAATCACCTGGTGGTTGTGTGAATCCAACCTCTGGCCCTTTGCTATTATGCTATCTCTTCCCCACCCGTTCATAATAACACTGACCCTATAATGAAACATACAAAAAACAATTTGATTAATATTGTTTGTAAAATCAAAACAAAACAGACAAAATGACTTAGGTTTAGATAAAAAAAACACAAGATTGGTAGGTTGATCCCTGATTCCTTCTGCAAGTGTCTTTGAGAAAGACAATAGACTCCAAGTTGCCTCCCAGATGCTTTTTAATGCAGGCCTTTTTTTCGGAAAACCTTTCATTCAAGGTTGCTCGATACACGTCATGCTCTACTTGACACTCAGTGTGTTACGTCAAAACTATTTGTGACATGGAAAAACTTAACAATCCACGAAACATCATTGAGAATGCAGTTAGGTTGTGTGGAAACATAATGTTTTTTTTTTTTACATACTAGTTTCATGCTGGACCACAGAGGCCTGTTAACGCCAAAGCATGTCACTGAGTGAGTGAGTGATGGAAGTTACACCATCAGTGTAAATAAGTCAAGTGTTGGCGTATACCCTATGGCTGTTGCTCTTTCAATAATGTGATCATGACAGTGTTTCAGTTGCCTCCATGATCAATCATCTCATCCATCCAGTGAATTTCGAGTAGTTGAACGTAATTCAGACCCTGATAATATTAAAACATGCAGCGTGACTCATTTGCCCATTTTTACCTCCACCAAGGAGGTTATGTTTTCACCAGGGTTTGTTTGTTGGTTTGCAAATTAACTCAAAAAGTTATGGACGGATTTTGCAGAAATTTTCAGGGTTGGTCAGGAGTGGCCTAACTTAAAACTGATTAATTTTTGGTGGTGATCGGATCTGATTCGACGTCACCACCTGAAAATTTCGTCAAAAACGTCCACAACTTTTTGAGTTACTTTGCAAACCAACAAACCAACAAACAAGCCCTGGTGAAAACATAACCTCCTTGGTGGCGGGGGTAACTTTAAAGGAAAACCTTGGCGGAAGTCTGCGCTCTCTGAGTGCTTTTCTGGTTTTGACCCTGAATGTGGACAGAATGACAGTGCTGTAAACTCTGCGATCAGTAGGAAGCTTGGAGCAGGACTCACCAAAGCCTGAAAGCTCCGTGCTTCCTGGGTTCCCAACTTTATTAGAGCGCTAACCAAATTAGGAGCCCTAACAAGGCAGTGCACACAACAATAGGGGACGCATTCATTTAGGACGCAAGTGGCGCTAATGCAACACTATCTTTTTAAGAGTGTGTGTGTGTGTGTGTGTGTGTGTGTGTGTGTGTGTGTGTGAGCAGATGTGCAGGACAAGGTGTGTGGGTGTGCTGTGAGCCGGCAGAGATGTTCTCACTCAATTCCACCAGCGATTCTAATTGATGAGCCATGCACATGCGCACACACACACACACACACACACACACACACACACACACACACACACACACACACACACACACAAATCTCTCTTCAAACAATGCACACTGGTAAGCTTATGCACATGATCCTCTCTTATATATGCATACACACACTCACGCAAACACCCACACCGAACTCGCACACGCTAATCCAGGCCAGACCCTTGAGAGAGACTCAAATCCACACTGCAGCTGGACATGGCTTGAGATGAACACATCACCCTCTGACAGACAGAAGAAACGAGAGGAGAGAGTGGGATGAAAGGAGGGAGGAAAGAGGGAGGAAGGGAAGGAGATTAGCATTCTCATCAGCACCGGAGGAATTTGTCTTGGCTGCCAAGCTCTTTCTCCTCTTTTTTTCCCCATTCCCTTTCTCCTCATCAAGCCCACTCTTTTCCTTATCTCCCTCTTTCTCCCTCCTCATCTTCATCTTTCCAATCAGCCGGGTGCTCCATCGCTCCCTCTTCCTCCATCCTCCCTCTCTCATTATATATCACTCTCTCGCCATTACTTTTCACCTCTCTTTCTCCCTCGATGCAGGATTTAATAGCTGTGTTGTCCGGCCGCCCTCATGCCTCCACGGTCCTACTTGACCTCTCGCTGAGGTCACGGCGCCGGGGACACAAACTGACACTGAATTGATTTCTAACTGAACAAAAACACTCTGACTACGAGGATCATTAAACACACTAGCCACCAGGTAGAGCTATTTATGGGGGGATGAACAAAAACATTGCATTCTGTTCTGTCTATCTGTCACTGCTGCTGTTCTGTTTAACACGATGTGCAATATAATGTAATTTATTTATTCTGTACATAGTCTAACACCCAGTGCAATACAGTTTTACATTTCCTGTTTACATTCTCAGAATTTATCCCTGTTGTAAATCCATACTCATATTCATATTTGTATTTATGTAGAATACACTAATTGTTATACTATTTTTTGTGCTTATTTTGTATTTACATTCTTACAAGATTTCTATACTTACTTTCATACTTATTTCTCAGTTTTATACTTGTGCACTGAAAATGGAGAAGCTCTGCAATTTCGCTGCACAATTGCATAATAACAGTAAAGGGTATTCTATACCTCTATTCATCCTCATGGGGTTAGCCTTTGTATGTAGCAGCACCAGCCATATTTAGCTGACATTACATTAGGTTGGTCCCAGATGCGGTGTCACTCACTGCTAAAGGCTCAAAAATCAAAACCTTTAAAGGAACAATTTGTGATATATTTATTGTAATACATCATAAAATGGCTGTGAGATGCCATCAGAGATGAAGGAAACATACTAAATTTATATACTAGCTTCTCTAGTCCTCCTTTGAAATTTCCATTCAGATCCAGAGCGTCTGTTTTTGTTTTGGTCGGTGTGATCCCGTCCATATGAAACAAATCAGCAGGTAAACACAGTGTTCTGCAGCCATGGAAGCAAGCAAATAAACTGGATCAACAGGGATGACGCGAACATTAGAGTCTACCACACTTAAAAGCATCAACACATCTCTCCCTGGTCTGTGTGTGTGCTGGGGGCCAGACGCTAACACTAAAGTCAGCCAAGCCGTAGGAGTGGTCATATATTGTTATATTTGTTGAAATTCTCCACAAATAATAAATCACCACTGGGTTTAAGATCCTAGCTTTAATTCTTATGCTAACAGAAAATTAATTTATGTTGCTGATTGTTAAATCAAACAATGTGGATGAGTTAAATTTACATCATATTTTGTGATTGTGTTTCTCTTTAATTTTAATACACATAATTAAGCTTTTCTGATTACAGTAAGCTATCACTTCCTGCATGGATGTTTCACATTAAAAGCCAAACAACAGGATTTCAGAAAGAGGAAGCTGCAAAGTGTGACACCATTCTGCTTGCCAGAGGCTGGATTTATTGATGTTATATTCATTTTATTCACCATTTTTCTTTTCCTTTACAACTAACTTTGATTAAAATATTGAAGGAATTTAGTTTGGGTTTTTTTCCCCTGACTTTCACATCTCTCACTGCAGTACTCATTTTTGTTAAAAAGCCTGGGGTGAGGACAACGATTGTCTTTCTTTGGTGCAATACAAAGTTTATTTAATGACAATTGACAATTTGTTGAAATACCATTAATAATATAATTATAAACATACTTTCAGTCAACATATTTATGGACAAATAATCATCTTTAAGGTCAATTCCAGTTCAATTGCATCAATTTCCAGAAAAGGATTTCCAACTCAATGTCAACATGACAGTACGGTAAAATTCATGAATCAATTACGTAAAAAAATCTATACACTAATACACATCTAGCCCAAAAATAAGGGTCTGTGTGCATAAAGTGCCAAACGAATCACATAGTAGAGCAGTTACAAAACTTTTCCTAGCTTTAATTTGCCAACAGAGCTGGAAACCATCAGCAGAGAACAATGCTAGCTTGAAGCAAACACACATAGTGGGAACAAATGTTGCTCTCAGGCTTCGTTCTGAAGGAACAGAATGAAAATCACAGACTTTGCAGTCATCCTGGAACACGACGAACCTTCCCCACATTTCAATATTCACTCTGCGTATTTTTCTGCCTAGCAGTGCAACAACCAGCTCTACCTGAGCTCGTTGCAACATGTGTAAAACGAGCACAATGTTCAATGAAAACCCAAATAAAAGTCAGCATTGTGACTTGAACCTTGAACATCACCAGCAGACGTGTGCGACCTAGCTGCCCTTTACGTGAATCCCTCACAGAGCGACTGAATTACCATCGATGATCCCTCTTCGCTCTCTAATGGAACGACACACACCCGTGACACACCGCTACTCCATTTCTTCTTCCACTCGCACATCCCGACACACACCATTATCTTGAGTCTTTAAATACATAATGGGCATTTTAATTGCAAAGCCGGCGGGTTGGAGACGGGGAATTTACAGTGAAGAGGCTCTTCACCTTGCATTAGGAAGGACACAAGCGAACTGACCAAAAGTACTTACACACCCACCGGTTAGACGGTGAGCCATTCATTTTTAGCTGCTAAAAGGGCCAATAATGGAAATAATGTGAATTTCTGCATACCAGGTATCAGACCTTTCGTCTTTCTTTCTATTGGCATCTTTTTACTCCACTGCTTTTATTTGATTTCACATATAAAACACATGATATGCTTTTGAAAAACTACAACATTACAACACTGTTTTAAACAGATGTTTTATATAGTTTTGCTGTCATTAAACCTGGACCCCATTCACTTCATATATTCATCTCTATTTTTTTTTTTTACATGCGAGAATTCAAGGTTACACAAGTTGTGACTGATACACAAATTACAGTTTTGAGGGTGAAGCATTTCTTTTGAATAAAAAGAGAAGGTTTTGCCAGGATCATTCTTACTAGTTTATTTTCATCTGTTCTGCCAGGTGATTGTTGTTTCATCACCTCACGTCGTTAGTGGGACTAAAAGCATTCACGTTTTTTCCAGCTGAGTCCTTCGTTCACTCTGAACACAAGGTACATCCTGGCAAGCACTGAAACATGACGTAGTGGTGAATTTCAGCCTCTTGTGGTTGAAATGTGTGTTACAACAAGTAACACTGGAAAAAAAGGAAACCTGTCAACCTATCACCTGTCACACCTGTTTAACAGATATGTTTTTAGAGATAGAAACCTCTCAGCACTTTCATTTTAGTTTAGTGTTTCATTTCAGTTTTAGACATTAAAAAATGTCTTCTCTTGACTTGATATTGTCATTAAATCCATTATTTCCTTGTGTTTTGAGCAGAGCTTTACAGAGCTACAGCAGCGTTCAGCTATGCACACTCCCGACCGACAAATCCTGAACCTGTGGATCGAGTCGTTTCAAAATAAAACTTTGCACAGGGTGTCTAAAAACAAGATAAACACAAAATCTGAGGAAAACACAAAACAATTGAAATTATCTGTCCATGCAGCAAGATAATTTCACTGAACAAGATTTCGTAATTTAAGACTATAGTGCGTTAAATTAAGTGAACACTTAAAATAAGACATCAACTCTCAAAACTAAAGATAAATTATCAAACACATCTATATCTTGGTAAGAACCAACAACTGACATGACAAATATAAGTCCGTCCATCCATCCATTATCTACCACTTATCCTCTCATATAGGGTCGCAGGGGGGCTGGAGTCTATCCCAGCTGTCTTAGGGTGAAAGGCAGGGTACACTCTGGACAAGTCTCCAGTTCATCGCAGGGCACATAGAGACAGACAACCATTCACACTCACATTCACACCTACGGTCAATTTAAATTAGCCAATTAACCAAATCTCCATACATGTTTTTGGATGGTGGGAGGAAGCCAGAGTACCCGGAGAGAACCCACACAGACACAGGGAGAACATGCAAACTCCACACAGAAAGGCCCCGGGCCCAGAATTCAAACCCGGTACCTTCTTGCTGTGAGGCGACAGTGCTAACCACTACACCACCGTGCTACCCACAAAGATAAGTCAACATTACTTTTAGTTTCACACCTTCCTGTGTTTGTTTGACCATCCAACCGGCTCTTATTGGACTCACACAGTGGGTGGGTTTACATTGCAGTCAGTTTTGATCTAAATATATTTCCCTGGTTTGCCTGGTTTAGTTCCTGAGCTCCTTCCTGTGTGTTACAGCATCCATATACAGTATTTGGCCATTTGGTGCAGTTTCACTACACACAACACAACACAGCACAACACAAAATAATGCAACATAACGCAACACAGTGATAAGATATTACAAATACAGAGTAAATATTTTTCTCTTACTTATTAAACAAGACTATTACCATCACTGTGAGAGAGCCCTGACCAGAATCATATTAAAGTGGCCACATCTTATAAACCTGCCCAGATACTGAGTGTGTACCCGTGTGTGTGTGCGTGTGTGTGTGTGACAGAATGAATAGTGGACACTGTTGTCGCAGGGAGAGGATGTGTGTGTCTGATAACACCAAGACGATATGGTGGTTATCAAATAATGAGTTAGCTATTGTGTGATATGGTGTGTGTGCCTGTGTATGCACTGTGGCTTACAGTGTGTGTGTGTGTGTGTGTGTGTGTGTGTGTGTGTGTGTGTGTGTTACCGTGGCTTGTGTGGAGCTCTCCTGCAGGTCCCAGAGTAGTGCGTGGTTATCAGCCAATGAAATCACACGCTTGCCGTCCCCCATGGGCTCCCACAGCACGCTGTAAATACACAAAGACACACACACAAAATCACAAAGTCACAGTAAATTAGAGTACAGAGGATGGTCAAACACGCTTGGAAGTATAAAATGTCACACATTAACGCTGGTGTTCTGTCTGTCAATTCATACCTTCTGACTTCCTGTTTGGGACACAGGTCACAAATATGGATATCCATATTTTAAAGTGCTCTGTCACTTTTTCACTGGTTGCACTCTGAAGTATCTGAAGTTCCTACCAAGCCACAAACTGTGAGATGATAAGACGACCCAGTCAGTTTTTTTGTGGGGATGTCAATCAGATTTGGCTCCTCTTGCAATTCAGTGCAAGCGCATTAGAATATATCAGCCACAGTTTGAGAACAACCTTTGCAAAGGTGCGCAAGGTTTCTCGTTAGCCAATAAAAGCAGACTGGACTTTTTCAGGAGGTGAGTTATAAGATGCTAAATTGGAGCATTTCAGACAGGGAGGGTGAATACTGCTATATTCTACAGACAGACACTATGTGTTTTAGAACAACTTTTAAACACATTCTAGTATAAACCTAAAAATACAAGTATGGACCTGGAAATGAGCATGACATGTCCCCTTTAAGATCGCTTAAGTTAAAAACAAGATCACAAAACATTAAGTGGCAGCCCTTTAATAAAACAGAAAGTGTCTTGTGCCAGCATTTTTGGCCATTCTGAGTGTCTTATTTCCCACCCCATATTTCCATAGACCCACAGAATATTTTGTACTATGACTCTGAAAACACAGAATAGCTAAAATAAGAGAAACTCGGAAATTCCGATTTCGGAGTACAAATGGAACGCAACATTATACCGTCTCTTTAAGCTGCAAAGTGGATAAAGCAACATTACAAGGTGTGCCAATATAAAAAATAAGAACCAGTGACCTAAACACATGCATCACGTTAACTTCAGGAACTGTATAAAAAAGTAATTTAAAAAAATGGACATTGGTGGGAACATGTTTAACCTGCACCAGCTAATCATTTATTGCTCAAGAAATGACAATACTATTCAACTGAATTCTGCATGTTTAACACAGAGTATTTATTGTCAAATTCAGCAGCCCAATTCTGTCAATCCAGTGTTCAAACACAGCAGTGGGTACAGGCTTGCCTCAGTGGTGTGAAAGAAGAGGTAGCCTTTACTGCATACTTAGCTTTGATTCCTCCCTGCACACTACTTTCTGCAGAGTATTGATTCCTGGCTGTATGCTTCTTGGAGTGGTGATTCTCCACTTAAAATATGTATTCGGTGCTTGAGCCATGGGGACCGAACCAGACCTGACACACTGGAGCCCAAACTGTTGCTTCAGACTTTACTTGGTGTTGATTTGATTACTTGTATTCTATTGTTGTTTGTTTCTTCTTAGTTTGGATAGACTCTGTGGTGTAGGCAGAGACCCAACCCAAGTGAGAAAGCAGCGCTCGTAAGTCTGAGTCCTGTCGGCTTTAAAAGCAATATGTCAGTGCAGTCAGACACCCGGCAATAAGCTAAACATAACCTTGGCCTGGAAAAGCTGCTATATGCTTGTTAAGGGTTCGATTTAGAAAAAAATGTGTGTCTAATCTGGGTTAAAGGATGTTAAATGTCACAGAGGTGCAGACGTAGTCTTGGCTGAAGGTTTGGATGTCTGAGCCCATCACAGCTCTAAAGCTGCTGTCACCAGTTTACGAAATGATGCCAATTATTTAAGCGCTTCCTCCATTAGACAACTCCATTTCCTTCGACTCATTTGTCAACTTGAAGCAGCGGCAACAATGCCCAGTGTTTGAGAGACGACGTGTGCGATGGAAGGTGAGAGTGTTCGCAGGAGATAAAAGAAATGACAGAGCAAGGGAGGGAAGACAAAGTTAAAGTTTGCTTTTGGATTTAATCCAAGTTTCAAATATGCATAGTCCTATTAGAAAAGGTGGAGCAGGGTGATGGAAAGGGAGAGGGAGGTTGATGAAGGAGGAGCAGTGTTTATAAGGGCTGTAAATTCATGACTGCTGAGGGACAGCTTTTACTGCCCTCCTGAGGAGCACCAAGTCATGGGCATCAGTTTGTCGCTAAAAAGGACACCACATTCACTAGAGATGTGCTCTACCTTTAAAGGATAGGTCTGGGTTGTTAAATCCATCTTAATACTAAATCTAGATCACATTCTGTGCAACAATATATTCATTCCAAATTCATCTGAAGTTAATATGAAGCTAAATTAAAAGGGTATCTTCCCCCTTAAAGGTGCAGTGGGTGGGGATTTGGCAACATCTAGTGGTGAGGATGCAGATTACAATCAACTGAAGCTATCTTCCTTTGCCAAACAAGACATAGATTATAAATTAATCCAGGTGTGCCTGACCAACAACAATAATCACACACACCTGGAATAATCCGTTTGTCCAATAATGTGAGACAAGAAACAAAGGAGGTGGCTGAAGTTCAGAAAGTAGTGGAGCTGGGCATATATATCCTATTGCTTGTTGACACAAATAGTTTATTAGCAAAACACATCAGTGCACATCAATGCATTTAGGCACGTAAATGTGGTAAAGACAACTTTCGGAAGTTCAAACAGAGAATCAGAATGGGGAAGAAAGAGGATTTAAGTGACTTTGAACGTGGCCAGAGAGACTGATCTGAATATTTCAGAAACTGCCGATCTACTGGGTTTTTCACCATGACCATCTCTAGGGTTTACAGAGAATGATCCGGAAAAGAGGAAATATCCAGTGAGCAGCAGTAATGTGGACTAAAATGCCTTGATGACGTGGGAAGTCACAGGAGAATTGGCAGACTGGTTTGAGATGATAGAAAGGCAACAGTAACTGAAATAACCACTGGTTACAACCAAGGAATGCAGAAGATTGTCGGTTTCTCTCTCCCATCCCTGCAAGACATCTACACTGCTCACCTCACCCCCAAAGCCCTCTGCATTGCAAAGGACCCCACCCACCCATCACACAGCCTCTTCAGCCTCCACAGTCACCAGCTCTCAATCCAATAGAACCTTTGGGATGTGGTGGAACGGGAGATCATGTCAATACATACCAAAATCTGCGAGGAATGTTTCCAACACCTTGTGCAGTACAAAGAATTAAGGCAGGTATGAAGGCAAAAGGGGTCCATTTATTAAAATGTAATTTTAGGAAACGGCTATAGTATAAAGAACAGCAGAAATACAACGAAAGATCGGACAGTGGTCTGTTTTGTTGAATTATTACAGTATCACAAAACATAACACTGCGATACTCATGTGAATTGATATTTTCTTACACCCCCCATGCATTTTCTCCTGGGCTACTGTAGAAACATGGCATGTGATATTATGCCCAAATTCTTACCAATCAACCCTAAAATCAAATTCTTGGTTTACTTGTGAGGAGCAGTTTAGTTTGTTCCAATAATGTGATTAGCTCACAGATCAGATACCACCTCCTCCCAAACAAAACCAGCACACCATAGGACCAATTAAAATACACTCACCACTTTGAGATTTACACACTGTATGCCTCCCTGTAGTATCAATTAATTCACACAAGGGAGAGAGGAAGATGGACGAGGCAGTACAGGTGTACGGTATTTCATATTGCCTTCCTCTCTTATTAAAGAATACAAGTTATGTGCTTTTGACCTTGAGCTCTGCAACAAGCTGGCACACCAGCTACTGGGATGGTATGTAAATAGTGTCGGGGAGAGCTATGGAGGTTTTACAGCCCCATATATCCAAGTCTGCCACCCAGATGCACTTCTCTCCCTCTCTTTGTCTCTCTCCATGTGGCTTTCACTCATTTGATTGTTAGCCCTCTTTGCTGTGCTTTGCATCCATATGAGTTTAATCCCAGCCCCTTATATACAAAGCCAACAGCCAACACAGCATGTGCATGCCTTCTCTCCTTCTGGGTTATATTTTAGCATGGATACAGGGACACCAGTGTGTTGCAGTTTATAAGAATCAGGGAGTTTTAGTTGTTCAGAAGGAGGACATTTCGTTTAGTCTTGCAGTGGTGGTGTTTGGGATTAAAGGATAATCACTATTACAATGGGGGTCTTATTTGGCTAGTTTTGACCATCATTTTGAATGGTTGGTAGTTGGGATCTGCCAACATTATTGCAATACAACCCAATGGGGAAAGACAAATGAGCAATTTGATGATGAGGAACAGTTAAGCCAAGTTATAGAAACCACTATATTAGACAGTCACCCACACTCACAACAATCACCAAACCTATCCACACTCCAAACACAGAGGACAAAAGTAGATTTGCTCAGCTCTGATGCTAACAAACCTTTTACTGTAACCATCATCTGTCCTTTGTTTTTGTATAAAACAAAGGTAACAGCTAGGGGTGTCCCAATACAACGTTTTCACTTCCGATACAATACTGATATTGCAACCTTGAGTATCGTTCAATATCAATATTGATCTGATATGATATCATACATACTTTTATTACCTATTTTGTAGTATGGCAGGTCAGAAAAAGGCCTTTATCAAGTGATATTACTTAAACAGAGAACAATAGACAGCAACAGTAGGTCTGAGACAAACTGACCCATCAACTCAGAAAGTGCCTTGTGCCAGTGATTTTGCCCATACTGAGTCATATTTCTAGACCCACAGAGTATTTTGTACTATGTCTCTGAAAACACCGAACAGCTGAAATGCAAGAAGAGACTCATTTCATCATAAAAAAATTTATTAGAAGTAAAGGCCACTTTTACCAAAAACACCACTTTTTGTCACTCAATTAATTAGTTAATTTAGTTAATTATTGACCAGTGAGTTACGTAATTTTAACCTTAAATGTAAAAATATTATACAATTGAATAAATAAATAATAAAAAATAGAAGACATAACCTTAATAAATCAATAAAAACTGAAATCTTTATTTTAAAGTACAAAATAACCACTAGGTTAACTTAAACATGTGCATATTCTACAAATGAATGGTGTAAAGTCTGTAATGGACAGTCTGGAATGGACTACTTGTATCGGAGTGCTTATATCGGAGAATTTAGATCCTGATATAGGACCAATATCTGATATCAATATTTTATCGGGACACCCCTAGTACCAGCACATATTTTGGCAGATGAATTGGCAGTAGAAATAGCACATAACAGCCCATTATGTAACTCAAATTGTGTCACGACAGATGATGACAAAACAAAGTAATTCACGATCACGGACTGTACAGGTATAAAAGCAATGCATGATCCCCTTGACATCATCCAAAGTTGTATGGACTAAGGTGTTGAAGCCTCAAATTCAGCATTTTGGCTGTCATCATTTCACGTTTTTTTTTTTTTTTTTGATACCAGAAGTGACAGAAGCAGATGGAGCTAAGACCCACAATTCCCAGACCAGACAACGCTGTGGTAGTGACCTGTCAATCAAAAGGTAGCCCTGCCCAAAATCATCCCCTGCTTTATGGTCTGTTTGACTCTAAATGAGACCATCATTTATGTGAACAACATGATGTGTGTGGAGAAGACCTGAAACTAGAGACTGAGACCATAAACATATGTTTACAATGTTTACTGAGGAAATGAATCAAGAGAAAAGTAGAGTCATTTCTGCTATTAGACATCTATACAACCAGAAGAGTCACCCCCTGCTGGCTGCTAGAAAGAATACAGGTTTAAGGCTCTACAGCATTGACTTTGCTTCTAAAAAAACACCCCTCCCTCTCTCTCTCTCACACACACACACACACACACACACACACTCAATGTGTAGTGTGAGAGCCCACTACAGGCGTCCAATTGATTGGGACTAGGTGAACCCTCACAGGGAAAATCACGCTTAGTGATCACGAAAATCGTCCGACACTCTCAAACACACTCGTGCATGTGCAGGCGCATACAGCCAAACAGCAGAGCAGGCTAAAAGAGGCTTGAGGCTCATACAGCCTGACTCAAATAATCACACAATAATCCACATGGTTGCATTCATGTGTGTGCGCAAACACACAAAATCAACATCCACAAACACCACCTACCAAGTCACACCACAAAAGTAAAAATCAACCTTTACCATCCCCTCCTAGAGCCCTGATTGTCTCAAATGGCTCCACAGGAATCTTTTCGCTCGACCCAATTGAAGCCAAGTGTGAGAAGAAGAAGGAAGAAAACAGTCATGGTGCACACATAAGCAATAAAAACTGTTTTTTTTTTTACCTTTGGCTTTATTTTGTTTTTGTTTTTTTGACTGCATTGCATTTTGCCAATATTCCATTCAGGGCACGCTGCACAACAGGACAGCGGCTCAAATGTTTGCCCACCCAAACAATGAGGGGATTTGGAGGAAGGAGAAAGTGTTATTGTTGTTGGGAGTGGAGCTACCGGATAACACACACACACACCCACACACACAGGCTGCAGACATGCTACAGTGGACGCAAAACACACACATGAAACAGATCAAAGCCTCATAAGAGTGTACGAACTCCAATCTCTTTACTCTTTGTCTGCTTACACACACACACACACACACAAACAAACATGCACACATAGTCAAGCCAGTGCATGCTGCCAGTATTATCAGAGTGTGTGTGTGTGTGTGTGTGTGTGTGTGTGTGTCATAGAGAGATGGAGGTGGTGGGCAGCAGACCAAAGCCATCCATCTAGGGGAGCCAATAGTGAACAGCATCGGCTTCACAGCAGCACCACACACACACACACACACACACACACACACACACACACACACACACACACACACACACACACACACACACACAGTGTTGTGCCCTTGTGAGGGTTACAGCTCTCAGGGTGTTGAGATGGTGCAGCTCACAGCCATCCATCCATCTTTACCCAGCAGCCTTGCTTGACCTGCTCACTGACACAAACAAAAATAACATATATATATACACACACAGCACACATGCGTGAGTGCACCCCCGCACATACAAAACCGTTGTCTTTCCACCACAAACACAATCTCTCTCCTCTTTCTTTTGCGCTCCTCTCCTCCGTCTTCCTCCCTCCATCTTCCTCACTCCCTGTTGTCTTTATCTCCCCCTCGCAGACACCTGCTACAGAAATGCATCACGCTAACTGATTGGCGCCTCCAAAAAAATGATAGCAATCACGAGGCGGCCGATGAACAGCGGACTAAAAAGGGGAATGACCATTGATTTTCATTCTGGCGGGCGTGAGTTATGGCGATGGCATTGTGTGCGGGAGCTCTTTTGACTGTAAGACAAAAGGATTGGGGCGAGACTACAATCTGAGATGTGGGACAGTCAATAGTCTGAGTCCAAAAACAGCAAAAACATTCACATGGAGGAGGAGATAGTGGGAAACAGAGGGAGATAATCAGTGAAAAGAGTGTGGGCTCTTTCAGTTTCAGTAGGACATGTCCATCTGTCCCTGAGTGGGTCTTCAGTGCTCACGATCAGCTCCCATGTAGTCTTCTACCAAGTTCAATTCAACAATTGCATGACAAGATCACCACTTGTGTCTTGGATATACAGGGGTTGGACAATGAAACTGAAACACTGTCCAATTTAGTGTTGGAGGTTTCTTGGCTAAATGTGACCAGCCTGGTGGTCAGACTTCATTGATTGTACATTGCACCAGTAAGAGCAGAGTGTGAAGGTTGAATTAGCAGAGTAAGAGCACAGTTTTGCTTAAAATATTGCAATGCACACAACATTAAGGGTGACATAGAGTTCAAAAGAGGACAAATTGCTGCGGTGGTACATCTGCGACAGCAAGTCTTTGTGATGTATGAAAAACCATGGTATCCAGGGTAATGTCAGCATACCACCAAGAAGGACGAACCACATCCAACAGGAGGAACTGTGGACGCAGGAGGAAGCTGTCTGAAAGGGATGTCCGGGTGCTAACCCGGATTGTATCCAAAAAACATAAAACCATAGCTACCCAACTCATTGCAGAATTAAATGTGCACCTCAACTCCCCAGTTTCCACCAAAACTGTCCATCGGGAGCTCCACAGGGTCAATATCCATGACCAGGCTGCTATAGCCAAACCTTTGGTCACTCGTGCCAATGCCAAACGTTGGTTTCAATGGTGCCAGCAACGAAAATCTTGCACTGTGGACAATGTGAAACATGTATTGTTCTCTGATGAGTCCACCTTTACTGTCTTTCCCACATTCAGGAGAGTTATGGTGCGGAGAAGGCCCAAAGAAGCGTACCACCCAGACTGCTGCATGTCTAGAGTGAAGAATGGGGGTGGATCGGTGATGGTTTGGGCTGCATTATCATACTTGTGCTAGATGGACACGTCACTGCCAAGGACTACCGAACCATTCTGGAGGACCATGTGCCCCCAGTGGTTCAAACATTGTATCCTGAAGGCTGTGACATGTATCAGGATGATAATGCACCAATACACAAAGCAAGACTGGTGACAGAGTGGTTTGATGAACATGATGATGAATTGATGCTGTATTGGACGCAAAAGGAGGCCCTACACCATACTAATTAATTATTGTGGTCTAAAACCAGGCGTTTCAGTTTCATTGTCCAACCCCTGTATTTATATGAATTCCCACTTTAAATGTATTTTGTATGTATTGTATGGACAGTTTGTATTTTTAAAAAATAAACACGCTTTATGCAGCTCTGGCCCATTTTAGGTACTGCTTCAAACCCAACAATGGGTTTAAAGGATAGGTTTCTGTACACTGAAACAGTTTGTGGTCCCTGTAATCAGTTCTCCCATATGGACGAGGCACAAAATTAGAGTTTGGGCTGTAACCAACAATTATTTTCATTATTGATTTGTCTGACATATTATTTTTCCTCATTCATCAATTAGTTGTCCATCTCAATATCTTGTTTGGTCTAAAACCCAAAAATGTTGACTGTAACACTTTGAGTGCCATAGACGCATTTGTACTTGATTTAAAATGCAACGCTTGAGTCCCACTGACACATAAATGTTTCAAAGTGTTTTTTCAGCAGCAGGCACAAGAGGGCGCTCTCACACAGCTTGTGAGTAATTTTGGGGCTTCTGGGATTTGTAGTCAGAACATAGAAAGATGGTATACGCCACAGAGATCAAAGCAGGAAGTGGAGACGATCACAGTTAGAGAGCAAAACAAACAGAATCTGGACAAAAAGTGGTGATTTTGGTGAAAGTGGCCTCTACCTCTGATAAGACAATGGAACAAGGTAAAAATAAATGTTTTTTTCATGATGAAATAGAGAGTCTCTTCTTTCATTTGAGCTATTCAAGTTTTCAGAGTCATAGTACAAAATATTCTGTGGGTAAAAATGACTCAAAATGGCCAAAAATGCTGGCACAAGGCACTTTTATAAAAGGGCTGTTTTTTAAAAGGGCTGGCACTAAGTGAGTTAGTATGATATAAAACACAGAAAGGCCAAAAATCTCTGTATCTGTGGGGCTGAAAAGAACATTGTCTGAGATTTTCTGCAAGTTTTAATGGTTAATGGTTTATCCAAATGGTTGGTGACAACTTTTCTGTCAATCAATCAGTTGAATACTCATTCCAGCTCCAATTAGAGTCAAAAAAATGAAGTAATTAATAGAAGTAGTTTAAGTCTTTTTACTTTATTATATATACCCTATATATTTTCTTACTGTTACTGTTCTTCCACATTTCAGCTCAGTAAGGAAAAAAGAGGGGACTTTGATGGAAACTAAGGGTGAGAATCTTTGACAAGTTCTGATTTTTGGCATCACAATTTGATTAAATATAAATATTCTTGATTGAATAAAAAGGAAGAAATTTTAATAAACAGAAAGGGGCACGACTTTCAGGCACAGTGAAAAGCATACTTGAATCTGTAAATCTGAAAACCACAGGGGCATTTCAAGGCATTTCAGGCTGTTTGTAATTTAGATATATTTTTATGAGAAATTGGGCATCCTGTCATTCACAAAGAAGCTACAAAAACACACAGGAGATAGCTGTGGAACAAAAGTTGCATCACTGGCATTGAGAGTGCGGCTGTTCCCCGGCAACACCTACCAGGCAGCGTTGCTATGGGCGCTGTCATCGAGGTGACAGAGCAGCTCCAGGGTTTGGGGGTTGTGGGCGGAGTCATCAGGAGACTCATGGCTTCCTGTTTCCCAATCAGAGGGCATCCGCCACACTGCCGCACAGGACACCACCCTGCTGTCGCTGGCTGGAGGGAGACAACACACACTGTCATTCACAGATTGGTAGAGTACTGTGTGTGTGTGTGTGTGTGTGTGGTGGACAGGCGCTATGCCGCAGTGACGTGGATCCACTTTTCATCACAAATGAGTTATTTTGGCACATCCACACCAGAGCCAGAGCTGCTAATTGGAACCAGTGGCGTAAATGTAGAATTGATACAGTAATTGGACTAAAAGTTGGAGGCTGGAGGGCATAACCAATCACAGAGTGAGAGAGAGAAAGCAGAAAGAGAGGCAGAGCAAAGAGCCTAATTTCTTTTTGGTAGATATTGACAGTGTGTGGGCAGGCGTTGGGCCATGAAACACTGGCGTTAGGCCTATTTGTCAAATTAAAAAGCAACGTGGTGCGAGTCCACGGGCTCTTGAGTGGTTTTAGACAACCTTGCACTTGGAGTAAGTGGGCAGGCAATCATCGTGAACAAAAACCTTTTCTTGCTCACATATTGGAGAGCCGGTGGGAGGCGGTATGGAATATGAACATACTTGTGTATGTGTGTTTTTATCTATGTTTGTGTGTGTGTGTGTGTGTGTGCGTGTGGCGTGCGCAGCAGTGCATTGTAGGCCGTCCTGAGCTTCAGCCCGGTCCAGAGTGGCTGTCATCTCTGTGAACTGAAGCATGCAGAACTCAGCTGACAGACAGCGAGACAGAGGGGGAAAGAGAGGGAGGATGGTGGTGGAGGGGAGTCCTGTTCCAGAAGTTTCCACCTCTAAAGGCCCCAGTGTATATACTGAATATGTATTTAAGATTGCGATCTGGCTAATAGGCAAGACATTGTAAATAAAGTAAATATACAATCTTATTAGAGTGGTAGGACAGGGTATCAGGGCCAATGAATGAGTTCAGTCAAGAGCATTTGTTTCACTTCAACATGGGGTGGCATATGTAAATATATATATATATATATATATATATATATATATATATATATATATATATTATTAAGTTGGTCATCTGAGAGTCCACCCCAAACACTTAATTTACTTTATCCTGGTGAAGTTATGCACCAATCTCTGTATGCTACGTTGAAAATCATACCCAATTTCTTTACTTCTAAGACTAGGGAGCAGGGGCTAGGGACCAGGGATAGTATGCAAAATATTAAAACATACCATTTTTAGAATATGCAAAATAATTCTTTTACACTGCATACAAGTTTTTTTTTTACCCAAAGCTGTATGTGATTATCATAAATTGGGTGTCTCTATAAAGGAGAGACTAATAGTTTCTATAGAACCCATTCAGAAAATTTTAATTACCTCCGCCAAGGAGGTTATGTTTCTGATCCGATTCAACAGCACCACCAAAAACTAACCAGTTTTAAGTTAGGGTACTTCTGGCCAATCCTGAAAATTTCATCAAAAAACCGTCCATAACTTTTAGAGTTACTTTGCAAACCAACAAACCAACAAACAAACAAGCCCTGGTGAAAACATAACCTCCTTGGCAGCGGGGGTAACTTTAAATAAAAAAAGTCGCTGCTGATGCCTTGATGGAGGTCTGTGCTCTCTGAGTGCTTTTCTAGTTTAGAAGTATTTAGCCTCCTTTACAACATGCCAGTAGTTGGTTGGTAACAATGGCTCTGTCTATTATTTAAAATAATATAACATGTTGACACCAGTATCCACCTCAAAAGTATTCATTTTTATGGCTCTCATCTTTATTATAAGGTCAGGATGTGCAATTTTATCTAATTTGGATAAATCTATAAATAAATAAGTGTCAACTGAGAAGGTTATGGGTGTCAAAAAAAAATCATGTTTGTTAAAGGAAGAGTATGTAACATTTCAGGGACTAATAACTATATTGTAACTGGTGTATAAGTTAAGTATAAGTCTCTACTGTAGCCCAGAAACGACAAACTAAATAGAATACGATTAAAGGGACAGTGTGTGAGATGGTGGTGGTGTGGTTGCAGATTGCAACCAACTAAATTTTTCCTCCTTTCCAAGACTGCGGTAGCATGAGTCGATGTGAGAAAAACTGCATTAAGGCCATCCATACCATAATAACATTACTTAGAAGTCAGATTGGCAGTGGCTCATGTTCACACAGTTTCACAAGTGTGTGAGGACAACGTTGGCTAGTCAATGCCGCTTGAAGCTGGTTCTTCTTGTTTGTACCACCGTATTTCCAAACTGAACTATATTCTTCTCTGATTTGATGCATACCACTCTTGTTTTTGTGCATGCACTCAATCGCTCTGGCGCACGACGCTATTTTGTTAACATTTAGAATAGCCCAGTACTTTCATTGCACTTTGACGTTGGAGCAATAATATCATTACTCTCTCGCCATTTGACCATTCAGGAGTGATGATATTACTGCGTCGACATCGAAGTGCTCCCAAGTGTATTGTAGTTCCGCCATACATTATAATTATCCTTTTTATCCGATTAAAAAATCGCCACGTTTTATTTTGTGCAACCATACTTGGGTCATATAACTACTCACGTAACCTTATTTAAATAGGGAAAACATGGAAGCGCTTGGTCACTTCTTCACCTCTGTTTGGATCCTAATGAAACTACTGGGCTATGCTAAATGCTAACAAAATAGCGCTGTGCGCCAGAGCGATTGAGTGCACGCACAAAGACAAGAGAGGTACGTATCAACTCGTCTAAGATCAGGGAAGAATATAGTTCAGTATGGAAATACGGTGGCATGTTCCTTTAAGTGTGAAAGTAGCGCAGAATGAAGAAAACCTCTCATAACAGCACACATGATGCTTGTGACCTTCAAAGATTTTCTCCTGTCTGACACTTGTGTCGCCGCTGCTGCTCTCACCCCTCATGTGGGTCATCATGTCCACAGATTAGTATTGATTGTCTATTGAGTTTGTACATGACTTCCGACACAGTTGCTGCTGACGGTTATTGATCACCAGTTAAAGAGCGATTACATGTTGATTCTCAACTAAACTGAGGTCATTTGATGGACGAGACAAACAGAAAGAGGAAATAATAGGAGGATGAAGTATGTGCACAAAAAGAGACAAAAACAGAGGAAGAAAAAAGGGAGACGTGATGCATAAAGAGGCAGTGAGCGGAGCCAGAGACAGAAGGAAACAGTAGGACTCACTTTTGTTATAGCAGGTGGTAAGCACAGCCTTATCTGCAGGACTGGCGCCAATGTGCCATATCTCCCCAGCTTGGTGCAGAAGGACATTCTTATTAATGATGTTATTCTCATCATCAAAGTCAATGATGTGTATCTGGAAGAAAAGCAGAGACAGAGGAGAGATGTGATGAACTCCCTCCACACACTCAGTTCAAAGCTCCAGTTGCGCCTCTGATTCCTCCCAAAAAGACCAAGCTTCCTCTTTTTAAAATGACAGTAAACCTAATTTCAAGGCAGGCGTCTCTTTGGTTCTTTTTAATTCCCCCCTTCAACTTCACATGGATGAAAACTTTTCATCTTGATTTGGCCTTTAAAGCAACGATTAAGACACTTTTAGAGGGATTCATGGGAGTTCTGCATATGACATGTTGGAGCAGTCAAAAGAAAAGGTAGAACAAAAAGGAAATCAATAAAACTCACTCCATCTTCTTCTTCGTTTTTTTTTTTTTTTTAAATACAAATGGCCCACTAAAAGGGGCTGGGGTTGACGTACATTATCAAGGAGAGCTTTTCTGTGAAAGGGCTTTAATTGTGTACTTTTTAAAAAAAGCAGCAGATGATTGTTTGAGTATCTAGCATCCCTCACAAAAGGATAATGTACCACTCCTTCAGCATGAGCAGGACCCTGACCTAAATTACATATAATTCATGTTATATTAGATATAAATACAACTGCGTTATTTTCAAAATGACCCACTCACTTTACATTACATCCTGCTTGTTCCATAGCTACCAAATCCATCAATAATTTGACATTGATTTAAGAATTATTTTACTGATTTAAAAATGAGACAATTGCTTCCACTAAAACAAATAGTCCTCTGCATCCATAGCAACGGCCTGCTATGGAGAGATACCTGCTCCTGAATAGTCACAAGTGTCCTTGACCTGGTGCAATGTTGAAGCCTGGGCTGCATTTGAAAAACGCATCAACAGCTGTCGTCTTTACAGCACACAAGTTCAACAAACAAGCTTAACTTTTATCCATAAGAAGTTAATAGAAACTCCTCCTTACTGAGTTCTTTTATGAGATGGAAATCTATTCTATGAGGGCCCTCGACTGAATGCAGTTCAGGGCCTCCAATGCAGTAAAACAGTAAGGGTCTCAAGGTTTGATCAGACAATTAATGGCGGTTTCTCCCATAAGAGAGACACTTACAGCACCTTGGGGGACTGTTAATGGGGTTGCACTGGACAATAACTCCTGCCGGGCACTTCCACTCCCCTTCCCTGTACTACTTTTACAGGATGAAAAAGAGGATGAAAGGAGGGGGCGTGAGGAGGAGGAGGAGAAGAGCATCGTAGCGGCAGCATCCTTCAGCCTCCTCAAAGTCAGCTCGGCGGCTATTAACCTTGGGTTGGACTGCATCGAGCAAAAAATTATTACGCAAAGTTATAATTTTATGGTGGTGGGGGAGCAGTACAAATAAATTCAGGCTGGCGGGACAGGGTAATTGGAGGGCCTAGTAATAGGGTCCCCCCGAATGAACCCAGGTGTGAGAGGAGAGAGAAGTTCCAGCCCTCCTCCCTCAGGTGATTTATCCCTCGTTCCTCCAGGCTTGGAGAGTGACTCATAGCCTTCAGCCACTTGGGCACCCAGCCCAGCGCTTTTCATTACGTGGCGATGGCGGCAGGGAAAGGGAGAGATTGGGAAGAGGGGGTAAGGGAGGGATAAAGCCAAGCTGGCTCGTGGCCCCACTTCAGGGTCCTCGCCGCAAAAGCTCTTTAGCCACACAGATGACAGTAAGCAGGGCGGAGGAGTAGCGAGCGGGTGAGAGGTGCCAAGCTCGGGCGCTTTATCTCGTTAGCAGCCTTAAATGCCATGCCGACGTGCCCTCCTATTTGTCATTCCAGCTATTGGTCTCTGAGGGATTTGAGAGGTGCTCTGCGAGTTAAGAGAGACATTTCCACCCTGCATTATGCTTAATGGGAGGTGGAGAGGCCAGCAGGCTTATGGATACAGCAGAAGCTATCAGGGCTGAAATGCCCATCGAAAAAACATTTTTCACATTGCAAGTTCAAACTCAGACGAACTGAGCACACCAATGTTGGCCGGCGAACTTATACGGAGTGAAAAAGACAATGAGCTTCATGAATAAATCGGACGGCTCTGTCTGACCCTGCGCTTCAAATGTGGGGTCATCTCAAAGAACGTAACTTAATAGATGAATAATGATCCCTCTTAGATTTTACAGCTTTGAGTGCTTTTTGACATAACAATCAGAAGTTTGCATTCTGTTTGTTTTCAAGCAAACAACTTGAGCAAAACAATATCTCATAATGAAAGACAAGGAAGCACAATCCACTTTGCATATCACACAGTTTTATATAGAGTGTTATGGAGAGAGAGATACAATATAGATAAATAAACTGTATATATAGATATACACACACATACATACAAAGTGTGATTGATCACAATTATACTATGTACTGTAAAATATGTGCATACTGTATATACACTTTACACTATAAAATATATACTATATATACTGTAAAAGTGAATTTAATTACTGCATAAATATTGTGAAATATTGAAATTAGGACTCATTCTCATTTTTTTATTTTTGTTTTTGCAGAATTTCGATAGTTAAGTGTGATAAATCACACTTTTTATTGTATGTTTAAAATCCTATCATATTGCATTTTCAGTTAACTTCTTCCATTTAGTTTCATCCACAGGTCAGTGGAGACTTGCTCACTCCAAAATAGTGCATTGTCTGTGTTCATTAGCATCAGTCTGATTAGCTGCACTAGCATGCTTAGCTCGTAGCTGCTTGCTCAAACTCCATCAGGATGTCTGTCCATTTGTGACATCACAAATCTACAAGACCATTTAATCACTCTAAATGTGTCCCAGCTTATTTTCTGTTGCAGTTTATGTGAATGACATCAGCTGGCAGGAAGTAAACAAGCAACACAATTCTGCTGCAACTCTGTTAAAATGCACTGAAAGACAGAAGGTAAATAAACTGTATTTGAACATTTAAGTGTAACTAAAGAGTTCGAGAGACACCAATTCAAACACTGTCTACTTTCACACCTCGTCAGTTGGTGATTTTCCTATGCTATAAGTCAATTTGATACACACTTGACACTGACAATACAGGCAATACAGTAAAGCTGTCAGAGGTGTCAGTGCTGGGTTATGCTTGAAAAGAACTAGTTTGTCCGACATCTTTAGAAGGTATATGTTGCCTTCACATGACAACAAGGCCCAATGTTTTTGTTGGGTGGATATGTCGTGGAAATACAGAAATCAACATCTGAATCATGGCGCATTTCCACCACACAGTAATGGCACGGCACAGTATGGCCCAGTTTTGGTGCTTTTCCATTACAACTGAGTACCTCATAGTACCTCCTTGGCGTGGGCAGGGTCATCATACAGCAGCGTGAAACTACATTTACATGCGACACAAAACAACAACATTACTATCACAAACAATGGAGGACATTGCAGCGATCGTGTATTTGTTGCTCGCTCTGCAAGAAAGGAACATTACAGTTTGAATGAGTGATACTCATTCCCTCACTCTAATCAACTATCATCTGTGACATCACCAAGCTGCACAGTCTGCAGTGGCCTTAAAGCAAACAGAGAAATTAATAAATGAGCAATAAGCACCTTCATTACTGCATGAATAATCTACTGAGATTAGATTAACTATTGAAGAATTTGCCTCTGGTTTTCTTGTGTTTCAGCTCTGTGCTCAATGCCAGAACGGAGGAAAGTGTTAGGAGGTGTATATGAAACTACTGACAGAGTGTAATAAGAAATCACACAGATCGACTGGGATGCATTGTCACCATTCCCAACAAGCTCTGTATCAGACTCGCTACACAAGACTTGGATTGAACTATGTCTGTATTCAGTGCCAGACCATTTTCACACTGAAGTCTGCCAGAAAAAAGAGGCATGTTTTTCAAGGCAGAAATCTCTCTCTCTCTCTCTCTCTCTCTCTCTCTCTCTCTCTCTCAGAGCTAATTATTTCTCCCCTGTTTAGAGCCAACAGTTTCTGTCATCTGTCTCTGAAATGACCCCTGCAAGATGTGCATGCACGTGCATGCGTGCATGCGTGCACACGTGCGCGCGCACGCACACACACACACACACACACACACACACCCTTCACAGACACAGATATACACACACAACACAGATGCACATGCGACAGATTGGTCTACTATGCACCAGCAGCTGAAACAATTGGTCAAGTGACAGACAATTAATTCATAACTATACAGTATATGAATCAAAATATCGTCTTCACTGGTTTCAGCTATAAAATTCACTGGTGATTTCTCAAATGTACCTCTGATCCTTGTCTTTTGTAATTTATTAGTTTTCTGATGTTTTATAGAGAAAATACTTCAATAGAAAAATAGTAGCAGTTAGTTTTATTAAGCAAAAAAATGCCACAATCCTCATATCTGAGCTACTGATTTGCTGTTTTTCTCTGTTTATACAAGTAAACATGAAATATCTTTGGTTGTGAACTGTTGTTTGGATAAAGTAAACAAAATAAAAATCATTATTCTGCAGTTATCATGATTATTGATTGTTCAGTTGATTCTCTTTTTAAATTAATTGTTTGGGCTCTACTTGCTGAAAACAGTACCCACAACAATGGATGACACTGTTTCATCCTTCTTGTTTAGTCCAATTAAGATGTTCATTTGACAATAATAGCTCTGACATTTAAGAGGCTGGAAGCACATATTCTGTATTTTAAATCTTTAGATTATTTACGTTTAGATTTTCAGATTAATCAATAGTTTAAATGTTCTATCCCCAAGATTTGAATGAAAAGAACACACATGATCCAAAATACCAAGGTTATCTTAAATCCAATAAACCAACAAAACTCAACCTTCTACTTAAAGAAAAGAAAGAAACTCAGTATGTACGTACACCATGACTAGTGTTGCTTTAGGACTATAAATGGAAAAATACATTTAATGAGCCATACAAGGTTGTAAAAACATACTATACTATATTACTTTTTATAGTTTGCAGGACTGAGCCCTGTGGTATGACATAAACAACCCAAAAATATATGCACTACCTCACCCTTTCTGCCCTCCAAATCCAAAGTGACCACAAATACACCTCCTGACTTGAATCAGAACTGCTGGATCATAGGTTTAGGTCTGAAGTTTTAGGCCAGAATTAAACAGTAAGTTAACTCTCATTCATATCATCAAGCTGGCCCATGTCACGCCCTCGAATTTTTTATTCTCATTTGAATTGGAAAAATGATATGCGGTGCAGGAGGTTATTTAGTCATAATTTTAACATTGAACATATTCAAAAATAAGTCTGTCTGTCTTTGAAAGTTATTCCTTTAGTCTTTTATAATTCTGTCTCAATAACTCATCTCACCCTACCCTACACATTATGAAAGAAAAGAACTCCATCATCTGCAATTACTTAAAAATACCAGTTTATATTCAAAAATGCATCAAATATTTTAATCTAAATCTGTCTTACTATTATATGATCTTGGTTATATGATCTTAATTTGAATTTCATGTACATACATCTACATACAGCTCTACCCATTTTTTCTCAAACAATATTTCTCAAATTTTAGTGTCTGTGCATAAGAAAAACCTCTCAGGAACAAATTTGCAACAAATAAATAAATAAAATAACAACAACAACATTATGAAAACACTTTGCTCCAAATAAACATCCTGCCTTTCAATTTTACTGAAGTACAAGAACAAAATTATTGACATCAAAATATACAGTTCTTAAAGTACCAAAAGTAAAAGTGCTCATTATACAGAATGGAAAATTTTATAATAAAATAATACATATAATATATTACTGCATTCAGATTATTTAGGCATATTATTCAGTAGTTCATCACTTTAATATTTCAGCTGGTAAAGGTGGAAATTATTTTAGTTACTTTATATACTGATGGATAGCTTGTGAACATACACTCTGGGGTCAATACAGTTTTTAACTTTATTCATAATAATACATCACTATTAATTTGCTGATTACATTTGTATTGTTAATGTCAATCTGCAAAGTAACTACAGTTTTCAAACAGATGTAGTGGAGTGAAAAGTACAATATTTGCTTCTGATCTGTAGTGGAGTAGAAGTATGAAGTAGTATATAATGGGAGTACTTCATTACTTTCCACCACTGATATTAAATCCTCCACATGGTCTTGTCCATGGTTATAAATACTGAGCTGAGCAGATGCAAAAAGGGTCACCACTACCACTATGATATAAATGACTAAGTGGGGGTGCCTCCTGTTTCCTCCTGTTGCAGACAACTTCCTGTCCATCTGACTTTAAAAGGGATGACATGTATGTCAGGAACTTTCTTACCTGGTTGTCAAATTTCAGTGACTGTGTCCCCACAAGGAAGCGAATAGCATCAGTTTCAGCTGTCTGGGCAGTCAGTGCTCGTGCCTGCAAAGTACATACACAATAACACGACTGTCATTCACGTTCATTAAGAATAGAAATCAATGTGGGAATATATTGCTGTGGTAATACTGTACTCTATACAGACTAAAACCGTAACATAGAATATTATAGCTAAGAACTGCTTTAAGTGAAAAGTGAGCTAGCTTTCACTCGGGTAAAAAGCAATGAATGGAGTGACAGTACCTGGAATTCGAGACCATAAATGACAGGAGCGTCGTCCTCCATTTTAAGGCTGTTGCTACGGTAATAGCTGTCTAAAGTCAATCGTTATTATTTTAGAAACGTCGTCGCGTGATAAAATTCCCACAAAATATTGTAACTCTGATACGTACATTGATGTACACACAGAAAACAGTAGCACTTCCGCGATTTAGAAAATGAATAAAATAATGCGTGCAACTAATTGACGTAAAGACAGTCGTACAATGTTGAATACGGATTTAAAAGTGCGTAACAGACAGTGAAGAATACTAAAAAATGGCGGCATGAAGTTTGGCCGCTCTGAGATACCATACTAGTGGCTTTCCTTTGGAGCTGCGCATGCGTACGAGAGTAGTACTTGTCAGTGCAATAAGGTATGGTAATGTAATCGTGTTTGTGTTTCCTTTTTCTTAATTACTTGTCCGTCTCCTCGTATCGATGTGGATAGTATGGTATTGTGTTTAAAACGTGGGCAGCCTTTAGTCAAGCATGTACTTTTATATTTGCACCCAGCTGTTCAACTGGGTTAGCGTACGGTAGCCAACCGGCTAATGTAGCATTAGCAAGATAGCCAGCAGTAAACAGCTAACAGTCCTCCGGTATTTCTGGTGTCGACTCGTTCGTGACAGGACTTAAAACATGAACACAAGGCGTGAAACCGTCTCATTCTTTGTAGATAGAACCTTAGCTCAATGCTTTCGATAAGAGCTTGTTAAAATACCGTGTGCTAATAATGACGGGAAGTGAGTAAAGTCACTAAGTGCTGTACAGAAACGCATAGAAGAGTAGTTGGTTACTGTTGGTATTACTTTATTACATGATTACATCACATTATTGCTATGTCGAATTGTCAGGGGCAGAAAGATGGATAGTGGGGAGGCTCATGTTCAGCGGCCAGTCTCCTTGGACATCACAGTGGAAGATGTGACCAAGGAAGCCCCAGGCCCAGACCTTCTGGAGCCAACCACCAGCCAGACCCCTTCCAGAGACCGTATAGTTCCCCAGGAAGACAGCATCGACTTGGGGCCAGAGTTTGCCAGCCCACAGGAGGACAGCAGTGCTACGCCTTCAGAGAGCCTGATGGACAAGCTCAACGACCAGATGATGGAGAGCGTTATGATTTCAGACTCACCTAATAATAGCGAGGAGGATGATGCAGCTCCCATGGACTCCTTTCTAGATGGGGGAGAGGAGGAACAGAATGCCCAAGAGACCTCAGAAGAGGAACAAAGTGAAATCGGACAGAATACAACTGAGATTAAAGTTTCAGTGGTGGAACAGGAGAAATGTGGCTCTTTGGAAAAAGTAAATGAGGATACCAAGGAGCAGACAGACGTACAAGAGCAAGTCACAGCTGTTTCACCTCCCTGTGATGCTCAGAGCCCATCTGATCTTAAAAGTGAGGAACCAGCACCACAAGAAGCAAAAGGGAGAAGCCCAAAAGATGACCCTGTGCCGGTGTGCACCATATTCAACCAGGGCACCCAGCCGAAGTCTCTGGTTCCCGATGGCTTCCAGCCCACCCTCATAAAGTCCCCCAGCTTTAGCATGGGGAGTGGTGGAGGAAGCGAAGAGGCAGTGACCCCCAGCAAGCTGACGGCCCCCCTTGTATGCCAGCCCAGCCCCAGCCTCAGTAAGTTCTTTACTGACAATGGACAGGTCAATCCAGCCTCTGACTTCTTTGACTCCTTTACTGCCCCCTCCTCCTTTATCTCAGTTTCAAATCCAAATGCTGAGATCCCTCCTGGCTCCAGCCCTGCACCCGTTGCCCCCACTACTGAGCGCCAGCTCTCTTCCACTTCCATCCCCACCCCTGGAGGACCTCTGAACTCTGGTGCTCCCACCCCGAGTTCAGTGTTTGGCCCTGCACCTACTGAATCCACTGCCAAGGTACAACCCCCTCCACCGCAAATAGCTCCTGCACCAACTCAAGCCCCCACCCCAGCCACTCAGCCCCAGCCCTTCAACCAGCTCCAGGCTGTGTTCTCGGGCAGCGATGACCCATTTGCGACCGCGCTGAGCCTGAGTGAGGTGGACAGACGGCATGATGCCTGGCTGCCTTCTGAGGAGACCAGGAAGGTGTTGATATCTGTGGCCACCCAGCAGTACAGCCCCGCCTATGCAGAAACCACCAGACTCACCATGCCTGGACTCAAGTTTGACAACCTCCAGGTAGGAGAAGCACTCAAATTAGAATGCTATTTATAAAACATACGTCTTTTGAAATCCCTATCATATATATAGTAAAACATGTTGGATGGATAACTTTCTTTCAGTGGTGGTCCACCAATGTTACAATTTATGGGTACTGGTCAATACTGCTCAGCTGTTTGGATAACACTTTTTTAAGAGCCAATCGTCCCATTTGAGAAGCTCGAATTTGAGCGTATTTGCCATTTTTGCTTGATTAAACAACCAAATTTATTGTTAAAATTTTTAGCTCAAATATTTTCAAACTTTCTGATCTAGTGGGTTTGGTCAAATAATAAATAATGCTAATAATAATGAATGTCATTTATTTTATTGTAATCTCAAAGTGCTACAAGCTTTAAAAACAACTCTTGTTGTTAATCAGAAGGCTTGAACACATTCTGTAGAGAAGTGCTCATTCAACATAAATCAACACAAATCATTCAACAGTAGCATAAAAACGACTAATAAACTAAAGGAACTGAAAACCAAAATGACTGATTATTAACTTTTTGAGTGCCAGCTGTTTTATAAAATCGAAAGTGCCTTGTGCCAGCATTTTTGCCCATTTTGAGTCATATTTCAAGACCCACAGAACATTTTGTACTATGTCTCTGAAAACACTGAATAGCTCAAATGAAACAAGATACTCTCTATTTCACTATGAAAAAAGATTGTTTTTTGCCTTGTTCCCTTTCACCAAAAATGAAATTTTTTGTCCAGATTCTGTTTGTTTTGCTGTCTAATCTCGATCATCTCCACTTCCTGCTTTGATCTCTGTGGTGTATTCCGTCTCTTTATGTCCCGACTACAAATCCCAGAAGCCCCAAAATTACTCATAGGCTGCGGGAGCCCACGATAGGCGACCCACTGCCGAAAACCAATTTGACGCATATGTACGTCAATGGCACTCAAGCTTCAGATTTTAAATGACATATAGATATGTCAATGGCACTCAGTGAGTTAATAACTAATTATTTTAAAGAATCATTGATTCTCTAAATAACCTACAATTTATAGTAGGGACACATTCATTCAGTTATAAATACAATAGAGGAACAGACCTACAGAATTCAGAATTACAGTGGTTTCAGTCGGACCTCAAAGACAGTGGGGACGGTTGTTACTTGTCTATACAGTAAGCGCTCATACACACACCTTTCCTTAACTCGTGTGTCACCATACCATGTCAACATCCTCCGGGCTCCTTCAACAGCAACATTTATCCGTAATAACACCCCGACAAAACATCAATTCACTACATATTTATTCAATCAGATCTTGTGGTGCACGTTCACCTTCCAGCTTATTTTCTGTTCATTATCCCCTCAGTGTGTTTCAATGCCTGCTTGAATACATGAATAAAAATCAAGGATTTTTTTTCCGTCATCTTGGTGGTGTGTTTCTGCCCGCTAAGAGACAGTTTTCAGCAAACAAATTAGATCCCCTCTAAAGCTGGATTAAAAACACCATATTCTGTTTTTTCTTCTCTTCCTGTTTGGGCTGAATATTTTTTTGTTAGTGATTGTAATTCTGTCCAGAACTAAGGATGTCAAGATAAATGTTTTTGAGTCCTGCAAGTTGTATCCAGGTTCTTAGTATAAATACCAGCATACCAGACCTTTGCATGATGTAAATTTTTTTTTTTTTTTTTTTTTGTTGCTGCAGGGCGATGCTGTAAAAGATTTAATGCTTCGTTTTCTGGGAGAACCAGCAGCAATGAAGCGGCAGGTCCTCACCGCCAGCTCCGTGGAACAGTCCTTCACAGGCCTCAAGCGGCTCATTGTAAGTCACTTACTGTACTTTCTGTTTATGATTTATGTATGACAGTGCCTTTACAGTACTATAGTCTCTATTATTTTAGATTTGGAGCTCATTTGTGCTCATTTATTTTGTCTTTGCATGATTTGCATGCAGTTGGACTCTGACCCCGCTGTCTACAAAACAACAATCCTCCCTAAAGGTCAGCTTATGACCTTGTGCCGGAGCTTTAGACTTGATAACAGCTTCTGCATCAGCAGTTGAGTTTTGCTCATGTTCAGCGTTTGCATTATTGTCAACATCCACAGTTCTGTGACAAATATCTGAGCTATCTTCATCTCCTGATGAGGACTTTGTAATATGGTTAAAAGCTGCAATAAATTGTCAAATAAGTAAGTCTAAGTAAGAAAGTGAACCTTGAGAGGAATGGGAATGTTAATGTTGGAGATGTGATGCGACGTGAGAGTCCTTGAGTCTTGAGCAGTATACCCGTCATGATATAAAATGCATTCCAAGTTAAGTGAATTGCATCCGTTTCCCTCTCTTGCATTGTTTCCTTGCGTCTTTCTGTGCGTCCTTGTGTTGGGAGGGAAGCACGTGAGGGAAATGGGGTTTGCAACTGAAGAGACTTGGGATGCATCCATATTTACAGGAATGAAAGCACAGTTGAATGCAATGGTTGAGTTTCCTACAATCCACATCTCCAGTCTCTTTTTCTTGAATCTTCTGTAGTGAGTGATGAGGAGTGTGCTGTACCCAGCATGCCATTCAGCTATTTAACAGAAAGTGCCTTCCGACAGAGTTTTTTTTTTTTTGCCCAGTTTGAGTCATATTTCAAGACCCACAGAATATTTTGTCTGTGAAAACACTGAATAGCACAAATGAAAGAATAGACCCTTACTTCATCATGAAAAAGTTTGTTTTTACCTTGTTCTATTCTTGTTTTGTCAAAGGTGGAGTAGAGGACACTTTCACCCTAAACGCCACTCTCCAAAATCTGTCCGCTTTGCTCTCCAGTCTCGATCGTCTCCACTTCCTGCTTTGATCTCTGTGGCGTATACTGTCTCCTTATGCTCTGACTACATCTCCCAGAAGCCTCAACATTACTCACAGCGCAGCATCAGAGCTAACCAAGTAGCCTACACGTTAAAATTATGATATAATCAACAGGGGGTTATAGCCTACGGTAGACATTTTTATATCGCAATACGATATGTGTCGTGATATTGCACAGCCTTGCGCACTGCTAATATAAATACTATGAGGAGAAGGTCGTCCACTAATCAGAAGGTCATCAGTTCAGTCCCTGTGTTCCGAGTCCTTGGGTTAGACACTAAAGGCTGTGCCGTCAGTGGATGAAAGTCTTTTGCACGGTTGGAGGACTAGAAAGCTGCTCAATAATGCAACTCTATTTATCCGCCAAGAGAGATGTCGATAGGAGGAACGGTTGTGGTGAAGGACAGACAGACATAGAGTGTAGTGGTATTGGATTAGACTCTGATGTTTAAAGGACTTAGATCTGAATCTGGGCCAAAAAAAGCTTTATTGACATCTGTAATAATAATAATGCATAATAAGACGGAAAGACAGATATAACAGCTTCTCCAGCTGAATTGTTAAATTCAGGTTGTGTGCTGTTGCAAAATGACCGTTGGCTTACCACAGCTCAACATCCTGTGGTTTCTGCAGCCCGTGCGACCTTTTGACCGTACGCCTGTACAGTCGCTGATTCTACCGAAACTGCTGGTTCGGCGGTCAGACCTCAGCTGACCGACGGCAGTGAATCATTCGTCTCCTTTCTCTTCATATTTCGCTCCCCTGCAGAGCATAAAAATGTCCTTCTGTCTTTGTGACTGAGCCGTCCCGCCTCGTCCCCTCTCCTGCTGCCGTCTGTCTATCCATCTCTGCGTTCCCTCCATCATAATTTCTGACCCACAAATGACCCTGAGAGACAGTTGTTATTTAAAACATATGCACAGCAGCAGACAGTGTGATGGAGAGAGGAGGGCGAGGGGTGGAGTGGAGAGATGGAGAGAGGTGGAGATCCACTCGGCTCACAAGTTCTTTTCTCCTGCTGAGCCCATGTATTATGCATGGGACTGCTGTGCATATTTCAAGGGCCTTCTGGACTTGGTTTCCACACACACACACACACACACACACACACACACACACACACACACACACAAGAGATGGTACTTTCAGCTTGCAGTCAGCTGCACTATGGTGGTGTAGGTGTGTGTATGCGTGTAAAGTGGATCATACATTGTCTGCCAATTGGTGTGGGTGGCTCCCTGGAGCAAGAGGCAAAGGAAAGGAGAGAGACGGTGAGCCAGAAAGGTAACGTAGGCCTCCAGGAGAGATGTCAGCGACTGACAAGCAAAGACAGGAAGGGAAAGCAGCGTTGTGTGTCTGTGTGTGTGTGTGAGAGATATGTAGGCAGAAGAGGGCTTCACCTGGCCTTAAGTACATACGAAGACGCTTTACTTCTGATCGTGGAGTGCTACGTCGGGTTTGAATTTGTTTATTTGTAGTAAATAAACAATAATAAGCAATAATGTCAGCATCTTATGCATAACTAGATGGCATAAAAACAGAATCTGTTCACAAATATTGAAATATTACATTGGTATTTACTGTAGTATTTAATTATATGACACATTAAAAGCTTTTGTTGTTTAGCAGAAGGAAGATGATTGATAGAATGCATTTTCTTTAATGAGGATGTGCTGATAGTGGAACTGTAGGTAAAAAAAAAACATATATTGAAGAGGGGGGGAATAGTCCAAGACACTTGGAGAACACTTTCCTAGATTAGAGACATAAATTATCAAGGACAACTGTATTTTCTGAAATTTCCGAGGAAAAATTCACAGATTTGGGAGATTATAAATTTGTAAATTTATGAGGAAAAAACTGTGTGAGGTGGAAAGTCCTGAAAGATACATATACACATTTTCTTTTGGGTTCTCAATGTGTTCTCTTATATATTATATATAATAAGACATTATAGAAAAGTAGAGCCAAACACCTTCTATTCTTGGATACACAACAGTGTGTCTTTTGTTTAATGACTTTATAATATCAAATGTTTTTTATGTTCTCTTAAATTTACCTTTTTTATCTCAGAGACAATCTCAGCTTTTTTTCAGTTTTTCTCCCCTCCCCTGGCTCCACACTTATTATTTTCTTTCTTACAATGGCCCTAACAGGCCATCATACAATTTAGAGCTAGTTCAATTTAGTAAGGGATGATTAAAAGAGAAGCATTATACAAACTTAATGATTGAGAAAGGATCCTGGGTCAGTGGGCATGTTTTTCATCTCTACCTCAGTGGTTCCACAAGATCAGAAATCTGATTTTTCTTGACTTGCCGTTGTCCAAAGTCTTAACCGTCATTTTCACTTCATCACCACTAGCAGATCAGTATTCAGTATTCATTTATCCTGAGAAAGATCGCACCACCAGCTGGATTGATAGGCGCAGAGTTTTGAGCAGATATTTGTGGTTCCCAGACAACAATTCGTAAATACTCTGGTGGACGGCATGGTGCCAACCGCTGTGCTTTGGAGTGAAACGTCTCAATAACTTGGTGCAGATCTTTGTGTCACCCTCCAGATGAATTGTAATTGCTTTGCTGATCCTTTCACTTTTCATCAAAATGTTTGCTTCACCATGTAGGTTATATTTTCAGTTTGGGTTGTAACGGGAAAAACTGCTGGTCGGATGTTCTTGAAATTTGGAGTAGATCTTAATCAAGGGGCAGATGCACACGTTATTTTTCATTTGTTGGCCTCGTGAAGGTCTGCCGTCTCTGAGTGCCCCTCTGGTTTTTATGTACTTTGGTTTCCTACCAAATGCTTCCAAAACTAATGACATCTCCATCAGCCTCAGCTGTACTTTTACTTCTAATCAGCAAATGTAGCAGTGTGTCAAAATGAAATGGTGGATGTGGTACATAGTCCCCGCTAAACATCAGTGGGTTTGTGTTATCATTGTTAGCATTCTGCCTTTAGTGTTTCTCTCAAAACACAGCTGTAGCTAAGGGCAACATCGCAGAGCTGCTAGTTTTGCTGTAAACTGTCTTTCTTAATTATTTCCAAGTCATAAAGACATTTTTCAGAGTCATGTCATACAGATACCCAAGACCACAGTCCTCTTTTTGTATTTTCACATTCACAGCAGAGATGTCCAAGGTCTTACAGTACAGGATATTTCATTCCTAATAGCATTACAAATGTGTGAAGGCTTGGAATGAATATTTAGCCACCATGACATACTGCACTTCATGCCTCAGAGTGAAAATTAGCACATGATCGCATCGGACATTTTCTGAAGCAAAGTGCAATTTGACACTTGTGGTTCCTGAAAGCAAAGTCTCTTTGCTCCTGTCTTTTTCAAAGGTCAGATTCGGCTGCAGAGCAGCTCTCTCGCTGCTCTTTGAGAGTCACTGTCTTGTTCAACAACACTTGTGAGGCTAAAGGACATCATCTCTACTTGTTGGGTCACCCAGTGTGGAGCCAACTGATCCTGAAGGAGCTCTGTTTGGTCCTGATCCAAGCAGCCTCCCCCCGTGTGACGCTCTTGCTGACATAGTAATCGCCACTCCCCCGGTAAATGAATCTGACACCATCTGCTGTCTATCTACTTCCAAATCGACTGGATTATGAAATACTTAAACTTCTGAAAACATCTCCTCTGTGATGCTGCTTAGTTGTCAACTCTTAAACTATCTAATATCTAGTCTGCTGACCGTCAAAGTGTGTTTTATATTACATATCACATTCAGAATCAGAAACAAGTTTATTATTAGTTTGGACAAACGAGGAATTTAACTTGATATCTTGGTGCATGACATATAAACACAGCGCCGAGATAAAAACCAAAAGAGGATGAAGTGACTTAGAATAAATATGAGATGCAAAAACTGATATTGTGATTAAAAACAGACAAAAACAGTGCAATATGGCAGTTAAACTGAGACAAACACTGTACAGAAACTGGTGGAGGGGGTGGACCAGGGGCATTGTTGATGAGTCTGCAGTGAGGAAGAAATTGTTCTTATGGAGTGAGGTTGTGGTTCTGACGGATCAGACTCCTGCCAGAGGGGAGGGGCTGAAACAGTTCATGTCCAGGGTGGGAGGGGTCAACCACAATCTGACCTGCATGCTTCAAGGTCCTGGAGGTCTGCATGTCCCGAGAGATGGAAGACTGCAGCCAATCACCTTCTCTGTAGAGAAAATGATAAGCTGCATCCTGGCCTGGCCTTCATACACTGATGGTGGAGCTAATCATCAGAGGAAAGTACAGTCATCCACATTCATACACCAATTTGGGGTTAGCTTTCTTGCTCAAGGACACTACAGCATGTGGACTGCTGAAGGCAGGAATCAAAACAAGGATGTCAGCTTGGGCTTTTGGGAAACGCTGCTCTTCATTTTTTCACCAACATTATATTAACCAGTCATGTAAATACAGATTGATAGATTATGGAAATAATCATTAGTTGAGGACAAGCAGAGCATGCAAGCAAACATCATCAAGCATGAGGCCATTTAACTTTGTGGTCATCTGTGATCGTCTTTATGTTCGTTCTTTTGCTTGGATGAAGTAGTCCGTTGCTTTATTCTGCTGCCGTGTATGTGTGCGTGTGCATGTGTGTGTGCGCTGCAGAACTCTGCTTGGGGCTGGCAGAATGAGTCATGCTGCAGAGTTGTGACTGCACCCACTGCCACCACACACTCCCTCTGTTCATATACATACACACTGACACATGCGTCCTACATCCACATGGACACACAAGAGAAAAGAAGTAGACCGCGCATGTCCTCCCTGTCCCTCTTTCTCCATCGGATGCATCTTCATGTAGAGTCTTCATATTTATATATTTTTCCTGTCAGTTATACTGGAGCACAACTCTGCACACCGCTGAGAATCATCTGTAGGAACATCCCCCCCATACCTTTTTGAGAAAATACTGTCATCTGCCTCAGCATCTTTCTTCTGCCACATCATTTTAAAGGAACCATATGACTCATTATACATGTAAAACAACTTAATAATATATTCATGAAACTACTTTCAGTTCCACTTTTGTTTCCTGATCTCATCCTGACGAAACGGCCAGCATGTCTGACTCTACTCCCTGTCTGATTTCTCGATTTTTTTTCACTTTGATAATTCAGTTGGTGTTCTCTTTGACATCTAAAAAAGAGCTTCTAACTTGTGTGTTAGAAAATGTTGGTTGGCTCTGGTGGACCTTCATGCAGACTATACAGCATAGGCTGTGTAATATCATCAAGAATCTACTTCCATGTTCAATTCTCAGTCTGTCTTTGCAAATTTTTTCTTGATTTTTGACATCATTGGGCTGGTTCAACCTGATTCTAAATTAGTGTGTTCAGCTTTAGTTGGCTGTCCTGACCCCCCCCCCCCATGCCTCCCTTTGTCTTCCCAGTAACCTCTGTGGTGTGGTCAGCTAGTCTCTGGCTCAGCACCACCCTGGGCTGGCCTCATCTGTCTCTCTCATTAACAACCACCCCCTTCCTCTTCCCTTCTTCTCCTTCTCCTTCATCTCCTCCTCCCTTCACTCTGCCATTCACCAGAGACTCTCTTTCCTCCCACAGTGTGATGCTGTCTGGGCTGGAGGCCAGCATGTCTGTGTGTCTCAGAGAGAGAGACCCACCTTGGCTGGGTCAGACTGACACACCCCCATAATCACTGCAACGACCCAGCTGCTGCATTGCACTTTGATATCATTTCTGTAACCTTTACTCGTCATTATGGTAACCTTTTTACATAGCTGCCATTTCTGCCACCAGTTACACTTGCAAGCCGGGGTCTGGCCGATGCACCGTCAGCGTTTATATCGCTGAAGGGCATGTTTAAACCTCAGCGCTGGTTGTTTTCACCTTGCTCTGTTTATTCTGTCAGCAGCCATATGCTCACACCTATTGTAAAAGTGCAGAGGCCTATTGATCTGCCAGGATCCATTTTATTACGATCTTGGATCTAATTTCATCAGTTAGTTACCAACTTTGGTAAATGATTAATTTGTTTGAGTCATTTGTTAAGAACAGTTAGAATCTCTTATTCCAGCTTCTTAATAGTGAATATTTTCCATTCTCTTTGCTCCTCTGTGACAGTAAACTGAATATTTTTGACCTGTGGTCAAAACAAGGAATGGAGAAAGTAACCGTCAGCTTAATTAACAGTGAAAATAGTTCATTGAAGCCCTAGACTTTGTTCTGTATTCACGTCACTTTCATTTTAACGCTATATGCTGAATCCTCTTGGTGATCTGGTCACAAGTGGACACCTCTGAGGACATCACTTTACACCTGGTATTAACATGCGTCTCCACATGTGTCTCCAGTGACCATTTGTGATGGGATCTCACTGGCCTGCTTTACATGCAAATAGACACGTACATCAGGAGATTTCATTAAAATTAAATGATCACCAGCGTGTTAACTGCATGTTAATCAACGCACACAAGGCCGAATATGGCCGCCTGATGACCAGGCAGTATCATTGAAAAGACAGAGTCTGGGACAGTGCTCCCTCCACAAACCACAACAACAATCTGGTTTAATAAAATATTCTAACTTAGCTAAAAATCATTTGGATATTATGATTTGGTCCTTATTCCAAATGGAGCATTTTCCAATTCAAAAGTGGGAAATAACACACTAATTATCTAAGTCTGGATTTTATTGCATACCCTAAAGAAACACACCTATTTTCAGAGACTTTTTGGATATGTGCTTCACGTTAATCAGAGTATGCTCAGCTGGAATATTAATTTTCATTTGCCGTAAACAGCTGACTAGAAGTATTGTCTTTGTCATAAAAAAGACCAAACACCAGAACATTGTGAGATATGCAGAGGTGGGGAGGTTTGCATGATGTGAACTCCTCACAAAATGTTTTTTTGCTTTAGTTTCTCCACTCTTGGAGACAAAAATATTTTTGTGTGTCATTATTCCCATTTAAACTAATTGCCTCTTGCTTCTCACAGTCCAGCTTTTGTTACTATTCTGAACAGTATAAACATTTTATAAGATGATGTTTCTTCCCACAGTGATGCCATTGTGTTCCCACATCTCAGCAATTACTTTTGTAAGTACACTATTATGAAAACTGATAGAAATGATGGCCAGTCAGTAACCTTAGCAACTTAAGGTCGTCGAACTTGCTGTGTTGTACTCAGGGAGTCGTTGGATGTGAATCAGACCTGAGACAGAAGAAGTTGTCTTCAGCAGCACTCTCAGAAGAAAAGGAAAATGGGACATTCTCATATTGTTGACAACCAAACCATCAAAAGTTATCCAGTAGCCCACTAGTCAATCAGTGGTTAATATCACCCAGAGGAGCGTCGCTTAGAACTTAGAAGCTGTGTTGAGGATCTCTGGGAGTGTTATGTGGAGTTCCCTTACAAGCCAAGAGCAGTACGGTGTCTCCACATCATATTTTATGCCAGTTCGTGTCTTGACGTCTCTCAGTGATACTGTTTGAAGAATACAGCGATTGCCTGTGGGAGACAAAATGGCTGCTGTGTGAACTTCATATCAGCACAGTAGCCGAGCAGGCTGTCCTCCAGCTTGAGGACAATATTCTGTCCCCTGGTTCAAGTGTCTGCAGAGCAGCTACACAGGCATCAAATAAAGTTAGCCTCTGTTGCAGTGACTGGTATGCACTTTTAGCATATCACTAATGTTTTTTTCCCCCCCGACATCCTCTGTGTAATCCAAAATGCTGGGGATTAATTGAAGCAGCATGGGAGCTCCCTGTGTTACCCATAGCTGGTGTGAGGAAACCTTTTTAAGTCTGGTTCGCCTGGAGGCTTCTGGTCTTGCAAGAGAATAAGTGGGCGTTCATTTGTTCTCGATCATCGTGCTTTGTTACGAAGGTTTTTGGTTTTTTTTTAACTCGCCAAAGGAGAGGCACAGTGAAGTTACGATCATCAACACATTTTAGAAATCTTCACCTCTTTAAACTTGCAACAAGACTAATTATGCATGTATGTGTTTGTGTGTATGAGTGAGAGACAGAGGTCGTAAAGTGTACATTTTCAATGCTCACACTTATCAGAGTGGGTGTGAGCATGTAGCAGTGTGTGAAGCATTGTAATACTATACAATCAGATATGTCAAATCCTATCAATGAAGTTGGTTTCTGTAATGCTGCTCAATTATTTTGTTTAGTATTGAGATCACGATTATTTATTGACTCCAGAAACACCATGATTGCCCTCATTTTGTCTTGTGCTGTAAATTCAGTACTGGCTCGCTTTCGCTGGGCGCTTTTCCACTGAAAATGACCCAACTTCTCTCATGATTTATTACCTCAGTAAACATTGTAAACACAAGTTTATGCCCTCAGTCTGTTCTTCAATACAACAGGATGTTCATTTCGTAATTTGTGGTCAAATAGAGTGTAAAGCAGGGGATGTTTTAGGACGGGGCTACCTTGTTATTGACACATCACTACCACAGTGTTGTCGGGTCTGGGAGTTATCTTTGTTTTCATCTTACAACTTCAACCCTTTGTGTGTTTTCAGTTTATCAAAGCTTTTTGCAGTGGTGAACAAAGTACTCAACTGCAGTACTTGAGTCAAAGTATTGATACTCATGGTCAAATCTTGCTTCGTTTTTTTTTTTTTTTTTAGTACTTGAACTTTTACTCAAGTTCAAGTACTAAAGTATTTACTTTTAAAAATACTTAAGTATTCAAAAGTACAAAGGGCATTTTAAGGACCTTATGGTGTGTTCTCTGGAAGTCGGAAATTTGAGCTCGGATCATATACCATAATTTCAAACTTTAGTGCTCCCAGCTCTTCCAGCCTTAAAGACGTACAATAAGACATGTAGCTACTGTTTACATCAATAAGAGACTTGGAGCCTGGAAATTCCAACATTCACCCTTCACCCTGAACACACCATGAGTCTAATGCTGCGTTCGTGTTGTGTCGGAAGTCAGGAGTGGGAGCTGGCAATGACATCACACCCGAGTTGACGGCGTTCGAGTAAGCAAGTCGGAAAACCAAGATGGACGCCTCCAATGAAAAGTTTGTTGTGCTTGCTCTGTCGCAATACAGAAAGCTATTGCAGCAATATGAGGTCCTCAAACACAATTGATAGGCACAAAGAAGATGCGGAGGGTGTGTGATGGTTCTCCAGTGTAATTATGTGTCAGAAAGAGGTTTGACTCTACTGTAGGCTGTAAAGTATAACGCTACACGGTGCTAATCCAGGGCGCTGCCATCTTGGATTATGACATTGTGGTCAAGTCTCAGTTGGTGAAAACTGTCCAAGTTTACTAGTCGGAAATCCAACTTTGAGGGGCATTTCAGTTGAAATTTATGGCTCAGAATTAGTAAATTGCGATGCAATGCTGCTGCAGTGACATTAATGCTCTGTTTTACCGGCAGTTTTTGTCTCATGCTGAGAATGTGGGGGGACGGATCAGTGTCACTATGAATATGAGGGGACATGTCCTTCCGTTCCTAGTGACTTGTCGGATTACTTGTTACTGAATAAAGTGGTCACATTAGCGTAGCGAGTTACTCAGTAAGTAAAAGCTTTGCTGAGCCTAAAAGGAACGAGTAATGACAAGCTCCCTAGAAATGTAGTGGAGATGAAAGTACAATATGTTTCTTTCAAATGTAATGGACAGGCTGTAGGAGACCGTGGTCAGCGACCCACTGCAGAAAAAAACACTTTGACGGCAAAATTCGTTAAGGGCACTCAAGCGTCGAGTTTCGCCGTCATTCAAAATACGTCAGTGGCACTCAAAGAGTGAAGTACAGTACTCAAGTAAATGTACTCTGTTACTGTCCATCACTGGCTAATTGTAACAATTTGGTTGCCTAAAAATGCCTCTCGTGTCACGCTAACAGCCAGAAACCAAAATGGTGACAGCCAAAATATCTTCAACGCAGGAATCCACAAGCTTTTTCCTATATGGCCTATGTGAGGGACTGTCCACTGCTCGCTCATTTGGTCTCCAGTTTTCATCTCTGAGTCGCTGAAGTTCTTGAGCTGCCTCTGTGAATCTTGCCGTTTCACGAGTTACCTTGGGAACCATCTTGACTCCCACACTGTCACTCTGTGGGGTCATATCCAACTTCTCTTTGTCTGGTGTCTTTGTTCTGTGCAAAACAAAGTCAGGTGTACTATCCACCGCCCTCAAACACAAGCAGCAGCAAACAAAAGAAAATGTCCCTTCCCTGCACAATCCCAACACGCACTTCTTTCACCAAGCCGCTGCAGTCAATTCCTCATTTTTAATATCACTGGCAATAAATCACCATAGCAATGCCTCCTCTTTTGATTTGAGGGGATCTGATTATGCCTTATTGTGGAGTCATTTGAGCTGAGCTAAATTAATAATCAACATCAGCCTATTGTTTTTTTTCTATTTTTTATGTCCTCCCAATGCACTTTCATTGTTAATTGAAATCATTCAAACCTGGGGAGTGGCAGCGTGGTTTGTATGCATGGTGGCATTCATGACAACCTTTCATAAAGCACTTTTTAGTCTCTTAAATGAGAACCTGAGCTTTTCAGTCAAACAAGCCTCAAAGGATGGTCGCTCTATCACTTTGGTCCTGACTGAAACCTCCCAAGGCTAATTGATGAATGGGTATGAAATTTGCCACAGATATGGTGTCAAACGGCAGCGTTTTGAAGTAGATTGATCTCTGCTTTCACATTGAACGCTGCCATGCTGAAAAGCCTTACTTTGTGTCCAGATTGTGCACTGTTTAGATTCAGAAGTGGAGTTGGACACGCCCTAAATATATTTGCACTTTAAACCATGCGTTATAGATCATTTTAATAGGGCCCTAGGAGTCATCTGCAGCCCCTCATGGAGCCAGCTTAATGGCTTTTAGAAAGAATGCAGATTCAAGGCACTCACGCATATGAATTTCAGTCAGTGTGTGCTGACATGTGGAGACTCTAAATGTCAGATTAGGATGTTGAATGCTGTCTGTGATTGTTCACGCTCTTTTTTTTCATCAGCAGGGTCAGAGCTCAGGTTCAAACGTTTATGATGACAGCCAAGCGGAGACTTCCGTCATTATCTCGCACGCTATCTGTAACAAACACTGACCTTGTGACCTTCTGGTCACAGAAGGTCACGTCTCAAAAGACAAAGCCTGCCATCACGGCTCCTGTATCCCTATAATGTTTGGTTTGGATTGGTATGGTTCAAGACCTGAAATTATAGGCTGGTGTAAGATAATACGAGGCTGTGGAGCTTTGCGTAGCAGCAATGCTGCATCATTACGTAAGGCCTTAGCTGAAGTTCACTTCTCCAGCTTTGTGGGTTGTTTTTTATTCCACTCTGGCTCCTCACAGTGCCTCTCTGCAGCTCCCTCGGCCCCCATCTCCTCATCTCCTGCTCTCCACTCTGCTACCCACTGCTCCTTTTTTCTTCTTCCAACTCTTTTGGCCCAGAGTTTCTCCTTTTTTTTCTTTTCTTCCTTTCACCATGGCCAACTTTCACTTGATGTGGGCCAGATTTCTTCCATCCATCCATCCATATCCTGCTTGTCCTGTTCAAACTCCTTATCTTTCAGTTTTGACTCTTTTTTTGTGTGAAACTTCTGTGCATCACTGCTGACTGAACTGGTTTTCCCTTCTCCCGCCATCATCCCAGCCTCACACAGACACCTAGAAACGCTCCCACACCTGTCTCCTCATGCCCTGTGGCTGGGCAGCAGTGTACTGTAGCATACTGTAGGATATGTGAGTGTGTGAGTGACTGCAGCTGCTTTTGGCCATCCAGGCTGCCTCCTCGTTTTCAGCTTCATTTCCCCCCCTAATGAAGATTCAGAGGCAGCACAGCTACTGGCACAGGAGAAGGAAGGAGGGAGGGATGAGCGATAGGAGAGAGAGCAGTGACAGCAGAGGCAGGAAGGAGAGGAGGAAGCATCAAGATGGAGGGAGAAGAAAGTACGGGTTAATCTTGAGGAGGAGAGAAGATGAATGGGGAAGAGAGGACAGCTACAACAGAGGAAAGAGAGGGAAGAGGCTGATGAGGTTTGTGATAAAGATGACTAGAGAGAGAGTGGCCTCTCTTTCTCTCTCTCCTAATTAGCTCCCTGGCTGTGATGAATGGCACAGCACTTAGGACCCAATCGGCGAGCCGACCTTGTCATGTGTGTTGATGGGGTGGGGTGACTATACACCACCACCACCACCACCGTCCCCCTCTTACCTATTGTACCACATCCTGTGGAAGCAGATGCTGCTAATTGCGAGGTGTGTGCGCTCACATACTCGTTTGTGTTTGTGTGAGTGGGCGCTTTGTCCTCCAGCCTCATCGGCGCAAACACTCTCAGTTGTGTACTTACACCCACACCTGCCTCATTTCATATGTGGGGACTTGTTTCTGCAGCATTGCAGGTGTCACATAATCTGTTGAGGCTGTCGCACAAGATGATCAGTAAGATGATGGGACATTTTAGTTTCTTTTAAATGTAAATTCAAGGTTTTAAGGTGTTTGCCTTTTTTTTTTTTTTTACATTGTCTTTTAAAAGTCCTCTCATTGCATAACTGTTCCCCTGAGACTTCCCTCTGTTCAAATACATCTGGATTTGTGGTTTGAAATATGACAAAACAGTATAAAGTATAATGTGCATTTAAATTTGGGTGTGTCTTATTTGTATAGATTTGATCATCAATCCCATTTGTTATTATAATGATAAGAATCAGGCACTACTCATCGACTGTTTGCAGGGATCTTGGAACATTACAACATTGCAAAATAAAAATCAATCAATTGATATAATAGTAAGTTGAAAGCAACGCTTCATGACATGACAGATTGATAATTTTTTTTGGTGTCATGCAGGTAAAGATACCAGAAATACAACTGCAATTTGCCATTTAAAAAACAAAAACAAAAAAAAACTTGGTATTTCATTGTCCTCGGAGACTAGCCTAGAAATCTAGATGCACCCTAGTGGCCAAAAATATTTTTGCCTAGCAGGATGGTCTAGTGGTGCACCATAGGAGATAATCCTGGCTCCGGCAAGGAGTCTGTCGAACCAATCACAACGCTTTATCTGTGTAGCGAGTCGCTGGCCTATTACGTGCAGAGGCAGTTTGAACGACAACGGTTGGTCCCACCCACAGGCTTCAACTCTGCCTATTGACTGCCCCCATACTGTACATTTGATGTTATAGTCTGGCTCATCTGTCTACTTGTAGACAGGAACGGAAATCAAAAACTGACCCTCATAGATACTCAACAGTCTGTTTTTATGTATGCATGAGAAACTTTGCACTTCATATCCTATGTCACAGTGTAACCTATTATGAAAAATGAATGACAAATCAAATATAAAAAATCATGATAACAAAACCCACAGAAGAAATCTCGAAACAACTAAATAGTTACATTATTATCGTAACTGACAGGGAAGAAATTTTAATAAACTTTCCTTTAAAATTGCTGAAACATTCGTTGTTGTTTGAATATAATTCCTAAGTGACATCCTGTTAGCGGTGCATCCTTGTGAGTGTTTGTGATTATGAGAGCTGGAGCAACATAGCTATGTTTTAGCCTCAGGTCTTCGCCTGCGTCTCCGTCAGTGGGGATGGATCATGGAGTGTGTTTTAGGTGCAGTGTGCTGTGTCTCCTCTCCCCTGCAGAGCAGTAAAAACTGGCGGGCTGCGGTGGATCTGACGGGTCGGCTGCTGACAGCTCATGGTCAAGGATATGGAAAGGCCGGCCAGCCAACCTCCCACGCCACCGACTCACTGCAGGTAAGACGCGAGCGACTTTCGCTTCATCCACCCATTCATCTGTCTGTCTCTTTGCTGGTGGGTGGAGCCGAGTGAAGCAAAACATGTCTTGTCTGACAGATAAGAATAATAATAATAATAATGATATTGATAATAATTCCCAAATAGCACATGGAAACTAAATAGATTTATGTAAACCCAATAACACTCTTGCACTTGCAGAGTTATGTAATGAAATGTCCTCACTGATGTTGTATAAGCATTTCACTTTAGTTCCCAAACTGATGATGGAATCATTTTTGAGTGATACTACGTTGAGTTTCACTTTAGGGGACACATGTGGATTTTATAGACTTATGTAAGGAAGCACACTGTAGTCAGTGTTGCTGCCAGCACATTTCCTTGCCTGGCTTTGTGAAGCTCTATGCAGAAGATGGATGACTGCATAAACTCATTAAGAAGGCCACCCCTGTGGTCGGCTCTGTGCATGAGACTTTAAGTTAATCGACCATGTTGTTGCCTCGTGCCACATATTTCTGTTTGTCTTACATTGTTAAATATCCTGGTGCAATTTATATGTGTTTGTTTAATGTGTTTTTTTCCTTTTTTTGTAAAATGCATCATAACTATAGACTATATATAAGAAGTGGATGTAGTCACTATGAGTTTGGCATTTCGGTCATGGCCATCTTCGTCATTTGCAGTCAGAAGTGACCAAAAAGGTTAAGAGACCTCCCAGACCGGACAAGGCTGTTAGCAATCTGTCAATCACTAGGTAGCCCCACCCTTAAGCGTCCCCTGCTTTATGACCAATCATTGTCTTCAGTGCTGTTCTTTGCTTCTCTCTCAATGAAGAAATCCTCTCCACTTAGGATAAAACTGATACACCAACTCCTTCAAGAGCCGCCGTTGATGGGTTTGTTTGTTTTTTTTTATAATGAACAATGGTCTCTCTGTCATCTCACAAGGTCTCAAACACCTTTTGCCATGTCTGTAGCTGCAGTAGGTCCTCATGAGATGCTGATTGGTCCATTGTCTGGAACCTGACAAGAAAGGCTTTCCTTTGACATTGATCTTGTGATATTGTGCAAATCTATCTGCCGTGCAAGGTCACTGTGCTGCACCATGCAGTGGAAAAGACTCGTAAAACACCTCAAATATAATATGCATGATGTTGTTGTTTTTTTTTTGTTTCTTTTGTACTTTGAATGTTTGATTAATGTCTTATCTCATTCATTTAACAAACAGAGGGAGGTGTGTTTGTGTGTTTTCCAGCTGTGGTTTGTGCGGCTGGCCCTCCTGACCAAGCTGAACCTTTTCCAAAATGCTGAACTGGAGTTCGAGTCCTTTGGAAACCTGGACCAGCCGGACCTCTACTATGAGTTCTACCCCACTGTTTACCCTGGAAGGAGAGGTATATGCTCACACACTCAGCTTGTATCAAACCCCTTTGGGTCATTACTATTGATCTTAAACTGTAGGAGGAGCGCTTTTCGTATCCATCACGGAAACTTTTATCTAGAAAGTCTCCTATTGTAAAATCATGCATGTCTTTTCATATTTCTTTTGCCCAAAAGCTGCTCTATGAACTCTCTGAAAGCTGACTGAAGGTTGAACAGCACTCTTCATGATAGTGCCAAAAAAAACTGCTCCCAAACTCTTTATCTGTGTTATTAGCTGTGCTCTCCAAAAGGATTTTGCATTTTCCCCACGTTTTTTAGGATACACAAGCATACCACCACTGTCCTATTAAATATTCAAAGGAAAGTTTCTGCCAGGAGCTTGATATTAGACTGTATCGTCGAGAAGCTCCAACAACTCCACTTGTCTCCAGCAGTTCTTTGGTTTTGTTTCTCCTCTTTTTACACTGCATGAATTGCTCTCTAATGTATTCCCATTACTTTGGATCTGCTTCGCCCCTCGGGCTACCACAGTGAAGGCAGTAGCAGAGACACAGCTGCACGCACACACAGACACACTAACTCGTACCAAAAAAAAAGCACACACTTGAAGCTACACTGCACAGCCTTCTAAAGAGAGCACCGATTGACTTTCCATTGCTCAATTTAAACGCTTTGTGCCCCGCTAGGTGCTCGCAGACAAACTGGCACGAGTTGTGTATCCTGGCATCAGAAGTCGAACGTTTCTGCGGCCCAGCGCTTGCATCGACTATCTATTACCCATGATCACACTCTTTGAACGCCTTAACAGACGGCCGCCCATGTATCGTCATCTGAAAAAAATAAGGATCGACTTGGCGCTCGAGAGGGAATCAATGTTTGTCAGTTATTAATTTGTTTGCAAGCTGAAAAGTTGAGTCCAGAAATTTGAAGACCTGATGCCACTTACCTTTTCAAGCTGTATTTTCTTTATTTATTTCTTGTTTGAAGCCATGAAGTAAGAGAGCACCGCATCAATCTCTTCACACTCTTCACAATTAGCCTGTGGTTAAAAGTTAACCTTTCAGCTGAGGAGAGGTAGAAAGAGTCTGGGCCTCTGCACTCAAACTAGTTTAATGCCATCCCAACAAAGATATGAACATACTAGACTGGGTATATTCATTACCATTCATTTATTAATTAAAGTTTTTATTAATAGAGTTTTTCAGGGCCGGATTCAGTAATTTTGGGGCCAAGGGGCAAATATCATTGAAGCATTAGTTTTACCCTTTCTCTAACTGTGAATATTGTTTTTGGCAGTGGTAGAAGAAGTTTTGTTTCGAAAAACTTTTAGCTGATAATACACTACAGTACTCTTATCTCTTTCAGGGCTCTTTTTAATCATTTAAGTCAATAGACTTTGAAATGTCCTTGGTACCATGGGAACCATTCAGCTCTCTGTCTCAATGTGCTCTTGGCATCCTTTTGCATGATGCAAGAAGAGATGTAAAGAAGTGGGGACCAGCTCTTTAAAATATTGCTCCACTTCTTATCAAAAACTTCACAGAAAACATTTATTTTTTGTTTTCAGGGTCTGCACAATGTTGTGATTTCATGTTTTTTCTTTTTCATTCCCAGTTACAAACATACACTGTAAAGGTAGCAGCAGTTTGAATTTTAAGCTAATTGCTTTATTTACTTTACTTAACTTAGGTAGAAAAAAAGCATGTGCTAATTTGTAAATAATAAGAACAATCCACAGAAAAATGGTACTCATTTATGGATAAGTGACGAAGCATTTTCCATAACTTTGTCCTGCAGATATTTCAGAATAAATGCAGAGAAGAGAACAGGAAGTGTTGATTTTACAAAAGATTAGTCGCTCTTTTCATCTGACTCTGACATATTCTACAGATATCTAGACATCACTACAACTGTAGTGAGGTCAATATATGGTCTAAAGAATAATTTTAATGCTCATCTTTGCTGTGAACCATGCAGCACGCTGAAAAAAACAGACGAGACCTCAAATCTGCAGAAGGGACTCCAGCTTGCCAGGATTGTAATAGAAGCTAAAATCTGGAAAATGAGTGTGTATTCTGTACTCTAGATGAGTTAGAAAGACGACACAAGCAGATAGACTAAAGAGATAGAAACTGAGATGCATAGACTGGCAGAAGATGGACCAGCTAGCTGAGCTTCAGGTCTGATGACAGTATCAAAGAGACTCTGATCAAAGCCTGGGAACTCACCTGAATATAGGCTCTTCCTCGGGGATACGAGTGCCTTTTTCTGTGTTGTGTGTGTGTCAGACAGTATGAATGATGTCGAGGCAGAGAGAGACAGAGGGATGAGGCAGAAAGATGAGTGATGGAGCTGTGCAGCACACACACAGAGAGAGAGATGAGAGGGTTTAATAAGCAGCCATACGTAGCTCAATGCCATCTGTAGGTTCCTGCCTCCAGGGCTGTGTGCTGTCTGTGTGTGGGTGGATGGGTTTATATTCTCATCTCGCGCTCCATGTCTCTCTCTGCCTTCCCTCTCTCTCTCTCTCTCTCTCTCTCTCTCTCCTGCTATGTCCTCATTCCACCCTGTTTCTTATTTTCCCTTTTTCCCCCCCTCACACATTTCTTCCCTCTGTCTCCTGTGGTCCTCCCTCCCTCCCTGTCCAGGCTCCATGGTGCCGTTCTCCATGCGGCTGCTGCATGCCGAGCTTCCTCAGTACCTGGCCAAGCCCCAGGAGGCTCTGGACCGCCTGCACATTCTCAAAACCGTCTGCCTCTCTGTCAGTATACACACACACACACATGAACACAGCCTCTGGATGAACATAGATATGCATACTCTGTATTATACACACAATGAAACTACACACCCACAGAAAAGTGCATGCAAACCTTGAAACCTTGAAGCCCACCTGTGCAAATATGGAGTTATTGAATATGCAGATTCTAATACAGACACATAAAAAGCCTTCAGCGCTGGCAGTGAAGCAACTTCCCCCCTCTCTGAAGTTTGAAACCCCCCCATTGTTAACAGATTTTGGAGAACTTGGAGAAAGGCTTGGCGGAGGATGGCAGCATGATCACGCTAACTCAGGAGAACAGGCAAGGTAAGCACACACACACACACACACACACACACATTTGGCTATAGACCTGGCCTCAATCCCAGACTGCATCACACTGTGGGAGAAGAGTGAGGTCATGGGTAAAACACATACATACACTCACGCACGCACACACACACCAGCACTGAGTCAGAGGCACACCTGGTGCAGGACTGCAGCATACCTCAGCCACACATACACACACCTTCCCAACCACATCAACACACCGATGCGGCGCTCTAAAAGTGTTTAGCACCTCACTGCTTTCGCCTCTCGTGCTGAATACCAAACGGCCTCTTCAGCCCTTCGTGCCAAACAGATCAATACAGATCAATCCTAACCAATCCACTCACATCTGCAAGTGTGTCGGGGAAATAGGCATCAGAAAATCACCAGTTTTAGGCAGACGCTTCTCCACGCGACCCCATTTAAATAGCCTTCTTCTCTCAGACTTTCTCGACGTGGGCAATACATGTCATCGCAGTGTTGTATGTTTGCACTAATTCAGCAACTTTTCCAAAGGCTGTGTCACTTTCTCTGTTGTTGCTTTTAAAGCAACTACTACATTTAATTAGCTAATTCAGAGCGATGAACAACAACAAGCCACTTAGTGAAGTTGAGCTAAATGTACCAAGACACTTGCTTATAATTTGGGGAAAAAAACTGGCAGAATTTGAACGTGAGGGTGCACCGGTTTTGGCGGTTTCTTCCCCCTTCTTCTAAAAGCAATGTAATAGCTGTGCCCTCTGTCTCTCCTCCCTACCCACGCAGACAGTCGACACTCAAGTCAATAACGCAGGGCCTTGCCTTCACACATCAGACCCCTACTGAGTGATTAGCTCTTCCCCCCAACACACACTCACACAGACACACGTGTGCAGCAATGAATACTAATATGCCTGCACACCAACTCTTCCACAGGGTGTCTGAGGGAAAACAGGAAAGCAGAGTGTGCCGCAGTGTCTTCCTCACCACCTCGCCTTAAAATAAACCCCGGTGTGGAGGTGGGGGGGGGTTTAATGAGGAGGGATAAGAGCAATGAATGGAAGAGCGAGGGTGACGTTAGCAGGGACGCCCAAAAAAAACAGTTGGCGGGAATGAAAATAGGAAGTCATCATTTAAGAAATAACCCCCCCCACACACACACACACATCTGCCTGTCTTCTTTTTCTTCTCTCCCTGTTTTTAGCATCTCTTAAGCTGTGGAGGTCTCGCCTCAGCCGGGTCATGTACTCCATGGCCAACTGTCTACTGCTGATGAAGGTATGTGTGTGCACGTCAGCTCGAGTTTGTGTGTCACGGTGTGTTGGAGAGAATGCGTCCGTGTGTGTGTGTGTGTGTGTGTGTGTGTGTGTGAGTGTGAGAGAGAGAGAGAGAGAGAGAGAGACTCTGAGATCTCTGATGCCAGCCTGGTGGAGGATACACAGTGAAATCCCCCCAGACTGACCACTAATTGGATTCTTGGTCAGTAAGAGAGAGAGAGAGAGAGAATGAGGGTGAGAGTGAAGGAGAGAGAGAGAGAGAGGTTTGTGTGTTGATTTGATCAGAGAGAGAACCACAGTGCCATCTAATGGTCAGAATTCAGACTACAGTGTTTTTTAAATGCTTTGACTTAATTTCACTTAATCACTAACTCTTCATGCCATATCGGGGATTTTATCTGTCTGTCTATCTATCTATCCACCCATCCATATATCTTTATGTCGATCTGAAACACCCAATTATATTGAGATAGGCATGATGTTTAGTGTGAGCACAGCTCTAATAATAAATGGAAATCAGTGGAAACCTCTCATATCTGCACACATTGGAAAATGTTAGACAGTAATAATATGTGTACATTTGTGATTCAGTGAGGGTATTATTTACTATTACTGTCAAAAAACCCATCTGGCACTCAGAACATGAATATATAGTTAATCGGTCAAAAGAAGATCCAGTAATTTACTGGATTTTAGCAAGTGTTACTCAGAGGAGGAATTGCATTTGTTGGGGACTATTTTCAGCAGCGGATTAATCCACATTTGGTGATCTAGTTAGTATTTGTGGCTGTAGGATAGTGTATGGGGGATTGAGTCAAAAGAAACTACAGTGGGTTTGTTTATTGTAATGAAGGAAGAACTTTGACCCAGGGTAGATTTGTGTTTAAAACACAGAGGAACTGATCCAGAGCAAAGAAATATAGTATCATAGACATTATATATGCACATGTACAATACACACCTTCTGCTTTGTCAGGGCCTGGTACACACTTTCTGTACACACACACACAGCTCACTGACCTCTCTCCACCACCCCGCTCAGCAGTCCAGTCACCATGTGAGCGATGTGCAGCGGTGCAGTGTGGAGGTGGGAACAGGGTCACATCGGCTGGCTAATACTCCATATGTTTGATTAATGCCCTCTCCCTCTACACACCTCAGCTCTGCTCTCCTTTACCTCGCTCGCCCTTCGCCTGTCTCTGCCTCCTGCTGTTTACGTTCCTCTCATCCAGCTCCTGTCTTTACTTGCGTTGCCCTCCATCCTTCACTTCTTCACATATTTTTCTTAACCTCTTTTTTCTTGTTAATATCTCTCTCTCTCTCTCTTCCAGGACTATGTTCTGGCTGTGGAAACCTATCACTCCATCATCCAGTATGAACCCCAGCAGAGAGTACAGCTGCTCAGCGGCATCGGACGCATCTTCTTGCAGGTCTGCACATTAACACACACAAATGTGACCTAAAATTCAAGTCCTAAAACTAGAAGTGGACCCAGTTAAACAAATAATCAGTTTCCCATAACATCAAACTACTCCTTTAACACCCAACTTGTCCCGTAATTACATAACGATTTGTGCTATAAAAAAAAAATCCAGCGTTTTCTGAAAGCTGAGGCATTGTGCTTTGCAGCCAATATGGTGTCATTACAGTATTTTCATTCATGTCTCTCCTGGAAGCCGGCGAAGCAGCCTGTGTTAAAAAAACGTGTGCATATAGTTTCCGTTTTATGGCTGATTTTTGCACATTTAGAGACAAAGACTCCTAAACTGTATAGTAAATAGTTTTCATACTTTTGAAATTTCAACATGAACAAAATCTGTTGTTCATGTTCAATTCATTGATTTTTCCCCAAATGAAACTCTAAAATCAAATTCTTTGATTCATTTTAAACTATTATTACACTCTTATAACATACAGTAAATTATAAATAATTGCCAGATATTGTAATTTCCAAGTATTCTGGATAAGCAGAAAAGGTCCAGACAGAAATTTTGAGGTTCAGGACCATTTCACCCAGTATAACAAAAAGTGCTTCTGAACATAATGACAGACTATATCTTTAAGGTTAGGATTTAATACTTCACGTTAAGTCAAAGCAATTAAGACAATTCAACGTGTTGCACGTTTTTTGCAATTTGTGGGTTACGTTCTAGACACGACCTCCACATTTTTCTTTCATGCACATCCTAAAATATGTGCCCCATCTGATGATCACTTTTTAGTATCTATGCATAAATGAACAGGACTTTGCTTCTAGCCCAAAATAGTTGTTTTTGTCATCATTATTCCCTCTTGTGATGTTCCTGTATCTATTCTTTGCTGATGCAATATGTCCTGAGTTTCCTCGGGGAGCATGAAATGAAATCTAATGTTTATGCTTGCCCCATTTTACAAAGTACACACACAGATCAGTGGTTAATGTGCTGCTGCTTTGTTTTTTTTTCGTTCAGATTGGAGACGTTAAAACGGCAGAGAGGTACTTCCTGGATGTGGAGAAAGCCTGCCAGATGACAGGGAGCCAGCCCAGTCACACCACATGTGTGCTGATGAACAGGTAACCGTGTGCTGCTGGGTTTTTACAGTACGCTCAGGGTCATTTTCATCTCCTGTGATGTGTGTTGTTTTCAACATTCCAACCAGATGACCTTGATTTCAAAGATAAATTGTATATGGTTGCACAAAAGGCATTGTAGCAGCCTAGCATTGGTTGCATATTATTATTGTTTTTCTTTGTCCATGGATGATCACACATCACATCATCACAGTCTACTATCAACAAGGTGTAAAGGTGTCTGTTCACTCTTTCGCATACTGTGTCCCACAACGTCAAGTGTCATGGGAACTTAACACAGGACTTAGTAGCGACATATAGTCTGGTTTTATCGAGAGAGCATCATTACGTATTTTAACAGTATACAGTTTACCTGTTTATTTTTTTATTACCTACACAGTCAAAGACAAAACTAGACTGTCGTCTGTTTAACTTTTCAACCATAAAAAAACAATAATAATCCAAACCAAATGTCTCCAAACAAATAGGCATATAGAGGACATCTATTAAACATTTTTTCAGCGTCTTCTACTGTTATCAGTCATGTGTCTTTTAGATGTAATATCTGTGTGTGTGTGTGTGTGTGTGTGTGTGTTTTTTTTTCCAGGGCTTTTGTCAACCTCAGCCAGAACAACTACGCTGAAGCACACGCTTCTTTTGCCGAAGTCTTGAAAATTGACCCCAAAAACCCCGTCGTAAGTGCTCCCATAACACATAGTTTACTTTACGACAGCTGTAATGCGCCACATTAAGTCAAACTAATGCGATAAACAGTTTAAATGCCGTGCATCGTCTCATCTGAAAAATATTAGTGGAGGATTTAGTTTATGATCGACATGATCTGTGTAGAGCTGAATATCCCTCTGATGTTTCATAATAATGATTGAGACAGCAATGACAGGTTACAGATACCTGCAATGATTTTGTGGCTTGGGTGATTATAAATAGCCACAGCCGTGTAATTATGGCTGTTCTGGTGATGTCGGAGAGCCTCACCTACTTCTTACTGATCGTTGGAGAAGGCAGAAGCATTGATAGAACTGTCTCGATCATCCATTTATAGCAAACTATAGTGGTAGAAATGTGGCGTGTGCAGCTTGTTTCACAGTGATTGAGATTAATTTTATAAAACAGAACCTGGCGTACCTGCAGCTTTATAAATCTGTTGAAAGCAGGGTTCCTGCAGTTCCTTAAAAAGTCTAAATGGTCTTAAATTCACCATAAATTTGCTGTAGGTGTAAAATTTTTAGATGGTGCATTTAATGTGAATAAGAAAAGACACTATTCCCAGATTTACACGTTAATTAGAGCACAAGGTTCACTTCTTTGTTCTTGAAAGTTGTGAAATTTAAGTTGTAGAAAAAAGTTAAGTGTTATGCCTTCAATTTATACCGTTGCAAGTTTTTAAAGAACTGAAAAAAAAATATTATCGGAGATAGGATTTTGGGATCTCCAGGATTTTTTTTTCCGGGTAAAAATCAATATCGACATCAGCCTTAAAAACTCTATATTTTGCGGCCCCAACAATAAAATGACTATTTTCTACTAAAGAAATTATGACATTTTTGGGTAAAAAAATTATTATTAAGTTATACTTGTTGAGGTCTTAAAAAGTTTTAAATTTGACTTTTAAAATGGTGCAAGAACCCTTGAAAATATTGTGCATTTCTGGCTTTTTGCATACACATGGGTTTAAATCTTACCCTGGAGTCCTAAGCCTTAGCTTAGCATAAAGACTAAGCAGGAGGAACTGTTGGCCTGTCTCTCTCCAAAGAGTAAAACTAAAGAGCTCGAATAGACGTGTTCTATCTTGTTTGTTTTAGTGCACAGAAGTAAAACCAGCTCTTCTTTCCCTACTTCCTCCTTCCTTCCTGTACTGTATGTTTCCAGGCCAACAACAACGCAGCAGTGTGCCTGCTCTATCTAGGCCGTCTGAAGGAGTCCCTGGGCCAGCTGGAGGGCCTGGTGCAGCAGGACCCGGCTCTCTACCTCCACGAGAGCGTCCTCTTCAACCTGACCACCATGTACGAGCTGGAATCGTCTCGCAGCACCCAGAAGAAGCAGGCTCTGCTGGAGGCCGTGGCCTGTAGGGAGGGGGACAGCTTCAACACACAGTGCCTCAAACTGGTCTAAGAGGCAGGAACCTGGACTGGGAGAGGACACACACCAGGGCATCCAGTGTGACAGGGAGGAGAATCTGTAGTGGAAGAAAGTTCTAGCTCCTGTGAGAGTGCCGTGACGGAGAAGTGAATGTTTAGTGCTCGGTTTAGTTTCCCATTTATGGGATGTGGGAAGCTAGGGTGCACGTTTCTCCTCACGTCCTGGGGCACGACCCTGCTGTCCATCTGAAGGCTGGCCCAGTACTGATAGAACACAAAGCAGCTCACGCCCTACAGAGATGTGCAGTAGATGTTCACTTTATTTTACAGATTAAAGGAACCGTTTTGGGAAATCTTTCCTGTCAAGAATTACATGAGAAAGTTGATGTTTGTGGCATAAATATTGGGCTTGCTGTTGCAAGTGCAGGACAGGAAAGTCCTGAAAATCAACAGGATCAAGGAGGTTGTTAAACAAGCTTTACCAGCGGTTCATTTCGCTGTAATTAACCCCCTGGAAAAACACAAATTTGGCATTTTTACATATTTTTTCCATGCCACCGACCTTTGTGCTAATTTAAACAGTCAACGTGGAAATGGGACTCATCATCACTACACACACTGTATTTAGAATATTTTGTTCTGTGAGGTAAAAATTTTTTTTTAGGAGAGCCTTTCTTTTAGGTGACTAAAACATTTTAAAATGCTGCCCCAGTCCACTGCTGTTGTACCTCATACTACCCTACTTTAAAACATCTGAACTATCCCTTGAAGCTGCTAATCTTCTCAGATAAATCTCTGTAAGAAGGCTCATGAAAGTATTTTCCAAAAAGTCTAACTATTCCCTAATTTTTTTATCAAATAAATCATCATATTAAGCATTATGAGATTGTTGGACTGCACTGCAGACCAGTCGTGGTTTTAAGGGAGTCGCAGGCTCATAATGTGAGTCTTGACACGGGCATTATCCCGAGCTTAAGTCTGCTCTTTCAGACTAATAAAGAGCAGACACCTGTGACAGTGGATTAACTGTCAAAAGACCACTCATTTTCAGCTGCTGGCTTTATTAACTCATGCCGTGAAAACAGGTAAGCCCTTCACATTGCATCGTGTCCTGTTCGCCAAACAAATCTGTAAAATATTAGCAATCCAAAACTGTACATATCATTGTTTTTCTGTTATCAAAAATGATTGTCTTGTTAAATATTTTATTGATTTGTCCTGGTGGATCTTTAATTATCGCTGTTTACATGTTGTGTTGATCATATTTATGCATATTAAATTTCATTTTATCCCAAATAATTATTTTATTATTATTATTTTAAATTAACTTGTCTGGTTTAATGGACGATTAATTATGACAAAAAAAAAAAACATTTAAGAATCATCAACATTTTAACGGTGAACCTGATTTATCGCCTGATTTGATCACTTTCAAGGCCTTGATTGTAGTGTGAACTGTGGTGCCACACAGTTTTCTCTCCTTCAGGATCTCTGCAGTGAAGCCACGTACTTCTGACGGATTTCAAAGTTGTCAGCGGGTCGGTTGTAAGCTTTCCACACCGGCTCCCCCACAAACAGCCTCATGGCTTTAGTGTAGTTCTGTAGAGACAAACAGAAAGGAGGAAGTATTCAGATCATTATAAGTACTAATACCACACTGTAAAAATACTCTCTTTTAAGTTCTGCATTGAAAATTATACTTGGTAAAAGTAAGTAAGTATAGTCAGTAAAATACTGGCTTCATATACACCCACCTGCCACTTTATTTTTACTATATACGTGTTAACACAAATAGCTAATCAACCAATCACATGACTGTAACTCAATGCATTTAGGCATATAAATGTGATCAAGACGACTTTCTGAAGTTCAAACAGAACATCAGAATGAGGAAGAAAGAGGATTTAAGTGACTTTGAACGTGGCCAGACAGGCTGGTCTGAGTATTTCAGAAACTGCTGATCTACTGGGATTTACATTACAACCATCTCTAAGGTTTATAGAGAACGGTCCAAAAAAGAGGAAATATCCAGTGAGCGGCTGTTGTGTGGATGAAAATGCCTTGTTGATGTGAGAGGTCACGGGCAGACTGGTTTGAGATGATAGAAAGGCAACAGTAACTCAAATAACCACTGGTTACAACCAAGGAATGCAGAATATCATTGGTGAAGCTCAACACTGGAGCCTTGAAGAAGATGGACTACAGCAGCAGAAGAGCACACCTGGTGATACTCCTGTCAGCTAAGAACAGGAAACTGAGGCTACAGTTCAAACAGGATCACCACAACTGGACAATAGAAGATGGAGAAACGTTGCCTGGTCTGATGAGTCTGATTTCAGCTGAACAGTCATATGGTCGATGGTCAGAATTTGGTGTAAACAACATGAAAGCATGGATCCATCCTGTCTTGAATCAATGGTTCAGGCTGCTGCCGGTCTAATGGTGGTGGATAATTTCTTGGCTCACTTTGGGCTCCTTAGTACCAACTGATCATGGTTTAAACGCTGATTTAACACCTGAGTATTGTTGCTGACCATGTTCATCCCTTTATGACCACAGTACTTCCTGCAGGATAATGCTCCATGTCACAAAGCTCAGATCATCTCAAACTGGTTTCTAAAATATGACAATGAGTTCACTGGACTCCAGATCTTAATCCAATAGAGCAACTTTGGAATGTGGTGGAACGGGAGATAAACATCATAGATGTGCATCCGAAAAATCTGCAGCATCTGAGTGATGCTATCATGTCAATATGGACCAAATGAAGAATGTGTCCAACACCTTGCTGAAAGGTGTTGAAGAATTAAAGCAGTTTTAAGGCAGAAGGGAGGTTCAAACTTTTTCTAGCAAGGTGTCCCTAATAAAGTGGTCCTTCATGTGTGCTACGTACGGTCTCGTCCAGGGTGAAGCGGTGGTAGATGCCTGCTGGCAGAGTGATCATGTCCCCCTTTGTCATGGCAATCCGGATCCATCGATCCTCCGTGTCCCGAACGTCAAAGTAGGCCTGGCCGTCCAGGATGTAGCGGATCTCATCGTCCAAGTGCAGGTGCTCCTCAAAGAACATCTTCAGCTGAGTGCGAACACACAAGAGGGCAGATGAAGAAGAGGTTGATGGTTTCTACTGCTACCATGGTCATGTAATCTTTTCTAACTGTGACAGTTTTCTAGAATAAGAAGTGACATTGTTTTGGATGACATGTTGTGACAAAGCACTACTTCTGAGTGTTACAGACTCATTATGACACAGCTCTTCCTAATACCAGTAAAGTGAGTTTTCACAGCTATTTTAAAGCTCTATTTATCTTGAGAGGCCTAAATATTAGCTCTTACCTTTTCCTCATAGTTGGGTAGTGTGTCCTTGTGAATAGAGATAATGTCCATGTAAGAGTAGCCTCTGTCTTTACGGATCTGCTGCAGCTCTGGGTCAGTTTCATAAATATCAGCGTTCAGCTGCAACAACAGGACAACAATAACAAAGTCATCTGTGCAGATCAACTGTCATGATGTGTGATAAACAGTGAAGGAATGGAACCATACAGATTCACTCACGCACTGGTGTATATATACAGGGGTTGGACAATGAAATTGAAACACTGGCCAATTCAGTGTTGGAGGTTTCATGACTAATGTGACCAAATGCCAAAAGTTGGTTTCAATGGTGCCAGCAGCGAAAATCTTGCACTGTGGACAATGTGAAACATGTATTGTTCTCTGATGAGTCCACCTTTACTGTCTTTCCCACATTCAGGAGAGTTATGGTGTGGAGAAGGCCCAAAGAAGCGTACCACCCAGATTGTTGCATGTCTAGAGTGAAGCATGGAGGTGGATAGGTGATGGTTTGGGCTGCAATATCATGATATTCCCTCGGCCCAATACTTGTGCTAGATGGACACGTCACTGCCAAGGACTACCGAACCATTCTGGAGGACCATGTGCCCCCAGTGGTTCAAACATTGTATCCTGAAGGCTGTGACATGTATCAGGATGATAATGCACCAATACACAAAGCAAGACTGGTGACAGAGTGGTTTTATGAACATGAAAGTGAAGTTGAACATCTCTCATGGCCTGCACAGTCACCAGATCTAAATATTATTGAGCCACTTTGGTGTGTTTTGAAGGAACGAGTCAGGAAATGTTTTCCTCCACCAGCATAACGTAGTGACCTGAACACTATTCTGCAAGAAGAATGGATCAAAATCCCTCTGGCCACTGTGCAGGACTTGCATCTGTCATTCCCAAGATGAATTGATGCTGTATTGACTGCAAAAGGAGGCTCTACTACACCATACTAATGAATTATTGTGGTCTAAAACCAGGCGTTTCAGTTTCATTGTCCAGCCCCTGTATAAACCCACTATATATACATAAATACTTTCAATGTGTTAGGAGATGGCTTTTTAATGACTCTTCTTGACATTTTTAAACTTTGTTCGACATACAGATTTTTTTCACATCCTATAGCATTAAAAAAAATCAATATGTTATCCCATGAATTCATCCAACATACTATAATATGTTTTTTTGATGAGTTATGAACACACCAGAGAACTGACTGTAAACACGTCAAAAGGACCTGAAAGGAGCACAGGGAAGAAGAGAAGACAAGAGGTGAAGTGAATGGGGCTAGTTTTATATAACCACATTTACAGACGCTCTGTGAATAAAGTGCGTGGAAAACACAAACAAATTTAATCCTCCACACAGCGGGACTTACCTTCCAGTAAAAGACCCCGAGCTTCTCTAACTGCTGCAGGGAAACGGGCTGATTTGGGGTCAGTCTGTGCGGCTTCCTCTGCTCTTCATCAGAGCTGTCCATGTACCAGGCTTCCATCGCCATGCTGGAGACAGCAGCTCCGCTTTTCCACAACTCAGTCTGAGAGTAAACACACACAGAGCGGAAGTGCACTCAGCAGCAGTCGCTTTCCACGTGACTGCAGCCACAGACTGACCTTTGACCCTTGGTGACGTAGTTTGCTTTGCTGCAGATCTGCAGGGAGGAGGTCTCAACCACACTGTGTGTCTTTATAACACACTTCACTTTGGGCCAGACATGTAAGCAACACACAGCGTAGTTTTGTTGACTGCAGTCAGTGTGACGTCATCATGTGTAAATACTGCTCTCCAGTGTTCATAATGAGAAACTACACCTCAGCGGTATTGTTTTCTCATAACGAAAATAATAACAACAACAACAATAATAATAATAATACCTTTATTTGGGTGTGTTTTTGCATGTCTCCATGTCTCCAGAAGACACCAACGGATCAGCTGGTGAACCTCAGATATGAGTCAAGCAAAGGATGGATGAAGGAAACACCAGCAAACCAAATATTGGAATTTATAGTAATTTGGTTATTTTTTTATTAAATATAATATGCCATAAGAATTTTCTTTATATAGTATGGAAAAAGTCAGTCACAAAAGTCATACTATATTATCTTAAATTAAGTCAAATTATAATATGTTGGAAAAAAGTGATTAAAATATCATATGGTTTATAAAAAAAAAAATAGTTGTAAAAATATCACAGTATAGTTTGATGAAAATGTACAAATATCTAAAATTTTAAAAATTTAAAAAGTCATATCAAAGTATGTTAAATGAAATCATGTTATAATATGTTGAAAAAAGTTGTTAAAATTCCAAATTATGATTTAGAAAAAAAAAGTTGCGACAAAGTCATAAGATGGTATGTCAAAAAATGAAGAAAAAAAACTCATAAAAAAGCCATATTATAGTATGCTGGATGAATTCGTGGGATTTTTGAATGCTGTTTTATAGAATGTCAAAAAGTCACAAAACAAGTCATCATATGTCAAAAAATGTTGAAAAAATGTCAAAATGTAAGAAAACAGTCATTAAAAAGCCATATCCTAGCATACTGAATGAAGTCATAGCATGATATGCTGATAAAAGTGGTTAAAATATCATATTATAGGATGTCAAGCAGTAGCAAAAAAGACATAGTATAGTATGTTGAAAAAATTACAAAAAAATGGTCTGCTCTGACGAATCTGATTTCAGCTGAACATTTTCAGTTTTGACCTTTTCGGTAATTTTTCGACATACTATAGCATGACATTTTAGAATAATTTTCAACATGCTATAATATGGCTTATTTTTATAACTTTTTCTAACATATTATGCTATAAATTCATTTAAAATACTATAATCTGGCTTTTTGATAACTTTTGATTTTTTGACATACTATACTATCTCAACTCAATTAATTTCAACTTTATTTAGAAATCTTTTTAAAAACAACCACAGCTGAAAACAAAGTGGTGTACATAAACAACCATAAATGATCATAAAAATAGTAAAAAAAAACAACAAAATAATAAAAACTTTAAAACAGAAGCTCACTCACATATCCATACACACGCTACACTACTGACCTACTGATCCCCATCTTACCTTGTTGATTTGTGTTCTGTTAGAATAATTTATGTCTCCCTTTTTGTTGTAGCCATTGAGCCAGGTTGTGACACACTTAAAAAAAGAGTTGCAGTACTGCAGCGTAAAATACTCAAGTCAAGAAAAAGTCCTTTATTCAAGATCTAAATAAAGTACATAAGTATTAGCATCAATATATAATATAGTGCCAAAAGTGCTCTTTATGCATCATAGTTCGTGATGTATTAATGTTACATATTGGAGCTGGTAAAGGTGGAGTTAATTTCAGCTACTTTATATACTTCCTGGGAGCTCAAGCCATAACAGCATAATATTCATAACACATCACCATGTGTTTTTTTATATTTTCTATTGACAATCTTAATCTATAAAGTAACTATTGTGTTATCAAATAAATGTTGTGGAGGAAAACGTGTCATATTGCCTTCCAAAATGTAGTCGAGCAGCAGTATAAAGTAGCACAAAAACTGCACTGCATCTCCCTCAACAGATCGACACTATACAGCCTCTCTTCAGCTTTTGTCGGGTTGTCTTTCTCCAGATTGATCTAGTTTAGTTAAGTGGAAAACACAACAGTAGTCAAGTCTTTGTTCTAAGTCATGAAACGACAATGAATGAAAGTCACTTTCTAGCTGTCATGCATTGAAGGTAACAGGGTTCCTTAAAAAGTCTTAAAATGTATAAAATTAACATGCGGGTAATTAAGGTCTTAAATTGTCTTAAATTTACCCTAAATTTTCTGTAGGTATTAGATTTTCAAACAATGCATTTAATGCCAGTAGCAAACCACAGAATTCAGAGATTTACTGCAATTTTGCACCTTATGTTGTTCAAAGTTAACTTCTTAGTGTTGAAAATTGTGAAATTAAAGTTGTAGAAAAAAAGTTGTGTTTTGCCTTCAGTTTATATCATTGTTGGAAGTGTTAAAAGGCTTAAAAAAAATCATTAAAAAATATTTTCAGAGCGTAATTGGTTATCTGAATTTATTTCCTGTTGACTATTGTCGGCATCAAAAACTCCATATTGGTCTGGCCCCACAATACATCGACTATTTCCCACCAAAGAAATTGTTGTGACATTTTTCAGTCTTAAATTATATTTGAGCTTCTAGACTGAGCCTTTTCAGCAGCTATCACCTCCTGAACCACCTACCAGATTCAGCTCCAGTGTTTCCAGGGACCTGAACTTGTAGACCCTGTTGTCACTGGGGCAGTCAGTTGATCCCCAGTACTCCTCAGGCGTCTAAACCAAGTTTGAACATATTTAAGATACATTTAGTGTATGTCAATACATTTAGCTGTAGAAACATGTTTTTATCTCAATAAGAGAAGTGATATTAAAGATGAATTGCTGGAGAAGTCAAAGAATGGGTGTTATACCTTGTTACGACCCTTTTAGCTCGGCATTGGAAAAGGGAAGGAAGTAACATAAAGAACCAGGTGGAACTGGTTATCAGGTAAAAGGATTTATTATCAAAGGAATTAACAAAGGGTTCTCTAAGGAAAACAAACACAAGTCCACTAGATTAACAAAGGAGGTGCTGCTCAACAAAACAAAGGAATATAACCAAAGGAGGACTCTAAACTAGAGCTAAGGGGTACAACCCAAACAAAAGACCTCACTATGTAAAAACCAACAACGTGGCGCACTACTAACCAGTCGCGCCCAGTCTGGTCCCTCTTCAAATAGCTCCTCTTCACTTTAGCTGGCAATCGGGATTGGCAGGCAGGAGTCAGGAGGCCACACCTCTTCGGCTAGGCTGTCCAATCCTCTGGTCGGTCCCGCCCAGCCTAGTTTGCATGGGGAAGGCAGGTGAAGAGCAGCAAATACTTATGGCCATAGGTGGCCGTAGCATACCTTCAGAACCCACTGATCACCATCAGTTTTGTTGAAAAACTCAGTGGATTTCTTCCCAGAGTTGAGGAGCTGGTCAGGTGGTGGACCAAGGAGATCGATGATGAACCGTAACTGGTGACAAAACACATCAGAAAAATATTTAATACATACGCCACCTATCACTGTCTAATCACTCAGATGACGCCTGTTGAGTTTATGAAATTTCTGCTCTGAATAATGCTTCATATTTGGACCGCTGGTTTAAAACTCTAATTGTGTGTGTCAGTGAGTCCCTGTGGACTAAGATGTGTTAGAGAACTCAGCTGGTAACTAAAAAGTCAACACAACTGAATGATGGTCAAAACAGTGATAATTGTAATTCTTAGTTTCCTAATCAGAGTTTGGACAGTAAACAGAGTCTGGCTATTAAATCAGAATACTTGGTCTATTCAGAATAGTCATAATAACAGCTGTGACTCACCACATCACAGTCATTATCACCAGGAAAGAGCAAGAAGCCAAACATCATGACCTCCATCCTGCAGCCCAGTGACCAGACGTCTATGGCTTCAGAAAAGGGGCCTCCCAGCAGAATTTCTGGACACCTGAAAAGCATCGGATGAAATGAGCAACATTGTCATTTTTAATAATTCAGTATGCAGTCCTGAAGTGAAGAGCTCTCAGTTTCCACAGATGACCAGTGCTTCTTATCACCTGTAATAATGTGTTTGGAGGGTCATGCCTGGTCTGGCTTCAGATCTGTGGATAGCCAAGCCGAAGTCGATGAGTTTGACCTCCAGTGGTTTTTTCATGTGATCCACCAACATGATGTTGTCGAGTTTCACATCAGTGTGGATCACACCAATGCTCTTGAGACCATGCAGTGCCAATGCCAGCTGAAAGTGAAAATAATGACATGGTGAAGTGTTTGAAGTTTGGAAACAGCTTGAAACTGACAGAGCTTTTAGTTTCTATCTGATGCCCTACCTGCTCGATGACAGGTCGGATGTCCTCCAGAGGCGTGGGGCTGTCTAGCTTGATCAGGTAGTCCAGGAGGCTGATGTCCAGCCTCTCATACACCAGGCTAGTTATTCCCCATCGTTTGATCTTGCCATGAAACTTTATGATATTAAACTTGTCCATGTCATGGCGCATGAGGACGTCCATTATGTCCGCCTGTCGAGACATGACAAGTACACTGATGTTCACATGGACAAAGTAGCTCTCCTCAACAACAACAATAATGATTACTGGTCCTTTTCCTCAGAGATATTAGAAAGTATGACTGTGCTGCTGCACCAGTGCCTTTTTTTCCCAAATATCTATTTTGCAAATGTGAAATGAAAATCAACGGTGTCCCACCTCACGGGTGAAGTCGTAGCCCTTTGTGCTGATCTTTATGGCCACAGGCTCTGTGCTGCCTTGTTTCACACACTCGACCACTTTTCCAAAGCCTTCCAAAGAGCGAAGTTGCTGTTAGCTTGTGGCTACATATGAAATCGTCGGAACTTGCGAGAGACTGACGGTGACGGAGCAGCCAGCACGAGCCATGCTAGCTCATTAATCGAGCTTCCAGTTAGCGTTGGCAACATTTCAAACAGCGATGCCACACGTACAACAACACAGACACTGCTATGGACTATATGGCCGTAAAAGTAACTACTTACATTTTAAATCGATCACTTGAGGTTCTTCTCCCTGCATCTTAGAAATGTATGTTCTGCTTCTCTGAGATTTCCTGTAAAGTTTGCAGGAATGTAATGGGCTTCTTGTCTCTGCAGGTGAACTGATGAAATGAGCAGATCTAAGAACTCACAGTTACACAGGTAAAAACTCACAAATTCTAGAGTCTCTTCTAGAATGTTACATTAGAATGTTTATGCAATTACATCACACCAACTTCAGTGTGATGTAAGTGATCTATCTATCTATCTATCTATCTATCTATACTAAGAGGCATTAAAAACACAACAAAGTCAATGTAAAATAAAATTGGATACAACTACTTTGTGTACAAAAGAATGTTTTGTTTACTACCACTCGTGGCTATTGAAACTATGGAGCCACATTTTTCAGCTCAAACAATAAATTAACGTGGCAGACGGTACCAATCCCTGTTTTTGCATGTGTGATTCGTTAGGGCATTGTTTGAAAGCTTTCAATGAGTTCTTTTGGTGATTTGAGCTCAACTGGTCAAGGCTTTAAAAACCCAGAGGAAAAATGCAAGCTGTCACAGACGGTCACCATGCCACGCTTAGCAGCAAACATGAGGGAGCAGGCCATTGGTATGCTGAGATCCGGAATGACCGAAGCGAGGGTAGCCAGGCATTTTGGTGTCCACAGATGCACTATCTCACACCTGCAGGCATGTTATGCACAGACATAATGTGCAGGTTATGGACTGGCTGGATATGAAGCCGACTGAACACCTTTGGGACAATCTGGATCGGCGTGTACGGCGTCGTATTCCACTGCCGGTGACGGTTGCTGATCTCCGTACTGCACTCTTGGAAGAGTGGGAAGTGATTCTAGTGGCCGAAATCAACGTGCTCATCATGTCTATGCCACGACGATCACACAAGATACTGACATTTGTAATCCATGTCGATTCATTTTTCTATTGTTGCTTTTGTTCATTCATGTTCAGTATCATACCAAGTGAAATCACACAATAAATTATGAAAATTCAAATTAATATCGAAAAAAATACAATATTGCGTTCTTAGTGTTTTATGCTTTGTCTGTCTATTTCTGTTCAATTCACCATTTTTGTCTTGTGTCTGCATGTTGTCTTGTCTCTTCCTGTTTTATTTTGAAAGTAACCACGTCTCTCATGATGTCATGGCTCTCTTGAGTTTCCAGTTATTTCAACAACCCAGATTTTTCCCTGATAGAGTGATTGGAACAGATACTTCTTTGTCACAAAAACATTCATGAAGTTTGGTTCTTTTATGACTTTATTATGGGTCAACAGAAAATGTGACCAAATCTGCTGGGTCAAAAATGTACATACAGCCATGCTAATATTTGGTTACATGTCCCTTGGCCATTTTCATTTCAATTAGGCTCTTTTGGTAGCCATCCACAAGCTTCTGGTTGAATCTTTGACCGCTCCTCTTGACAGAATTGGTGCAGTTGAGTTAAATTTGTTGGCTTTCTGACATGGAATTGTTTCTTCAGCATTGTCCACATGTTCTCAACGGGGTTTAAGTCAGGACTTTTCTACAACCTTAACTCTAGCCTGATTTAGCCATTTCATTACCACTTTTGATGTGTGTTTGGGGTCATTGTCCTGTTGGAACACCCAACTGTGCCCAAGACCCAACCTTCAGGCTGATGATTTTAGTTTATCTTGAAGAATTTGAAGGTAATCCTCCTTCTTCATTATCCCATTTACTCTCTGTAAAGCACCAGTTCCATTGGCAGCAAAACAGCCCCACAGCATCATACTACCACCACCGTGCTTGACGGTAGGCATGGTGTTAAAGGCCTCACCTTTTCTCCTCCAAACATATTGCTGGACATTGTAGCCAAACAGCTCGATTTTTGTTTCATCTGACCACAGAACTTTCCTCCAGAAGCTCTTATCTTTGTCCATGTGATCAGCAGCAAACTTCAGTCAAGCCTTAAGGTGCCGCTTTTGGATCAAGGGCTTCCTTTTTGCACGGCAGCCTCTCAGTCCATGGTGATGTAAAACACACTTGACTGTGGACACTGACATCTGTGTTCCAGCAGCTTCTAATTCTTGGCAGATCTGCTTTTTGGTGCTTCTCGGTTGACTCTTCACCCTCCTGACCAATTTTCTCTCAGCAGCAGGTGATAGCTTGCATTTTCTTCCTGATTGTGGCAGGGATAAAACAGAGCCATGCACTTCATGCTTACAAACAGTTGTTTGCGCTGTTACTCTTGGGACCTGTGAATGCTTTGAAATGGCTCCAAGTGACTTTCCTGACTTGTTCAAGTCAATAATTCACTTTTTCAGATCTGTGCTGAGCTCCTTTGACTTTCTCATTGTAGCGTTTGTATCCAGTGAGCCCTGTTTAAATGACCTCAGAGAAGTCACCAGCTGTAGTCACTCATGATCACTCACAAGAAGTTAAGATGCCATGCTATGAAGCTCATTTCATTGACACAACTTTCTAAGTCACCAAAATTGCTAATTCATGTTGCTGTATGTATATTTTTGACTCAGCAGATTTGGTCACATTTTCAGTTGACCCATAATAAAGTCATAAAAGAACCAAACTTCATGAATGTGTTTTTGACAAAGAAGTATCTGTTCCAATCAGTCTATCAGGGAAAAATCAGAGTTGTAGAAATAACTGAGAGCCATGATATTATGTTCTTCACGTGTATGTAAACCTTTGACAACTGCACATATTTTGTCTGTGAAAATAAATGTATTGTCTTTCATAACAGTGTAAATATGTCACACCTTATTTTTTTCATTGTCATATTGCACTTTTTTGCCATCCTAAGAGATGGATTTAATGTTGCCTGCTCTTAATAAAGTTGTAAATTATCTGCACATACAGTTTGATGAATTCAAGCACTATATTAAGTCTTTCTGGGAACTTTTTTTGAGGTTTGAAAAATTTCAAACTTTTTTGACTTTTGGACATCTATATTGTGTGCATTTCTGTTTTGTCCCAAACCTATAATATGGCTTTTTGAGATTTTAAAATTATATATTTTTTGTAATTTTTCATCATATTATATATACTATGACTTTTTATAAGTCAATTTCATAAAATGGCATTCAGTTTTAAGTCTACTGGAATTCAGTTCCAAACTAATAGTTTCAAATTCAAATTATGCTATTCAGTTATTCAAATGCAATAATTCCAGTTAAACAACTCAAATTCAAATATCAATAATTTAATTTACACATATTTCTGTCTATAGAATAGCTAAAAATATTTTGCTCATCATATGAATTCAGCAGCTTCCTCCTTCCTGCTCCAGTCATGGAAGAACGACGGCACTGCGCTGCTGAATGGTTTGAACGGCTCAGTGGAGACACTAAATGTAAAATGCACTTTGTGTGAAGCTGAGGCAACAATTTTGAGTTTAGAAGTTAAACTACAGCGCTCATTAAATGGGTGTCAGCTGACTGCAGACCAGTCAACATCATGAAGACTCTGGGCTTCTCATTGTACAAACCATTCACAATGAATCTTTTGACTGTTGTAGTAAAAATGTAATTCCATACTTTTGGACATTTATCTCTCAACATGTCACGAGTGTCAGCAGAATCATGTCAACATGAATCAAACCTCTTTATTCTGCAATGGATCAGCTCAGCAGCAGCTGGACGTAGTAACAGAACAGGAGGTTTACAGGCACAGATAGTAGGGTACTGTCTGCATATATAAATACAAAATAAGGTCCATATTTCTTTATGATACGTGTCTTATTCATGAGAGAGAGAAATGTCGAACATAACTTGACATGGCACCATTAGGACACCAACACACTGACATGATGTGTTTGAGTTTATCAGTGAAAATGAAGGTGAAGAGACAAAGAAAAGGCATTCCTTAGTCTCATAATCATATCCTCCACGCTTTTCAATGACACAAGTGTAGTTTATGTTGCATGCGTGCAAATATTCTGGATTAAAAAAAAGTTAAAAGCGTTTTGTAGCCTCTCTACATAACACTGCCTGCTACAACTAAGTTGTGAGGACCAAGTTATAATATTAACATGAGCTGAATGATCATGGAAACCAGCGTGAAGTCATCTTTCTTTGCAGTCTGTCATTCGCTGCTTGTTTTTGTCATCTTCCTACTGTGAAAACACCTTCTACAGGTGAGCGTTAGTCCTCAGAGGTGAGGACCTCCACAGCCTCCAGGAGGTGCAGGGCCAGGCTGTACTGGGCGTGGTTCTCCGGCAGGATTTCAGTCAGACGGCCGACCAGTCTGCTGGTCTGGGTCAGGGGGACCAGGGGGCACCGCAGTTCACTGGGGTCCTGCAGTCCAAAAAAACCCAAAAAAACAGGGTTTACTTAGTTTTAGGGCTGTTGATGTGAACATGTTAATTTGTGCTCTACTGTACCGAAATTCGTTATTTGAAAATAAATTTGACAGCCCTAATATATATTTAAAAGCTGCTAAAATCAGATCGACACCACATTAGCTCTAATAAGTGCTGTGTTTATGAAAAGAGCATCTCCTTTTCCTTTTCGTCCATTTCACGTTACAAATTAATACGTCAGTGATGCTCTTTGGTGGATCATTGTTTGCTGAACGACAGGAGAAGCTTGGACAAATTAAAAGAAGATGGTTAATCTTAATTTTTTTTCAGCATGTTCAATCATTAGTGACAACTGCGTTGTTAGTTTCGTTGATTTTTTGAATGGAGTTCTGCAACGCCAATTAATCCCGTTAACAAGCTAATGTCCATTAGTTTAGATTTCTTAATTTTGCTATGTTGTAATGGTTATTTTGCATCATTATTTACAATAATATTGTAGAACTAAAATCATATGAGTTTTTATTGTAGTTTTCTAGTCCCTACTTTTTTAACATAAGGCTAAAGACATGTCTATTGTTTCAGTTCCATCTGGACCCATTTGTTCCTCGAGCATTCAAGCGTCTAGTAGTCGCTCCGTCCGTCCAACAGTGGCTAACACAAATGGATACCAAAAGGATGCAGATCATTACAAATAATAACAATAATCTCGATTTATATAGTCCCTTTCATACAGGGCCGTTGCTGGCCAATTGGGTGCCCTACTCACAAGTTTGTTTTGGTGCCCCCTGCAGGCTATACATACTTAGTTATATTAAGTTAGGACAAGAACCCCTTTTGGGAACCAAATGGAACCAAATGGGCTCAATTGGTTCTATTACAATGGATCAATCATCAATGCATCGCAACGCGTTTCATGTAAAACCGTCTAATTTAAATTAAAAAATTTTTTTTTATTAATTTTTTTTTGAGGGGGTGGGGGACCCATTATGATGCCCTTGCTGGACACCTGATGCCCTTCGCACAGTGCGTACTGTGCGTGTGCCTAGTGACGGCACTGCTTTCATATAAAATGAGTAGTCCAAAGTGCTTTAGAACAAAGTGAAGGATCCTCTCCAAGAGCTCTTAAATAAATAACTCTCCTAAGGAGTCCAAACTGAGGAGTGATTTCAGAAACTTCACAGAGCAGAGAATGAACGTTAACTTAGTCAGGTGTGAATGCACTGGTTCACACTGTGGTAGGTTCTGTCTTTTTTTTGAAAATCAATTCATGGGGAGTTTTTGTTCATTTCAGATTGTGTGACCTGTATAATATGCATCCTCTGTCTATCTCATTACTTTGCAAAAATCATACTGAGAGCTCTGTGAAACTGCTGCTAATATTTCTTTCAGTAGTCCATCAGCCCTTGCAGTCTTTATTTGGTGCAGCCAGTAGTGTCATTGATCTGAACATTTTTAGATCAGGTTAACAAAGTCGTTTAAGATTAACACAGGAGATAAAACTATAGATCAGACTTTTTTTTTTCTTCCACTTTGGAAGAAAGGACTTTTTTTTTTAGTTCTTCTTGAACTGAATGAATAAGGCTGGGTATATAAATGCACCTATAGGATGACACTGGTTTTGGAGCCTCACCATAGCCTTGAGCCAGGTGCACAGGGTGGGGGGCAGGCGGGCCAACAGCTCCATGGCGGCCTGCGTCTGGCACTGGCTGTGGAGCAGCGAGTAACTCAGCCTCTGGCCGGTAAGCACCAACAGCTGGGAGCCCAGCACATCCTTATCTTCCACCTCTAACATCACCTAGTGTGACAAGTCAGAGCACAGCGTTATGAGTTGACAAGCACATAAAGTAATAATGTCCCAAATACAAAGAAAAGCCAGCTCTCCCTTGCCTCCTCAGCCCGAAGGTCCAGGCCCTGGTTGTAAAGCTCGCAGACGAGGTGCCGTCTCAGGATGTCAGGGTAGACCTGCAGCAGAGAGCCCAGCTCCAGACACAGCGAGGGCCACCAGTCAGCTTTGGGACCACTGGAGGGTAGAGGAAGGGATCTTGCTCCAGGGCCTGAGCTGGAAGGATCATCTATAGCCTGCACCCAGCCGGTCAGCACCCGGAGGAGGAACTGAGCCAGAGCAGGACGGTGGGAAAACAACAGGGGTGAAGAATGAGACAACGACAAACTGTTTCAGTTTTCTTTTTTTCTTTTTTTTAAATCCACCTCTCACCTCTTGTCGTAACAAGACCAGGCCTGGGTCCATGTCTCCACTGGGCATCAACTGGATGGTTGTCAGATCTCTGAAGAAAGCGTTTTTACCCTGGAATGACACGGAAATCAATCTGGACTACACTGTTCAGTTCTGCTCTTTTACAGGGGTGTTTCCACAGATATGAGTGTCAATGTTTACATTCCCAGTATTAATCCCCGTTGTAAATCCATATTCATATTTGTATATAAGGCAATTTTTTATATATTTATTTTATGCTTATTTTTACACTTTTTTGTATTTAAGTTCTAAGATTTATAGACTTATTTTCTTACTTATTTCTCATTTTTATACCTATTTTATCCTTGTGCACTGAAAAGAGAAGCTCCACAATGCGTTGTACAAGTGACACACACATATATATATATACATACACACACACACATATATATATATATGTATATATATATATATATATATATATATATACATATGTATACATATGTATATATGTATACATATATATGTATACATATATACATATGTATACATATGTATATATATATACATATATATATATATACATATATATATATATATATATATATATATATATATATATATATATATATATAATATTTCTGTCTCCTCACCTTGCTGTCAAACAGGCTGAGCGGTTTGACCTTCAGACTGAAGGTCATAGCAGCATGTAGCAGGGAGGCTAGCAGGCAGTGGTGTTGAACCAGGGGGAAGTGGACGCCTCTCTGGTCCAGAGCGAGCTCAGCTAGTGAGGCGGGGCCCTCAGTCCCACACCACACCTCCTCTACAGACAGCTCTGGAGGAGAAACCTCCTCCACCGCAGAGTCAGCCTGAAAGTGTGACAGAAGAGACGGTGAGGAGAAAGTCTCCATGGTTCATTCACATTATGATCACACTGAAGTGCACAACACATCTCATGCACACGTTTCCAGTCAAGTTCAAGTTCAATACATGCACATATGAGCAGGATTTGTGACATCACAGCTTATTTGCGAGCCAGTCGTGGGCCAGTATGCAACTTACACAGAGGTGAAGTGAAACCCTCTGTGCACATGCACAGACTTTTCAGTGAACAGTTACACTTTAGAGATGAACAACATTTGCATATATTCTTGATTTAATTTACCCTTGTGTTGATTTATAGTCAAAAATGACCCAGTCACTATATAAAAGCAGCAGAGAAAAGCAACTAAATTAAACTTTTTTTGTATTTTGTGGCTGAATTGTACAGTATATAAGAATATATCAGAGTTGTTTCCCTTCAAGAACATTTCTTTGGCCATACAAGTATGTCTTGCTAAAAACAATAATGTAGGAGAAGTAAACAGGATGTTAATACAGCACAGGGGTTGACAAGGTGACTGAACTATTCTGTGGAGGAACCATGTCCGACAAGTTCTTACTGCAAGCAGCAAACTAAGCTAGAGAGCTAGCTAACATCCAGTGCACATGAAGTATCGGTGTGGTTAGTAGTAGTGGCAGTGATGAGCTTCTCCATGCTTGTTTCTGCTGGACTGTCTACTTACATAGTAATCTATAAAAGACATAGGGCTCTGACTTTTAACCAATACTCCAGTCACCTCCATGAGGATCTGCAGCAGCTGGACACAGCAGCCCAAGAAAGATGTCACGGCTTTGTCTCCCATCCCAACATCCTGCACACATAAACACATCCTCAATATATGCATCTTAATACTTTAACTGCAATACTTAACATGATCAAATCCATGTGTGCTCACCCGTCGACATAAGCGATCTTTGGGTGCTTTCCCCACCTGGGAAAAGAAAGTCAAAACACTTTATATCCTGCCTCAGAAGCACAGTCACACTGTATGCGCATGACTTACCTTCTCCATCAAGAAGGCTGCTGCTGAGAAACGCTTGACAATGAACGTACTCCACATCATAGCAGAAATACCTGCGAGGAAGACGACCAGTGAGGCACTGCGGCGGTCATTTACAGAGTAGGAACATCACATCACTTTTGGGTAATCAAGTACTTTCACTCAAGATATTTCACGGAATTAGCAAAAAAAAAAAAAAAAAAAAACCTTACCTAGTTGGATGTGTGGACTGGAGACCAGCTTCAGATGTTCCACAGCCCACCATAAGTATCGTCCCTCCTAGGAAGAAAAGCACATCCAGATGTTCAGAGCAAAGATGCATGTTCCTTAAATTTATGAAAAACCTCTCTTCCTCCCTTTGGTGAAACTATATTGTTGCACTACAGAATAACATACATCATATGAGTCAGAGATAAACAGATGTTTTGTGGAAGTGTGAATGAGCGAACCTCGGGGTCTTTGTTCCACTGCACCACGTATTCCCAGCAGCAGTGAGCGAAGAGCAAATCAGGTGAGAGGGAGTGTGGGAAGCGCTGACACACTGCCACCAACAGCTCTGGAAACACAGTGGACAGTGTCAGGTTTGGCTTTGATTAGAGCTTTTGACATCATGAACAAGTAAATCTCTTCATTATGACAGCCGTGAAATTAAATCTCCAAACTCATGCACATCAAAGGCCAACACTGTTTATCACTCCGTAGTCCTGACCTTCTGTCCTCTCCATGTCCTCTTCCTGCTCCTTCCCTTCTTCTCTCAGCTTCTGCTCGAGTTTTTCATCTGCCTCTTTATCTTCTCTCTTCAGGAGGATTTCCTTCAGTCGCTCAGGGGCCAAGTTGTGCCTGAACACCCACTTAGAGATGCTGTCGGCAATGCCACCTTTACAGACAGAAGAATATCTATTTTATGTAGCCACAACCACAATATGGATATTGAAAGGAAGACGTGAAAGAAAAATAAAGACAGCAGGATGGAAATAAAACACAGAGAGGCAGAAAAGCTAACAAAGTAGTGAAGCTGTCTTTCTTTATGAGAGCCTTTCTGCCTCTGTATACAGTTTAAACATCCCTGAGGATATTCTTCTTTACGTCCTACCTGTGCCTCCCTCCAGCAGCGTTTTGATGGAACACTGTGCTGCAGCGCCCCCTGCTGCTCCCTGAGGAGGAGGCACTAACAGCAGAGTCTGCAGCACCAGCACATCCTCCAGCTGGCGAACACACACCACCCACTGCTCCAGCTCTAGAGACACCGCCTCCCACTCAGACTGCAGCTGTCACACAAAAACAACATAAAACGGGCTGAGTGGTTGATGTTACTCCTAGAAGTACATTGTAGTAGTGCTGTATGTCTTTGAAACTCAAGCATTTATTTCTCTGTTAAACAGTTACACTGCCTGATTAGTGCACTCATATGTCTACATCTGTGTGTGCAGCAGACTACCCTACCTTGCTGTCAGCCCGGCTCGTGATGCTAGCCTTAGCGGCACGGTGAGCAACGAAGGCAGCCAGCAGGGCAGCAGCAGCATTGTGGGACTGACTGCACGTACATCGAACTTGTTGCCACCAGGGAGAGATAGACTGGGGGTCCCATGACTCCTCGACTGCACCTAAAGAGATTCAAAGGAAGAAGAAGTGGTGACCGTCTTCTCATCAGTGCAGACTAGACTCAAGCACATACAGTCATCTTCAAAAGTTTACATACACTTGTAAAGAACATAATGTCATGGCTCTCTTGAGTTCCCAGTTATTTCTACAACTCTGATTTTTCTCTGATAGACTGATTGGAACAGATACTTCTTTGTCACAGAAAATATTCATGAAGTTTGGTTCTTTTATGACTTTATTATGGGTCAACTGAAAATGTGACCAAATCTGCTGGGTCAAAATCTGAGTTGTAGAAATAACTGGAAACTCAAGAGAGCCATGACATTACGTTCTTTACAAGTGTATGTAAACTTTTGACCATGGCTGTACCTTTCATGTTGCTGAGGAAGATGAGGAGTGTGTGCAGATTTCTGACGGTTTCTTCTGGTTTCTGAAGCACCTCCTTCTCTCGTTGTAACCACACACTTAGCAACAGGGACTGACAGAGAGAGGACCAGGTGACTTTTAAATATGAATATAAAAGAGCAGAAACTGTATTATTACATTTGTCCACATATTTATCTTACCAACAGCTGCTGTGGACTGATGCCAGCCTGCTGCAGAGTGTCACACACTTTATGGAGTGGGCTCTTTCCACACAAACAACCCCAGAACATAAAGTTCCCTGTGAAAGACGCAAGAGCAGAGATTTTAATGTGTACTCACTCTATTCTGAGGTTATTAGGACTTTTTTTCTCAAAAAGGCCATTTGAGGTTTTCTGCTCTACAACCCTCACTGTTGATCCCACCTGTTCTTTGTTTAAAACACAGACAAACAGCTAGAATTCCTGCTGTAAAACAGACAATGCCAGTATCATGTCCAAATTACATTTTATAGACATTTTTACAACATAGACATTCCTGTTTCAAAATTCCATATTCATTTATCAATTAATTTGACAAATGTCACACTGAGATTAACAAAATGCTGCAATCATTTCTGATTCTTTGTAGCTGTGGAAAGGTGAAGACATGTTTGTTACCATACCTAGTTGATTCCATTCTGTTTCAGTGCCACGGATTATCCTCAACTCCTCGTCCTCTGTGTGCTCCATCTGGAAGAGAAAGGCTTGAGCAGGCATCGGTGAATCAGGGGAGTCCTGGGCGAAGGAAACGCTGGGTCTGGAGGTGAGCTGGGCGTAGCGTTGCAAGGTGGGACCAACACGGGACAGTTCGTCCTCTATGCCTTCGAGGGCGTCCTGCTGGGTGGGGAGAACACCTTTATCATAATCATGAGTAATAATAATAATAACAGCAGCAACCCTGTCCTAACTTTAGTTATCCTTTGTCATAGTATGCAGGAGGACTGTCAGCAAGCTTTCTGCATGTATGTATCCTCTCACATTTTCAGAGCAGGCCTCTGTGTCTGCAGCAGAGTGCAGCTGCTTGATGTCCGAGTAGAGCCGAAGCATTTTCAGCTGTGAAGAGCAGAGCTGAAGTAATGCTGTATCCACTCCCTCTGGGTCTGTAATGCAGAAATACACAACCATGAATAAAGATTAAAATTATAGCATGTTACAACAGCTGGAAAACTACGTGGAAACCAGTTCATGACAGTTTGGATATTATATTTTGTACATACACGTTTCTCGATTATAAACTGACTCTTTACCTTGTTGTTTCAGATTGTCATATAAGGCCGATGTGACGTTAGTAAGACATGAGACAGGAACATTCTTATTTGACAGCAGGGACTCCAAAGCCTAAAAGGAAGTGTGGAGACTGGAGTTAAAGAGTAAAACATTTGACTGTCACCACAAGAATAATTCTGCATGGTATCTGTGTTCCTACCTGCTTCTTAACGGCAGGGTGTTTGATATCCAGCAGCACATTTTTGGCTTCGCTTTCCAAAATACCTGAATAGAAAGGAAAAGTAAGCACACAGAAAGACAGATTCAAACCTCTAACATCTCAAACACTTCTATTTACTTCTCCTTCATAACTTCTATCTCTTACCTGGCTCCACCTCTCTGCTTCGTAGAATGGTAGTCAGCCTCTTTAACAGGTGCATATCTTTGGCTCGCTCACTCTTCTTGTCACTAAAAGGGGGAACAGTATTTGGATTTATTTCTAGCAGCCTTCGTTGAAAGGTCGTCCTCAACAAGACAAGAAGGGGGACAGATTGGTGACAAGGTATCATGCTTGAAGGTTTTGGTTGCAAAAGTAAACCACAGTCCAGATGTTGTGAATGACCTTGTCTTTAAATTCTTTAGCAGGATTTTGTTGAGTAAACTGAGCAGAAAAGGGTATGCAATACATATACTGCATTCCTGGTCCATACAGGTCTGTATTTATATATATACTCTATATATAAAGATATAAAGATCCTATAAACCTGATAGGTGAGAGTAAATATTTGCTACAAGAAACACTATTAATAGTTTTGGAAACCTTGAAGTCAGTTACTGCTGCTAGTCATATGGAACATCAACATGCAACTTGGTTAAACCATACAAGAGAACACAAAAGACGTTTGTGTTTGTGTGTGTTTTCCTGTCTGTGCTAACCTGAGGGCCAGGTGGAAGGGGATGTTCACTGTCCTCAGTGCTCCTGTGATGGGATCCAGCAGGCAGACCTGCTGGGTGTGGATCTGCCAGCCCTGACTGGTCACACTGTTCACCCCCATCAGACGGTAGCCAGCATACAGCAACCTAGGCAAACACACACATAGACACACATATCAGTATTTTACATGTATTTTAGTGTGTGCTATTCCCCAGTTTGTTCTTGAGTGTCTGACTGTAATGTATATGCCTGGCTATATATGAAAATGCCTATCTGTAGGTCTATATTTTTAGAGGGCATTGTTCATACCTGCAGTCTTTGCCAACATTAAAGGCTCCAACTCGAGGCCCCTGCTGCATCGCCCACACCTCCAGGATTCCCCTGCGAGGTGCGTAGATGACCAGGAACAGAGCGTGGCGTCTGGGAAGGGAGGCAGAGGGAGAGAACTCCCGATCGCCTCGCTCCTCTGGAACCTGCAGCCAACCCAGCTGAGCGTCCCGGTAACCTGCAGTCCATTGAAATTAACAATGATAATGAATAGTCATACTTACACTACAGGGACACACTAAATATTTTGAATTTAACGAGCTTCCTTCTCTCTAATATAATGGAACTGCATGGTTTCTTTCCAGAAATCATCATCATCTTGCTGTGACCAGTTTCATATGGGAATTATTTATTTCTATCAAGCTACACCCTCCAACTGAATCAACACACAGAAGGAAGCATGTACCCACTTTCAATACTGCTAGCTCATCTAGCATCACTAAGCTAGCTAACATTACAGCTCAGCCAAAAGAAAAGAGTTCCCACATGAAACTGCTCACAACGAAGTCAAGAGAAATGGAACATAAATTATTAACCATGTTTAAACCTAACCCTTAACCAACTACATTACACATAGTCCTTGGTCTTTTCGCTCTACTTTCTCCTCACCTTTCCACATGCGGACTGCAATACCCCTGGCTAAGTCCAGCAGTGTGACTCGACCAAAGTCATCCGTGACTCCAGCCAGTGTGTTGCAGGGGGACAGACAGATGGACTCGCCGTGGCGACGAGAGTCTGGTAGACCAAATCTGGGCGGAAGAGGACAGATTTAAGAGAAAGGAGAACAGAGAGACATCAAGAAGATGCCAACATGATCAGGACTGATACCTTATCCCCAGAGGCGTGGCAGGCTCCACCTTGGGCTTATGTTTCTGAACAGCCTCCTCTTCATTCTTGTGCTTGTTCCAACCTAACCATCCACTGGGAAAAACAGCAAGAGAGAGTGATGACATTATGGAAAGTCAGAAGAAGAGTAAAAGAAAATGTTAGAGATGACTGACAAGATACACAAGAAGGAGTTTATTCAAACCAGAGTTAAACAGACTAAAAGCTGCCTTGTGAAAGCGCCCCTTAATTGTTATATGTTTCAGGAAATTTAAGATAAATTATCGTGGTGTAGGTTATCCTGTATATGCACAAATGGAAGATTGGTTTTACGTACCTGGCAGCACTGAAGAGGGCTGAGGTGAGTTTACTGGCCACAGCTAGAGCCACGTGAGAGAGGAGAGGCTGGGAGCTTCCCTACAGACAGATAGACAGCTGAATATATAGCTGAATAGATAAACAATACTTAGTAGAGACAGGCTTCAGTTAAGCTGCCTGTACAGTTATTCAATTGGAAATCTCTGTCACTCACCTCCACAGCATAGTAAAAGCCTGTGTATGGACCTCCTCCCACAGTGACATACTGGCTCATGGCGGGGGGGCTTCCTTTGACTGAAGCATTAAAGCCCCCCAGGATAGAAGCGTTCTTCATCTGGTCAAACACACACAGCGTCATGATGCCTAACAGCAGGCGAGATGGAGAGAGAGCAGGGATGAGCAGGGATGTTAGGACTCAATCTACCTCCTGAGCTAAAGCCATACTGTCATTATAAATAATCTCTTTTACTTCTTATTCATTAGAAAGCAAACATCTTAAGGCTGGAATATACTTCTCCGACTGCATAATACATTATCTTAGAATGTAAATACAAAATAAGTGTAAAAGTTGCATTATATACAAAAATAATTATGAATATGAATTTACAACAAGAAAAAATACTGAATATATAAACAGGAAAAGTACAAATGTATTGCACTGGATGTTAGACTGTGTACAGAATAAACTAATTATATTGCACCGGGTGTTTAATAGAACAGCAGCAGTGACTGTTGGAGGCGTTTAATAAACAAGTTCAGTGCAGATACATTCCTTTCTTTTTTGAGTCTGTTTGCTCACGCAAAATGAAACACGATTTATAGATTAAAAATGAATGATATTTAATCGTGATTAATTGAAATTAATCCACAACAACCTGTGATTAATCTGACTTAAAATTTTAATTGTTTGACAACTCAAGTTAAAATGCATAAAGATTAGGTGACACTAACTGTATAAATATTATATGATTTGTAGAGTGAGGTTCCGGTGGCCAGTGCTTCCGTGGGATTGTTTGACTCATGTGATCCAAAAATTTCCAATAACTGGAGCGTTGTCAAAGCCAGAAGACTGAATTGATCTTTTTATCTGACAGAATATTCTGGTAGATTTGTTGATGTTTAACTTTTCCAAAACAAAATGCCCATTTTCATTTACTTTTTGGCAAAACAAAAGGCAAAAAAAAAGAATAAAACTCTTGAAAACAAAGAGTCTCTTACCCACACTACTGTGGTCAACAACGTTGTCCATGTCCTGCAGACCCCACTTCTTATAGGCCAGGGGTGGAGGCTGGATCACATCACTACCTGCTGCAGTCGCTGGATGGAAAACACACAGCTGGTCATTTGTTTACCACATTATTGACAAGTGATATCATAATCTACAGGAAGCAGGCAGGTCCGCACATACAGCCACATTTAAAACTGGAGCACTGTGCTTTGAGAGAGACAAGAATTGATTTAAGCTAAAAAGCACACTGATGAGAAGACACCCATACAGCACTAGAGGAAGCTCAGAGAATCAGTGAAGCTTGGCTGCAGACTTTCTACAGACTGTATGAGGGTGAGTGTGGCAGTGGTAGCTTTGTCTCCTCAGTACCTGAATGTCTCACGGCAAACTCTATCCACCATGACAGCAAGTTAAGGACACATCACTGATTAGCAAACTATGAAAACACTTTTAACTTGATGCTTCACAATGAACACTCAAACCCTACAACATATATGACACAGAAACAGACATATGTATATACACACAGACACAAACTCCACACACTCACACAAGCAGCAGTACCTCTTGCCACCTGGTTCCTACAGGCACGAAGAGACTGAAAGAGGCTGAAGCCATCGATGGTAACCAAAGCAGCAGGGTAGAGGATACTCAACTCTTCATGCTGGCAGAGGATGATATCAATCATTAAAAAAAATAATTTACTAAATGGACATCATGCTCTACTGGAGAACGACAGACTGGGAGCATAAAGTTATGTTTATACCATTCACTGAGGAAATAAATTAAGCGAGAAGTAGGCTCATTTTTTTTCATAGTCGCACCATGTTAGCTGAGTACAGGTGTAAAACACTTCAGAGGTTGCTGGCTGTCGTACACTCAATAATACGGTTAAAGGAACTGTTCAACATTTGCTGTTCGGTAAATGGAACCGGCAATCACTACACAGTTATCATTTCTTTTTTTTTGGTGCTAAGCTACCTCACTGCTGGCTTTAATTTCCGTATTTCTTGTGCAGATACTATATATATTCACATCCATCCATTTTCTACCGCTTATCCTCATAGCGTAATTGGGGGATGGAGCCTATACCCGCTGTCTTACGGCGAGAGGCAGGGTACACCCTGGACAAGTCGCCACCTCATTGCAGGACACAGAGACAGACAACCACTCACACTCACATTCACACCTACGGTCAGTTTAAATTAGCCAGTTAACCTAAACCCCATGCATGTTTTTGGATGGTGGGAAGAAGGTGGAGTACCCGGAGAGAACCCACACAGACACGGGGAGAACATGCAAACTCCACACAGAAAGGCCCCGGGTAGTGAATCTGGTACCTTCTCCCTATTCACTTCTAACTCAAAGCATATACTTTGCAAAATGTCAAACTATTCCTTTGAAATTCAAGCATAACTTTCATATATGATGTGTTACCTGCTCAGTTACTCCAGGATGACGAGGGATCTCATATGTGCGACATTTGAGCCTCAACACTGGGTCCTCATGAAGCAGCTGTGCGAGGAGGAGAACCCCGTTCTGACAAGAAACAAGCAGAGTTACATTCAATACGTCATTGTTTTCCTTAATAAAAAGGAAGATGGGATTGTTACCTCCGTGTAGAAGCGGACATAGCCAGAAGTGAAACCCACGACAACACATGTCCAGTCAGGCCGCCCCGTGGAGCTCCTACACACATATATACATATTCTGTCATGTAAACATACACAAAATCACTTTATATCTCTATTTCCTACATGAGTAATTCACTACCTCTTCTGGCTTGCCAGTGGTATACAGATAGAGCTGCTCACACAATCTCTGTGAAACGAAAACAAAAACAAAGAATAAGTTGTTCACTGAACCTGAGAAGAAGCATTAAATTTGTTTTCCCACTGTCAAAACAGTTTTCCTTGTCCTTCTGAAGTTCATTCCTGGCTAGAAGTGTATTTCCTTTTATTATCCAATATAATGCAATTTTCCTTAACCACCTGTCCTTAGATATAATGCAAAAACCATCTACTGTTGTAATTTTTATTCCTTCTTCTTCTTATCATTTATCGTATTTGACACTTTACCCTTCATCAGTGCTGAGGGTTCCCGTCCAAGACACAGCCAGGGTCATCTCCTCTCTGCCGCCGTCATCTGTTCGCCACTTTGCTGTAAGAATCAATTAACTTTAACAGCAGTGTCTAACTCCTCTGTGTTCTTAGAGATTACTGTGTATTTCAGGGTTGTGTTGGTGTAAAACTTTTCAAACCGGTTAGAGCAGTATCAAGTCAAATAATGACAAACCAGGACACATTTCACCACTAGGCATTAGGGAGTGGGGGAAGAAAAGGTATTGAATTGCGATGACTTGCATGGCAATAACATATTTATACACAGACATCAAAAATCAACCTTTTTTTATATAAACTATCAACCTCTTACCAATCCACCGGCCACTTTATGAAGTTTCAGCAGCCCAAGCCTTAAAACTAGAGTGAATGTATTGGTATCATATGAAATTCGAAAAAACAAAAAAAAAAACAAAAAACAGATTAATACTGATACATGCTGTGTTAGCTTGTCAGGGGAAAAACCCACGTAACGCTCCAAAGTTACGCTGCATGCGAATTTTGGTGAGGAAAAAATTGCCATGATCATTTTCCAAGGGGTCCCTTTACCTCTGACCTCATTATTTTAATCACACTGTCATACTGCACATTACTGAGAGATATATGTTGGATTTAGCACTGTGACATCATCTGCACAAGCCGCTAATACAGGCTACTTTTTAATTTACCAGAACATGTCATGACACAGTAACATATAGTGATAAATGCTGGTTCAGCAGGTTTGAATATATTTGAATATCTGACCTGAGAGAAAAACAGCCTTCTGTTCTCGGGCCACGACTAGCAGATCAGAACAGGGCGACAGAGACACGACACAATCCTGCAGCCAGGGTGCCCTCTGCCCTGTGGTCTCCTCCTCCACCTGCAGGGCAAACAGGAAAGTCAGGAACAGCATATTAAGTCAGCCAGAGTTACCACTGTCTGGAAATGAAGACTTCCGTTCATTAGATATTGTATGCTCCTGTTCAATATGCACTAACATTTTTAAACATAACAGCTATTTACAGTAGCTTTAACAAATGATTTGAAAATGTAAGGTAAATTTTGTAATATTTCTTTAAACAAATGATGAAATATAATTCCTTTATGTTGTCTTTTGTTGGCACCTGACAATCTGCTGTTGAATACTATAGGGAGAAATAACAATGTGAGAATTGAAACTGACACAAAAGGACAGACCGTTGTCGCAGAACAGGCTGCCTCATCTTTGCTTTCACCAGCATCCCATGCTGACTCCCAGTCAGAGGTGTCCCAGGACAGCTCATTATCTGTTAAGGAAAAGAGGAACAATTAAGAACAATGGGTATTAATTTGTGACAGCATGCTGTTTACCGTAACACACCCAGGCCCCTGCTGACACATTTCTGGTAGCAAAGTCAAAAAGAATCACGAATAACAGTCAAAATATACTAATGTATCTGATATAGATGGTTTGAAATCACAGGTTAATGTTACAGCAGCTGTGCATGAAACAGTAATAAGGATAATGGTAGTCTACCAATTAGAGAAGGGTAGGATTGGTAAAAGTTGTGCTACATGGAAAAAACCTAAAAACATTTAAGAGTGTGTGGAAGACAAAGTGACAGAGGGAGGGAGCAAAATCCAGGATGCAATCCCATTGCCATAGACATTTATAATGCATTATACTGTTCTGTACCTTGCAAATGGGTTGATGTCACTGCACTACAAGACAGAGAGGCGATAACACAAGCTGTATGTTAAAACGCATCAACATGAAATGAAGACTTGAAGCAACTGAGCACAAACACCCTTTCTATGTGCATGATGTGTTCTCCTATGTCCAGCATCCTGCAGTGATGTGTTCAGGTGCGTCATGTGGGATGACTCATAGCTTAAAGGCAGACCTCCTTTCCTTTCAATGGATGAGCACAGATGACGCTCAAGTCATTTGCTTTCTTTACGACAGTCAGGCCATTAGACATTATTTTCACTACATGAATTCATATAAGATGCTTTTTCTTCTCAGAATCTAGTTTATTTTGTATTGCACTGAAAACAAATATTGAATAAAATCACCCTACTGTGCAATAAGAGTGCTATTGATTGATTGATTTATGGCAACCAATATTATAAATAAGCAGGTGTAGTGGTTACCACTGTCGCCTCACAGCAAGAAGGTAACGGGTTTGATTCCCGGCCCAGGGCCTTTCTGTGTGGAGTTTGCATGTGGGTTCTCTCCAGGTACTCCGGCTTCCTCCCACCATCCAAAAACATGGATGGGGATCAGGTTAATTGGCGAATTGAAATTGATCGTAGGTGTGAATGTGAGTGTGAGTGGGTGTCGGTCTCTATGTGCCCTGCGATATACTGGCGACTTTTCCAGGGTGTCCCCTGCCTCTCGCCCTAAGACAGCTGGGATGGGATGGGATAGGCTCCGGCTCCGCCCCCCATATTTCATGGATGGATGGAATATTATCAATAATATTTAACACATAACCTGTAACCAGTAATGTAACCCGACCCACACTCACTTTGCAACCTTTAGCCACCATGCTTTAACATTATTTACCTATTAGGTTAATTATCAGTTTGCTACTTTGTTTAACTTAGTGTTCCAACTGTTAACTGCACTGTTCACTTCACTTTACACAGTTTACTCTAACACTTATGTGCTGTAACGTTAGCATAGCATACGTGCATCTGCCCCGTCTTTATGTAAACTTACCTGTTTTTTCTTTCTCCTCCGATGGCTCGGTTTTCTGGCTCTGGAACAAATAGTCCCGAACCGTTTTGAGCTCTTGGAGCCGACAAAACTCCAATAAGATGCAGGACATCTCTTTCCCGTCCCGTCAAACAGACAGGGGAATCAACCAGTTAGCTCGCTTGCTAACTGTCCAGTTGTGGAAAAGCAACGTTAGCTTAGCAGTTTGAGTCCTTTTGCAAGTCCTGCTGCCGTGTTAACTTGATGACAGCGTGTTCACAAAGACAATATCACTGGCTTGTCTTTAACTAACCCCGAAATAAATATTAACAAAAGCCTGGCATCGTTATTTGCCCCCAAAATGTGCAGTTTTCCTCCGTACTCCTAGTGTGCTGACGACACATCGCTAGCATAATAACAAGGGTACTTCCGGGTTAGAGCTCTTCTTCTTCGTTTTCTTTAATGGCAGGTTGCATTTGAGTTCAATCGACATTTTCAAAATAAAATAAGCATAATTCATTTGTTTACAAATGAAAATTAAAATACATCACAAAAATATAAAGCTTTCATCGTGAATACATTTTTTTACACCTAGAGTGCATGATTTATTGGTGTCTGAGAAATTTATGAGTATGTTTTTTCACCAGAGGGCAGTAGAGAAACATTTTTTCAGGTGGCTTGCTGGATATTTTGCCTCTCCCGCCTCCCAGCTCTCACACATAAACTCCAGTCCTCAACTCATACCAGACTATAATAACAGTTTTTCCATTGAAATTTGTGCATTTTTTCTAAATACAAGCTGCAGTCATTTAAGTTTTCTGGTCGCTAGATTAGAAAAAAAAACAGATATGATCTCATTTCCTATCATTCCTTGTGTTTATATGTTAATTTTATGCATTTTCATATATTACATGACATATATTTACTGTACGGGTACAGTAATGTAGGTTAATGAAGTAGGATGAAATCAAGTAGCTTTTTTAAAACAACTAAGCAATTGATTTTATGCTCTCATTACACAAGTGCACCATAAAATATAGACCAGCACTGCACAGAAAGAGGTTTGCATACATAATTAAGCTACAAATCTTGTTCTCTAAAATGCTGTGCATCAATTTGTTGTATTTTCCCAGGAGTTGCATGTTGTTGTGTTTTGAGTTTGCTTTGTATTTTGATCTTTTGGAGAAACTGAGAAATCTGGACCTCATCCTTCTTCTTCAGTGTTCTCAATGCATAGTATGACTGGTGAACATAAGGTAAAAGAAAATGGCTCATTTGGCAAGAATGCCAGTGCTTTTCACTTCTAGGGACTGACATAAAAACCTGACAATTCCCAAACTAGATACAGTAGAATATTTTTTAGGGTTATTTTGAATGTACCAAAAAAAGCAAGTATTAAAAATGAAAAGTTTTAAGGGACAGTTGTTTTAAGTCATCCTACTTAACGGCCAGAGGTCAAGGTTACAACTTTATTTCCTAAGTGAACACAGTGTGTTGAACATAGGTGTTAGTGGCATTGTTCCACACTGCTTAGTGTCTTTTTCCCATCATTTCCTACAATCTAAAAAAGAAATGGGCATTTTGCCAATGTACTTTCTGCATCCACACCACTCACACAAACCTACAGTGCACACACAAATACAAACGCACCTCTTGGGGGTGCCCAAAAGTTTCCGGTCCGGAAGGCCGGACACAGAAACTCAGGAAACAATTGGGTGTCAGAGAGGTTATGGGCCATTGCTTATTGAGCTGTGGTTGCGTTGGCTGTTTTACCGTCCACAGAAACAACTCTCCATCTGGTTCCCCCTCTTCCTTTGTTGACAAGGAAGTGTGCTGGCATCAGGATGAATGTGTTGTTGATGCACAAAGAGGGATGGCATTGATTTATTTAGACACAAGTCACTCTCACAAGACCTTGGAGGCACTTTGAGGATTGTTTTATTGTTACTTGATGTACGTCATGTGACGCCATTTAGATTCATATGGTGGGATTATAATAAATTAAAGGCAGAGTGCGGAATATTTAGGCAGTATTTAGCAATGAGGTTGCACATGGCAACCAATTGAAACTTCTCTCATGTGCCAATTTACAATATTCCTTTAAATTAAAAAAGAATTGTTTCTTTTATTGGCAATAGAGAGACACAATAAGGTTAACGCTATGTGGTTGCTGTATGATCTGACTTAAAGTGTGTTTGCCAACCAGTCTTGAATGCTGCCCTGCTGTAATCTCTTCACAAGTACACTCCACATCTGGGAAACACAAACTCTGAAGGAAGTAGTGCAGTGTGAAAGACGAAGGCCAGCAGGCTGGCTGATTTCATGACTCCTTGCATGACGTGATTCTCCAGATGAAGTGTACATACGGTGGAAACACACCCAACACAGTCTGACGACCTACGGGGTCACTGAGAGTACAGTATTACACCTGCAGAAGGGATTAGACGTTTGAATGTGAAACTGATAAAAACATAGCATGAATAAAATTTTAAACACATTCAAAGTAGTTTTGACCATAATATGACAAGAAAATGTGTTTGCTTTAGCCCATAGCGGCTGGCTGTTATGCCATTTAACGTATCTGTGTAAAATTTCAGAAGCTCATCACACCAAGGGTTCATTTTCTGCTCTAGTTTTTCATCTGGTGCAAACCATAGCCCCCTTACATTCCTACATGTAAACATTACTGATTTATCTTACTATTTTATATAACAAGTGTTTAGTTAAGGGCTGCTAAGAAGGGCACATTATGTCCACTACCACTATAAACCATAAAATTCAATCAAAGTCTTGAGGGAAGTGAAAAGCTTGCACTGAAATTGTTCTAATTTTGCTCATGACCCACTTTGCAATATGCATCTTATGTGAGTCTTTTCTTTAAATGTTGCAAATAGCATGTCCAGATGTTTTAAAACTATTATGTGTGTTAAGACAGTTATATAGAGCCAAAGATCAAATGGTCATGTGGTAACTCTTTTATGAAAAATAAAATCTGTTATCTGAACAAACTATTTCTAGGTGTTCAGTAACTATATGCAAGCAGTTTATGTTTCAGAGAATTTATTTTTGCAATGTTTTAGTGTGGTTTTGGTGCGAGTTTCCAGATCAGTAGGCTAGAAATCAACAAAAAGGAGGCATTTTGTCTGAGCTGAACAAGCATCTCCTGATCTCTTGTCCTCATCTAATCTTGTTCTGAAATCCCCTAACAGTACAAAACCATCGCTGCTGACGTGGTAAAATTTATGAAGCTTAAGTGCTGCGAAAACTGAAGACACAAGACTCTCTGATCCCTACCTGACGTTACAGCAAAATGAGCACGAGGTCATTCACAAGTTTGAGCACTTAATATTCTGAAGTTCCTCTTTCTGAATCATCCCTTTGAGTCCGATCACAGAGAGTTTCACTGTCCTGGTGCATCTCCCGAATTGTAAGCGGGGATTTGTTTTTGATGCCAATATGAGCTTTGCACGCCCCTTTTCCACAGTAGGACAGTGACGTTTGCACATATTAGTGCATTTCTAGCACGTCCTGTTAGTCGTTTGACTGATCCTTGCAGAACAGGAATAATATAAAATTTGTTTCAAAGTTGTTTGACTTTTTTCAGATGACTGTCTTTCTTTTGATTAAAACTTTCAAAGGAATATCATGTTGCCCATGAACTCACATCATGATTAAAGGCCCTGAAAATCTATTTTTGAGGTCCTAGATGAACATTAAGCTAGCTGCCAAAATTCAATCGTTTTTTTTTATATATATAAATTAAAAGATTCCTTCTTACTGGTTAGAAGTGGGGTATGAAGCTTCATGGTTACTGCACAGCCCTGCAGCGAACCCAGTTTGAGTCCAACAGTGGAGCCTTTGTTGGATATCTTACCCCTCTCTATGTTTAATATTTAAATCAGATTATGTTAAGAGCTGGTGGCTTGTTTGCTTCTGGCTACTGTCAAATCAAATCTGAACCTTCTTCTTGTGATGGAGCAGAGATTGAATGTTAAACTTAAAGGTTAAAGGTCAAAAAATCGACTTTGATTGTGTTTACTTAGTCATGAAGCAGCAATAACAGATTTTTTGACCACTTGAGGGCAGCGAAGACCGAATATGGTACATGTATATGGTATTCTGAAAATAATCATCTGTCTTCACAGGAAACACCTTGGTTAGGTTTAGGAAAAGATTGTGCAGAAGTGACATCACTTAAATATGGAGGTAACTTGACAAAAAAATCAACATTAACTCTTGGATAAAACTCTATTTTAGCTCAGTTTTTGGTCTCTGCCAACTTGACATCTGGGTTTTGGCTGCCAAATGCTTCAGTGTGTTCACCAGCTGTGTCTGCCATGATTGAATCTCTTAAAATTTTTTAATGTTTAATGTCACAAGTCTGACTGCAGACTTTTATTGCATCTCATGACTCTCTAGCTTTGATGAAAGCACAAAAAATATTTGGGATGATTTCGCAATAATGTTCTTGGTATCCATTATAATTTATCTGTACGTCCTGGATCACACTTGGGAGTGAGGAACTTGAAGACATGAAAGAGGGGTGATGACTGCTGTGCCTGGAATCCCACAGTAACAGGAGACGCTCTGGTTTCCACCAGACTCAGCATATTTTCCCAGTGAGTCCTTTCCTTGGTTTGGTTCAGTGACCATCATCAGTTAAGTTAACATTTATAAGGGCGAAGGTTCTCTAACGCCACCCATTCTAGTGAAACATTGACTGTGGAAATGCATTGGCATACATTTCCATTGCATTACATTTCACATGCCGACAGACTGAAAAAGGAAAATATCAGTGTGTGGCTGTCCACTTTTTCCAAATGTAAAATGTTGAAGTTGACAGATTTGTCAGTGAAGGTGGAAGCAGGGGAGGTTTATTCTGCTGAATCCATTCAGGCATTGGTATTATGCACATGGTAATCTCATGTCTCCTCGCCAGATAAAGCATATGTCAACAGCCCAGCTCTGCTGGCACCATGCTTATTAAAATCCACCCGCATTCCAGTCATTAACTGATACTCGAACATCAACGTTTATGAAAATTCACCCCATTTTATTGTGGCTAGGTTCATAGCATATCAGCTTTTGGCTCCTTTTGCAGCTTGACCTTAGAGTTTGTGTGCATAACAAGCAATGCCAGGTGTCACTGTGATAAAAAGTTAATATGCAGACTTGACACTGAATGTCTGTTTATTTGTGTGTGCAGGCAGATTGCAAATGTTATTATGATACCTTTGCATTGCCAATTCAATTTTGAATTGCCTCAGTGTGGTTATTGTAAGTGTTGGGAATACAGGTCTGCCTGAGTGAAGTGAATCATAGACTAAAATGTGGAGTCTCACGGATTCTTCCCAGGAAACAGGAAGGAAGACAGTGGGTGTACAGGCTGGTATAAGCCTACGCCATGCCCAAAGCATGTTCAAGTCAGGGAATAGGTGAATATTTAGAAGCATCACTATAGCAGTTTCTCTGAACTTGTGCCACATTGTAAGATGACACAGTTGAAGTCTGTCCTAAGGTGATGTTGTAAAGCCACATAAACTCAACATGAACACTCACAAGCCTCAGGACTTTGATCTTTGATCACACTTATTGTTTTTTAGGCATTTCATGCTGTGCATGGAAAATCTCCACACTGGCAGCTTCAAATGAGAACAAGTTCACCTCAAGTTGCCACAAGAAACTTTGATGAAACAGTCTCAATATGTTACTGATTTCTTTACCTGACCTACATAAGTAAACAAGGCCATCAGCAAGATCAGTGCCTGTCATCAAGTCTGATTACACACAAAAACAGTATCAGCTTATTGACACTAAGCACTGGTCCCATGGGCTACCAGGCCTCTGTTTGGGGGCCCAAAAGTAGATGAACTTATTTACAATTTAGTGCAATACATCCTTTTTTTTAACTGTACAGAATGAACAGAATGAAAATGTGAAATTTATTTTAAAAATAAACACTTAATACTTTTGCCTTCAGAATAAAAGTTTTTGTAGTTATGTTTTTTTTCCCTCTGGGACTTTGTAGCATCAACCTGATGGTAGTGCATCTGCAGCCTGTGAGGCTTTAACATTTAAAGTCACCCCTTTAACATTAACATACAACAATGACAAGAACAAGTTTTATTAAATGTTTATTTACATGAAATATACAGTTTTGGTTAGAATCCACATGCAAAACCTTTACAAACATTAATAATTTAATCATAAAAAAAGACAACTAACAACAACTCTGCACTGAAGTTTTCCCCACAATGCAGCAACATTGTGAGAAAAGCTCGGGACAAATGGGTTAAACCAGCCTAACATGTTTTTTGTTAATGATCTAGATATAAGCTTGAAATTAAGTCTAGCCAAGTACCATTGCTTTATGACAGAGCTGAACCAACACATGGAGAGAGACCAGTGAAAATGAGGGAAAGAGGGAAATGTTCACATAGACTAAAGAGGTGGCCCTGTGATGATTTACAAGAGGGGGAAGAATAAAAACACCCAGTGTGGAAGATGTCATCTTCTCAGTGAAATCATTAGAAGCACGTTCAACAGATGTTACGTTGTACTGTATGTCCTCTGCTTTGCAGTGGATTTAAGGCATCAAATAGCAGTAAGGCAAGTTAAGATGGTGTGTTCACAAAAACAACTACAAATATTCACTATATTTACAGCGTATTATTCAACTGGCTTGAATGAGGAGTAGCATAGTGTGACACTGCCATCTTACTTTTCACTGTAACACTGTTTCAAGTTTTTCTGTGCAAGTTCATGTGTGCAAAAGGCAGCGGGTGAATAGGGCGACAAAATGATGCGTTTCAAAAAGTGAGACTGTGAAAAGCAACGGACATTATACTTTGGTCCCTCGACTTTAAGGCTTTGTGGTCACATGAAATAGGGAAATACTGTACAATAAGTGAGAGCAACGATACTGCCGACCTTATGTCTCATGACTGAAAATGTACGTCAAGAGAGAATCGATCCATCACATGCCAACCTTGGATTAACCTCGCCGCAAGCACTACTTCAGTCTTTCATGTCAGTGCGAGCCCCCAAAGGCAAACATGAGCAGCAAGGCCATGGCAGGTCCTGAGCAGGGCCATGTTTGTAGCTACTGATGGGCTTTCAGCCAATATTTACAGGACAAATACAATGAAGTGAAAGGGTGCTAAACAGACAAAAAGTGAAGATATTGTTGCTGTAATATGTGAAACTGATTTTAGGGTATTGTGAGGAGATCCTCTACACACTAATGGGAAGACCATTTCCAAAGATTTTGTATCTTGGAAAAAAAAAAAAGGCAAACAAATCATAGTTTACAGTGTCTCTCTGGCAGGATATTCATATTTGCCATAATGGCATCTCCGTTCATTTCTGAGTTCACTCTGGGGTTGATTCTAGGCACCCAGGCATTGCTAAGCATCACTGATAACCTCTAGCACAGTCACAAATCTTTTGCTTACAGTCAAAATAAACAGAAATCTCAGACAAAACAAGTTATCAAGGACTTCACAAAAGAAACAAGGAAAAAACGGAGGCGACTTGGCCCTTAACCCCCTTCATTTCCTTTAAGGACAAATGTTTGGCTCAGGTTTTCAAAAGACAGTCTGCACTGAAATGGACTCTGTCCTCATTTGGTGGAATTGTGCAACGGGAGGCATATAAACCCATGTAGCCAGTGAATAACAGCTACTGTGTCCTTCATCAAAATAAATATTATAAAACACCAATATGGTGAATATGCATAGCAGAAACAATGGGGAATCAAATACATTCCCACATATAATTTCTTATCGGTATATGAGTAGAAAAAAAAATACACTCACATGGCAATAAATGAGTCTCATATAGTTTCTCAAATAACTATATAAAAAGGCATAAATAGAGTAGATGTTAAATACTCATGGGGTTAAATCTCATGCTCTGTAGTCCACATTCATTGTTTGTTCAAGAGTTTATGGGAGGCTCAGGCAGCAAGATGTGGGTTTTTCATTTCTCAGCTATGAACAGAACATTCATTTCACAGAAATTTGGTGTTGGCTTTGCAGTCTTTCATTATCAGAGCCCCAAATGTGCAATGGGACTTCTGATATTCACATTAAAATACTTCAATTCAGACCAAGTCGACAACAGACGACCAGGAAGATGTGTTGACTTATGTAGTTCAAGCTCTGTGGTATCTCAAGATTCAGTATTTTCCTCCTTTGCATATTCCTCTACGAGTTTCTCATATGAGTGGCTGTGCTCTGAGCCGTCACTAGTGAACACAGACCCTTCAGATTCAGAGGTTTGCTCCTCCTTGGAGTTTGTTTCAATGTTTTCATCACATGTAGTAATGGATAGTTTTGCTTTAGAGTCATCATCATCATCATCATCGCCGTCATCGTCATCCTCCTCCAAGTTATTGCTGAGAAAGTTCTCCTCGTCTATAAAAGTAATGTTTGCATTTTGGAACGTGAGGGAATGGTACTCTTTAGAGTCCCACGTCCTTCGACCACCTGCTCCACAGTCTCCCAGCCCTCCGTTCTCCAGCTCAACATCCTTATCAAGTTGATTCTCATACATTTGGTCCGGGTCCAGTTCTAGGTCACCCTCTACATGGTCCTCTGTTAGCAGCAAACCGTTGTCTGAGCCAAGGAGGTAGTTCTTGGACTTTGAAAAAGCAACAGTGACACGGTCACTGAAACTATAGCGTCTCTTCTGCCGTGGTGAGCGGTCCAGACTAAGGATGGTGTGACCATTAAACATAGGAGCGTCATTGCAACTCTTGGAACGGCCCATGTCCTTGGCTTTATTGATGGCGTTGATGGGACTACTGCTGTTGCTTCTGCCATCTTTTTTGGTGCCAATTTGCTTGATCAAGTCATTGTAGCCTTCCTGCTTCTTTGACAGGAAGCTGAAGATGTTGACGTCATTGGGAGTGGGCGGCAAGCGAAGGGAAGCCTTGTGCGATTCTTTGTAGTGCCGGAGCTCGTCGAGAGATAGCTTGCGCAACTTCCGGCGTTTCTTCAGTGCCTTGTGGGCCTCAATCACCATCCGCACTTTCCAGTTGAAGAACAAAGAAAGCCAGGCCAACCCCAGGTAAATCCACACTTCCACAAAGTAACGGTACAGAGTTGGATATTCTTTATTTGGTTCCACACCTGCAAGGACAAACAAAACAGTCAACAGTTTTTCCAATACAAAGTTCTGTCCTGGTTAATTCAAAAGAATTCGTTTCTCAACTTACCTGCTACCAAGTCCCCAAAACCAATGGTGGTCAACGTGACAAATGAGAAGTACAAGCCTTCAATATATGTCCAACCCTCTTGGGACATAAACACTAAAGGTGGAAGGACTAAATGGACCAACACACCCCACAGGAGGAATATAGCAGTGCAGGTAAATTGAGCTTTTCTCTGGAAGTAGAAAAAAACATTACTTTAGGTAAAAGACCTGCGATACCACAGGGAGATGAAAATATTGACTTTCCCAGAAGTGGGGACTTAAAAGCTCATCTCAACTTACCAGAGAAAATCCCTTCTTGGTTAGATACTGGCCCAGGTGCTTGGCTCGGCCACCAAAGAACTTTCCAAGCTCACTGATCCAGGTGAGACATAGAGGCACACCAAAGAGCCCATAGAAGATGCAGAATACACGGCCTGCTGACGTCTTAGGGGCTATGTTCCCATATCCTTCAAAAAATCAAAGTGAAATGCAGAGTGGTTAGGATGAGCATGGATATTTACTATCTTAATAAAGCTTTACAGGAGGAGAATGTACCAGAGCTATCATCAACCAAAGAAATCCTTGGTTCATTAATAATCGACAGATCCACTTTAAACCTTTTGATTAATAGAGATGGACTAATAAGTTTCTTGAAATAAGTGACGAAAGAAATCTTAGTAAATGAAAACCGAAATAGCTGATTAATGGACTAAGCTACTAAGAGGGGGGCAGATCTAGAAATCACAAACTGTCCTAATCCAAGTTTAAGTCTTCAAAATCCAACAGTCAACTATACTCAAGTTTGTCTGACAGCATTGCATGTACTTCCCAACAGCTATAACCATACTCAGTCTCAGTTTTCTCTTAAACATTTTGACAAACCAACTAAAAACTGCTTCTTTTTAATCCCATGAGAACTCGATCCGCCACTGTTGAACCTCCAAAGTACTTACCGATAGTGGTGATAACAGTGGCGGCAAAGATAACAGCATTTGGCCAGTTCCAGTTGTTGAAGGTCTTGCTGCCAGTTATGGTGACCCCTTGGCCTGCAGCATCAGACACTGCCTGAAGACAAAGAAGAAACACAACTGAGTACAAGCTTGACTTAAAAGAGAAACTAATGGAACAAATAGATGTTTTCAAGAGTCCATTGTGATTAAGCTAAAGGAAGACAGGAAGTCTGCTGTGTGTAAGCTCCATTTCTTCCACCACATCCTTCCTGTGATACATTGATGCTATCTCCAGTGGTACTGATGAGGTGAAACGACACTCAGGCACCCTGGATAATCACCATCATCATGAGGGCTTCACAGCACTGCTGCTTATAATGGTAGGAAACAGGAAAGCCTAAACACCCATTTTATAATCCCAAGATGAGTCATTGTTTAAAAGCTGACTAGGTGGCTCGGCTCTCTCTAAAAAGTTTGTTTTTAAGATCTAAAGTTGCAAGAAGTCCTTCGGGATGCTTGATGCATCTCTAACCAGCCAGAGCATGGGGACACATCAGGACACTCCTGTAAGGAATTTTTAACGTTGACATGCCAACGACATACTTAATCAATCATTCCCAACCATGTGTGTGCTTGAACAGCCACAACAGAATCTGAATTCCCCCTGCGTGTTGTAGGGGAAATATGCAGGGGTTAGCAAAAACATCCCATGAGCCCTTAAGTGTTGGAAGATGCTGTTTTTTTTGTTTTAATAATAACAGGTCTGTGACAGAGCTCTGTAATTACCAGCACAAGGGGAGGCTATTCCTTCCACAGCTCCTTCATAGGGCTTTAGGATGACAACAGCGATGTGATGACCTAGTTTGTGTTCAAGCCACGGCTAGAAAGTGACGAGGAAAAAAAAAAAAAAAAAATCTCACGAGTGGACTACTGCACTAATGCACTTTCACATTTGACATCCCTCCTGAGTCCACAACATCTGTAATTACTGGCTACACGTCCACACATGGATAACACTGTTACTGGCCATAGTTAAGCTAAAATCTAATGTGGCTTAAGCTGATTGTGGGAACATAACTCTGCATCCTTGTTGCTTTATTTTGGTAATGTGCAATGCATTTTAACATCAAAATGTTATTACTTAATAAAAATGTTCACTCTTTTAAATCTACCCAGAGACAAAAGGAAGTGTTGGAAGTTCATAACTTTGTGTATCTGGAGTTCCTGCCAACCCACAAAGTGTCAAACTGTCCAGTATGTATATTTTTTTGTGAAAAAGTAATAAAACAAGCCATTCTGATTCGTCTCCTCTTCTTATGTCACATGGAGGGCTTAAAATATACTGTTCAAAGCTTGAGAACTACCTTTGCAAAGTTGCACCATATTTTGTCCCTCTAATCAGAGCAGACTGGACTATTCAGACAGACCAGGTATGAAAATGAAATAAACCAAAATACAACTATAAATCTGAAAATGAGCCTAATCTATCTCCTTTAAAATTCATAAAACTGACTTTTGGGAAATTCCCCCGAACAAGCATTCATTCATTCATTCCTGAGTCGCAGCCAATATGAAATGTTACCCCACCCGCTGGGACTGTAACAGTTTGAGGTTTGTTTGCAATGTGGAAAACATAAGAAAGTGACAAATGTTATGTCTGCGAGTCACGTCTGTGGTCTGTCTGTGTGCGCTCACCTCTGCACCTTATTCTGGTCTAACGAGGGGGACTCGCACATGTTCACGCTGCTCGCCAGATAAAAAGTGCTGAAGTCTGAGACGTACAAAACGCTGATTCACAGGAAAACAATGAGGGCAGAGTGCAAGCTGAACCATAGGAGTGAGCAGTGTGCCCTGTATGTCACAAATCTTTCAGTGTCCTGTGTTACTACTGTGTCTCGTCTGGCTCTATAGGAGGAGGAAGTCCTACTGAAGCACTGAATAACTAAAGATGCTCTGTGCAGGATTTGCAATGCACAAGGTGAAAAGGTCAGCTACTGGTCAACTCACGGTCGCCTCAGGTCACAAATAACCGTGAGAACAAACAAGCACTGGAGGAGAGTGATAAAAGACACTTTGTGCAGCACAGGATGAGGTTTCTCTGCAGTCCTGGCTACTACACAACTGGATATCAGGGCAATTTATAGAAAAATGGACTGGATGGAGTGTTTATGAGGCGATCCTAATTGTAGGAGAGGCTTCTCTAAAACAGTGTTTCAGCTGGAAATATAAAAACAGAAAATAATCCACACCACATGTCAGGAAGGAAGATATCTGACAATAAAACCACAGACAACTCATCAATGATTAACACAAAACTGGCCCACAGGCTGCAGGATGTTTTATTAGGGTCTTCAAATAAATTTCTATTTTTCACCTTTTCGCTTCAAGAGGAAGCCTGAATGTTTGGACTGTTCTCATAACTGAATCGAACATGAAAGACTAGCATTCATTCTGTTTGTTTTACTGAAGAGAGCCTGTTTATACCTAAATGCACTTATTCATTTATAAAGTAATGATCATCAACAACGATCATAAAACAAAATGGTTGATTTGTTTATTCAAGATAATATAATGTGATGTGAGAAGTATGGAGACGTATTGCATTCATTTGGGAAAAAAAAGGTTTTCCGAGTAATTTATTTTTTGGGGGGGTGTTTTTCGGGGTATTTTTTTCATCTGTTTTTCCAGAGTAATTATATTTTTTATGGTTGGTTTTTCAGGGCAATTTTTTTTAGATTTTCTGAGTAATTATTTTTACCTTTTTCCTCAGAATAATTTCTTATGTTTTTTGGACTATTTTTTTCTGAGTTATAGAGAGCATTTGAAATTTCCTTTATTGAGAGCTTGATTTAATGAAAGCAGACATGACCGACTTTTTGTTTGATGTCTGACGTTTTGTTTAATCATGTTTTATGTTGATCTAGGTTTAAGACACAGGGAGACAGTCCTGTCTTTAAGGCATATATACTGAATATAGTATTACTATTGGGTTGGCAACTATATGCAGGCACCTGAAGTCTCTGTCACCTGCAGGTTGGATGTTCTCGCAGGACTTCAAAGTATCTCGATAATACAGGAAAAAAATGACCTTGAAAAACAGAAAAAAAATATTCAGAAAAACAAAAAAACATTAGTCAAAATAAATTACTAAAAAAAAAAACAAAAACAGAATTTTTTCAAGTGAATGCGATACGCTTCCGTACTAAAGAACAGTAGGCCTAAACATGATTTTTCATTTTAAAAAAGTTGCTATTTTTTTATAATATCTAGATAAAGCATTGTTAAATTGTTCAAAAAAAAAAAAAATTTGGGATACACTGCTCTAAAGGATTCCTTTTCTGAAATATTGCAGGCATCTGCCACCGCCACACGCTGATAAGCACAGAACAGTAAAAACCACAATGACAAACTCCAACTGTTATCAGGACAGCTGGCGGCCCAACACACCAGTGCAGCTCCGAGGTACTTTTCCACTTCCAGCACAAGACGGCAACAACAGCTGCTGCTGGTGGGCAGAATTGACCCACTCGTAAACAATGAGGTCACTCAAGCTCCTCCATGTCATTACTATTGATTTCTGATAGACAAGCAGCCGGCTCGCAAACAATGTGCTGAAGGGAACAATGCTGAGATTTCACTCTGTGCACCAATCAAAGATCCACCACAGATTGAGCGGAAAACTTTGCAAGAGATGGAAAGTTATAGAAGCACTAACTGTTCTGATCCTCACAAATTCATTTTAAATAGAAGCTGAGGCTAATTAAGACGACTCACACACAACTTTGGTCCATTTTACAGTTTGGTGAAGCCGTAAAGCTGTAAAAGACCCAGATAGTGAAAGGAATACTCCATCTGTTAAGCAGAACATTTACATTGACAGATCTGTGAAGAACTGACTTCATTAACACAACATATGGTCTTTTTTAATCCATTCTTTTATGTCTTAGTTGGGCTGATAAACACTGCAAGTTCATTGCTAAACACCGCTAACCTGCTGAACAGCAGTGATTGGTCGAATTTGGGTGTGATGACGTAAATGGTGACGTTCCCACATGCTGAAGCTAATCAAATTACACACAGAATGCAATAAAGCCATTACTGTCTGGTAATTAGTCGTCTAAACTGAAACTCATGACATAAATAACAAACTCGTTGCTACCTTCCATGACTTGAGTGGAACATGATTCAAAAAGAGAAAGAAAGAAAGACTTTGCTATATTAAGCCAGCTGTTCACGGACAGGCACATGACAGAGTCAGCTATCCCCGAAAACAGAGCGCCGCTTCATTGTGTCCTTTCACTGTGAATACGAGGCACGTTTCACTCTGCGCATGTGACGTGACAGCAGAGCGTTGAGCAGTGATGGCAGACTTCTGTTTTGGCTACATGATGGCCTGTAAATGAAGTGCAATGGAAAGAGTGAAATCAAAGCAAATCAAAGGCAAAGTCACAGTTTAAATGACCCAAATATCCTCCAACGATCTGTCATGTTGGGTCTGCATTTTATGATATAGATAATTTTATCATAATACTGTTTAATTATAGTTTGCAGTGATTGGCTGATAGGCAAAACCACTGTTTTGATTTCATATCGATTAATCATTTCAGTCAAAAAAAAAAACAAAACAAAACAGAAAACATTCTCTGGCTCACGTGAGGATTAGCTTGATGATGCAAACTGACAACGAGGGCTTTAAGAAATTATGATCAGCATCTTTCCACACATTGCACAATTTTGCATTACACCAACTAACAATCAATAATTAGCAGCCCAACTTTTAAATCATTAGATTCCAATTTCACTGCTAATAAGTCATTTGACAAACAAGGACAAGTTTCATGTTTGATTTAAAACTGTTAAGAAACATTCACGGTTATCTAGAGCTTCAGCTTTGCAAACACTCCTTGCTTATTTTTGTTTAAATGAGAATAAACACCTGATAAATGCAAGTTTTGGGAGTGATATGTTGCATGCACCAAAAAAAATTGAAAATTATGGGAGACTTTTGTGCAGAAAACACTAGTTTATGACTATTCAACACAGTGTTCAATTCATATTTGCAGTATACGCCCCCCCCACTGAGCTTTTATTACAGCTTCTCAACAGCCAACATTGATAGACCATAAAATGCAATCTGTAAACTGCACCCACTTCAAGGCTCCTATGGTTAATAGTAAACTCCTTGTTAATAAAACAGCACAAGACAAACTTTTACAAGACTGTCGCCTTCTCTTGTTAAGCCTGCTTATAGATTTTAATTGTTAACGAGCCGAGCAAAGTTTCCACGGTGGAAACCTTAGTAAACCTCTCCTCTGCTCTGCTCAACACAAATAAAAAGGCAACTCAAGGGGCGATATACTGCATTTTTTACTGCATGTTTATCCACTTTAATATACACAGACTCCAAAGTGTTTGCAGCAGGTGTCCCGAACAGCAACAGAGGAAAAGTACTGGTAAACTACGGAAGAATGATAAGACAGAAACTATGAAAAGGGGGGAAGGTTAAGAAGTCAAACATGTGATTTTATATTATCTTTTGAACATGCCATGAAACCTGACAGATTTGTGGTCTTTGTCTCCCACAGAGTTTCAGATGAGCAGCTGCCAAAGAGCGCCAAGCAAATCACAGAGCTTTCCCTCAACTGTAATATTCCTGACTAAGAAGCAGATTTGGCCGTTACACAAATGCCATGCATGGGGGGAGGTTCACGGGCATATCCCTTTCAGCAACCCCCCAAAAAAATGCAAAAAGGAGAGGCAGAAGGAAGCAGAAGCAGGGGGGATGGTGGGATAATAAATCTCCCTAATGCTGATGTGGGCCCACAAAGGGGAGCAGGTTGAGACATGTTTCTGGTCATACTTGCAAGTGCAAAAAGCCCCCCTCCCAAAAAACAAAAAAAGGCGCCATTGCAGCTTGTATGGCCCACGTGAACCGCCAACAGCATTACTCGAGCATTTATGATATTTACAGTGCAAACACACAACTTGTGCATGCCTGTCTTCTTTGGGTGGAGAACGCTCCTCTGCCTGACACATTAAAGATCACATCCTCCTGTCAAACGGACACAATCATGAAGGTCATTAAGCCTCCACGAATCAGGGAAGTTGTTGAGAGGAAAAAACACCTGTGAAATCCCAGGCATGTTGACTCACTCAGTGCTGAACGCAGAGGTCAACGGCACCGGCTCCTGCTGCTGGTTGAGGAATTGTGGTTATAATGAGAAATTAGCAATAGAACACCATGTTCTGAGGGGACAGGCCTCCACACCCCTGTTATCATAATCACTGCTGCACACAGGCTGTCAACTAGACGGCAAAATAAACACCCACCAAACATAACATTTAGGCTTTTTATTTCCATTTAATTTGTGACAACTCTGAGAACTTTAAAAATGTTTATTTGTGACATGTTTCTGGTGATATTTTGAGGTTTAAGTCTGCAGGCTGGTGAACTGTGTGGGTGTGGGTGTGAAACCACAAGGAGGAACTGTCATTCATGTCATTCCTCAGAAGTTTTCTGACTGTTTAGAGAAAGCTGAGGCTCATCTCAAGTGTCAAGAGAGCTGCAGCAGCAACAACTTCTTCCATGTAACACAGGTCAGGTGACTGTGCCTGCAGCTGCTTTACAGTGTGTGTGTGTGTGTGTGTGTGTGTGTGTGTTCACAGAGTCAACAGGGAAAAACAAGAGCTCACTTTAAGAACCATACCTCTAATATTTTGTCCAAATCATCTTTCGTCAGACAGGGATAGTCCTCAAGTATTTTATCCTTCCGGGCACTATACTGCTGCGCAGCCAGCTTCCAATTGGGCTCCTCCAGCACTTGAAAAATTGCTGCCCCAATGGACAGGTAAAAAATGATGGCAGAGGTCAACAAGGGGCCTTTATCTACCATACTTATGTGCAGTGACTCAACCTGGAGAGCGCGGGACGGGGGAGGCACAGAGAGAGGAAGGGGGTAGACAACAACAACACCCGGAGTTATGCGGGACTCATTCTCACGCAATGCTTCTTCTTCCGCCCGAGCGCTCTGAAAACCGCGTGAAACGTGCCGCAGCTGACAGCACCTGAGCTCGAGACATAACAGGAGAAAAAAGGAGTCATAAAGAGCGCGTGGGACGGCCACCGCAGTAGTACTCTCTCCACGTGCGCAACCGGAGAAGTAGTGGCCCCTAAAGTAGTGAAGGGAGAGGAGGAGGAGGAGGAGGAGAGTGGGGACAACCATGAGGATCCGCCCAGAGGAGAAGAAGGAGGAGGAGAGCCATGATGATCCCGCCCAGAAGAGGAGGAGGGGGGAGAGCAGAGGAGAGGACAGGGAGAAGAAAGAAGAGGAAGACAGGGAGGATGAGGAAGAGGAGGAAAGTAAGGAGGAGGAAGAGGAGGACAGGGAGGATGAGGAAGGGGAGGACAAGGAGGACAGGGAGGATGAGGAAGGGAAGGGCGAGGAGGACAGGGAGGAGGAGGAGAACAGGGAGGAGAGGAGGAGGAGGAGAACAGGAGGAGAGGATTAAGAGGAGGACAGGGAGGAAGAGGTGGACAGGGAGGAAGAGGAGAACAGGGAGGAGTAGCACAGAAAGGAGGAGGAGGAGGAAGAAGAGGAGGACAGGGAGGAGGAGGAAGAGGAGGACAGGAAGGAGGAGGAGGAGGAAGAGGAGGACAGGAAGGAGGAGGAGGAGGAAGAGGAGGACAGGAAGAGATCAGCCACTTCAGCCTGATGTGTGACAACATTTCCCTTCTAATACCAAGTATAAATTTACTGATTTACTGATCACACACTGATACTTTGTACAAAACTTCAATACAAGACAGCAGTCTCCTACTTCTTATTATTAAATTAAGAATTAATTTTACAATAAAACTGAAATCTCAGTTTCTGGTCTGTTACACATTCACATGGAACAGAATAAAAAATAATATTTAATATCTTAAGCCTAACCATTGCATCATTACATTAATGCATGAAAATATAGATATTGTTTAGAGTGCAGGAACTGCTGCTGATTTTCCACTCTCAAATCTCCACTCGGTCGGCTCCTCCCTGCAAAAACATGTAAGTTTCAGATGAACCCATCTGCTTGCAGTCCCACTGAGTCACTGTGAGACTTTATATGCTGAGTGTTGCAAAATGATTACATAATTTCAAAGAATGCAAAGTTTGTCCCATTCTCTTTATTTGACACTAAATTGCAGAAAGTACATCAACAAACCTTTTTCAGCCTCCACAATGATAAATTTCTCACTTTGCTTTTGGGGTTTATCCCATGTCTGACCCAAAAAACACAACATCAACCTGTCTGAAGTGTTCATCCATATGTGGCAAACCTGCTTATGAAGAAGTGGAGCTAAAGCAGAGGGACGTGCACCTGAAGGGAACCTGGCTCAGTGTGATGCCTTCTCATTTTGCTGCTGCAAGGAGCAATGATCAAACAGAGTACGGATATCGATTAGTGTTCAAGTAGAGCTTCAGGAAGAGATTATGGTTTACTACCATCCCTGTCAATAAAAGCACTCTGACAAACATCGTCTGTCATTAACGCCGATTCCTGTTGGAAGGTGAGAAAATGAAAGTAACGTATTGATTTAAGCTCCCAACATCACTGTTGTCACACAATCTTAATGTGCTTGTGGTCAGAATTCATGCAAGACAACAAGACATTGCATCAGTCATGATCTACTTGCCTAAGGCTGGTTTTTCCAGTGTGTGTGTGTGTGTGTGTGTGTGTGTGTAATTTATTTCATAAGTATAAACCCAAGCAGTTCATTTTTACACTCCCCCATATCTCTGATTCACTTCATCCAGTAAAAAGTGAAAAAAAAAATATTTTAAACTTGTAAGGAAAACTTTCTTTTTCACAACAAAATTATGCATTTTCCTCAACATGGTGGCATTAAATGTTAATTGTTAATGTTGAAAATGTGAAACGTGTGTATAAAAGCTAGAATTATGTTGACAGCAGTGAGTGGTGACTCTGTAGCTGCAGCTCTGTGCAGCTTTTATACTGCAGTGCAAGTGTTAACCTGTTCTCTTAACCAACCAATGGAATGAATAATGTTTTAAATATTTGCAAGTAGCTTAGACTTTGTTGGACACCCCACAGCAAAAAAAAAAAACAAAACAAAAAAACAGAACACCCTCAAGTCAAAGAACACCACTGATAACATTAAAATATTTAGCTTGGAATACAAACAGACATTTTACGTGACAAGATCCTCCTTTCCTTCTAGTCATTTATTGAGTGAATTTCAATAATATCAACAATCATAATGCAGGATGTTCATCACAAAGACCGACAGTTTCCATTTTTCAAACACACCCAACAGCCTGAGTTTGTTTGCAGATGAGTATTTTTTTTTAACAGGTGTCACAAAAAAGAAACATAGAGACTCTTTAATGGAACTTTTGCTGACTACTTTTTTTCAAAGGAATAGAAATAGAAATGCTGTTAATTTTTCTTGTTGAAAGTTGCACTAGAGTTTAGAATCTGTCGTGCTCTGGTTTCCATTTGTAGTCAGTTTGTAGTCCTACTAGTATCGACCAATCAGTAGACTTAGTTTGCATGCTTAAAAATAAAGATAATTTGAACCGGCTGTCCATTACCCAAATGTCCACTGGCTACAGAGTAACCCACTAAATATTGTTCTGAGATTGCCAAATGTGGAGCTGGAGCCAGCATCCAGTTAGCTTAGCTTAGCTTAGCTTATCATGTAATATACTTATAAGCTAAGGGAACAAGAGTCTGTCCAGAGACAACAAAATGCACAAACCAAGTGTCATAAATATATGTTTTAAAAATCTAACCTAAAATATGTTAGAAAAGTACAGAAAAGTATGTGCAATGGTGCGCAACCATGGTGGTAACCCAAACATTGTGTCTGATAGTATGGGATGGCATCGTAGAACCTATCCAATAAAAACAGGCTCAAGATCCAGAGTCTCAGAGTGGCAAGTAAAATGATTGTTTTATGTCTGACCCAGCTTATTGACATCTTCTAGCTGCTCCTCAGGAAAGCCAGCTCTGTTCCAGATTGTTCTGAGCAGCTCCTGCAGGGGGAGTTTGAGAGATTTAAAGCATCCTTTGCTCCAGCTGTAAACCTAATTTCTCCCTAAAGTGGGACAATAAACCTGAACTGAACTGAGCTGAAGCTCAATAATTAACACATTTTATGGTTTGTTTAATCTGAACAAAACCATAGTGTAAAAACAACAACAGTTTTGCAGGGAATTATGGACCACAACATTTCACAGCTGGTGCTATGCTGAGCTAACCAGCTGCTGCCTCCAGACACATATTTATTGGATCATCTTACCCATTTTCCATGCTTTTTCAACACCAACACAACAATGTGCACAGCTCATGGAGTCATGCAAAATCAAATGACTGCCTGAGTCTCTGCGGCGACACAGCTCAGCATGTTAAAGTCGAACAAATTGTCACATAAGCCGCATTCATCCTTTGTAGTATCAACACCCAGCAGAGAGAAAACTTCACCTCCCCACCTGCAGGATAACATCACAGTAGTATCAGCTGTATCAGCTGGATTGTCCTCTGTCATTTAGCTTTGCCATCATTATTCTGTTTTTCACATGGCGTCTGGGTTTTTCAGCCACGTGAATCAGCTGCACATCATTTAAGGAGTAGAAGTTCTGTTTTCACATGTTGCTAAACAGGGGAGAGAAAGAACACAGCCCACATCCAGATTGTTTTCTCATAAATCTAGAGAGATGTATCCTGACACCTCAACACCAAATATCTGCAGATGTTCAGAGCTGTGGAGCTGTGTCACTGTGGTCTGGTGAAAAACCATTTGGGACACTTGGGGACTTGTGGAGTTTCCGGCAGGCCAGATAAGACAACCGGAAGGTCCACATCAGATAATACAGTCCCCACTGTGGATGCATTAACATGTTTCATTTGTTGACCAAAAGATCTTGGAAAGACCAGAGCTCCTGCTGCAGATTCAGACAGAACTTCTGCCGCCCGCTTCAACTAAAGTCATCCTCTGATCTTTCAAAATCATTATCAAATTTAGATTGTTATCCTGTGACCTGCTTATTTCAGCTGCAATCACATTTCTCAGGTTGCACATGCTGCACAGTGCGTAACTAGACACGCTTCCAGCATTGATACGTTGGTACAAATCCTGTAAAAGTCACCTTGCAGGATGTTAAAATGCATTTTTGACCTAAAAACAAAAGTTTATCTCCACCAAACTAATCTTGAGGCATTTAAGGGTTCATGAGGTGTCAGGTTCACTATGTCATCAGGTTACTTGAGATCAACGTGATGGACATCTGCCTTGCTTGAGTTTCCCTTAAATAAGGCAGCTGATGCAGCATTTCTGCTGTATGGCACGGCACGGCACGGCTTGACTCAACTCACTGTTTTCCATTACCAAAAGTTGTGGATATAAGAGGGCTGATACTGCAAAACTAGAAATATTTAAAGAGCCATGCTGCTGTCAATAGCAACTGCAGTTTTTTTATTCTCGTCACCTAGATTTTTTTTTTTTTTTTTAAATGGCAGCATGAAAAATAAGAAGCCAAGACTCCCATTGATGAAAGCCAGAGTTTAAATAGCCATCTAGTTTTCTCTCAATCCATGAAACGTGCAAGAGTTTACAGTACGCACTTCCTGTTTGTTAAGTAATATTGTATGCCATCCTTTTGTAAGTGATTATTTTTAGCATGCACAGGCGTGTACAGTGATTTGACTATGTGGAATGACTGGAATAACTGCTTCCTAGTCCCATTGTTTCATGTTTATGTTGTGGTTTTTCCCTAGCTTCTCAGTGGGAAGGAAACCTGCACAATCAGCCAGCTAATTTGCTTCTTGCCGGTGTTTCTTTAAGCGTGCATCTTAAGAGTGTGTGTTCCCAGACACCAAAAAGTCAGACGCATGCTCTCTGTCAAATATAAATATTGGATTTGATATTTGAGCACAACGGGGAATTTGAATCATAATGAATAATATTAGCAGCATTTTTCACGTGCAATGTGTCTCTTTCAGTCTCCTCAGGGTATTCAACTATTCATTTCAAAACTTACACTTACTGTTAAAAAACTGTTTCCAAACTGAAAAGGCACTATTTTTTGAAAAGGACAGCACATATCCATACAATGACTGCAAAACATGTGATTCTGATAGTCTCGAGGCAAGGTGTTGCGCTGAGTTATTGCACTGTGGAGGTCTGAAATGCTAAACCTGTTTGTACACTATGCAAATCCTCTGAAAGATTCCGCTCTGAAAGCGAGACCATAAGCAGACAATGTTAATGCTAATGGTGTTTTGGACTTTCTTTGAAGACTGTGATTTGTCGCAGTAAAACTTGACTGCAGTCGGTGATTGTTATCCTTGGTGCTGCATGACAAGCATATCTGGCAGCTTTAATTGTCTCTTGGCTCCGCTGTTGTGCAACCATACAACGTAATCCAGCTGACATGTATTGAGAGCGTTTAACGTAACAATGAGGACGAATCAGAATTTCAACAAAAGTACAAACCGGGCGTTCCACTCCTTTTTCAGTTGGTCCTAACCAATAAATGCAGAATTCTTGCTCGGTTGTGGTGAAATGCAGACAAGCTATCTCTGTTTCAGTTGTGGCATTTCTGAAGCATGATGTTTAACATGGGGCTTTGTGTTTTCTGGTTTCACACTGAAAACAACAGCAATAATCAGCATGACAGTGCTAGTCACACAAAAGGAAGCCTGTAAATATTCATGATCTTACCACTGATAAACAGCCACAGATAAAAGCAGCGCTCCGTCGGTTTTACATGAGGAGAACTAATAAGCATGAAAAAAGGTGTCCATGGTGATGAATTTTGTAGCTCAAGAGGTGCTGCTTTTACCAGTCTTTTACCAGGGTTCAAAAATCTGGATGTCCCAGCCTCTTCTGCATTAGATTTGACCATTTGTAGTCAAAAGGGGGGTATTTAAACAACTGGTAGAGGGTAAATGTAGAACTTTGAGTAGCAAATAGCAAAAAAGTTTTGATTTGGCAAATATAAATCTTCAGGTCAAAGGTCAAATATACACAAAAGCCTGACTTGAGCTGTGGTAATCAGTGTTTAAAAGGCACAACTAACACTGGATTGAAAAGTATGCCAAGTTAATGTTCCCATGGCTCCAAATCTCCAAATAAAAATTAAATTCTGGTCAGTTCAAGGTGAAAGTGGTGTGATAACACAACAGGACACAGAAGGTCAGTGTACTGTATGAAGCACAGATTTTACCAGAATACGACACTGTGTTGTTCTCCGGAAAACTGGATAAGGATAAGGAGCTGCTCTTGAGTTTATGTTCCACAAACATTAATATTGACCCATTTAGAAAATTGTCACAAGGTCACCTGTCAAGTTCTTTTTTACTAGTTATTCTAAGCTTGGGTTATTATTGGATTGGCTGACACAGTTTTGAGCTTTCCCAGTCCAGGAAGGGTTGCGACGGCAGAACCTGCTGAGTAAACGCCACTGGCTGTTTGTGTTGCGGCTCTCCTCTCATGTGCCGGCTTGTCTGAGCTGCAGGGAGTTATAAGCCAGAGAGGAAATGCAGTGTGATGAGCGATGCCATCCCATTGGTTGATGGTCCACTCTCTGATTTCCTGGTGCATCGCTGGTTCTCGAAACAAAGATTTCCAGTGTATGAGAGGCAGGGGATGTCTGGGAACAAGCTGGTCGAATCCAAACATGCTTCACGTCATATCAGCGTTCAAAGTCTACTTCCATTGTCAGGAAGCGTAATCACTGTTTCCCATCATCTATATCATTTAATAACAACATGAATGCACTAATTATTCACAAGTAAACGCACAAAACCTGCCTTACAGTGCAAATAAAATCTTATGAAACAGTCTCACTGTTCGGTGCTAAAATAAAATCCATGCATTTTTATACAGTATAGGTCATGAAAAGCTGATACAAAGCTTTCATTCAACAGTGTCCAAAACTTATATTATTTATGCTAACAAGCATTTTATTAAAGACAGAAATTGTTTTATTGCAGTGTCACATGACAACAGTCACAAGCTGGTGTAATCCAGAGACAAATCTTTGCCCTTTGCTTAGTAATAGGCTTCACATGTAAACCAGCACTTTGAGGAACACGCCCTTTTATACTGAAACTTCTATTTAGTCCTTGATCTTTTGAAAGGCAGATGCTTTTGAAAAGGAAAAAAAGCAGCCTTACGTAAGGACATTATATGTAGGGCATGGGAGCGCTGTGTGACATGAGTTCAGTGAGGGTGAGAGCAGGGAAGTCATCTCCAGTTAGCGTTACACTGCGTCCTCTGCAACCTATTAGCTGGTTTCGGTTACTATAACTTTTACTAGCAGGCTCAATAAAACACTTTGCAAGTGTTAAAACAATGAACTCTCACTAATAAAAACGATTTTAATCAACCATTTGGCTTTTTTTTATTGTTTCTGGTAACCAGGGGGGTGGATGGGAGCTCAATTTTCTTTGGGTTTACAACGTTGTTTGACAATTACATGAGAATTTGTCAGCTGGTGTGAAGTGACTTTATGGTACAAGATGCCTGTAAGTGGAGCTCACACTGTCTCACGGCTTGTTTTCAGCCTGTCATCGCTGCAGAAGCCTGTTCTGAACCGTGTGTTTTGCATTGTGGCGACCGACCTGCAATTATAGCAGTTTTAGGGTTGACTCAGTAGGACATAGGGTTGACGGACACACGCCTGACAACACCCACCTCAAGGCATTTTTATCAAAGTAAGGGCCCTGAAGGCAACGACCACATCTCAGGTAGCCGGAAAAACGTGTTTAAGCCTATGCAAAGTAACTACGCCGTGCAACAAAAATGCACCTACTTGCATGCTTTCTGGGTCAGTTAGTGACGGTTAAAATTTTATGTAAAACATCCGCAATTCAAGTTTCAGTCTGAATCAACTCTTGATTCGACACACAATAGGCTGCATGTCTCATCAGATAGCTCTAACATGCGTAGCTCTTCTTGTGGTAGTCGGTATAGATTGCATTTCGGGTTGTCACTAATCTGTAATCTATTGTGCGCTCTATAGTCAAACACAGATATGCAAACATGCTCGCAGGTTCGCTTAAAGTGCAAACTCAGACACACTAAACACACAACTTTAGACAAAAGTCTTTTTTTGTGTGTTGACGCCAAAAGGCCCTGAAGTGACACTAAATCTCTGTAGTAGTTGTCTGGGTTATCAGAGACAGCCAGTATGTAAACAGACCACTGTTTCAGCTCAATTAACCAAGAAAAAAAACATTTGAACTTTGTGGTCGTTGCCCAACAGGTCAAGTCAAGGCCAACTTTTATGTTCTGTAATCTATGAATTGCAGCCATTAAAACATGGTTGCGTGTCACAATCATGTCGCAGATGTTCTCTTAAAGGTTGGAGCAATATTTGAGATTACTTTCCCAAATCAGGAGCTACCACTAGAAATGTGTGGCTTTTAACAAAGTTAAACAATGAGCACACAAAAAAACGAAGCAGTGCTGCACAGTTCCTGACTTTTTATTGTCCACCATATTCTTAAAATGCACCTCACTTTTTTTTTAAATATTTTTTTAAGCTGCAGTCTCATGGTTTTCAAGTTGTACAACAATGTGCAACAATTTCATTCCATTTCTGTGTGCAATAATACCACTTCCATGTGCAACATACAATTTCTGAAAATGTGCAATAACTTTTTTGTGGCAAAACTGTGCTTTACTACTGTAGGACACTGTAGGTACTGTGGGAGAGTGAGTGAATGGTTCATGTTTTTTTTTTTCAATTGATGTACACTTCTAGTCTAGTGTCTTAAACTATATATTGCAAGTTATTTTTAAATTGATGTATATTTTATATTGTACTACAATGTTGTGGATGAGCCCAACTGGGGACTGGAGTTGAGACTTAGCACTGGCTATAAACTCTATATTCATCACATCAGTTGCAAGCTGTAAATTGTCCCTGTCAAATAAACAAATAAATAAAATAAATAAATAAATTACTATCTTATTTCTTATTATTATTTCTGTATTTATGTGTTTTCTATTTTAGTTTTAAGCTTAAATGTTTTTTTTACAAAAAAAAAGGGTTTTGATTGGATTTTTTGGACATACAAGCTGCCTTTTTGAGGTATGTACAAATTATAGTACAGTACTTTACGTAGGTGTAGCCTGAGTTACACATCTCTCTGTGCTTTTGAGACACTTTGCATTTTTTTGTAGTCATCTTGTTTCCCTTTCTGGATGTGCTGCCCTGTTTCACAGACACTGTGAGTCTGTCTCTGTCTCTCTGTACAGCTGTTTTACATCTCTTTGTCATCTGAAGTGCATAAATTTGTAGTCTTTTTGATACTTTGGGCACAATCACTAATCCATCCATGCAAACATTCTAAACTAAGATGGCGACCCTGATAAACATTAGCATTTGCACTTTGAATGTTGTCCTGTGTTTACACCCAGGCATGTTTTGGTTTGGAGAGCGTGCTGTTAATGAGTACTTAGAGGAAGGTTAATCCTCAGTGTTTTGGGCCTGTATTATCTGTCTGCTCTGCCCTGTGGTTACACAGTTTGACCTTGACCTTCTGTTGCTGCTCTTCTATGTTCTGCATGACACATTTTGTACACACCCCCGACAGTTTGGGTGCACTGACGTAAGGTTGAAGACAAAAACAGAGACGAGCAGAGGGACGGCGATGCCCGCATGTCAGCGACCCTCACACGTGCAGGCAGAAACTCGTCCATATTTTTAGTGACTCAGCAGACAGTGTTGCTGTTTCTGTGCAGCCTCCTCTCAACCTATGGAAATTCACTTACATCATAGTGTCACAGCTCACAGGCAAAGGTGCATGATGCGCAAAAAAGAATGTTTTTCTTCATTTCCGCATGTTAGTTGGCATATATCCTCATTGGAAAAATGCAAATATCTGTATTTAAGCCCAGTGATGTCTTTTCCTTCACCTAAGTGGATTTGTTGCCTAAACTCAACTGCAGACCTTTGCATGATAAATGACACACAAAAAGACCAGTCCTCAGGGCTTGTGTGTTTGTGCAGCGTTGTTCAACAGAGGATGGTGGAGAAGCTTAGTTTGGGATGACACAGATGAAAAAAATGTTCAATTTTAGATTTTATTCCCCTTCCTGTTCAGCAAATGAAAAGCCATCTGGTGTGTTTGGCCCTCATGTGCCTCTCTCTGGCTTCGTCTTCACATTTTGTGTCAGTGTTTTCCTTCTGTTGTCCACTCAGCACGAACCTGTTGCTCGTCTGATTACAGTATTACAGTGGGATTTGTGTGCAGGGCAGTTGATGCCTCGTAAGGGAAAGGGAACAAAGATGGTCAATCAATCAGGGAGTTTAAGGAGGGTTAAAGTCAGGGAGCGAGCCGGGTTACAGAGGAGGCAGGAGAAAAAAAAAATAAATATGCACACAGGACTTAGAGGCAGGATGTGTCTGTTGTCCTCCCATTGGCTCAGAACAGGGAGTTCAGATCCAATGAGTTGGATGGAGAGGGACACGCGTAAGGCAAACAGATCAGTGGACTAATACTGGAACCAGATGTGAAAGACAAGAATTGTTGGTAAACTGCAATAAAAAAGAGAGCAAAGATAAGTGCAGTAAACAGCCCCATATTTGTGACATATAGCTGTTGTATAAGAACGAGATTATTGATTATTGATTATTTTTGCCCTCGAGAGATTTGGACAGCACCGTATCAGGATGTGCCTTTGATTATTACCCCAGTTCCAATAATGTGGGCCACGTGTCACTAATGTTTTTTATCACCCCTAACTTCAGACTTATCATTAAAGCATTTACAGCAGTAATATTGTTAATTGCTATTGAGCTTTATCGTCCACAGTTATCTCAGTGCGGCTGTTGTTCAGCACAATCACAGCAGATGGTTTGCTGATCAATGATTAATAACCACTGGCACTGCTGACAGAGTGTGTTAATATCAGCCAAAATAAATATTTCAAATGTGACTATAGTTCACCACCAGGGTCTGAACACAGTGACACTCATCTCTGTCATTCCTTCACAACCACAAAACCAACAGTTTAGCTGGCCATGGTCTGCTAAAGGGATGATTATCAACTGAGAAATCATGGTTACTCAAGATGATCCACATATGTTGTGAAGAGTTTTATTTCCTTTCTCCTGATCTACACCCACCATCTGTACCGCTGTGCAGAAGGAAGCATCATCTACAGTGATGCTGTTAGCAAGTGTAGATCAGTAGAAAGACTGATAAATAGCACTACATTAACTCTTTGAGTGCCATCGACGTAATAATACATCAAAGTGGTTTTTCGGCAGTGGGTCGGCGATCGCGGTCTCCCGCAACCTGTGAGAAATTTTGGGGCTTCGGGGATTTGTAGTTGGGAGATAAAGAGTTAATATAGAGATGGTATACACCACAGAAATCAAAGCAAGAAGTGGAGACGATCGAGATTAGAGAGCAAAACAAACACAATCTGGACATAAAGTGGTGGTTTTTGTGAAAGTGGCCTCTACTCTACCTCTGATAAAACAAAACACTTTTTTCATGATGAAATAGAGAGTCTCTTCTTTCATTTGAGCTATTCAGTGTTTTCAGAGTCATTGTAAAAATATTCTGTGGGTCTTGAAATATGACTCAAAATGGGCAAAAATGCTGGCACAAGGCACTTTCTGTTTTATAAAACTGAGGCTGACACTCAGAGTTAAAGAAGGAAAAATATGTATTTTTATCTAGCGCTCTTAATAGTTATTTTATCTGGACAAACACTGTCAGAAGCACTAGAGCTAATGTCCTACAGCACTGAGCGTTTTATGTTTTTGTGACCCGAGGCTCTGAAGTCACCAGTGGTAATTAATGCTGCCTCTACGAGTGAACAAAAGAAGAGACTTACGAGCAAAGAAAGACTTAAGTCACTAATGCTAAAGCACATAGTATAATATTTGTGTATCTTTAAAATATCAGTCATGCAGTATATAAAGTATACAGTATGTGCTCAGTGTTTTAGCCGTTTGGCAAGTTTTCTATTCAAACAAAGACGTTACTGTGAAAGACTGTGGAGGAAGATCTTTAAAGATGAACTCACAAAGCGCAAGTTTGTCCTTCTACACACTTAAAGTTTTATTGGAATAAATAAAAAAAAGTTCACATTTGCAAATGTGGAGCTGGAAAGTTTCCCCATCTTAAGTGCAAAACAAAGAGGTCAGTGCTCTTAATGTCCCTCCATACTGTTTTCCACAGCTGAGATGTAGAACATGCACAGATCACATGTGTTGTTTCCTGTGTGCCTGCAGAGCATGTGTTTGACTTTTCTATTAGTTTGATGCATTGGGTTGAGTGTATTCTTGAGTTTTGCTCAGTTGCAGCTGTGCACTCTGCAGCTGCACAGTTCCATGACCACACCCACATAGTTCACATATTCTCCAACATGTGTGTAACTATGTATGAACGCCACATGTTGGGAAACCTAACCGACCTGCAAAAATAAACAGAAACAAAGTCTGAGACTGTTATGTCTATCCTTGACGGAAAATGCTTAAAACACTCATAATACATAAGTAAGTATAGGTGTTTGGCATCAGAGGGAAAGTCTACAATCTGAATTAATTAGGGACAAATGAGCTATTTAACAGATCTCTTCTCCTGTGCAACGTGACATGCTTTGAAGTAATATATAACAAATAAAATCAACAGGGATTTGGACAATGATCTGAATTTATTACTGTACAATTATTATTATGAATATTTTTTTCCTCAAAGCCACCAGACTCCAGTCAGAAAACAGTAATTTTAACTTGTTTCAGACTTCATTCAAAATCAACAGAAATAAAATAAAACTCATCAAAACTATCTTGGTTAGACTTTCCAGATTTGACCAGACTCCAGTCAGACAACAGTCTGGCTGATCACTGAAACTGAAACTAGAGACTGACACACATTAAAAACAAGTAACCAGGCTAATGCATCATGGGAATGCAGTACTCGCCTACTTTTACAGGTTTTGCGGTGTTTAAAAACCTGCATGTTCGCACAAGTTTTGGTGTGAAAAAGCAGGAAAATCTCCAGATTTACTCTCAAACTAAGCGTCCATTGAATATAAGATTCAGTTAGTTAGCAGGTGGGTGAAATAAATAAAGCTTTATGATGATGATGGCAGCTGAATTCAGAGTCTTGTCTCTCTGTGGACAGCATGCAGGCTGACCCACTGCTCGATTAGACAGAACCAGTAAGAGGCACCAGTCCTCTCACACATGCTGAGCCCTCACTGAACCGTGGCCAAACAGGTATGTGGCGTTTTCTACAACAGTCCCAGCCCTGTCACTCTCACTCCACTTCCCCTTTCTTACTTCCTGCTATCCATGCAGAGGAAAACAAAAAGCAGAAATCGTTCATCTGTTTGCATCAAACATTTCCCTTTCTTCAACAGCTCCTTTGTCCTTGTTTTCTCTGCTGCTCTCCGTCTGTCTTTGTCATTCACTCCTCCTCAGTGATATATGAGCCTCACTGTGTTTATGTCCTGCTCTGCTTTATTCTAGTGGAGGCTGTTGTCAAGAGAAGTATGCAGCAAAGAAACAGCAAAAAAAAAACAACAAATGATGAAATCATGCATCATAAGTCAGTAAATTAAGTTACTCAGCAAGTACAAGAAATTAGATGAGATGGAAATTACTTAATAGATTGTGTTTGTGTTTATGTATCCTTTTGTCTGGGCCATAATAATATAATGTGAAGAATATGATCAATGTGATTAGCTTATGATAACAACCTTATTAAATATACATTGAGAATCTGCTGCTTCCTCTGTTTTGAATGCTTAATTTGAACTCTTTTGTCAGTACTGTAACGCCACCTAGTGGAGATAATGCTACTTGCACAGATAAATGCTCTCCTAAAGGCTCGACACAGGACATGACTATGCTAGTAATCATTTAAAATAAAAGAAACATATTTCTATATTTAATCTAGTATTAATTTATTAGTGTGGTAGAATTTGACATCTTTAGACCTATATTACTATGCACAACATAAACTTGCCTTGCCTGAAATTCTATAAATGATTTGACCCATTTAGCTTGTATTTAAATACACAGATAATAAATCTATGATTCTTAAGCTGTGGTGAACCAGAGAGACTTTTTATGTCTTTGATGAGCGAAATAGAGCGAGTAATTTAAAGCGAGTTAGTCAAATGACTTGGTTGGTTTGTGGTCAGAAGGTTGAGGACCAGCAGACACACTGACTGCAGCTTCCTACTGACCGCTGAGGCTTGACCTACAATCCCTCAATAGACTTCAGTGTCTCTTTTTAAAGAAGAGTCACATGTCTACAGCGATGTGCTAACACACTGAACAGGGTCAATGCCATCAAACACACAAATGTGACTCAACAAAAATGAGTCAATATTTTAACGGCATTTGAGAAGAAAGGGATAAAAAGCTGAGAAACCATTGCTGGGTCACATCTGAAATCACTTTACAGACAGATAGGTCTATAACTGACTTCTTCTGCTCATTTACTGAGTTACTGGAGGCTTCTTGATCTCATCTTCCTCCTCCACATGTGTGTCTGGGTTGTCACCTTCAGCGCTGTCAGCCTCTTGCTGCTGCTTCTGTCCAGCCCATCGCTGTTTGAAGTGGGTGTTGAGCCGCTCCAAGATGTCAATGGAGTGGTTGATGACGAGGGCCAGCCAGGCCAAGCCGAAGAAGATCCACGAGGCTATGAGGACGCTGTACCAGTCTGGGTACTGTCTGTCTGGATTACTGTCTGTAAAGGAAACAACCAACTGATTCAAACTGAAGCAGGTGTGTGTCGATTAGAAAACACAGTGTGGCAGGGGCATGCTTGGGGTGGCATATGCCACCCCTGAAATCTGATAGGCCACCCTGCATAATGGACTATCTGATTGTCAGACGGGGCGACACGGTGTTGTAGTGGTTAGCACTATCGCCTCACAGCAAGAAGGTACCGGGTTCGATTCCCAGCCTGGGGCCTTTCTGTGTGGAGTTCTCCCCGTGTCTGCATGGGTTCTCTCCACGTACTCCGGCTTCCTCCCACCATCCAAAAACATGCATGGGGATTAGGTTAATTGACTAAGTTAAATTGACTGTAGGTGTGAATGTGAGTGTGAGTGGTTGTCTGTCTCTATGTGTCCTGCGATGAACTGGAGACTAGAGACTTTCACCCTAAGACAGCTGGGATAGGCTCCAGCCCCCCTATGACCCTATGAGAGTGCAGTGCTATTTTTTGCACATTTTAGGATTTGTAAAGTCAACCTTTTGAAGTTTTAAATTTATTAATTTAGATTGATTTGGTTGGCACTTCATATTATGATTCATATTTTTGCATTGTCTTAATTGTTGCACCTTTCATAAAAAATAAAAGATTAAGGCTTGTATTATCCCATTCTGTTGTGTCATGATAACTAATTATATTTATACTTCAATTTATACTAACTCTTAAGATTGTAATTAAGCAGTAAAATTAATCATAAAATGAGTAACTGTTATTATGTTGATGGAGGTGCATTCTTTATCACCTGATCCTACTGGCCACCCCTGCAAAAAAGTCTGGACACGCCACTGCAGTGTGATTACTGTTACTGCACCTGCTACGAAGTCTCCGAAGCCGATGGTGCTGAGGGTGATGAAGCAGTAGTAGATGGCCTGGGAGAAGGTCCAGCCCTCATGCTGCTGGAACACAATCATGGGCACAACGAAGAAGAGCACCATTCCACACAGGTAAGACACCAGGTGGACAAAAAAACGGGTACATCTCTGCTGAAAGACATGAGCCATGTTTGAAAAGTTTTGTCCTCTTGAAATGTTAAGATATTTCACCTAGTTTATAAGAAATCTGCTCACCCTGTGCCCGGTCTTCCCCTCCAGGAAGTCAGAGATGTTCCTCTCTATGACGAGCATGTACTTGCCCACCCTGTTGAGCACCACCATGTTGAGCGGGATGCCAAATAGTGCGAAGAACACACAGAAGATCTGACCAGCGGTAGTGCTGGGACTTATGTTCCCATAACCTGCAACACTGGAAGCTGTTAGTGCGTTTTCTGTGTTTTAATCACTTTCTCAGTCAATTAAGCTTCAGCAACCAAATTAATGCATTTTATATTCAAAAGTCAGGTCTAGATTGGTGCATATATATTCAAGGATCAATGCTTATTAATAATTGTTCAATTAAGTCTAGTAACTATCATAATAAATACCCTAGGGTTCACTGACAAACATGCATCAGGTTGAAATAAATGCACTTGCCTCATGAGGAGAGCAAGTCAATGAAAAAGCTCATCTTATTTTCAGAAATCTTGATAAACACATTTAAAAATAAAGAGTTATTATTATAATTTATGAACTGAATTAAAGAAAATAAAATAAATAAAACAGGATCACTTGAACTGAAAGAACTAAAACTTTTTGGGGTCTAAAATGAATGAATATGTTGACTAAAACTGGCCTGATATTATCAGGTCATCAGTGTTAGGTGACAGAAACCACAGTCTGTTGGCTGGAGGAGGGGGATGATCAATAATCTCTTCATGGTTTTCATCCCATGATGCCTCACATCTCATATCTCACCTATAGTTGTGACCACAGTGGCAGCAAACACAGCTGAGCTGGTGAATTTCCAGAAGCCGTCAGACGTAAAGTTGCCTTTCAAACTCAGGCCCACCTTGGACGCATCTTGAACAACCTGAAACAGATGAAAATCACAAACTGTCTTAAGATGACACAGTGGCATATTTCATGGATTTAGGCCAGACTTCATAACCCACAGTTACATAAACCCCTTTAGGGTCTTTAGGTCAATACAGTGTTGATACAATCTGTTACATAAACGTCTTGAGTTCATCACCAGAGTGGGAAATGACTCCAAAAGAAATACATAACAGTCTGAGACCTGTGGCCTTGTTATCTAACTCTCACTGTAAGCGTTGGCTTATCTTAGAAAACAGACTTTATTGAATTTAAAGTCCAATCAGTCCAATCTTGATCTCCATTTCATTGTATTTGGCAGCACCGATAAGCAGTAATTGCAGGTGTTTTTGAATGTTGCTTCCAGGTGTGAGCCCAGTTCAAAGTACTGCAAATGTAAGAGCTTTCATCACCAGTGTCAATGTGACTTAACAGACTTTTATTTAAATTAATGACGATAAGACCCTGCTTGGATTTTTCACAGTGGTTTCACAGGTCTCCCCCACCCTGTGAGTAATGCTGGGGCTTCTGGGAGATGTAGTCTGGACATAAAGAGATGGTATACGCCACAGAGATCAAAACAGGAAGTGGAGACGATCACGATTAGAGAGAAAAACAAACAGATTCTGGACAAAAAGTGGCGTTTAAGGTGAAAGTGGCCTCTGCTCTACCTCTGATAAAACAGGAATGGAACAAGATAAAAACAAACATTGTTTTCACGATGAAATAGAGAGTCTCGTCTTTAATTTGAGCTATACAGTGTTTTCAGAGACATAGCACAAAATATTACAGTATGTAGGTCTTGAAATATGACTCAAAATGATCAAAAACGCTGTAACAAGGCACTTTCTGTTTTATAAAATGGCTAGCACTCAATGACACAGTAGTCATTTGGTGTGCAGTAACGCCTTTGTTGCTTTTTGCTGGTCATGTATAGTCTGAAAATACATCTGCATGAAGACACTACTGATGTGTGTGGAGACTGGCAAACATATGCCAAAGTTATTTTGATGGTCAATGATATTTACAGTGTGTTTTCTGTATCATGTTATGTACAGTATGCAGTGTGTGGGAGGTGAGGTTGCATGCAGCTGAAATTTCTACCCTGAGTGTAGAGGAACTACAGAAATGCAAATAGTCCTGTGCAGAGCTACTGTTAAGTTTATCCTTTCTGGGCTACTGTAGAAAGAACACAACTGGTAAAGAAGACATACGTAACCAATATTCCATTTCTTCTTCCCCTAAATGTTGCACACTGTCCCTTTAACCCCAAGCAAGCTGCAAATCTAAGAGGTTTTGCTGCCTTAACCTAACCATTTCTGATTCATGGTAACAACAACGTGCCGTTACATGATGATGACTCACAAAAAGCCTGTCTCACTTTGCCTTGCAGCATTATCAATAACCTGTTGTTTCCTATGCAAATAGTGTGCACAACACCCTAATTCATTTTGAGGTAAAAAAAAATATCAACAGTTTCTAAGGAAAGGATTGCACAACTTCATTGTTGCCGCTTTGTAAAGCAAGTCAGAGCAAGACACAACGTAGGACTCACGGCCCTGAAAGGCTGGAGAAGCTGGTATTTGCATGTGGGGGGGATTTTGCTATACTCTGCACAGTAACATACAGTCAAATATTAAAACCTGAGAGAAGGGCTGCAGATTCTAATCCATTAACCTGTTTCTTTTCATATCAAGGGCCTCACCTGAGCCACTGCCTCCAGGCCTTCTTGGTTCAGACAGGTGTATGTCCTGAGCAGCGTCTTTTTGTTCCGCAGTAAAAGACTGATGTCCTTCTGTCCGAGATCGCCTTCCAGCTTCCAGAAAACCACCCCTCCGATCAGCACGTAGGTCACGTAAATCAGCCCCAGCATGAGGATGGAGGGCACCCTTGTCAAATTAAACATCTCCTTTATTCTCATCTCGGGGAACTTTTTAGATCCAGGCGAGTTTAGTGGCTTAATCCTCTGCAGAGGCAATGAGGAGTGAATGTTTAGCTGCTTGACATCTCGTCATAGCAGGCAAATCAACCTCCACCTTGGCTACTGCTTCAATCACTCTGATGGCCTGGCATGCAAATATGGTGGAGCAAAATAACAAGAGGGAGACATGAGCACTGAATGGTTGGGCAGTCGGTGACGAAGATGGGTAAGGTCAAATTTTGGAGTTCCTGATCAAAATGAGCCATGGTCTATGAGGTCATGAGGTTATGGCAGCGGGAAATTCAAGACCAGTAACAGTAGTTGGTTCCTAGAGGCACTGCACGAAGTTTAAGCACTGTGAAAAACTACACTTTATGAGACAATATTTCACTCTCAAATATGTGTCATTATTCAGGAGCACATACCGAACGGTTTCAGACAGAAAGTGACAGTTCTCCGCTAACATTTCCAGTCTGAGTAAACACATTAACAAAGCATGACAGGTAAAAACCCTCCTGCTGTATTCCAGCTCTGGGATCAGTCCTGTGTGCTCTCAGGTCACCTCACACCACCATCTTGATTAATGTGTTTGTTCAAGATAGCCCTCCGTGCTCAATTCACCTGGGTTTACCGTCAGTACACAAACACAGATGTGAACTCACATGAACACACAAAAACATACATATACACATGGACACAGTGTGACATTAGAATGTTCTAATTATGTAGTAAAAGTACAATAACACAATAAAAGTATGTAAACAACAGTACAAAAAAACACTAATTCCTCGTTCCTGGTGTCTGACGATGGGAAAACATGACAGGATTCCTACTTGAGGCAAAACACACGTTTTCATCTTAGGCCAGTATTTATCAAATAGCCAATAGCGAAAAAAAATATAAATTTCCCATTATTCACTTCCTATTTTTGTAAAACAATGGTCAATGCCCATCCTATAGGTTTATTTCTCTCTGTAAATGTTTTGAGTCAACAATGTGGGCTATGGATATAACACCAAAATAATGTTTCATAATGATGCTGAAGTTAACGCATTAACGCGATTGATCAGCATGAACGCACTAAATTTGTGCGATGGTAACTCTACTTGGACAAACTACCTGAAATATGCTGCCAGAGTATCAGGATTATGACAGGTGATGGTAGAAAAAATAAGGAAACTGTGGTTTTGGCTCCCACTTACTGGAAATGGTGGATGTTGTGAGCTCAGAGGAGGCTGTAGAAGATAACTGAGTGTTCATGTCCTCTTTCCTGAGACGCATTTCGGGCAGTTTGTCCAAGTAGAGTTATCCCATCCCACATGTCGCTGCATTAACACAATTGGTCAGCCTTAACGGAGCCCTACAGGACTAATCAAATCTTGTTTTTGGGCTGTCCCAAATTTTTCAGGACATCTGCTCACATTTGCTTGTAAGTTGCATTCAAAGTTTCTCCTATTGGCTCCTTAAAGAAGAAGAGAAGTGTAATTCCTTGACGTTTGATAAATACGGGCCCTGGTCTCCTGTTCTTGGCTTGGTTGAGGTAGTATTGTCAGACAGGAACCTGTGATGTTTTTCCACCTTATTGTATGTTAAACCAGTGCTCTACATGGTAAAAGCATCTTTGTTTTCTGACTGTGCCATGCGTTGTGATATCTACTGTGAATATTACATTTAGAAGATAATATACAGAAGGTAGATTTCCCATCTGGAGTCCACTGTCAGATCTTTGACGTGTCCTCTAGTTTAACGGACGACACGTCCTCCTCCTCCTCTTGTTTCTTAAAGCCTGGATGAGTCAGGCCGATCATGTGCTCCATTATTCTGGCAGCCATGTTGAGGATAAGAGCAAGCCAAGCTAAGGCAAAGATGATCCATATGCCTGCAAGGCTTCGGTACAGAGAGATATACTCCTTTCCTGGGTCGGTCCCTGTAAGAATCAACACTTTGTTAGAACGTCAGGTCACAATGTAGATTAGATAGTAGACTGTCTGCATTTTTATCTGTGGTCTTTCCACCACGTTAGTGCTTGTTTGCGCTCTCTACTCACCCACCACGTAATCTCCAAAACCAATGGTGCTGAGGGTAATGAAGGCGAAATAGAAGCCCTCGCCGAACGTCCAGCTTTCCACGTAGCTGAACAGCAGAGGAGGGATGACCAGAAACAACAGGCTGCCTGTGATGAAGAACAAGCTCACCGCCAGAGCCTCAACCGTTTCCTGTAAGACAGAAACATGTGAGAACCAGAGGAACCAGTTTTCAGCCCCCCAAGATATTCTTAAAGGCATATTCTGGTATTTTACACTTTAAGCCCTCTTTCTAGGTTTGATTAGAATGCAAAAGAGTGGTTGACACTGAAATTTTGAAGATTGGTCCTGTGTCGGGTATTTGGCTTGTTTAGAAATCATCTGTGCCAGCTAGCTATGGGCCGCTATGGGCAAATGCAAACCTGTCCAAAACAACCCCTAAACATCCGTTTTAAAAATTGTGCAACTCACCGAGTGGCTACTGGTGTTCACTTATGTTTCATATTAAATACTGAAGCGAAATACAGCTTCTGCTGTGTTGAGTTACACATTTTTTAAAACGAACATTTAGCGGTTGTTTTGGACAGGTTTTCATTGGCCCATAGGGGCCCATAGCTAGCTGGCACAGCCAATTCTAAACGAGCCCAAATACCAGAGACAGGACGAGTCTTCAAAATTTCTGTGTCAACCTCTCTTTTGTATCCTAATCAACCTAGAAAGAGGGCTTAAAGTGTAAAACAACAAAATATGCCTTTAAGCCCCCCTAAATAATTTGGTGTTGGTTTATTTATTTATTTATGTTTATCCAAAAAATTGCTGTCAAATTCAATACAAAGTGGCCTGAATATGAGTTTAAAGAAATAACCATGTAACCATGCATTATTCATAAATCACTGAAATATGGTTGCCCCCCCTTGTGGCCTGATTATTGCTGTTGATATATGAGCTATATCTCAAAATTAGGTCACCTGGGGGCTAAGCCCCCCCGTCCTTAAACCCTAGTGACGCCCCTGTCTCTGATGCTTTGGAAGCAAATAGACATGTGACTCAAGTCCTAAGTCAAGCTGCAAGTCATCAGACTCATCGCCAGTCCAAGTCATAATAGCCATAATGTCAAATTGTCAAATTTTAAGCAAACGAAATCCCCCCAAAATAGTGTTAAAAGCATTAGACACATTTCCAAATAAAGTGTTGATGAATATCTGAGAACAAGCCAACAGCAGAAGCAGCAGATCTGTCAAGTCAGTGAAATGATTACGATGTCCAAATTTATTTGGCAAAAATGTTTTCATGACACATTTAAAGTATTTTTTTTTAATTGAATTTTGCCTTTTCCTTACAGCTTTTCTGATCAATATGTGGATTGGGAACATGGCTACAGACTCAAGTCAGCAGCTCTGGTAGCAAATAACAGCAAACGGCTAATGAGTCGGTACCTTGTGTGGAACCACGGAGACCATCCCCTGCTCCAGTCGACCCAGGTGGATGGTGAGGCACTTCCCCAGCTGTTTGAGGAAGGCCAGGTTCAGAGGGATCCCACACAGAGCGTAAAACACACAAAACACCTGACCAGACACAGTGCTGGGGGAGAGGTTTCCGTAGCCTGCGGACAAGGCAACGGTTTGTCATTAGTTTCTATCAAAGATCAACTACTGAATAATGTCAAGGTGCTCACCTATAGTTGTGACGACTGTGCCTGCGAAGAAGAAGGAGCTGCTGAAGTCCCAGTTACTGGGGTTTGTGGAGTTGCCAGAAGGATTCACTCCTTTTTCCCAGGCATCCAAAATCACCTGCAAACAAACAAAGACGTGTATTAAAATCTTAGAATAAGATCACACTTATCATCAACACCTAGTCTATTATTCACTTGGTAAATATTTGATAACGACCCACTTACTGATTTAATAAATCAGGCTCCATGTAGCACCAGTTATTGCTCCCTGACCTGATCATAAAACCTTTTCATATTTTCATACATTCATCATCATTCATATTTACTCAGACTTGTACACAACTGGGGCTTTTTTGTCACTCATCTGTACTTTGATCTGTATTTTACCATTGGACCATTTTGAATAAACACAGAGAAGCTGGATGAGACAAACAGATTAGTCAGACATCATAAGTTACAGGAGCTCTCCATATCACTGAATGAACTGAAGATAGTGAACCTGAACAAACTTCTCCAAGGCTGGACCGTCCAGGCAGGTGTAATTAGCCAAAAAATGCAACTTCTCCAGCTGGAAGTGGTTGCGGTTGTTGCTCTCAGCCTCCCGTTCTAGTATCTGGAAGATGGTGGCCCCAACCAGCAGGTATGTGAAGTGGGCCACAGTCAAAAGTACCGTCCAGCTCACTCTGACCCGCACCAACTGGAACCTCGCCATCAACCTCCTCCAGTGCTGGAATGGACCCAAACGCTGATGCTCAAACTCAGAGAGGAGGTCAATCACTTCAGAGATGAGTAACAATGAAAGTCTTGATGAAATATGCACATCTCATGAGTATCTCCACAGAGACAGCTTCCAGTGCTGCAGACATTTTTCTCCTAAAGAGTGAACAGCAAATTATCAAAAGGGAGACAAAAATCTTGCAGCCACTTTTGAATCACAGCAGCATCTAAAAAAGCTTCATGTTTGGTTTCTTGGGGTGGCGGCTTTAACTGGATAACCCTCCAGAGGTAAAACATCTTGACTCAATGCTCTTCCTCTGATTGGTCAGAGTACCATAGATGTCTGGGCTTTGATTTACGGGTCGCTAGGGCAACGATCAAACTCCTCTCCATTAGTGCGACATCTGGACACACTTTCAGCTCTTTCCACTAATAAGGAAGCGGCAGCAGCATCTTGTCAGCAGAACAAAAGTTAATCTTTTACCCGACTGCTGCTGGAGCTCTGATGATCAACCAGAGCCTTTCAGCACCGTTCAGCTCTTCAACCAAAACTGTTGGATTCCTGAATTTACTTTGCAGAAACTGTTGATGAATTTTGGAATTTGGACCGTGGGCCTTGAACAAAGTGTCATGGGAGAACAAAACAAGGTTTTATGGCTACAATGGAGATGATACAGGCATAAATAACATTTTTCTGCTCAACTTTGAAAGAAAACATCCAAAATCCACATTTATTACATATGTTTTCTTCTGTGGGTTTTTCCTAAATTCATCAAACGTTACTGATAATATGTAAATATACATAAGTAATACAGAAAGTGAATGTGTTAACATCCAGAACCCTGACCCCGTACACTGCAACAGACATCAGATATCACAATGACTGATGACAAAAAAAGTGAAAAGTTGTTTCTTATCTTATTTATTAGTCCATTTGTTACCCAATGTCCAATGGCAATTTTTTTGTATTTTCTCAGGCTAGTACTCATAGAAACTGCAAAATATTAATTTCTTTAAATCAGAAAAACAGGACAATCTTTTCTCAAATGATACATCGTTTTTCTGTAGTAAATTTTATTTGTCTGTTTTCTTTGTTTGTGGGAAGGTTTTTACAGTCCGCAACAGTTTTATAATAATATTTTGAGTGATCATGACGAACAATTTGTATATTTTTTAAGGCCTTTTAAGGTCATTTTTCTTGTGTTTTTACACTTCATCAGGTGTGTGTTTTCATTCACACTCAGAAACATGCACACGGTATCTGCTTAACAAAGAAATGTTAACATGTTTTGCACAGATAGTTAACAAAATGAGTTAAAATTAACCTGAACTCCACAAGATTAAAAGCAAAGTCCACATTTAAAATATGTGGGATGATGGGATTGCCATAAAACCAGAGATATTGAGTTGTGTATCATCTCAAGAACACTCCCTTTATTAGAGGAAACACCACGCTCACACACTTCATTAGCTACTGATGCTATTTAATCTAGAAACGTTTCTGGAATCTGTCTATATTGGCGTCAGGTCAAAAAGCTTCACGTCACAAAGAAAGTCACTGAGGTGACAGAGAGGAATAACAGATATCATGACTTGACTACGAAAGGCTCTTTCTCCATGGCAACCAGATTCAAATAGTGCAGCTGCTTGTCATCTGTCAAACAAATCAACGCAAAGCCATGCAAACAGCTTGTCTGCAGTGTTCCCAGCTTGTCTTGTGTTTATAGTGAAGGCTCTGGACTGACAGGGTGGGCTGAGGATGGACACAGTAATGACTGCTGGAAAGTGTTTTCACAAAGAGACGTGGTGCTAGATTCTGTGTTTGAGGCCACTAAAAGTCTAAATGAGGAATAGGCCAGGCCAGTGTTAATGTTAAATTAATGTAGCTGAGCTGAACTGATATCATCTACGCTGAACTATCAGAGAAACGTTGCCATAACTGAATGTAAGCATCCACTTGACTCAATACACAATAATCATTACTCCATGCAAACAAATGTGACCTTATTTGAATTTCAAATAATGCAAGTTAAAGAAGTCTGGAGGCATGTCTGAAAGTCTTTACCTGCCTTCTGCCAAGTGCATGCTGGGACAGGCACCTGTGCCCCTCTACATCACTTAGCACAGATGGATGACCCTGTAGTCAAAGTGCTGCACAATAATACTTTTTGCTTATTACATGTCATACAGTGTGCAGTACTTTAGGGCTTGTAGAGATTAGTTAGAAACACATTCAACACATCAACTCAGCCTTTAGAATATCCAGTATTGGTTTTCACATTTTAGCTTTTTAATTAATAAAGTAACCTTTGTCGTACATAACCATCATGGTTGAAGTTCATTCAACCATTTTCCTGTAATTTTCTGCAATTTTCCAGTTGAATTGTGTAGGAAAAGTAGCCGCAGTAACTGCATCAGTGATGATGGAAGAAAACACAAACTGCTATTATATTATATATAATATATATAGAATATATAATATATTTTCTCCTAATTTCGTTGCATGCACTGTCATATAATGACAAGAAAGGCTTTTGGTTTGATTTGATATATTCTACAGATCAGGATGTTCACAATAATGTAAATGTCCTGCAGCAGCTTCAACAGACAGACAAATACAGATATGATGTGTCTGTCAGTATTACATTTTGTATAACTCATAAACAAGTGCACTCCTTTTTATTTTTATATTTTTATTTGACTTTATTTTTTATACATCAAGGTTTGAGAGAATCGCAAGTTCAATCTTCTGTATGTCCTGTACATGCTGCAGAATTGACAATAAAGCCGACTTTGACTTTGATTTATTTACTGATTATTATTTATATATATTTATTTATTGAAGGAAATTCACCCACCACAGCAGCATAGATAAATTACAGTAATAGTAAAAAACAACAAAGACAGAATAAGTAACAATAATAGAATAAGCATTGTGTAGCTCTTATTTTTTAAAAAGTATATCATAAATCTACTGTACATATATTACAAACATCCATTTAGAACATTTAAGTAACCTGTGTGAATAATAATGAAAGCAGACAGAAATATGAAATGCATTTGTTATTTCTGTGTGTGGAAACTTCCTGTGACGATTGCTTCTTCAAACACACACTGGAGCCAGCTGCTTTCCTGTTGTCTGCTCCTTCCTCTGATATCTAGAGACAACATTTGTTCAGATCAAATGAGCGATGCAGGCTGTGATTTATATTGCTTCCAGTTATATCACTGGCGTATTCTCTGGGGGTGAGCTTATATCAGACAGGATGTGTGATGTGTTGAGGTCATTTCTGCACATTGTCAGTCTATCTTTACGGGATAATGCCTAATAGGAGTTTTTAAGACAGATGTGGAGGTTGTACAAGGAGTCAGATGACCTTCAGGCGTCCATCAGAACTTGATGTTATTACTGAGGTGGGCCTGAAATACCTGAAACAGAACACAAAGCAGATTAGGCACCCAGGTTAAAGCAGGAGGCTGGAAAGCTCATTGAAGATAATTGTAACATGCACTAGAAATGTCATATCCAGCGTTTGGTTGTAATTAGCTCCGTCGTCTCGTGTCACATCTGGTTCAAGTTTATTTAGTTAAAAAAATGATCCACACAGTTACAGACATCCCAAAAGTTGCAATCATTTAACGGCTGGCTAGCTTGCTAATTCCACCATCATGCTACATTAATATAGAAATTGAAAGCACAAGTTTAATCAGAAATCTTATTAGGATTAGGTAATAAATCTATATGGTTTGGGTTAATGAATGAATTTTTCTAGCACAAATCCCAAAGGCAAACTGCACAAGGCAACCAGTATCAGCCAATCACAGCACAGTAGGGCGGGACTAGAGCACTCCTTCAAAACAGAGGTGTCTGACTGTAAAAACTCTTGACCTACAGTAGCCTGACCTTAACTACTCAACGTTGACGTTTCACTACCTGCATGGTGACTATGTCCACTTCTTACATAGAGCTTATGATCAAAAGTATTAGAGAAATAAGAAAAAAAATGCTCCAAAAGTCGCCACTTTAGCCATCAAGAAATATGACAAGACAGTTTGTTTTAAAAAAAACACAAATTATATTGTTTTTTTATGTTATTTTTAGAGTAACACTTCCTGAATGACCACTAAATCATGAGCACAATTACAATAAGAGCACCCACTGTATTCCAGTGTCTTCCCTGCATGCACCGCTGACTTTAAAGCTGTTTGACAGGAGGGATAGCACCAGACAGAGGTTACCAAACGACCAGGGAGAGGGGCTCCCCTGTCAAAACACAGCCAGCTTAGTGCCAGGGTAAAGAGGCCAGAGTCTGAAGTGGGGGAGGAAAAGAAAGAAGGGACAGAAAGAAAGAAAGACTTCAGAGGACTGTTTTACTGTCTGATGTCTCTGCTCATTTTGGACATCTGTCTGTTCACATGACCTCAGCCGTTCTGCATACCTAGTGGCAAACGACAAAGAGGCCCAGTCCACTTTCCTGTGAGCAGCGACACGAGGGTCAAAGTAACGCAGAGAAGAAGAAGATCAGAACGAGAGAAGAGTGTTTCATGAGAGCTGTTTGTGTGAAAAAGAAATCTCCTACCACTGGAACACTGCTGCAAGAACATAACAAAGAGAATCTGGAATCATTTTCAGCTTATAAGTGGTAGCTCATAAGCTTCTTCACCCGTGGTGAATCACAGAGAGATATTGCAGGTTTTTTCTTCCTGCAGTGGTCAGACTGTACAACTAGCACTGCTGCCAATAAACCACTCAAACTACAACGGATGTAATGTGCAATAAAACATGGAGAGCTACAACTCTCTCATTCTGCAATAATTTAATAATTTACTGTGTGCAGTATTGCTGTTTTACTTTTTCAATCTTTTATTTTCTAGTTACCACTGTTGCCTAGTTATTTTTAAAGCATTTATTTTTCTACTTAGTCTTTTTGTTTACTGATGTTCTTGCTTCTTATTTTTATAAAGGCCCTTAGGCTGTTGCACTATCCACTTGCTACTGTAACATGTAAATTTCCCCGTTGGTGGGACGAATAAAGGTTCATCTTATCTTATCTTATTTTATCTTCACCTTATCAAGTGTTAACGGTTACAGGTGGTTCCTAATACAGAACATTACAGTATGTGTAGATGAAGAGCAACTCTCAGAAGCTCAAAATCTGGCCATTATGATGAGGTGTAGTAAGGCAGCGAGCCACCAGAGGGCGTTAAACACAAAATGCAGATTGTGGGGAAGCTTAGTCAGTATGTGTGTGTGGTCTGCCTTACGTCCACATTGGGGTCACACACTTGACTTAATACCTGTTGATTGGGGACGGCATGTGCAATTAGGGACAAAGTCCATATCCCCACTTGTTCAAACCTTGATTTTGGGTCAGTGGTTAGGGTTAGGATTAGGTTGAGGTTAGGGTTAGGCGTTAGGTTTAGGCTTAGTCAATTAGTTGTTATAGTTTGGCTTAGGGTAAGTTTTCAGGAAATCAAAGTTTGTCCTCTAAGGGAGGGTAAAAATGGCTAAATACCCCAAAGGTGACTTAAACCAACGTGTGTGTGTGTGTGTGTGTGTGTGTGTGTGTGTGTGTGTGTGTGTGTGTTACCTGCCCTGTTGAGGAGGTGTTGCCTGGCTCTGATAAAGGCCTGGATGTCAGCATCAGTCTGCTGGTCTCCGGTCAGGGGAACAGAGGATGATGAGAGCTTGGTGGTGAAAAGAGTCCTTAAATGAAAGCAGCATGATAATATGATCATATGTTCTGCACACACACATATGTGTAACTCTAACATTTAAAATATCCTTTAATTTTTGTGTATTACATGGCATGCTTTTTTATGAAATTGTCCATAAAACAACAGTTGCTTAAACCAACAGCAGTTCTAGTCCGCTGTGGTAACAAATGGACTTGCATAACTGCAAAGATATGAATACAATTGAAGCATAATGAAAGCAAACATTTAAAAGTTTATTATGCTGAAACTGAACTGATATTTAGTAGCTATGATCAGATGCATGAAACAACAGTATCTCAGTATGAGGACTGGTTGCTGAAGAGACAAAAGAATATTAGTTATTTTTATATATTTAAAGTTATTACGTGATTGTTTGACTGAGGTTGTATAAAAGTAGAGCTCTGATGTGTTAACAGAGTTAATAGATATTTGTTGAAAATTTATGGCCACGATCAGATGTGGAGAGAAAACACCGCGGCTATAAAATCTGCAGCTCCAGGCTGTGTGTATAGACTGTGGCATATGCTACTGTATTGATTGTATTTGTGCATGCACTTGTAGTTAAAATATTTCTATCATCTGCCATGTTTTTAAATGCGTCATTAAATGGGCACAGAGAGACATACATTTGGTGATTATGTGCTGAAATTTCATTAAAAATCTGCTGTTTTTTTAAGTCATCAGTTAATTCAGCCTTCCATGTACCTCCACTCAGGTGAAGGAGTGAAGGCAGTCACCCTCTCATCCTGGGACTTATCACGTTCTGCTGGTGCAGCCGTCAAGGGACGTGCGCTTTTGTGGATGAAGCCTCTGGAAATAGAAATATAATAACTATGTGGCATGCATTATAACCTCACTGCAAACAAATAAGAAGTTAAGTGATGCTAGGCTGACCTAAGATCCTGAACAGCAGTGGAACAGTCCAGATTAGGGTCTGGTCCTGCTGGAGAGTCTCTCAAAGTGCTGCTCAGACCAGCTGCTCTGTATAACAAGTTAGGAGAGCATTTATAAAATATTGCTATACCATAACTCTACAGATTATCTGGATCTAGAGCCGTAGGTGCAATATGGGACTCATATCAAGAGTCAACATTGGGTCACTGTATCTCAGTCTCTCTTCTGTGTTTTTGCACCTCTTGGCCACAAGATGGAGCAACAATACAGGGACGTTTCCATCATTTTATGTACACCGTTTCTGTAGGTTCACTCAGTTTAATTTGAGACTTTGAAGAACTTTATAATAACATGTAGACTGAAATTCAATGTCTGTTAAAGGAGGAAGATGTGACGGAAAACCAGTCGATGTGGCCTAATTATTTATTATTGTCCAACATTTACTAGCAGCGTATATCAATAATTAATGATGGGCGATGTAATTAATTATATCAATGCAAGCTGGACACAGATAAGAGGATGAATGATTTTAAAATGTTTTTTTTCCTAGCTGACTGATATGATTAAACAGCCTCCTACATGAACAAGCCATTGCCACACAAAGTCAACTTTTAGCAAATACTGTGCTCACTCTTCCAGTGAATCCTAAACAATATGTCATAATGGCGCACTAGTAGTACATATTCGGCGTCAAAAACCACTCGTGTCATGGCGCCACTTTGTTCAATATATGCTCCACGGATACAAGCACTGAGACGCTGCAGGTCTGCAGAAAGGGTAAAAATACCAGGAACGAATTGAGTGGAAATGAGCCAGTGAGGGGAAGATGTTTCTCCCTGTTACTTGGCAAGTGTTTGGACGTGACCAATCGGCTCAGCAGAGACTCAAAATGACTGTTTAATGACATGACGACCATGTCGAAAGGTACACATCTACATTCACATCTGTTTGGATGGGTTGAAAACACTCATCATCATCATCATCATCATGAAAATGTGTCCCACCGAAATCCTGGAGTCCTAGGTGAAGGTGGCTGCAAGGTTCCACTTGGCAACCCTGTTTGACATCTGGCCTCTGAGTCCTGGTCAAAACCAGAGGAACTATTTCAGTCACACTTCTCAACAAAAACAGAAGTCCAGTTAAAGACCTCAGGTATTTTGCGTTGTCTAGCACCATCATATCTCTTACTAGACGTTTGATTAGTTACACATGTGTTCCAAAAACAGAACAATAAATGGATGAGCAAAGCTGTAAAATAACCTGCTTCCTGCTGGGAAGACTGCAGAACTGCACATGTAAGGTCTGTCTGTTAGACTTCCTCTTCTTTCCAGTGATAAATTCCCAAACACTGATCACATGTGAGTGAGATATTGTTCACCATTCATAAGATCAAAACCAAAGTGTAAAAAACGCCAGAGTGTCTGCTGGTCAGATGTTGCCGCTCAACATCTTCTTTGTGGTAGGTTTTCTGAAATGTGCACAACAGACACTGAGGCCATGCAAAGTGTGTTAGTTCTCTGTGAGTGTTCTTAAATTGGGAATTTTCAACTGATCTTTCTCTCCATGCTTTTGCAATCATTGTCTGTCTTCACTAATCCGTACAAGACTCTAAAAGGGATTAGAGTCAGAATATTAGAACATGTTGAGCTCCGTCCACACGACAACGGCACGATAACGCTTGCTTATTTCTGTCTACATGGCAATGTGATAATGAGTGACAAGGATGTAATAAATATGGCACGCTGATAGGTGGCACTGCGAAGAAACACAGAGAAACCCACGAAAAAGAACGAAAGACTGCAATGAGCATGAGCGTGAAGTCCTTGTTTACGACTACTTCTGGTCATGTGATGATGTGACGTCATCGCTAACAACAACATCGGGTGCATACTGCAACTCCGATATGGCGTTATCAGATCTTCTCTCTCTGGAATCCGTTGTCAGAAAATACCGTTGTGTCACCGACAACGCCGGAGTTGTCTGTACACAAGACAGAATCAGTATTAAAGTTTGTCGGATTCACAGAATTCCGTTGTCGTGTGGACGGCACCTGAATTAACCCAAGTCACACAATAACACACAAACACCAACCAGTCAACGCAAAGTTGAGTATTTGAGTTAAGTATTTGTGCACAAACACAAAGTTGTTATTTGGGACTGAAATAGACACTGACTCACTTCTCATCCTCCACTGTGCTGCTGAGTAACCAACATGTTGTCCTTGTTAGGACTCTTAAATGCTGAGCCTGTATTGATGCCTCTGAGCTGCTCTCCAGGCCTTTGTTGGCTCACATGGTATTCTGTACAAATGAGTTTCCGTCTTTTTTCCTCCTACATATCTTCCCACCAGAGCCCATTCAGCATGATGCTGAGCAGAGGCTGCAAGGGTCGCACTGGTGCCATAAAAAGCCTCCCAATTCAGAGACACATGTGTATCAACTTACACGCACACTAACGTGCCCGTAGAGGCCAATATTCAGAAAAAACACTAAACATCCATAAATATGGAAACAAAAATGAACAGAATCTGCCTTCCTGGATAATTTCAGAGATGAATCTTTGACACGCTAGCCGTCATGGCGTCATACTTACAGAGGCTTTATGAGGTGTTGTCACATAGATAGGTGGAGGAAAAGTGAGGTGGGTCACCTGCGCACTGGAGGCCTCCTGGCTCCACCACTTATGGAAGTCTCTCTGGAGTTTAACCTTTGCCCTCTCCAACAACAGCTGCAGGTGCTCAATCTCCGTCCTCAATGCTTTCAGGCGTCCAATGGTGCTCTTGTAACTGACGGGGGGATATTAGAAGCAGCAAATTCATCTTTTGTCTACATTGTACAGCATCTGCTGTGTCTAATCAGTGTCTTGGGAGAAATTACATTAAAACAATTCCAATACATTAAAATCTACTTTTACTACACTCACTCCTTTTTTTCCTGCTCAATGTGTTTGCACAGGTTTTCTTCCACTGGGTCAACCTCCTCCTCACTCTCAGGGTGATTCCCCATTACACCTACAGTGGAAACAAAAGGCAGATTAAAATGTGGACATACTGTAGATAAAATCACAAATGCAGTTTTTTTTTTGTTTCAAGCCCAGAAGCTAGTCAGTGTGTGTTTGTACATGTGAGTGCATTTCCTTCAAAGACAATGTTTTAAGCATTTGGCCCTGGATAATAGAAGCCAGGCTGCTGTGAAGGCTTCTCTGATGCGGGAATCTAAATAGCAAGAAAAGCCTTTTGGAGGGAAATGTTTGTGTGCTCTGCGACCAGATTTCCTCATCAAAGCATTTATGTCGCTGATCAAAAACGGTCAGAGAAGAGTAAATGAATGAGTCTTCGAGTAGTGACGCCCAGTCTTTGGCCACTAAGCTTTCAGGACTACTGCAGAGGCTTTGAAGTGGGCACTGCTGCACAGTTGACACAAGAGCACCCACGATGCGTTCACAACATCCACCGCCCTGCTCTGAAAGGAATCCAATAGCAAAATGCTGATCAACAAACAGATCCTTTGAGCTGATACTCGAGGAACCAACTGTGAATTTGAAGAGTAAACATGCAAGAGAATGATACGTGGAGATTTGGCTTCATGATACACTATATTGCCCATCCAAATAATCAGAATCAGGTGTTCCAGTCACTTCCATGGCCACAGGTGTATAAAATCAAGCACCTAGGCATGCAGACTGCTTTTACAAGCATTTGTGAAAGAATGGGTCGCTTTCAGGAGCTCAGTGAATTCCAACGTGGAACTGTGATAGGATGCCACCTGTGCAACAAATCCAGTCATGAAATTTCCTCTCTCCTAAATATTCCACAGTCAACTGTCAGCTGTATTATAAGAATGTGGAAGTGTTTGGGAATGACAGCAACTCAGCCACGAAGTGGTAGACCACGTAAACTGATGGAGTGGGGTCAGCGGATGCTGAGGCGCATAGTGTGAAGAGGTCACCAACTTTCTGCAGAGTCAATCACTACAGACCTCCAAACTTCATGTGGCCTTCAGATTAGCTCAAGAACAGTGCACAGAGAGCTTCATGGAATGGGTTTCCATGGCCGAGCAGCTGCATCCAAGCCATACATCACCAAGTGCAATGCAAAGTGTCAGATGCAGTGGTGTAAAGCACGCCACCACTGGACTCTAGAGCAGTGGAGACGTGTTCTCTGGAGTGACGAATCACACTTCTCCATCTGGCAATCTGATGGATGAGTCTGGGTTTGGTGGTTGCCAGGAGAACGATACTTGTCGGACTGCATTGTGCCAAGTGTAAAGTTTGGTGGAGGGGGGATTATGGTGTGGGGTTGTTTTTCAGGAGCTGGACTTGGCCCCTTAGTTCCAGTGAAAGGAACTCTGAATGCTTCAACATACCAAGACATTTTGGACAATTCCATGCTCCCAACTTTGTGGGAGCACCTTTGGACACCTAGAACACCTTTGGGATGAATTAGAGCAGAGACTGAGAGCCAGGCCTTCTCGTCCAACATCAGTGTGTGACCTCACAAATACTCTTCTGGAAGAATGGTCAAAAATTCCCATAAACACACTCCTAAACCTTGTGGACAGCCTTCCCAGAAGAGTTGAAGCTGTTATAGTTGCAAAGGGTGGACTGACGTCCTATTGAGCCCTATGGATTAGAAATGGGATGTCACTCAAGTTCATATGCGAGTCAAGGCAGGTGAGCGAATACTTTTGGCAATATAGTGTATATTGAACTGCTTCAAGTGCCCATGTGTTGTGCTGCTCTTTTACAGGAATATCCATTATATCTATGGTTTGAGCTTACCGTGGCCTGCCCGCCGCCTCCTCTGCATCTGTAACTGCTTCTTCAACTCATCTGAAAAAAAGACAAAAAGATTAGATTTTAAAAAAGTACGGTATGCTGTTTTCTTTATTTTTATTTGATTTTAAACTTTTTTTTTTTTACATTAGTGTGTGTTAAAGTCGTTCGTCTTCTGTTACACTAAAACAGTCCACTTGAAATTCTTATCTGCTTCAAATTTATTAACTCTGCCGGGTGAAAGCCTGAGTTGAGATATAATGTTTCTGTTGAGAGTGTGCATGCATATCTGTCTGTCTGTCCACAGTTCATCTCACATACTATTGAACCCAATAGCTGAACATATTTGTGATCATTTATGACTTCATGCTCAAAGACCTCTTGTGGTTGCTGTAATTCACTATTTTATTGTTTTACTCCGTAACTCCGTGACTGCTGACTCAACACTTCTCTCTGTGAAAAAGTATTTCTAGCATCAGTCACTAAATGTCAAAGGTCACTTATTGGTAAATGATAAATTAGTTGAATAAGATTGGTAAATTAAATTTAAGCAGAGTTATCATGAGAGAAATGTTCTTGTTTCCTGCCAACTGAAATTTGTAATTGTTAAGTAAAGTAGTAAAGTAAGATCTATTACATGTTCAAATCCTTATGATGGAAAACTTTGCACATGAAAAAGTGCATATGTCTTGTTTGATACTGGGGTTTTGAGGTTAATAGTGTTGTTGATATTGATTATCATCTCTTGGCCAATAACATTTATGTAACATCAACGATCCTCATACAGATTCCTTAGATACATACAGTACTGAGTGGGTTTTAGTATTGTACCTCCACAAAGGTATCAAGGCACTGACAAGAAATAAATTAAAAAGAAATTACAATATTTTCACGTTTAGTCTCTATTATCTCCAAACACACTGGATCCCTAATTTCGTTGTATGCACCGTCATATAATGACAATAAAGGCTTTTGATTTGATCCCACAATAATTTATTGCCTATGAGAGCTGTGATCTTTGTCTTAACGTAGGACTCCTGAGTTACTTCCAGTCAGAGTGAACTCCTGTGACTCCAGTGAGCCAGGAAGCAACATGAGGGAGGATTTTTGGGTCACTGCCTCTCTTGTGGCAGTCATACTGGGTTAACATATGGGGAAGTAATTAGTGTCTGATCTTCTGTTTTCCTGTCTCTCTTCCCCTAATTGACGTAGTTCATTGCCCCATTGAAGACTTAATATTTGAGGCGATGCCTTAAATGGACCAGCACATGTACTGTACAGGGATACTCTTACTATGAGACAAGAAAAGGAGATAATTTCACTTTGATAGCATGCCGAGTGACTGACCAGGATAACTAAAAGATAAAAGAGACACTGAGTGGCAGATCTGAATGTGGCGTGTTTCCATCACCATCCCTCAGGTCGTATATACATGTAGACAGCGCTGTGCTGAAACGTGATCCTGTCGCCAATCTAAAAGCCGAGGCTCCAAAAACGAGAAATCCAGATGAAGTATCGTTTCACCAAAAAAAAGGTGTGTGTGTGGAGCTACCCGAAGACACTGAAAGCATTTAAGACTAATATCTGTCCTGCTTCAATGACCTTGAGTGAAGCAGAGTCTCGACAAAGATCCTGGGATTAGTAAAGTGTAGCAATATTAGGAGTTTGACATCAGCTCTTTGCATTTCCCTGATCAACATTTTTGCCGTCTGTAGCAGTTTTTAAATGTAGACTACACTATTGGGGGTTTCGGCAGACAGCAGCGACGTGAACGATGATGTGAAACGTTACAAATGACATGCAGGGACATATTGCACCCATGATGACACAGTTTTTCCTAAAGCTTCTGAACCAGTGTTTGGGAACCCCTCACGTCGCCATGTGTTTTCACACAAAGTCTGCAGTGAGAGTAGCTGAGAATGTAAATGAGCTGAGACGCTCTGTGGCTTTACATTGCGGTCAGGTGGGTAGCCCAAGTCTCCTAACAGACACAGCTTTCTAAAACACGATCCACAGCTGATGTAGAGTCTTCAACTTTCACTGTGACATGAAAGGATTAACACACATTCATGCTACGAGTTTGTAATGCTGAAGACGTGAGAGAGGGTGCATGCATGTAAAAACACTTCTCAGTCACTGTTTGTACAACGAAAAGCAGGTCAGGTGATGTAGTATTAAGACTTTGTTGGGGTGGATGGATGTCTCCAACAAAATTATGTTTCTCAGGATTATGGTCTCTCAAGGATTATGAGTGTGATAGACATATATATATATATATATATATATATATGTATATGTATTTAGTCGGGACATAAAGAGACGGTATACACCACAGAGATCAAAGCAGGAATTGGAGACGATCAAGATTAGAAAGCAAAACTGACAGATTTTGGACAAAAAAGTGGCATTTTTGGTGAAAGTGGCCTCTACTCTACTGAAGATAAAACTAGAATGGAACAAGATAAAAACCTACAATTTTTTCATGATGAAATAGAGAGTCTCTTCTTTCATTTGAGCTATTCAGTGTTTTCAGAGTCATAGTACAAAATCACAAGTGAACAAGGCACTTTCTGTTTTATACTGGCAATAAAAGAGTTAACGTTTTGGTTAAAATTATAAATTAAAAGAAAACAAAAAGAAACAAAACCTCTTTGCTTAAAATGACTACTTAATATTTAATAGCATGACTGTCCACATATTTTAAACTAGTGTAAAAAAAAAAAAAAATTAAAAAAAGTGTTCTGTGACGTTTTTTCTCTTCTTTTCACACAGAACAAAATTCCTTGTTCCTTCCTGTGAAATTCCTTGACAAAATATGATTCACACAAAGCGTAATTAAGTTTTGTTGTACTGGAACATAATTTTTAGGAGACAGGTCAGATCCAAGGGTTAAAAAAATCCCAGGAAATACTAACGTCATGTGTGTAATTTACATAACAAACGCTGAAACCGTAACCCAAAGTGTGACACTGATCGCTTGTGTTGCTTGTATGTTTATACCTGAAAGATTAAAGATAACTTTTCATAAGATATCATACAACATAAAGCGCACATGGGGCCAACGCTACCCGTGTGGATTCCATCAGTCATGGCCTGTACTGAAGCTTTCAAAACCCCGAGGCCAAGCAGCTTCACATGATGACTGACTATATTTGTCAGGTTGGTCGGATGTACTTTATGTCTGAGTGATTTATTCCAAATCATAGCAGAAAACATATAATATTCAGCTCAATCTTAAATATGGTATTTGAATATATTCTGTTGCTGTTGGCCACACTGTTAAAACATTGTGAGTGAAGAGTCAGACATTACAGATTAGTCGTTCATCCTGTTGAAGCTTAAAAATGTCAACAGTATTTCTGACCGTCAATGACAAGAACAAGTCCATAAAGGATTAATCTGCATACGTGTCAAGTAATATTGGTGTGCGGTGAACTTTCTGCAGAACATCATTACACTTGAGGGCTCCTGTGCCGCTTCCAGGACGAGACTGAGGGCTCAACACCACAACGTCTTCCAAACCAAACCGGGTTTCCCCCCACATCGTCAGCAGACGTGCCGCCGTCTTAAAGGACCGGTGTCAAACTACAGGCCTCTGTAAATATTTGGTGATTTTTGTGGCCGGGAGGTTAAATGTGATATGCCGCACATTATCACAGCAAGCTCAGTGATCCAAGGATCATACATACCATCCAGCTTCTCAATATCTTAGTGGCCATCAGTTATGAATGCAGAAAGTAAGACGAAAATCTTGCAAAATAGGACAATAGGAAAAACCTTTCGCTGATTGAGCACACATGTTTGAGTATCTGGAGCTCCTGCTAACCCACAAACAATAAGAACAAGGAATAAGACTGCCAAGGATATTTTTGTAGTGTGTGTGATTCTATAAGGCATTTATTCAGATTTGGATCCCTCGCTTTTCACCCTAAGACAGCTGGGATAGGCTCCAGCCCCGCCACGACCCTATGTGAGGATAAGCGGTGGATGAAGGCCATGTCCACATGACAAATATTAAAAAAAAAAAAAATTAATCTAATAATTGTGTTTAATTATTATGAATTACTTTTAATTTAGTACATATCGTAAATATTTATTCTATTATTATTACTTATTCTATTATGTCATTGCTGTAATTTCCCCCAATGAGGGAAAAATGAAACACTATTGTATTCTATTCTAGAAACCCAAATTACAAGTATGAACTTGAAAATATATCATATGTCCCCTTCAAGTGCAACAAATTAAACTGATAAATGATCACTGCAGTGTGTGAAAAGGTGTTCTCAATCACTTTTCACTGGCCCTCACCCCCAACATCACAGGCAGCTGTGCTTGTTGAACAGGCTCAATCAGGCCACTCAGTTCACCTGCTTGCAATCAGGTGGAGGGAGAAACTAACAGTGAGCTTGAGGGTTTTTAAGTTAAGCTGGTGAGTGGGTATTGGTGAGGCCAAGCTACAAAAATATAGATTATTTTTTTTTCCAGGTTTATCTATAGTTAAAATTAAATATTCAAAGTTTATGGGTACCTGGAGGAGAATTACTTTGCTCTTGTTTTTCCTCTGGCTGGCTTAGATCCCCAGGAAATGGTTTGATCTGCTGGTGGAAGCTATAAGAAGTCACTTTTTCAGTGGCTGAGGGGAAAAAGAAAATGGTTGGCGGCTTGACGAGAGGCTGTGTAATTCTGTTTAAACAGTATAATTTACTTGGGAATTTGTTTTGCCCTGTGTTTTGTTTAAATTAAATATTTCATATTTTAATAGTTTTCTGATTATTGTGTTTTGGTTTTTTTTGTTTTTTTTTTACTTTTTAACCGTTCACCTGGCCCTAGTGCCAGACGGCCATGGCAGATCCCACAGTAACAACAACAACGAGCAATGTGACACAGTGTTTCCTTGAAAAAAGTAAACACAAAAGGATGTTAATATTAAACCATTATATAAACCAATCTACTGAACAGCTGATCACATTAGCACTGCAAATAGTTATGATGAATCCAGTGGCCACATGTGACGTGTGTTCCATCAGCAAAGGTGAGCAGAGGATGAAAGATGGATCCAAAGCAGCTACCAGATGCTTCATCTTGGACTGTATTGCATATACCCACTCCCCACATCTGGCAGAGAAATCAAGAGACGCCGCTCATTTCCAGCTGCCCTACACCTTTCATAAGGTAGAAGATGTGCATCGCTGACCCCTCTGAATAAATATATATCCTTGCACTTTTTGGACCTAAGGGCTTGGAACGTATATATGCTCGTCCAGTGGGATTGGATTCCAGAGCCATATGAAGTGGCCAAGAACAATACTGTAAACCAGGGATATGTTTAGACACTGATGTCTCCACGGGCTGCCGCCTCTGCTTCTCTACCCGGCTACTGACCCTCACGCTGGGTACATCCATCAGAAAAGGCTGCACAAAGCTTTTGTCTACATTATGCTAAATGTTTCCATGTTCTACATTAACCACGAGACACAGGTGGTGTAAAATTTCCAACAAGGGCTTCCAAGATGGCAAGGAAACACACTGAGCTAAACATTATGGTAGTACTTTCCATCCAGAAGAGGCAACCACCTTCCACTAAAAACACTGTCTCTCATCTAGGAAGAATGCAGCCCCCATGCACCTAACAATGTAATAATATCTGACAGCATCAAGATGCTTTCTGGGTATCTTTCCAAGTGAGAATATGCTAAAGAATTTAAATGTTAAATCCTATAAAAACAAACATTAATTTAGTAAATCCAGTTACGACACCCACACAGTGATGATGTCTGCAGAATGCATTTGAAGAGCAAATATTCAATAAGATGTCGTAGCTGATTTCTATGTGATGTTTGATGTACGGCTGTGTCAGCACCTCACTGACTGAATGCTGAAAAAAAAAATGAAATTCCAAGGGTGATAAGTGTATGCTGGCATGTATGAGTATGAGGGTAACAGGCGAATGCTACCAAACCACCAAGCGTGATCTGAGGCAGCGTTGATGCCAGGCGATGGTGTGAGGCAAACCTACAGTATCCATTTCAATGGCATGTGAAATGAGCCACAAACACACAGGCCGGGGAAATTCATAAATGTAGCTTGCAATAGTAAATGCAAACCAGATTGAGGCCTAATAGCACACTTTAACTGCTTTGAGTTTACTGGAAAATTCAACCAAAGAGCAGTGAAATCATTTAACTCACTGCCACCGGTGGTGACAAACCTGGTGTTTAAGTAGCCCTGTGCAACTCATCACACAGATATAGGCATTTTACTTACATTTTTACACAATTTATACTACCTTTACGTCTGTCTTTAAAGTAGGCGTACTCTTTACATCCCTGCTGATAGTGCTTTACTCTTGAAGGTAAACTTCACAATCACTCAGCAGTGACTGAAGCTAGGCTTTAAGCCAGGCCTCATGGTGGCAAAGTGACGCTACCTGTCAGGACACTGCCGAGAACCACACGGGTGTGCTTCACGGGTCGTCATAAAACAGCCTGAGCCAGGCTAGTAAAAAAGCACAGGTTGGAAGACGACCCGTAAGTGGGCGGAAATCAGAACGCCTCTCAGTCGTGGAAAAGTTCAGGAATGTGCTGAGCGACATTTCTCCACTCCGGGAAAACAGAACCCCAACAGTGATCTGTTCATTAAGATTTTCCAGACAGGTAGGCTGCTGTCTTTTAGGACCCGGACAACGTTAACAGAAATGATCAGAATTATTTAAGGCTCGTACCACAGACTCTATACAGAATATAAAAATATTATTTCATCTTTGCACAGCTCCTAAATGAAACATGACTTCTGGAGGGTAACTTACATCCGTTCAGACAACTTACTTATGTGGTTTCTAGCTTCATTCAGTTTCTCCCCAGTTGCCCTGGCCTCAGCTGCCCTGTGCAAAAAGAAGCAGGTGTTAATGGGCAATAGCGAAAAAACACATTTGATAAATTGAATGTGGTTTAACAAAAAAAAAAGCATGCCCAACGCAAGAATACATTTTTCATTTTGGAGGCAATAAAGAACTCATTGCCGCTCATTAGATAGGTGTTCAGAAAGCCAGCAGCCTCTGCAGGTGTTAACAGTCCTAATGGAAATGACACATTTCCAAATATACGGTAAATTCTTCTAAGGGCCAAGCTCTCACTGAAAAAGAGCAAGCTTTAATTTTCACGTGGTTTCACTCTGGCATCTGGATGGAATAAATACAAAGTACATAAACGCCTTTGATTAAAGATGTTTTGGTAACACTTTCTATGGCCAATGCATAATAAACACACCTATAATACATTACAGTCTGCTGATAGCACTGTATAATCATAGTTATACACACACATAAATATTCATCATGCTTTATATCACATTCACTCTATGTTTACTCACAATAACCCATTATAACTATAGTTATACACCATAACGCATTGCTACACAGCTTAGTTGAATACTCGTTTCTGATTGGTCGAGCACTGCATCGTGAAACATTTGTGAAAGAATGGGTCGCTCTCAGGAGCTCAATGAATTCCAGTGTGGAACTGTGATAGGATGCCACCTGTGCAACAAATCCAGTCGTGAAATTTCCTCACTCCTAAATATTCCACAGTCAATTGTCAGCTGTTTTATAAGAACGTGGAAGTGTTTGGGAACAACAGCAACTCAGCCACAAAGTGGAGCGGGGTCAGCGGATGCTGAGGCGCTTAGTGAGAAGAGGTCACCAACTTTCTGCAGAGTCAATCACTACATACCTCCAAATTTCATGTGGCCTTCAGATTAGCTCAAGAACAGTGTACAGAGAGCTTCATGGAATGGGTTTCCATGGCCGAGCAGCTGCATCCAAGCCATACATCACCAAGTGCAATGCAAAGCGTTGGATGTAGTGGTGTAAAGCATGCTGCCACTGGATTCCAGAGCAGTGGAGACGCATTTTCTGGAGTGACGAATCACACTTCTCCATCTGGCAATCTGATGGATGAGTCTGGGTTTGGCGGTACTGCATTGTGCCAAGTGTAAAGTTTGGTGGAGGGGGGATTATGGTGTAGGGTTGTTTTTCAGGAGCTGGGCTTGGCCCCTTAGTTCCAGTGAAAGGAACTCTGAATGCTTCAGCATACCAAGACATTTTGAACAATTTCATGCTCTCAACTTTGTGGGAACAGTTTGGAGCTGGCCTATTCCTCTTCCAACATGACTGTGCACCAGTGCACAAAGCAAGGTCCATAAAGACATGGATGACAGAGTCTGGTGTGGATGAACTTGACTGGCCTGCACAGAGTCCTGACCTCAACCTGATAGAACACCTTTGGGATGAATTAGAGCAGAGACTGAGAGCCAGGCCTTCTCGTCCAACATCAGTGTGTGACTTCACAAATACGCTTCTGGAAGAATGGTCAAAAATTCCCATAAACACACTCTTAAACCTTGTGGACAGCCTTCCCAGAACAGTTGAAGCTGTTATAGCTGTTATTAAAGGGTGGCCCGTCTTCATACTGAACCCTATGGATTAGGAATGGGATGTCATTGAAGTTCATATGTGAGTCCAGGCAGGTGAGCGAATACTTTTGGCAATATAGTGTAAATAGCAGATAATATACTGATCACATTGCTCTAACTGCAGAACAAGACTGCTGGGATTTTGGACAACATACAGATGTGAATTTAACAGAACTTAGACTAGTCACTAACCGCTGTTTGAATAGCTTCTTGTTGTCTTCAATGGTCACATGGTCCTCATGGTCCCTTATGAAGGTCTCAAAGGCCTCTTGCTTCCCCATAGACAGCTGTGGACCTGAAATAAAAAGCTGCAGCACTGAGACAAAAGAAACTACTCTTCATATCACCATCAGGTCCATGCTGACATGTGCTACAGCTAAAAAGGGAAGTTGTGTCAGGGCATGATGTGCAGATTTAAATAGCGAGCTGTACACGCTCCCACAGCCACACAAAGTCCAATCTGGCAGCCAGATGCAAGTTGATACAGTTGATCTCCAAACTATTACTGATCACACAGCTGAAGAGCTATTAGCCTGACATTCACAGTTTAAAGAGAACATAAACACAAACATAAACAGCATTTCTGAGCATGTCAGCAATACAAGGCGGACACACACACACCCCCCACCCCCAATTAACTTTGGCAACTCGCCACACGTAAGGAAAGCACACAACTTTAGACATAACACCCTGCTGTTTTTTTTTTTTTTTTTTACAGGCTAGTTATATCGTAATATTATTTAATGAGCACTTTTCTCAAAGTGCTATTAATGCATCTGCTTCAAGGAACAAACCAAAACACAAAGGCTCTCACTGATTAGCAGACAGGTTTCTGCAAACATTAAATTTAATTGCAAGTGACTATATTCCAAGGTTGAAATTCTGGCGACTCTGATATTGTGGCTGACATCACTATGGTTTATGGACTTATGAAGAGATCTCAGATCAGGCACTGATGTGCCTTTTATACAGGAAGTACACAGGAGGAGTGGGAGGGGATCTGTGGAAACCCAAAGAGAATGTCAGAGGATGAATTCAAGTCTAAACTCTCAACCACTTTACTGGATACTCAGGGTCTATAGGGAATCAGGGGAGTGCTGAAGGTGTCAGGACCCAGACTCAGAGAGCGCTTTATTTCACGTCCCATCTGAGGACAAATTTGACTTCAAACTAAGACAAAATATACTGGGTGAAATAAAATATTATGCCAAATATGTAAGGCGACACTGGACTCCTATGTGTCTCTACCTTGAAAATATAGCAATAGTAACATACTTTAAAGGACCGCACAAGGACAGCATTTATTTTGACGTGTCATAACAGGAAAAGTACAGACTTAACTAATGACATCCATATTGGACATAATAGACACTGAATTATTAATTGTTGCCATTTTTTGTCATATTTACAGACTCAAAAACCTGACATTTTGTGGTGACACACTAACCCGAAGAAGTTTGGTGGTGTATTCTAGTTCTTCTTCAACTATAGATACACCTGCCAGATTTACAGCAACAATGTCTGTTTCCAATAAACCAATAATGTTTCGCTGCATGTGAAAGTGCACAGGATTGTTCAGTCTTATAACAGAATACATGCAAATCATGCAGGATTTCAGTGGAGAACCAAAAGCTTGTTAAAAATGAAGATCTTAGGAACAAACCTGTTCTAGTTGAAGACATACTGTACGCTGGACAGTAACTCGTGTGAGATTAATTGCAGGAATTTTGTTGCTTTATTTGTGGAAAGTCTTGATTGAAAGCAGCAGGCACCTCGCAGTCAAACAGTGTGTTGAAAGAGCCAACGTCAACAAATCAGTCAAAGGGTTTTTTCTTGAGGGAAATGCACTCCAATCGAAAAAGCAACATTCCAGGAATATTTAAGAGTGATATGACATCATATGATGCTGTACTAACATCATTTGTGGGGTAATGAGATCACATGGACCACAGGCCAACTTTCCTAATTCTTCTTTTCCGTGCTTCAAGTGCTGACAAACCGCAGAGGTTTTACAGTGGGAGGAATGTGTTGTGACTATTGTTGCTGTTTCAACAAATTTTAGAAATGCAATACCAGAAGAATGACTGTACTGTTCCATCAATTTATGAAGGAGGAAAAATGTCTGACACCAAAGGTTAAATGTTGGTAGAGTGAATATGAAAATAACTGTATTTCTGGGACACTGTATGTTCGTACTGTGGCTTCCTGCAGGGGACAGCGGTATTTGACTCACTAAGGTGTCCTATTTAGGCTTAGATCACAGAAAAAGAGAAGAAGGCCTGGTAGAATCATCAGCGTCTCATTACATGCTAGCAGGATTTACAGAGTAAGATCTAAATCTTCCTTTAAGTCTCGAGTCTCCTTTCACTTTCTGTGAGCTTAAAACAAGTTATCATCTGCAGCCTGAATTACAACAGGAACACCTTGTCCCTCCATTAGAGAACTTTTCACTATAAAAACAATCTTGAGAGCGCAAGAGGAAGAGATTGTACGTCAGTACATGTGGAAGAAGATAATAAATTAACCCCTCTCATCTCCGGTTTGTCCAGCTTGCAATTTACAGTGCACAGAGTGGAAATCCTGATCTTAGACGAGACATGGTCGTCGGGAAGAAGTCTCTGCCATCAAGTCAAGTTACAGATTAGTTTAGTCCAAGTTTGTCCAAAATGTCATCACTTCATATTTTATTCTATTAGACATTAGTGTGAAACCATCATAAATAGCATGTGAATTCTTGAGTTATGAGGTGACAGTGATTTTTGACCAGCAAATTCTGATTAGTTCAATCTTGAGGCAAAGTGGACATTTGTGCCAAACTAAATAATTATTGCACTCACGAGAATAGGATGTACGGACAACCCGACAATACTTTATAATGCTTCTGGGCTAAGAGCCCAGTATAGAAGAAGAGTTGATTATATGCCATTCAACCAGCATGAATGGTTTCCATGGAAAGATCATCATCATTACATTTACAGTTAATCTTCAGGGGCCAGTAATAACCCTCACCGTAACCATAGAGGCTGTTGGCTGCAGCACCAGAGCCCTCAGATTAAACCTAAATTAAAACATATATAAACATCCAGTGACCCATCAGCATGGGGAAAGGTGCATTTGTTTTGAATTAGGACAGAGTAAAGAACAATGATCTAATATGCGTATATAGTTTGGTTATGAGTTTCCAAGTGGGTCATGGAGTGTAGCCACTCCAGATGTGAAGCACATGATATAGAACACAGCACACTGCTTGAAACAACCGTGTCAACTGTGTGTTTCTAATATTATGCACATTCGTAATTCACTGCGTAACAATGTCATGGCCTCAAAAACTGCTGCATAAAATGGTAAGAAATCCGTTACACCAGGTGTCCTCTCTGATCCTCCAGGAACTGAACTCTAAGTGTTCATAAGGCGTCTGTATCCTAAAGTGCAGAGTCCCTCTGGACAGCATCAAGCTCTCCCTGCTGGGTAACAGCTGATGGACTGTAGAGCGTGTCCTGATCGCAGCGTTTGTTGCAAAAAGAAACAGACATTTCTCATTAAGTGTGAGAAAAGCGGATGGACATTCCAGAGTGGACACGTAAGGCTAGCAAGGGACTGCAGGATCGAGGGGGAGCAACTTTTTCACAACAAAATGGACAAAAATATACAGCATTAATATTGTTGGCAAAAGTGCCTAATTTAGTCACTGTATAGTCTGCCTGTAAGAGTGATGCCATCAGCTAACAACCACCGCACTTCATGACTCCCAATGCAAAGTTGAAATTTGTGAAGCCCATTCATTTTTCCTAAGAACTGAAATTATGACCTACCAACAAAATCCAGCCTCCAGCATCACGACACAAACTCTTTAACTATTCTGTTTCTTATCCATCTTATCTTTTGTACATGTCTGTAGGTGGGGAAAAAAGAATGGGAACAGTTGAACAGTTGTGGCAAATGTGAGCACCGTTGAGTGATTCACTCACGTCGCGGGTCAATGAGTCAGGATGCATAAAAGTGGAATACTGGCACCCTGTCAAAGTGTTTCACTGAAGAAAAGTGTGTTTAGTCTTTAACTGAAAGATTCAATGCAGGTTGAGCCTGTTTTTTAATAGACCAATGGGAATCACCTCTGCTGTAAGAATAATATCTAATCCTCTCCATATAAGAAAATGCCTTTTAAGTCAAGATTTGCAGGATATTATGGCCATTGTAGGTTAAAAAAATAATAAGGAGAGGAGGGTAATATTCAGAGGAAAGAACTTTCAATTCTGGGATTAAAGTCATATATTTGCAAGGAATTGTTTTTTTTTTTTACTTTATTGTTATATGATTTGCCAAGTGCTAGATAATATATTATATCACGCTCTCCATCCATCCATTGTAATGTGTTTATCCGGGCCTGGGCAGTAGATATTTCACACGTTTTGACTCCTCTGCCAAAGATAATTCACTATAATCTGTGGTTCTGTTGCTCTCCCCTCACATTAAAAGCATCTACACTCCCCATGCTGTTAACAGTTTGTAAATGAAGTGTGATATTAAATGCTAATTTAACATGAGTAGGTGACTGCTCAAAGAAAGATCATAATGAAGCAGTTAGCATCCTTATGTCAAGATCATCTAAGGGTTTATTTTCTAAAGGGTCATCATCTTTTTGATATTTGTAGGTTATTATGTGTAACAACCTCTCACTCAATATGGGAGGATAGGAGCCATAAAAAATATCAGATGCCACAGAGAACCCATGGAGGTCATGACATCCCATAAATGAAAAAGAGAAAGAGGGGGCAGGTGAAAGCAAATCCTCTGGTGAGATGACCCAAATGATGGTGCTTGCTCCGTATTCGATAACATACCGTTCTGATACACATGGCACATCATTTATCAGTGGTTTTACAAACCACGGCTTCATAGCTATCCGTCACAGAGCTCCTCGTTGTCCCCTCGATGAATGACTGAATCACTTACTGATTCTGACTGGATCCAGTTCAAACATGTGTTTGTTTTTTAATAGGCTCTTCTTTCAGAAACCCTGTTTGCAATTACCTTTTTGCTGGCCTTATTACCGCACTGGGCACCATTACACGAAAACGTCTAAAAGGATGAGGGAGCTGTGGTTAACGCAGACAGGAGCGCCGCCTCAGTGTGATGAGCTGCTGGCTCGTACCTCCGTGCCCGGCGGCTACGACCGAGCTCGTTACGAGGGCTCAGGTTTATCATCACACTTGAGGCTTCACTTAGCCAAAATTAAACAAAAAAGCCAAATAAATGCTGCCGCTGGCATCTCAAAGCTTGATTAGCTTGACTTCCAGCAACCTCCTCCACATTTCTGTTTCATTTAGGCCGAGTTCATGTCTCAAAAAGTTACAAGCAGACGGACAATCCAAAAGTAACTGCAGTCTGAAGTCTCTGCTACTTCCTCTGACTCTCTGAGTCTTTGTTAATCTCTCATTATAATCCAAACCCTCTAAAGGGCCAAGCCATTGTAAAGCTACATGGAGACTACCTAATCAACTCCAACACTGTGATGACACTCAAGACCACATATAGGAGTAAAATACCAGTGACTGGGACTGACTACTGTTTAACTCCATCATATTAGCCAGATGTATACATTCACCAAACTCCCCATTGTAAACATCCTCCAATATGTTTACTCCTGTATTAGAATCTACCAAAAGTATTTAAGTATTCAGCATTTCTTTTTCATTTGACGTGGACATGCTACCTCTAAATGGACCTGACGGTGTCTTGTTTGTTATCCCGGTCAGGTCTGAGTAGTGTCTCTTGTGTTTACACTGCAGCATTCTTGGCCCCTGGCCTCTGGCTCAGGCTCCGTTAAGTACTTTGGGTTTTAAACTCAACAGCTTTTCATCAGTAACAAATTGCAGGTTTACTGTACTGTCCACTGATGATATTAAAAATGACATAGAGTAGAGGAGCTCTGCCGTGCAGTAAAATCCAGAAATCAAGGATTGTCACGCCCCAAAGGCAAAAATCAGCATGACCACACAGAGCTGCCCACATTCCAACTGAGAGAGATCACCTGTCTGTAGTCTTAGTGCCTAATTCATTACAAAGTCCTCGCTTCTTCCAGGTCAGACAGACTGTCACATTAAATGGAGTCTGTGGAAATTTGTTTAATTTATACAGTACTGATACTTTTGACCCATTCGTAGCAGTTATGAGCAGCCACAGCGTAGCGGCAATGACCAACTCTGACGAGTATCTGAGGAAACCCACATAAACACAGAAAGACCGCAATTGGCTGTAGATGTGCTCATGTTTTTACGATTATGTAGAATCTCTCGTTAATGTTATCTCTGTTGATCCAGTTTGTGTGTTTGCATGGTTTTCACATGTGGCAACAGGTCTAGAAATGGACAGTGGACCTGACCACACCAGCCAAAATAACTGGAAAATTCAAAGGTAAGCATGCTGTCTGTAGTATTGTTGTCCAAAAGCATGTTTTGATCCTTTTTTGTAACATCCTTTATTTTATTACCGTTAGCCACTAGGTGAGGCTACAAATGCTATCTGGAGAGTTCTTGATTGACAGACCTCCAAAGATGTAAAGAGCAGCAATTTGGCATTGCATAGTGTGCTACACCCCATCCATATTACACCAACGTGATCTTGTCTTTGTCATTCTAAATGTTTGTAAAATTTGTTTTGTACAGTGAAAAGAATAAAGCCTCTTAAACGGACACTGTAATTTTTTTCTCCCATCTAGTGTCACTATCACCACAGATCCCCGGCCCCCGGCCATTTTATGGCCCTTTTACGCTTTTTTGGCGCTGAAGATTCGGTGCGGCATAAGTATGGTCTTGTATTATGACCAGAAGTGCAGTGCAGGTTTTTGTTTAGTGCGGGTAAGTAAAACCAGCGCCTCCACCTTGCTTCTCTGTGAAAAGTGAATCGCAAAACGCAGAAATGCATTTCGTCCTATGGGTACTAGCAGGTAGTGCTTTATGTCCCTCTCTGCAGTTTGTAGTGTTTGATAGACCAAAAAGACATGGAAGCCTCCGTATGAGCGACCCGCTCTATGTCAAGACAGTTAACTGATTCTTCGCCCAGGAGGATAAGTCAGATTGTTGGCATAGGTTATTTTACACCAATGAGGATCTATTTATGAATGAAGACATTGATTTAAGGTAATAAAATACTTAAAAAATTACATAGTGTCCCTTTAAAATACCTCTTTTCATGTAGTGCACAGCTCGTCCACCAAGGTTGTCGTCTATACTTCCTTCCTTCAACAGTGGCGTCGTTGACCTCGAGGCACTCTGCGAGGACCGACTCTGACCGCTGGTGATGTTAGCAAGCTGAGCAGCAGCATCCTGGGCCTGTTTTTTCTCCTTCTTCAGCATCTTCACTAGGATACCTGTTGGTACTGAGTTAGGGACTCTTTCCATTGGACAAACAAATCATTCATTCAATTTCAACTGAACAATGGGCACCAATTTTTAGACTGAACTGTTAAAAAGGTGATGATATAAAGTAAAATGGAAGCATCCATAGCGAAGGCTTCATTGTGGGCTTTCAGTGATGGCGGACTGCTCAGAGTCTGACCTTGCCGGCTTGGGAAGATATCTGGGATGAATCAGTACAGAGGAGAGGAGCCAGAGAGGCTGCAGATATTCACCCACTGATGAGGTTGTATGCTTGTGTTTGTCTGCTTGAATTCAATGTGTCTGTACATGTGGGTGAACTTGAGGCGGAGAGTAATTGAGTGGCTACATGCGGAGGCTGGAAGGCAAGCACTGCCACTTAGATCTTGCTCACATTTTTATTGCCATGACACGTTTCACTTCTACATATGCAATGTCTCTATGCGTTAGGGCAATTTACTGTAATCGTTTCCTGTTCCATGTGCTGTACTTTGCTTCCAACTCTGGAGCACTATTCTGTGTTTGAACTGCCTCCCGCTCAAACTGCTTTCAGCTGGCCTCACTGTATTTTTAATAATAACCCATACAGCAGAGCACTGCTATCGTTCAACACTAGCAAATCTGATTATCAAATTGACAACTGGTTGCTATGCTTCATACTTTTTCTGTGTAACAGGAGTCCACTGCCCATGTTTTTTTGCATTCAGAAGCTGACAGTGAGAAAATTGTTATTGTACGAACTAGAACTGCACAGGAAAGCTGTATGAAGGAAAACATGACCAAGCCATTGCCAAGATTGCTTTTAAGAAATCAAAGCCTGTCACAATTTAGCAGGTAAAGGGGCACAAGATTAACTCATTCTATAAGGAGAACGCTTGTTAAAGTTAGTTTTGATCTTCCTTTACATTACCTACATGAATAAAACATTACAGTCTCATAAAATGGGCATTCAGTTCCTACCATGTGAGCCTGTTTTTCCACTATAAATGGAAGTGTGTTTGATGGCCTAATCACAACCCATAATTTAGAGACAACACATTAGTCCGTTCTTCAAGCACGGCCCTATCATGAGATTAGCAGACATCGACTTGTGGTCAAACGGAAACTGTAGTGGTCAGCAGATAATTTGCGATGCTCAAAGAAAAAAGTCAGAATGTCATTATTTTGGATGATGAATGTATGAAGTTTTGAAGGAGTTGGAGATGTTAATTTATATTCCTGTCAGCCAACACAAAGGGGATGTCAGTGGGAACAATAACATGAAGGAACCAAGTCTCCAATTACAGTTTCCAATGAAACCAACCATGCAGTCCTCTCAAAACTGCCAAGATCTAAACCCCGACACAATTCCAAATGACCTATAGGAGCCAAGTTTTACAGAGAAATATGGCTGTTTCTGCAGGTCCTATGTCATTGTTTCGTACAAGTCATTGCTTCAGACTGTTGTTCACCAGGTTTTTCCATTATTGAAATCTCTGGCGTCTGATATCTTCATTTATGCCGAACACCACCGAAGACTTCGAGCATAGGATGAAAACTTATTTTCGGGGTTTGCACGTCAGATGTGTGGGCTGCTTCACATGCCATGCTCTCAAAATGTGGTCAAACTCAACTCATGATGTGCATTCCATCTCCTCTTCTCATCTTTCCTGTCAGTCTCTATAATGCTGTCAAATAAAGCAGACATCACAGGAAATAAAGAAAATGCCTTTAAAATGACCACAGCTAGAAAAGGTGCGGTGCCAATCCTAATGGTGCCACATATTTCTCTGATTTCAGTGTACCATATTAAAAACCTTTTAAGATGCTCGATTACAATTGAAATACAAAGAAGGGCTGCTCCACAGGCTTGTCTCTCCATACTAGATTTAATTTATTGGATTAAATCCAAAGTAGCAGAAATGAGAAAACAAATCATGCCATCACCTTGTCCTCACTGAAGCCAGCTACTTAACTCATTGAATGTCAGCCATTTTCTAAAACACAGCATGCCTTGTTCCAGTGTTTTTGGCCCATTTTGAGTCATATTTCTAGACCCACAGAATATTTTGTACTATGACTCTGAAAACACAGAATAGCTCAAATGAAAGAAGAGACTCTCTATTTCATCATGAAAAAACAAATGTTTGTTTTTTCCTTGTTCTGTTCTTGTTTTATCAGAGGTAGCGTAGAGGTCACTCCCACCAAACACGCCACTTTTTGTCCAGAATCTGTCCATTTTGCTCTCTAATCTCGATAGTCTCCACTTCCTGCTTTGATCTCTGTGGCGTATACCGTCTCTTTATGTCCCAACTACATCTCCCAGAAGCCCCAAAATTACTCACAGGCTGCGAGAGACTGTGATCAGTGACCTGCTGCTGAAAAAAGTTTGACACCAAAATATGACACTGAAAAAGTTAATGTGCAATGTTCAGAACAAGACAAGGCTAAAGCCACAGCAGTCGTTCAAAAGACATCAAGGACTCAGTCAATGCTAAGGTCAGTTTATATGTCAATGACACCAAAAAGTGAGTAAGTCAAGCAGTATCCTGCATTATTCACTTTTTTATTTTTATTTTGAGCTCTACTGTGTTTCACATCACTGAAATGAAAGCTCATTTATCTTTCATCAATTTAATCCAAGACCAGGCAAACATTTCCAATCTGGATAAAGGCTGTCATTTCATTCAATCAGTACTCATTTGCATATATGCAAAAAGCCAGTAAGCAGCTGGCAGCAGAAACAAACTCTTGGCTGCATTTCTGTCTGACAACTTTGAAATTCATTTTTGGGTGTAACGCTCCAGATGAGCCACACAGCTGAAACACAAAGTCACAATCAAGAGACAGAAGTCAGTAAGTGGTGATGATGACGATGACATATCAAGCTTGATGAGTCCTTGCTTCATCACACCCAGAGTGATATAATGAGAGGTTTGAAATATCAGGACTGAATTCCCTTTTCAAATGTGATTAAATACTTGTTGGTTTTTCAGTAAACACAGCCAAAAGTAACGTTTTTATCCGGCAGAAAACACTGAATGAAAAGTCAGGACAAAGAATTCCTTGTCCAGGTACAAATATTGCACCAATCCATTGGGTATGTTTTAAAAAAAAAAATGAGCCAAACATTTCCAGCACAGTGCAAAGACTGCTACAGCTATGAGACCCAGAGATTTATGTTTTCAGTAGAGGTAGAGGAGTAACAAATTATACGCCTTATTTTTGACAGAGTGGAATTTGGAGCACGAACGTCTGGATGTAAGAAATCATACTGAACAACGGCCAGAGTTCTTCAGGGATCCAGGAAACCCTCGCCAATGCTGTAAACACACTGAGAGACAACTCCCGTGCCTTATCACTGTTAGTATTAGCTAAATCTTTCAGGGATATTTTCAGTCCATGTAAGCCAAGAGGAAATAAAACGGAATTATCTGAAAGCTGTGACATGTTTTCCATACTGCCGTTATGCTGCTTACATAGTAATGTCCTTAGTATGTGTTCTTATTGTAACATGACAACATTACAAATGCAACATTGCTCTTTAAAATGAGCAGTATTTTTCTTCGTTCTCCTTCATCATGTCAGTGGTGGATGCGTCATAGCTAGAGACAGAGTCAGCTAAGCATTACCAGGTGCCCCTCTCCTGTGCAGAGTCTACTGTGCCATGCATGGGAACACACAGGGGCAACCTTTAGTTTTACAGGGAACTCTGCCATAATTAACCCTGTGAGGCACTCAGCGTCAGTCTGGGAACAGAAAGCCTGCAGCACAGGAACCAAGAGCTCCCAGTAACGGTTTTAGCAGAGTCGGGGGGGGTGGGACAGCGCTACATACGTGGAAAGCGTGGTGATTAGCTAGCGGATATGAGCTTAAATTTAGAGATGGTCTGAATCTAGATAGTTATTAGGGCTCTGGTTGGAAATGATGTCACCCCTACAGGGTTGGTCAAACCCAAACTCTAGTGTTACATGCTGCAGACAGACCACCCTGACAGACGGATTGACAGTTTAGGCTACTGCAATTTTATACACAAACTTCACAATGAAAGAACATTGGGGAATATGGTCAGTAGAGTGTGTGCATCACTGGCCCAAATATGTGCTTTTAAACACGCACAGCATCTATTTTGGCAATTACATTCGCATCATGTGAAAACCAGAATATGACATTTTGAGGGGGAAAATCTACAAAGAGGAGAGGATTTCACATTACTCACACATGGTCCAAGAAATACTACGGTGAAATATATGTATGATAATATTCTATTTATTTTGGAGAGCTGTCATTTTTGTGGCTAAATAATCAAGCAGGCATCTCAATTTTCCGACTAATGTGCTGTGATCTAATGACAAACCGCAGCAACAGGGGCTGAGGCTGAGAATAATCCCATAAAGCTATTAGAAATATCATATTCAGAATCCAAATACCACAATTATGATTAATAGTGACTGTGATTAACAGCCGTCATTAGATGGAGATCTATCAGAGCATATACGCAATAAAATAACATTTCGTGTCTACTTTGGGGCGCTGGTGATGAATGTAAGACGACTTACATTTCAGAATTTATGTGCTTATAGAAGTGTAGTAATCGCACCATGCAGGCAGATTTACTTTAGAATAAATACCCTCCTGTTAATGAACATCTGGCTATCAGAAGCAAGAGTGATTAAACTTAAAATGTGATGAAGACACACTCCACTCAGTCTGTTTTTTCAGATTATTTTCTATACATTTGGACTGCATATCCCTGATACACACCGGGGAGGTTTTAGACTGCAGTGTTACTAATACAAGGTGTTGCTTCTTTTTCCTTTTCACTTTCACGCCACCATCTCTAGTTCCACTTCACAATGTGCTGGCGCCCCAAACCAACCAGTCAGAGCGCCAAGTGAATTAAAATGAACGAGAACTCTCACTTGTACACCTAAGGTACAGCAAACTTTACACCTGTACCTTTGAACCAATCTAGGACAGATATGGTGGATCGAGGCATCATTGAGAGATGTTCACATCACACTGCAGTCTAATGGCACGGCTCTATATGGTTGTGGTGCTTTTCCATTTGTACCTGATACTAGGTACTTTTTTCGTACCTCCTCAGCCCTGGTTCCAAGCGAGCTGAAGCGATACTAAAACGTGACATCAGCCAACTACTTTCCACTGATTGGCCAACGAGTGTCGTCACTGGAAGCATCATTGCGCGACGTCCGACTAGACTGTAAAAGCCAAACACAACTCGACCCCGCCATTTTTAAAACAGGCAACTATTGTTACACGAGAAAACGGCATCGCAGAAAACAAGGCCATGGTCGGTCGAGGAAGTCCTAATGTTCCTTTCTTTGCAAAGCGAGCAACAAATACATGAACGCTTCGGTGTGTTTCATTGTGATAGTAGTGCTGTTGTTGTTGTTTCTTCTGTCAGTTTTCTTTGTCGCATATAAATTATGTCATTGCAGTTTCGCGCTGCCGTATGACGACCCCGCCCACGTCAAGGAGGTACTATGAGGTACTCGTTTGTAATGGAAAAGCAGCAAAACTGGGACGTACCGTGTCCTTACTGTTTAGTGGAAAAGCATTAGTTAAGCTGCTTTCACACATGCACTGCAACCCTGAGCTTTTCTCAACAGGAGCTGTATGTGAGAACCCAAATGTCCGAATCAGCAGGACAGGACATTAAACAAACTTTACCAGGTCAGCTCCTTAATACAAAGTCTGTGTAACGTCCCATTGAGCCCATGTGTGAATAGAGGCGCTCATTTTCCATGCGACTGGTGCAGAACTGAAAGAATACAATCATCAGAGGGTGAAGAAGAACTATAGAGCTTCAGGGACTTCTGAAAGGAGGGAACAGCTAAATCACAAACAAGCTACTGTATGTAACCACTGTGCTTTGTGTCATGGTTTTTGCTACAACTTCCAAAGTATATCATCCTTACAGACAGTTATTGGGAATATTAAAGCAAATGTAGCTACTTTACACATATTATTCATGTTTTATAGCCAGATAATCAACTTGTTTGACAAGTATGAACCCTGATGGCTACATCACATGAAAGGATACTGATTTCATTATCACGCTGCGTCATCATCTCCTTTAACTTGATCACCTCTGCTGTAGAGTGGCGACTCTCCTCAATTTCCACTTCACTGTTGACTGCTGCTGCTGCTGGTGATGCCTGCCCATCAGCACGACTATTACATACACCTTGTTTGATCATCATCTGTACAAAAAAAAACACAAAAGAATGATTGTTGCTGTTTAATGGAAGTTAAGAGAATGGCTTCTTTATTTTCGATACTTTTTATTGTTTTATTTTTTATTATTTTTTTTAATTCTAGTGATGTAAAACAAATGTTTGGAAGTACATAATGTTGAGGAGACTTGTAGGTAGAGTCATAGATTTCAATAGCAACTTTATACATTAAAAATAGTGCAAAAATAGTCACTATAACCTTTCATGATAACAATGTGAGTCAGTGGGTTTCCACCATAAAAATCATTAATCATTTTGTGGCTAAATAAACGTTTGATATTGAGAAAAATTCAGTAAACAAAGCCGTGAAGGTAAACAAGCTGGAAAATGCATTCTGGTATCATCCTGGAAAGTGATGCTCTTCTAAATTCTGTGATATTCCCTAAACATTAATTCAATCCCCCTCTTTTCCCTGTTCCCTTTCAATGCTACTGCAGGCTTACAGACAGGTGGCAAACATGTTAAAGGATTGGAGTGCTTTTCACATGGAGAAGTTACGAGAAGACGAAGGTACACAGGTGGGATGAGACTGGTCTGAGGCAGTTTTGGGAACATAGACTGCATGGAAGCACACAGAAGATGATGTTCCCATTCTGTACAGCTTCTCAACAATTTCATTCTAGTGCTAAATCTCTGAGGTTGACCTGCACATCGAAGCTCACAGCCCTGGATAGATAAAACTGCATCACCGTGCTTGAACAAGGACAAGCAGAGTGTTGAGCGTGACAGAGCGAGCCAGTGTTGAGAACAAAAAAGAAAGAAATCAAATTCAAACCAGATCCAAATTCCTGCAGAATCACTGGAGTGTGACTGGGGTGATGCTCAGAGGAATGTAAACCGAACAGAAGATAGAGTTTGTGGATCATAACAAACTGAAGGAGAGATAAACAGAGAATCAAGTGGGATCTGGAAGTGCTTCTGGTGGCTGCTCTGCTTCAGCTCCAACCAAACCAGAACGCAGGAACACTGTTTTCCCTTCGCTCATTATGCTGCATTACAGTCTAACTGGTCCGACTTTCTCCAAAACAAAAACTTAAAGAATTTATGTTTCCTACCATCATTTGGAAAACAGCATGCAATTGCAAACTATTTCCATGGCAGTCTGCGTGACAAAATGTCAGTGGATTGGGCGTAGAGCCAAAACCAAAATGATGCCCAGACTCCACTTTAATAAAAGAAAAATACAGGACACACAAAAGTTACTTTAATTGAAACACGTCATCCAGGTGGTTCGTTCACTGAATATCATCTCACAAATAATATACACAGAGAAGCAACACATATATATATAAAAAACTAAAACATTCAGTGTATATATGAGCCTACTTTTAGAATTACTGAATTAGTATTTCAGAACTTGCAACCAAAAATGTTTTGCAAGCTGGCTTGATAAGTCACTTAAGTTATAAGTTGATTTGACTACTTATGGATCACTGGATTTTCTATTGATTGAATAATCCATCCATCCATTTTCAACCGCTTATCCTCATAGGGTCGCGGGGGGGTCTGGATCCTATCCCAGCTGTCTTAGGGCGAGAGGCAGGGTACACCCTGGACAAGTCTCCAGTTCATCGCAGGACACATAGAGACAGACAACCATTCACATTCACACCTACGGTCAATTTAAATTAGCCAATTAACCTAATCCCCATGCATGTTTTTGGATGGTGGGAGGAAGCCGGAGTACCTGGAGAGAACCCACACAGACACGGGGAGAACATGCAAACTCCACACAGAAAGGCCCCAGGCCGGGAATCAAACCCAGTACCTTCTTGCTGTAAGGCGACAGTGCTATTGTTAACCCAGTATTGGAAATCATATTGAATTGTGAGTTTAGTGTATTGTTACATCCCTAATAAATAGAACTCCTAAAAATAACTTCTTAGAACTACTTAACAACACGATGCAGAAGCTAGACAGAGCTGCTGAGACTAAACTGAACTGAACTGAACTAAATGAGCACTGGAAGTGGGGGGTTAGGAAGCAGGCAAGGGCCCCCCCACACTTTACGCCCCTGGTTCGATGTGGCATCGAGGCTGGCGTGATTGCATCACAAGATGGCCTCTATTATCCAGTTCTGTTGATTTTCCCATAGCCTGACTTTAGTCTAGACGCTTGGTGTTTTTGCAGTTATTTGCCATTTAATTAGCAGCCAGGTGTAACGTGACATGCAGTTGTTCAAACCACTACAAACAGCTAACAGTCAAGACACATCTACAAACAAAACAATGGTTTGAAGAACTTTTTCTGTTCTGTGTGTCAGTGTATTGTTTGGTAAATTAATTATTCAATCAGGGCAGTCCGGTGGTGTAGTGGTTAGCACTGTCGCCTCACACCAAGAAGGTACTGGGTTTGATTCCCGGCCCGGGGCCTTTCTGTGTGGAGTTTGCATGTTCTCCCCGTGGCTGCGTGGGTTCTCTCCGGGTACTCCGGCTTCCTCCCACCAGGAGGGATTAGGTTAATTGGCTAATTTCTGTGAGAAAAAACATTTTGTTCCTGTGTACTTGGAATGACAATAAAGAACTTGAACTTGCTCACATCATATCCTCAAATTTTTACCTCGACTTAACTTTGTCTTCTAAACGTTCACTGTTACATTCAAGACAAACCTTGAGCGCTACCACTAACCATGAAATGCTCATTTCAATGAACTCCCATTAAAAAAAATAAGTGAAAATGTCAGACTAGCATGGTGATAGTCCATAGACCTCGTCATGCACAGGAGAGGGAAAAACACAGACTGGGAAGTGATGGATGGATGGATGCATATTACCTTCAGCAGGGAGAAACAGTGGTGGATTCGTCTCATGTCTGGTCCCAATGCCAGTGTCACGTCTGGATCAGGGTCATCCAGAAAAGCTTTGACTAACTCTTCCAACCTAAACACACACACACACACACACACACACAGATACTTTCTAATGAGCCACCAAAACTCAAACCAACACCATATTCCACATTACAATCCTTTTCCATCACACTTAGCACAGACTCAACAGGCACTCAAACAGTTAATATTTATATCTGAGGAGTTCTTGTCATGTTTAAAATGTGAGTCTGGTCAAAGAAAACTATTTACTTAAACATGTGTTCCAGCTCCACTGGGTCGACCTGTTCATAAACTATCACTGGATGAAAGTCCAAACATAGTTCTTCAAGCTCTGGAACCAGCCACTGGAAAACACCAGTAGGCAACCCTCCAGACAGAGCCGATGTAGACACGACAACGTACGCTTTTTATTTTCCACTGCAGCATGTTCAGCACAGAAACATGCTGCGTTTACATGACGAAGGACTTAAAACAAACGCGGCAGTCTCTTTTCAGAGCTTTGCGAGACATCAGTGGTTTTGTGATACCAAGTTTCTGAAGGATGCTTTTCAGTGCCAGGTACAATATTTTGTGAGAGAAAAAAAACATCTTCCAATCCAGATTTCGAACCAAATATGTTTTTTGTCTGAAGGTGTGAGGTGATATGTTACGTAGCACATAGAGCAAACTAATATTGTATTTAGAGTGTATTTTCAGTTCACATGGGAATGGATTGATACTGAATCTTACAGAAGAGTGCAGGGAGCAGGTTATTCTTCTGGAAAGGCACAGAAAATCTGTATGCTTCAGGATATATGAGCGTTTTGGAAATAAGCCAAGATATGAGCAGTCACTCAGCACCAGGAATGAGTCAGGGCATAAACCGGAGAGGAAACAGCAACAAAAAAGTCAGCATGTCCAGTGAATGTGGTCACAACAGACATCATTACAGGTTCCCTGCACAAGTTTGACCTCAAACAGGGGGAAATCGAGGATAATCACTCGGGTAGGGAGGAAACAATAAAAAGGAGGACTAAGGGGATGCGGTAAAAACATCAGCAGTGGACGGGTGCTGTGCCAAGTCTTCCATGGAACCTCTGGCCTGAACTCTGGCCTGGACTGACAGGGTCCCTCTGAGTATAAGAGCAGAAATAAAACAGTGCTGGCTGAAGCAGAGCGCTGGGAAACACCATTAGATCTGGTCATGCTTCAGTGGCTGAGGTTTCAACCCAAGCATCAATTCATAGCCAACAGAAGAAGTTATGTCGGCACTTAAGGCAAACCCCAAATACGTATAAATCATGAAACATATTTGCTCAAGAATCTCTGGGTTTTGAGCATTATAAACACAAATTAAGAGTCCAAAAAGAAACCGTCTGCTCTCTTCCCTGGGTCTGAGGAGCACTGTAAACATCCTGCAGTCTGCACTGTCCTGAGATGACAGAGGTCACATCACTACATCAGCCCAGTCACTAAGAAAAAAACTGACGGCACTGTACATTTCTGCAAACCACAGATACATTGAATGTGGACGATTAATGGACTGTAGTCGAGCCAAGCCGATAAACTCCCAGGTTGATTGGAGGGTCGTTCGACACGTGTCAAAATGCTACGTCAACCCTTTCACACTGCCCGAAAAAACCGGCGTCGACCCGGGTTTTTCGTGCAGTGTGAAAGGGGCTTAGGTTAAGCAGAGAGACTGACTGGTTTCAAAGAACAAGAGGTGTCATACTTCTGGGTCTCCTCCACAGTGAGCTGCTCATCTCTCTGTTCTCCTGTCACCATGGCCAGCTCTTCCTTCAGGAACTGGATCTCCCTCTTCAAACGGGATATTAGCTGAAATACACAGACAAAAACCAGGGTTAGAGGTTTACTTTATGCGCACACACATGCACACACATACACACACGCACACACAGCCTGCATTTGGCATCTACGGTACAAAACAAAGACACACACAGACATGCCGCTATGCCGCTGCTGCCAACTGATGAGACAGTCCTTCTGAAAATGATCTTGTGGCTTATCCTCTGATGCATTTTGAGGACAAACTTAAGTGAGTCCAGACAGCTGGATGCTCCAGACAAGAAAATGCAGGAAGCAAAACACAAATTAGCATTAAAAAGCTATGGTAGCAAAAAAAAAGAAAACGCACAGACATAAAACCTTCTGCTGCTGTCTGTCCGCACGTGTAAGGCCTTCCATGCTGAGCCAACAGGGTGGTTGCTGTTAGTAACCACTGTCCGGGTCTAGTTACTATATAAAGCAAAATATCTCATCGACTCCAGGCATAGCTTCTTAAATAAGTACTTAGGTAGAAAACCAAAGGTAAAAGCAAGAATATCTATTAACGTCAAAAATCATGATGAGAGGAGAGACAATGTGACGGGACCAGGACATTTATATAAGCATAATTCCACTGATTAATCGTCGAAGCGTAGGTCAGTTTGAGAATAGCAACACTAGGGTGTGTGTATGTGAGCGGTGAAGCAAGACAGAGAAATTATAATACAGTTTATATAATATTAAATAATATAAAATACTTGTCATCGCATTTATATTCATATTAATATTATTGTGTATTTCAAATTTTCATGCCAACAAAGCTACTGAATGAAATTGAAAGCGCCACAAAGGGATCCTTCTGGATTACTGTGGTAATGTGGCTCCATGATGAGGACCCGTTCTAAATGTAGATATAAAAAGGCTAATTTTTAGGTAACAAAAACACATTTTTGACAAGAGGTCCCCATAAAAATTACACACTGGTCTTTTCAACACATTATATGTCAAAAAGCAATATAAGACATGAAAGGAGATCCCACCAAATACACAGGAGTCCAGGCTCTGGCCTTGTTGACATTATAACCTTTAATCTTTGGAGATAGTGTGTTGGCTCTCTCTTTTTCCTTGCTCAAAGGTTCCATGGCTACAGAGGTCAGTCTGAGTGGCCTCATGTCAGCCCAGGCAGAGATTAGCAGGCGTCTAGCTACCTAGCACCTAAAGGATTAGTGAGCTCACATCATAAATGACATGGCTTTACATGAAAGAGTAGTCATATAGAATTGAGTCCGATAATAATAGCTCCTCTGATTGGTCTGAACCATTTTAACTGGGTGTATCACCATTTTTTGGGTATTCTAATGCACCACTGATGACAATGAAAAGTGCTTTAAAAAGCATTATAACAAGAGCTGACAGGTTATAAATTTATATGTTAAAAAATAAACACAGATGAATTTAAAAAAATGCATCACCTGATGATGGTAATGGCATTACTTCTACACATCTGATGGCAAGTATCAGTTCTCCACAATGCATATGACAATGCCTTACATTTTTAAGTCTTTGACATTTGTGCAAACAGACCTCTTAAATGGGATTAAATCCACCCCAGGAGCAGGAGGGCAGAGGTGAGCCCACTTGACTTGTGCTCTTAGTTTCAAGCAGAGCAGCTAGTAGCAGTGTGCCTTATCTTGAACTTGAGCTCGTATTAAATGTGAAAGGGGCCACATACATAACAAACAACCCATAAGGACAGATTAACTTACTACAAACCTACAGCTTGATTTATCTGCAGCCAATTGTACAAATGACCATTTATTAATTTGCCAAACATTTCAAAAAAGCATGAATCAGTGTCAGAGAAGGAGGGCCCTCTTTACATGAGGTGTAATTACATGCTAATGGTAGGGAGGATAGGCCAACACCAAAATCAATGGATGGTGCAGCTATTCAGAAGACGGCCAGACCAGTTGCAATAAAAAAATCAGCACAAATCACACCACAGAACAACACACCAAACCACCTAAAGAAAACAAGCGACGATTGTTCTTTTTCTTACATGACCCACTTCTTTTTTTCAGTATAAATCCCACTTAACTATCACCGCTGAATCTGACCACACAGTAAAATACCAAAGCAGACTGAAAGGCTGGAATGGTCTCGTGGAGAAAAGAGCAAATATGGCGTCTGTGTGCCATGGTCACTTAGTGATGCTCCTTCTGACACAAAGTTGCCAGGGAGGCAGGAAGTTCTCAAGGTCAAAGGTCACACTGAGTCATCTAGTTTAGCAAAATACAGTCCCTAACTGGAAAGTCAAAACCAGTCATACAGTCAGACATTGTCAACTCATGATGCTCTTGAGAAGAAACAGACCTGCAGTGGTTTTGGGAGGGAGCCACTACAGCTAAATGAAAATTTCACCCCAAATCCACCCCATATCATATTTTTTAAACATTATAGCGGACCATCCCTCACCAGAGCCACTCCCTGTATCTCTTTTTTGCAGCCCTTGGTCTGATGTAATTCTCCCAGCTGCATCCTGAAAAACTGACCGCCGGTTGTTGGTCAGCGGGATCGCGCGATCTATTTCAGAGTGCCGAGGCCACACAAGTACCACAACGCCACGGCAGCCTTCCACACACTGTAAAGAAAAACTGACTCAGACCATGCGACTGATGATGGCAGCATAAATATTCTATGGAAACCTGCAATAATGCAATGAACAACACCCATGAATTTTTAGAAATTCTTCAATTTTAGAAAACAAAATAGGAAAAAATAGTCTGCACATCAAATATTGTTCCATGATCTCTTTCTTCTCTGTAATTACCCAGACTTGGAAAGTACTAAAACCAAATTCCATAGTACAGCATGCCACTCACAAACTACTATGGGGATTTTTTTAATGCAACAAGAGGAGTCAAAGCACCCCATTACACCTAAACATGGACAAGGTCTTCACATGGGCTGGCCCTGCATGGCACCACTCAGGTATTTTAGACTAAGGCAAGGAGCACTGCACTGAAACACACCACTACATATTATAGAGTCTCTTGCCCTGACGAAGGCCAGGCTCATCGACAAAATGGATGGGAGACTCAACCAGGAATTTTCGCACCCGCTTCCCAAACATGTCTCTCTGGTGGGCTCAAAGCAGGCTTCTGTTTGACTCACAGGTATGCGCTAATCAGAGCTGTCTTCTAAAGCAACATGTCAAGTGAAGGGAGCGTCCAGGTTCAGGAGGGTCACTCCAGTCTCCCATTAGCCTCCGCTTAGCTGCATAGCAACACTTTGAGATCAACTTTTTTGACCCTTTAGGAATTACAGAAAGAGGTCTGATGGTGACTCAGCTCAACTTAACAATGTCCTGACTGCAGACCAGGGTCAGCGTGGTCTAAATGGAGGATTAAGACTGACCTTAGTGCTCTTAGACAACTCAACAGAGCCAACCTTATATGGTGTGGTCACTGTGGCTGACTTCATTATGATTGCAGGTCACTTTCAACACCTCATTCTTTCCCTGTCCGTGAGCGACGTGTTCAATGTTTAGTCTGCTCTGGCTGGTTTCCTGCCGTTCAAGCTTTGAGGAAGTGCATTCTGTAGCCTGTAGGCTACAGTATAGGACCGTCACAGCAGCATGTGGTCTGAGCGATGTACCAAACACTGACTGCAAGATTGTGACAAGGAAAACTCCAGGTTTCAAATCAGTTACCACAGCCTGCATGTCCAACAGACAGTGTGCCTTCAGACAGGGGCAGGCCAAAAAAATGGGAGTCTGAGTGTCACCCCAAACCACAATAAATGACATCATTCTAATCTGCAAACTGCACCGCTGGCTAAACTACTTTTTTTCCTCAGTAAACCAGGCAGAGAGATAGAGGGGAGAGACACAGAGACTGGAGCAATGAACAAAATGAGAAACATACTTAAAAAAGACATGAACGGAGACGAGAAATTTGCCCGCGGAGTTTGGGTTTGCCTGGAGCTGAAACTCTGCCGGACCCAAATGGGAGCAGCCAGACACTGTCACAATTACTGGGCCGGCCGCAGACTCTCTTAAAAATACCTCTGTAGGGTTTGCAAGTGGCCAGCCAAGTCTCACAAGCAGTAATACAGTAGCAGTAAGTCCTCAGGCAGATCTGGGTGGGAGGCGACAGAGTGGATATAGCTGTGATGACTTGCTACTGTATATCCCCAGGGGCCATTACAACAACTAGCAGGTCGGCTTCCTGGCATGCTACAATAGGGGAAGGTGTGACAAGTGTAAAAGGAGAAAGTAAAGGAGGAAAACCCTCATCAAGGTTTAACCCAAGGCTCAAAATAAAATGTAAGGAAAAGTGGTGCCATCTGTATTCGCTGTAATTCTTGCAACAATCCCATGACTTACTCTAACTTAAGCTTTATCTGCTCAAATAAAAAGATATAGTCAGAGTATTTAGCTAATTACTGAAAGTACATCTGCAACATCTGAGCAGAGATGCATGCAATTTCTGCTTCCTTTCATGGAAAGACATTTATATTGTACACACCAGTCTGGTGTGGGATGGATGCTTTCTCAAGGTATTGGGATAAACTATGCCATAACAGAATTGAAGACATGTAAACAAAACAGAGGGTGAATGCAAACAGGAAACTGCGAGCAGTCTAAGTAACATAAGACGGACAGGCGTGTATGTGGTAAGCTGGAAAACTGCTTCTTCAGAATGACATGTGACACTGGAAAAACTAATTTGGTACTGGAAACCTAAAGAGGACACTTAAGCACATGGTGGGTTACATCTCGTTACATTTAGAAACTGGGTTGTCACTGCAACTCATTTGCTGATCAATTTAAGGTCTGGAAGTTATGAGGAGGGTCTGGCCATGGTGAAGCAGCACACTGAGTCATGCCTCTGTGGTGCGATTGTGTGGCTAAGCTACGGTATTTGTAGTGACTGGGGAAGTGCTGCGAGTGTCTGGCTGTCTCACCAGGGCAGGATCCAGTTCTTCGTTCACTATCGCCTCGTTCTTGATGAGAGCCACGCGCTGAGCGAAGCGACATGTAGAGATGGACTCCTACAGAAACAAGTGGTGTTGTCATGAAAAAAGCAACAACATATAGTTTTTACAACACCCAGAGACGGGAATGGGGGGTTAAAGTTGTAAAAGTTGTACTTTTACTGAAGACAAACTTAGAAATCCTCTGAAGAGATCCTCACATCTACATTCATCTTGTCCACTGCCATCGTGGCGATCATGGTGGTCATGCAGTTGCCCCCGAGGCTGTCCCTCAGCACAGAGGTCAACATGGAGTTCCTGTAGGGAATATGGGAGCGGTTCTTCTCTGACAAAGCTATGATCACCTGGAGAAGACAACAGTGACAATGACTGACATGGAGATAGCAGATGGCTGACATTAAATTGTTTGCACAGTATATTATTTTAGTGAAGAATGTGGCTACCTGCTCCAGGTAGTGGAGGGACAGGTTGATGTACTTGGCCTCAGTGAGCAGCTGCCCGTTCAGGCCAGTTTTGCTGACTCGATCTGACCCGGCTAAGTCTACCAGGTGGAGTTTGGAGCGCAGCACGGTGGCCGAGCCTGGCTCACGTCTGCACAAGTGCACGGTGAAAATACAGTGGGAACGAGTGGAAGCCTGGTTCATCGGAGTCTGGAGACCAGAGAAGACATAACATTTAGAAAATGCTGTAATACTCTCAAAGGTCTGCGTGAGAGTATTCACGCAGTAGTATAAAATCTACACATGGTGGACACAAAATAAGAAAAAGGAGAATTTTATTCCCCATCTGCTGTACTTTCCGTATTGAAACAACCAAAAACATGTTCCCTTTGATTTTTATTTTTCCAAGCTCCCACTGGTTTAGAGATCAAAGCTGCTCCATGTGTAAGCGATGGGCAGTAAACACATGGTGGCAGCTTTACAAAAGCTGAGGTTGATTCTCAGATGGTCACTGGAACAGTAGAAGTCAGGTTGAGACAGAAATAGAGCATGAGTCACTCTGCACAAACATGCTTTATTAACTAGAGGAGGGCGGGTTACTCATAGGGCCCTCAGTGAGAGGATAAACAGGACTTCACTGATCAGACTTCTTTCTGTTTTCTTACAGGCAGCTTGAACACATGATGGTGGTTTTAAAATAACAGCTTTTAATTAGAACATAGTGGTTGTTTTAGCACATCTCAGCTTGAATAAGCTCCTGATCAAGGCTGAGATTCTTTTACAGCTCTGCTTATAAATACCATCATAGACATACCAGGCTGTTCATTCTAAAGAGGAGCCCTGACCCCGACTTGTTGTTGAAGTAAATGTGCCAACACCTGCCTGTTCGGGTCATGACGGCTCATGACAGATCTTTCACTATCTTAACCCACCGCTGTCACCTCTTTCCTCAGTCCAGATTCCCTTCACTCTGCACGCTCTGTCCATGTGTGCTCCTCAAAGTAAAATAAAACAGCCGTAGGATGTTGACAAGGGATCACAGACCTAATGGGACTGACTAAAGGGTCAAGAGTAAGAACAGAAAGTCCATGCTAAAGAGTCACCACTGACCAACCAAATACTGGACAGATCTTGATATGTGGTCCTTGTAAGTTTGTTAAGTTTCGGACAGTCATTAGGTGTATTTTTTAACTATTAATATCCCATCTGTTCCTTCACAATGCATGCATACACCTCTGTTAAACTTTCATTCAGAAAGTAAATATGCACATTTACTAAACTGTACTTTGTCATAAAAATGTGAGGCATTTGTACTTCACTTGACTGTTTCAATGTCACATTACTTTATATCTGCACTAGTCACTTTGTACACTCAAATTATTAACACACAATATTATTGACAAATAAAAATATGATATATACAAGTAAATATAATTATCACCACATGTACAAGCTGCACTATTAAAGTGACAGTGAAGTGATCAGTGGTTATACATGCTTTATTTGTATCACTGTTTGGAGAGCTGATGGAGGCTGGAGCTCTTTCACTTTTGGTTTCACGTATTACATGACCTGTCGTCCTTCTTTATTTCCATCACACTGTGTCATAGTTTAACTCCATGCTGCTATATTTGATAAGTCAGGAGTGAGAACGGGTGAATGTAGCACACAGTCAACTGCAGTGGGTGGAAGCACACAGGGATGACAGTTAAAAGCATTCAAATACACAGGCAGCTGTCCATAGATAAGAAGTGACTGTTGTTGGCTCTTATCACTGAGTGTTATTGTGTTCTTACCGTCATCCAGACTGAGCACCAGATGAGAAACAGTTTGGGTAAGTTTGGGTTTGCAGTGTGTAAAATACTAACATTTTGATATCACCAGACATCTCTCATACTGAAATGTTTCTTAAGGAGTCCTAAACCCTCTCAAGAGCACATTAAACAGTTTGGCTGTTGAAATGACTACAGATTGTGTGATCATTTCCACACAGACATTAACGTTTGCCTTAGTTGTGAAAAAAACAGCAGGGCAATGCAACCTCATCGGAGTCACTTCCTTCATTCTCCTGCATCTCAATTGAGCACATGTTGATCTTACAGTACATGCACCACATGCTGACCACACACACAGTGCTACAGTGGGTCAGCATAAAGAGGCACTTTGGTGCTGTGAACCATGACTCGCTTAAGAGACTGCTGATTGAAAAGATTAAGCGTGAAGTTTCATTTGGCCCACCAGCTATGCACCTTGAGGAGGCAAGTTAAAGCTACAGTCTGACATTTTGTTCAGAAGCACTTTTTGTTACACTGGGTGAAATGGTCCCTCCATCCAGAGAGCAGTCAATACATTATGTGTTCAGAAAAAAGGAAGGAAAAGAATCAGACCTCTGTGGCAGCTACAGGACTGTAAAAACTGACCAATCCCTGCCATTCAGTCTAAATGGAAAGAACTAATCAGATGCTTTCATGTCTCCCCCTGACCACGTCCACCTCTGTCCCTCCATCCTCTCCACTGTTGCAGGAAATATCCAGCACACTCCTCTGCAGAAATACAGAGTTAGCAGGAGAATCTGTTCTGTAGGGAACAATGGCAGAGACATCTCACCCCATCTAAACAGGCAAAGAGAAGAAAGAGGGAGGCAGACTGAGACAAAACTCTGGATAAAGCTAAGAGGACAAACGAGAGTGGACATCAGTGGAGACACTGAGACATCTGAAGGGACTGAAAAGTGATGCAGAAGTAGCTTTCTTTCAGTTGGATGGGTAATTATTTGTTTGGCTTCAGGAGGAGTTATTATTTTCATGAAACATAATGTTTGACAACTTAGCTACTTTTGTAGCGTGTTTTAGCCCAATGCTAACATTAGCTTGTGCTAAAGAGTCACCACTGACCAATCAAATACTGGACAGACTTTGATATGTGGTCCCTGTAAGTTTGTTAAGTTTCAGACAGTCATCAGGCGTTTTTAAACTATTAATATCCCATCTTTTCCTTCATAATGTACGCATACATGGTCGTGGGTGCCGCTTCCATTGAAGAGGTTATAGGATATGACATTTTGATCATATTGCACAGCCATAGTCTCCAGTGTCTGGATTATAATTGTGATAAAAATTACACTGATATATTGGCTTTGAACGGGACGTTTTACAACTGTGGTGATGTAGCATATCAACTCTCCTCTAAGCTCTAGGGTGGAGCTTATGCTTTTCCACTACACAGTAACGGCACGGCATGGCATGGCACGGTACGGCCCAGTTTTGTTGCTTTTCCATTACAACTGAGGCCCTCCTTGGCGTGGGCGGGGTTGTCATACCGTAACTTCATTTGCATGCGACACGGAAAACCAGGAAGAAGAAGGTCAACACAAACAATGGAGGACACCAAAGCGATCCAGGTACCAGGTACTAGTTGAAAAGCACCACAGCCGTGTAGAGCCGTGCCGTACCATACTGTACCGCGCCTGTGGAAAAGCGCCATTAGAGGAGATGCCACTTTCTACTGTGGTAGCTTTCTTGCTAGCTCTCTAACATGACAGACTATAGCTTTAAGATGTAGAACAGGGGCAAAGATCTGGGCACTGCATATGAAGAGAAGTGAAACAGGGACACAGAAAAAAGACCAGATGGGAGGAAATGTTTCCTGGTGAAGTTGAAGGAAGGGTGAGGAGTTGAGAAGGTGTATTTTGTTTCCTGTCCAGTAAAAGTGTAGAGGGGATTGCCAAGTCTCAGAGTGAGTGAGCTCATGGTCTGCTGAGTGTGGCTTGAATGGATGTGTCATCTTTTATCCACATGGCTGGGAGCAGGAGAAGAAAGAAAGCATTCGTGTTAACTGTATTTGAAGTCCATGTGGAGTTAGGACTTCTGGGATGATTCTGGCAGTGACATATTGACGGTTCTTTGTTTGCTTCAGGCTCAAGAGAAACATTCTTAAGAGGACGTCCCAGAGAGGATGAGTTCAAAAAAGTCTCTGTGTGGGTGGACTGTACTGTGCAGTGCCTCAACTGCCTGATCAACAAACTAATGCAACATCCAGGACTGTGTTTCCACTGAAATATACCTCCAGGTTTTACAGCAGTGGTCGCTGGGAGTGCTTCCCCAAAGTAGATGAAAAACAAATGCTTTATTGTTTGGCATTCAGTTTTGTGACTGTACGAGCTACTAAACCCATTTCCGAGTTCCGGAGAAATTCCATCTTGGATCAGAAAACAATGTCCTTTGGATCGGTTCGTTTCATGGCTGACTCCCAGCCACATCAAATACTGACTTGAAATGCTCGTCAAAAAGGAAAAGCAAGTCTCTGATTGAATCCAACTATGCAGTTCACTTTTACCGTCTGTTATTTACTTACAAACTAGCAACAGGAGTAAACAAGGTGAGATCAGGCCTTTGCTCTAAACCTCAGGTTGCAAAGCCAAAGCTGACCCACACATGTCTCATCAGCTGGGGAGTCTGGGTGTCTGAGCGTAGAAGAGAACCACCACAACATAAACAGAAATTACAGAGAGAATGCTTGGTTTTACTGGGAAAAAACATGGTAAAAGGGACCACAGGGGACCAAAATAATATTTTAGAAGGGTCTTATAGCCTTTAGAATGCATATTGCATTTGTGGACAAAAAATTACCATTTATGCCACATATCCTGGGAGCGGTCATGTATTTTTACAAACAGACTACAATCTTTACAACGAACACTGCATGTATGGTGTGTGAATTGTGAATGGTTTTGGGACAAAAGTCTCAAATCCAAATCAGTTTATTTAGATATCATTATTAGGCCTTCGGTTCAACTCTGACGTTTGGAAGTGGTATTGTTTTATATGACCAATTTTGGATTCGAAACTAATATTTCCCCTCTTAACATTTTGAGTGCCAGCCGTTTTATAAAATTGAAAGTGCCTTTCGCCAGTGGTTTTTTTTTTACCATTTTGAGTCATATTTCAAGTACCACAGAATATTTTGTACTATGACTCTGAAAACACTGAATAGCTGAAATGAAAGAAGAGACTCTCTACTTCGTCATGAAAAAAAATGTTTTTACCTTGTTCCATTCTTGTTTTATCAGAGGTAGAGTAGATGACACTTTCACCAAAATCACCACTTTTTGTCCAGATTCTGTTTTGCTCTCTAATCTCGATCGTATCCACTTCCTGCTTTGATCTCTGTGGCGTGTACGTCTCTTTATGTCCTGACTACAAATCCCAGAAGTCCAAAAATTACTCACAGGCACAGTATATAATAGCCTATGTAGGTTTGTCGTTGAATGTCCTTTTATTCTTCATCATTATACAAAATATGATAGACTGTTTTTGTCCCAATATAATTTTTTTTGTGTTAAAAAAACATTTTGATTTGTGCTTTGACTGTCTGTATTATGTGAAGGACCGGAAGTGACATCATATATTTCTGTTAATTCAAATTCAAAAACTTTTATTGTCCCCGAGGGGCAATTGAAGGCATGTAAAGCAGTAGATACATGATATAACAACATTACTAGACAGAAGCAGTATGCAGAAATGCAGAGTGCAAATGGAGTAAACAGGTATTACCTGCCAGATTATTTCACAGTAATCACATGTATGTACAGTATAAGCAATATAAAAAAAGTAACAGGTATATACAATATGGGAATAAATAAAAAAGAAAACCTTTAAAGACTATAAAAGACTATAGGACTGTCCCGAGCTGGCTTTTCAAGTGTAAGAGCGTATAATGGGGAATGTCTATGGAAACAAGTGTTTCCCTCTTTCTTACCTCTGCAATGATACGATTGGTGTCACCCAAGAAGAGCAGATTCAGAGCCTCCTCCTCATTTGCTGACTGCAGCAGGGACAGGTTCCTGAGATGGATGTTCTGGTCTGGATCTTCCATGATCATTACCTTTCTGGAAAAAAAAAAAAAAAAAAAAAAAAACTTTGTTGAAGAGAAGACCAACATAATAAATTAACTACAGCAATTATGAAAAACTAATTATGTCAGTTATGCCATCCATTCCCCTCCCTTGCTCAACTATAAATCCAAACAAACCACATCTGCAAGTCAGTGTGGGCTGTGAACCAGTTTGACACATGCTTTATCCATACAGGGTTTCTGAACTTGATAACAGACAGAACTGGCTTTTCAAAACAAACAGGTGACTGCTTCTTGCCCACATCTATCCCTCAGACACACCGTGTGCTTGGACAGATGCAGACTTGACTCTATGGTTTTACCATTTCATTTCCATCATACCACCAGGACTATGACAGCATGGCCTCTGGACTGAGATGAATAACTGGAGAACACATGTAGATAATTATGTGAGTATGTGGCGGTAATTAATCTTAATGTGATTAAAGTCCCGTACTCTGGCAAATAGGATTGATTATTGTATTTTACACAAATTTAAAACAATATATATTTATTGCATGATAATTTACAGACTTTTAAGCATTTAGGAATGCCACACACATAATGGAAATAATGCACAGATGTAGGCAAGAAGTAATAAAACAAGAAAAAAAATTAGTGCCAGAATGTCAGAAAGACGAGAAGGGGCAGACAGAATGAGACCGACAGAAAGAGAAATTTGTCAGTGCCACAGCTTCTTGAATCAGCAAGTGTGGCCACAGCATGGTTAACAACGGGCACTGTCTATTTCCAGAAGACTGTGATTTGTGGGTATCTAAACCTTGAGCTGGATCCTCTACGAAAGGCGGGAAGAAACTGAAATGGAACTGGTACAGGAAAATACAAGACAAACATCGAAATGATGTACCGAGTGGAAGACGGAAGTCTAGTTTGAGATGAATAAGTATTGAGTATGACAAAAAATAAGATCATACACAGACAAACGTCCAGACAGATGGAGCTTGTAATTACAAAGAAAGATGGACACAAAGTAAAAATGAAGCATGATGAAACAGGAACAGTGTAGAGTTTCAAAGCAAGGAGTGAAGCAACAAACAGAATGAGAAGCTCAGACCAGCTGCAGCAGCAATAATAGCCATGAAAAACTATTTCTCCACATGACCCTCTGTGCCACCAGGTTGACCACATCCATTGCTATCCCAGTCTCATTATGTCAGTTGGCAGTTTGTAGTGAGGTGGTAAATACTACAGTCTCCATATATTTCACCACACGACGACTCTGGGCCAGGCTGACAAATGGCTGTTCAGGAAAAAGACCCGGCTAAACCCACAAGTGTTTAGAAGAATAATGGAGCCAAGAGTGATTGGACATTTCAGCTTAAAAAAGCTGTATCTATAACTTATGTCCTCAAGGCCAAATATATGACTCTAATTGTTAACATTCACAAATGTAGTTGGATGTCTGCAGCAAAAAAAAAAAAAACACACTGACGGGAGGTCCTCCAGTCGAGATGCTTTTTGTCGGGAATCCAGAAGGTCATATCCCATCTCGTTGTAGATCTCCAAGTAGGAGATGTGCGTAGTATAAACCATGCTGCTGTCCTGCAGGGAATAAAATACCAAATGTAAAATTAGACTGGGTGCATAAAGTTGGAAATTGTAGTATTATTGACATTTGGCAAAATCAGATGTGCACATTTAAGCAGCAAGGGAGATACAGTAGGGTATTATTTTACAATTTACAATATTTCTGACAACATGTGCAGCCCTTTTGTATCTGTAAGACTGATTTTTTTCCTTAAATTAAATGAGAAAACAAGTTAACCCTGCTGCGCTGACCTGGGTGAAGCAGTCGTACAGGTAGGAAAGGGTGCGGGGAACAATGCCGCGATCACTGTAGCGCTCAGCCCCTCCTGTGATGGTGAAGGTCTTTCCACTGCCTGTCTGGCCATAGGCAAATATGGTGCCATTATAGCCAGCCAACACACTGCACACACACAGATCAAAGATTTAATACACCATTTCATTAAAACCATTTCCTTTTCATTGCTTTCTCTTTTATTGGATAGTTGATAGGGAAGGGGCAGAATGGAAACAGACGAGAGAAGGGGGATTACATGCAACAAAGGCTGGAGCTGAACCAGCGTCAATGCAGTCATTAGGGGTGGGAAAAAATATTGATATGGCAATATGTCACAATCATTTTTCTTCTGATAATAATTGACTTTTAATTTCTTAATACTGATTTTTTTTTCTCAAAAAAAGGTCATGTTTTGGGCCGATTTTAAATCCAGAGCAACTTCCGCACATTGAAATAAAAATTTAAATAAATAAAATGTACATACTGTATATACAACTTGTATTTTAAGCTACATTGTAAATTTTTTTCAGTGATCTATGTAGAATAACAATACATACAATATCACAATAATGTATTGTATTGTGACCGAAGTATCGCGATACGTATTGTATCATGAAGTCCTTGCCAATACCCACCCCTAGTGGTCATGCAGAATGCTGTAACCATTCAATACAGAAGATATTCTGCATAGAGCACATGGTTCGTGGAAGATTATGTTACTGTCCAAGAGAACAGATGGGATGTAGGAACACAGTAAACAGCGTATGGTCACCTCTGTACTATAGAAGGCAAAAACCAAACAATAAAGTGGGCCTAAAGATGATTACATTTTTTTCTATATAAATACAGCACAAAAACACACTCCAAAAAGCTTTGTCAGTAATAAGTTGTGTTTTGAGTGCAAAAGACGCTTTAAATCCACGGGAAAAGATGGCAGTGACTGGAGAATTGCTATGGCGACAGACATCTGCCGGTGAAGGAGGAATGTGTCGGGGTATGATTGAAGGAAAAGGCCCAAACCCACTCAATGAGGCAGGGCCTGTTAAATTTGGGTTTGGCACTGAACTGTCCTTCTGCATGTGCACAGGCCCATGGAAACCAACGGTGTCTAGTTCTGTTTGAGTGAAAGAATATCCAAAATGGTGGTACTGTACACATATGAGGTGGGATAAATTGGCAAGAAAAGCTTTTGTTCTGCAGTGTTGGAAATAAACCAAGGAGGAATAGTGAAATGACAGATGGACCTCTGAAACACAAGCTTGGATCAAAGGTGAGGATAAACTCTGGGCTCTATGACTTGCCAATCGTAAGGAAAAGGATATCTTGACACTATATTTTTCAAGATGAATTATAAACAAACCTAAGCCTTTCACTTATTCTAATGAAATCGCCAACCCAGTATTAGAGCAGTGTGTGGGTTTCTCTTCTTGTGTACTGTTCAATTCCACACCCTGCATGAGAAGGGTGAAGGGAAAAAACTGCATGTCAGTTTATATAAAACACTACGTCCCCTTATGAGAACGGTGGTTGGGTGGACGGCCATCGGGCGTCCATTTAATCTGGCGTGAGTCACGGCCAGTGATTGGCAGCGGGGAGGAAAGACACAGTCTCTGTGTTTAGTTTAATGTCAGTGCTAATGATGCGGCCTCGGCCCTGCCACTGAGGCTTGGGCGTTTCCCAATGCTTGTTCCTGTTTACACCTCAGCTTTTCCTGGAGATTGGCAACTCATCGTCCAGAAGATCCTTGTCCTTCCTGTTCTATTTTACGGGAAGACTGAGTCCAATCATTTGAGGGAAAATGATGAAATTGAACAGACCTCCGCTCTTCTTTGAACTTGGGTAGCAGGTTTCACAGCCTTGTGAAATAGGATTACAATCCAGATATAGGGTTTGCTTTGCCAGCCCAACATCATTACGTTGGCTCTTCCTCTACTGGAGCTATTAATGCTGGTTTGTTTTTAAACTACTGTGTTGGGGTTGAAATGACTGGTTTCGGTTACACCGCAGCACAGACAGAGACTAGTGTGTAAGTAAACGAGTTAGAGCTTTCAGCTAAACTTGACGTGCGCCAAGTATGACGGAGTACCAATCAAAACAACAACCTGACAGTTATTGCTAGTGGACGATAGGCGCCTGCGTGCATGAAACTGAGTTTTAGTGCTGTGACAGTGGAACGGCTGCCATTCAAAGGGACTCCTGGCTAAACCTGAATAAATGTTTCCTGACTACAGGGGCTTTAGGAAAAACACTCTGTCAGTCCAGATTGGATTCTGTTTGTGAATACTGTAACCAGACGTGCCTCTGTAAATGGGACCATGTCAATATTAACATAAGCTTCTTAGTTATCAGCAAACTAACTGGGCTCCACATAGCTTTAGTCACCGGCATGTCAGCCCCAGCTAAAGAGCCTTTCATGATGTCTTTCAATACTTTTTGTGGCAAGGATATGAGACCTAAGTCTTGGCCTATTCCTGTGATTGTGTTTTAAGGCAACATATTTCAGCAGGAAACAGGGACCGAACACACAGAATAATTCCTTCCATTCCTTCCTTTGTTTTAGTCTCTGTGGTGAGGCTCAAAAGGTTAAAACGTTGTGGAATTCTGAACATTCGGTGTGTAAATTGGCATCCTGCAGAGGGCAAGAAACCGACAGTGCCCTTAGAAATGTCTGATCGGGAAGACAGATTGGTCATGGCGAGACAGGATGACTAATGTCCTCTAGGCTACAGACATTATAATCATATCAATGACAAGGTCAAATAGATATGGCAAGACATAGCGTGGATGTGACTGAAATGTTTTAACCTGATGTCTACCATCTGCCATGACAAAGAGGGAACTGTTAAAAGGTTAGCCGGGGAGGGCAACCCAATACCCAAATGAGTGAACTCACATGAGTCAGGTCAAATACATCCAGGTCCTTAGTCAGCCAACCGAGACTTCTCACCATGTTGTTTACATGACTTCTAACAGCAAAGATGACACAGAGCATTTCCACAAATAGACCCTATTGTGACTAAGAAGTCTGGGGGGGCACGGAGGTGGTACAGGACAACACAACCAACATTTGATCACAGGAAATTCCAAGTGAATTCCCTCTCCTCTTGGCTGCCGTCTCTTTTGGAGGTCACTCTTGGTCTAACGCTGTTTCAAGTCGAGTGGTAAACAGACACTGTAATGGACTGTCAAGATATAGTGAAAAAAGCAAGCAATTTAATAATTATATTTCTAGCTAGAATAATTGCCTCACAGTTGTTGCCTCCACCAATCAGTTCCAGTTTACATGCTTATCTTTCAAAAAAAAACTTCATCATATTAGCCTATTGTGTCATTACACTTAGCATGAGAATTGCTGAGTTACTGTATGGTCACACTGACCCTGACCTTTGAAATGGATGTTCGTGCCACATTTTAAGAAATAGTCTCCAGGCCTTCCTGAGATATTATATTTTTCTAAATAATTTCATCATCATCAGTTCTTAATCTCATTTGAAATCTGCTTCCATGAATGATCATTCAGTCATCAACCATCAATTAAACATGTACTTGGCTAAATTATAGGCCTATAACGGGACACAAAATGTTCGGTTTAGTACGTTTTTGGTTTTGAAAGCCACAGTTTTTTTTACCACGGTTTGGTATGGGAAGAAAGAAAAATTTGCATTTAAATGAATGGTACTGCCAACTGAGTTGTACTGTTGATATTGCGGGTCCAGTTTTTCAGCTGCTTATGTGTAAATGTGGTCCTCGTGCATGACAAATTAAACAACATGAGTGAGCAGCTACAGTATAGCTCTGTGTTGTGGCTTGAACATGTTCTCACACTCACGATGGCACCGTGTGCCATCTTGCCTGCCAGTTCAGTCCACTTAGTGGTTTAAGTACGTAAAGCGTGCCAAAAATCACAGACACCCTCCATTTCCATCTTAAAAGAAAGCTGAGCTTTACTGACTTCCTGTCAACAAGGACGGCAGAAGCCTGTGTGGCCAACATGGAGAGATGAGCGCTGCTCTGGGTATTAATACAAACATTTATCTGCATTTGTGATTTGGAGAAGTTAGTATTGTTAGTATGATTTTACCTGTCCGCAACTGGTTTGGCAATGTTTTCAAATATCTCTTCCTGTTTGGCAGATTGATCAAACACCTTCAGGAACCTGGACAAAAAGTGAGAGGAACAAAGTACCACCATGACACATTTGGCAGAATTTAGACCTATCTATCATGTAATTGACTAATAACTACCATAACGTACATTAAGTAAGAAAATACACTGGTGGTTTACCATCCACAGCAGCACTGAATAAGCACATAATACAGTCTATTTAATTTCCCAAGAGGATGAGAAGGAGTTTAGTTATTCTGCTCTCCAAAGCCGTCTCAGCCCATCATGTTTTATCCCACAGAAAGATGAGAGTGATGTGAGAGGAATCCACCCAGGAAAATTGTTAAATGTGGAAATTTTATTTCTATAAGGACATGAGGGAACCTCCACAGGCTATATTAAGACTGTGGTTTTCAAAGGCTCTCAGTGTCCACTGCTGTCTGACTCCCTAACTGTGAATTTAGGGCTTGGAAGTGTGGCGTGGGCCCTGCCCAGAGGGTATATAATCCTGCAACTTTCTCCACCAGTGTTAAACACATGTTCTTGCTCTGCAGCAACAGAACTGGTGGATGAGTTTTTCATGGGAAAAGTTCTTACGCAACTTTGAGAGCATAAATTCTGGTGGGCAACATACCTTCCTCTCTCTTTATTCACTCTACAGTTACTGCTCTTTTTACCTTAAACATAATCAAAATCAAGATATGAAGTGAAGTTCTGCACTCATGTAGGACTATGACTAATTAAACTGATATTATAGGATACTGCATGCAGTTAATCATTAATCTATTATCTATTTCTGTGAAGAAACAGTATCATAGTGGAGCAAATAATTTTAGAGACACAGATACAGCCAGTTAATACGCTACCTGAACTTATAGCACTCCCTCTTGTTGTTAACAAAGCCATCAGCAACATCCCTGGGTACCACGAACTCCAAAGAAGCACCTGTCGTCTCGTCGTTGTCCACAGAGTACACCTGAGGGAGCCAGAGGCAACAGTAGAGTGAGTCCTACAGTGGTACAAGGCGTACAGCCTGCTGCTATTATCACAGCATAAACTGTATATTTATCCATCTACTGTTTTGACAGAGTTGTCTCCTCTATGTTCTATGACTTGTGCGCTGTTACGGTATGTGGTAACGTCAACGCAAAAACAATATTTATGTTAGATCTAAAATATATATACTGTAAACAGAAGTAGAAACATTTGTGGTTTGGACAATGCAAGCTCCAAAATGAAAAGATGGAATTTATGGAGCATATATCCCGTGGAAAGTGCAACAGAATGGAACAAGCAATCAGGACCAGTATACAGAGCAAGCTCTGCAATTTCACCTCCAGGGAGACAAGAAAAGCTGTGGAACATTAAAGCAATATAGACTGAGCTCTATAGCAGTGGAGGACATTTAAAGTGAGGCTGCCCGGGTCATCCACACACTCCCACCCTCAACATATGTCCTAGCATATGTTTCAAATAGACACTGATGCAATTACACATCCCCAGGGTTTGACGAATACAAGATAAGACCTAAATAATTGGATTGTTTCTCACTATCACACAGCCAGTAGTATCATCTCCTCCTGACCGCCTCTGGTCTGATGATGTCAGAACGTCACAAAGCCCAAAGGAGGTAGCTGTGCTCGTTTCATTTTGCTGGAAAGCTAAAGTACCACAAAATGTGAACGTTTATTCCATCAGCTGTCATGTTCAGACAATATCCTGGGTTTTATGTAGAATAGTGAGACTGTGCTGAATAGAAATGTACTTCTTTTTGTGTATCCAACAAAGGACATTAGGTTTCAAGATTCAAGTCAACAGCAGTGAAATGATATTGCAAGAAGCAGCCCCTAATGCCTGGAACTGGTATTATAAATCTCTAGTACAAAAATGTAAAAATATACTAATAAAATAAAACAATAAAAGTATAGCCTGTACACAGAGGGAGGTGGGGAAGGGGAAGATATATTAAAAAAAAATAAACAAAAATATATGTACATAATAAAAGAGGGAAAATACTAATACTGGATACTGGAGGTGAACATCACTGTGGTATGCATGTGTGTACTTAAAAAAAAAAAAAAAAAAATCAACACCAGCAGCTTGGTTGATATTATTGTAGAAACTTATTTCCATGTCACATATATATCATGTGGATGACCATGCATTTATTGTAACTGCAAACCTCTTTATTTAGACTGATTCTAATACTTAATATCTAATGTGCTCAGGAAAAAAAGAAATCTCCATTAATCCAGAAATTAATGTTAAGGAGGAAACATACAACTTGCAAAAATATTAGCTGTAAGCTACAATAAAAAGAGAATTAAATAAGTGACAACAAGGACCCTTTTCATGTAATCTGGCGTGTCATGGCAAGAAAAGTAGGTGGTGGAGGTGTGCCAGTTCCAGGATACTATACTGTAAATCCTCAATCACCTGAATGATTTATAGAGACAAGGAGTCATCATTGTTTATATCATTAGTTAAACCTGTGATTTTCCCTGCTATGACATGTCTGCTGGGGGAAAAGTCACTGTAAGTGTAGAAAAGGTGAAGAAAACTTAATTAGTACTATGTCCAGACAGGTGTGTTAAACCGGCTGTGTGATCAAATTACGTTTTGGACAGGAATATACACCAGCGTGTCGCACTGGGTGAGGCCTCGTTGATGAAACGCCAACATAAACAAACATCCTGTTTAGCACTATCGTTATCAACTAAGTTTTACAAGTTCTTGTTTTATTTCCTCTTACCGTTGTAGTTTTCTTAGTGGGTTTAATGCGACCAAATATCTGGATTGTCTGTTTCATCATTTTATGATGAAATCAAAAGGAAAATAACGACGTGTGGTAGTGCTCCCTGTACATATAGCAAGTTAGCTCACAGGCTAACGCTATTTGGGGTTTGTTGTAGCCGGTTGCTAGGTGACGGTGGTCACTTTCTCCTGACAAAGATCGTCTATGTTAAGCGAAGATGGTTTATCAGAGCACCCTTTCCATTGATCCTTCTCAGTCCATCTGTGTGTGTGTGTGTGTGTGTGTGTGTGTGTGGTTAATAAATATAACATTAAACACACTGATAGAGGTAAAAAAAAAAAAAAAAGAAACAGGGATTTCAAGCTGTTCTATTTCCCCTTGATGGGTGTTATTCTCAGGTGTTTTGTATGTTGAAGACAAAGGGTCACTGCAGGTTCAGTGACTGTGACTCATCCAGTGAGAGAACAAGAAGTGTATTCAGCATTGTTGGCACTCCCCACACACACATAAGTTACTTGTGATCCAAATAGGTGCAACCACAACTGATAGATCTGACAGTCACAGCTATATTAGAAAAGTGTGCACACACCCACTGTGTCTATATATACTGTTGGTGTTGCATAGAAACCTTGAACTTAAAAACATAACCAGCAGCTAATCATAGCATTTAACTTTTGTTTGATCCACCACACACTAAAAATCTGTGTTCAGATGAGAAATGAGCAGCATTTTGTATATGCACTGCGCACAAATATAATGCTTGATTACAATGGTTGAAGGTGACCGTACCAATTTCTGAATAATACCTGCACAGTTTGAGAGTTACCAATAACAGAGGTTATATAATAGCCCAGGGATCCACTAGGAAAAAGCACAACATGCTCCCTCTCAAAGAAACTCATAAAGAACAGAAATGCTCTTATCAGCTGATTTACACAGAACCATATGTCTTGTATTTGGGAAGGTTGGGGTTGGCGGGTGGCTTTGACCCCATCTCCAATTTCTGTTTCTGGTATTTCACCTTAACCCTGCATGTCCCCCCAAATGTAGCCGACCAGGAGGCCTGCTCCCAACATGCACACCAGACAGCTCAGCGTACCGGGAAGGCTGCATGGTTTCATGGTGGCATTCAGGAGAATGTATCGTGTTTGTTCCAGTGCATTCCTTGTTGCCACAGAAAATGCTTCTTGTGTGGTTCCTTGGTTTCAACAGTTGTGTGTGTGTTTTGTTGTGCGTGGTTATAGCATGCATATAGCTGTTTTTAGTGGGAAGTTTGGTTTAAATGTGTAGATAATCACATACAAAGTTTGCTATTAAGAATGTGTGGCATTATATTGTGGTTCCCTCTGCAGACTGTTGTGTGTTACAGGCTCTGAGTTGCAAGTTTGACAACGAGCCACAACTAAAACATGCCAACTAAATATAAAAAAAAATTCAATTAAAAAACCTCTTCCCAAAGAAAACGTTTGTATTACTTATAAAATTAGGTTTTAAAAAAAGGACAACAAAAGCAGTTTGTCCTCTCACACAGGGATGAGCATTCATGAGATGAGTGTGTGAGGATAACCAATCGGACAGGATGTGTTTCACGTGGCCTCCAAATGGTCTAACATGCAGTCCTGCATTACTTTAGGTGTTCGGGATGTTTTGTTTTATGAAAGTGTGGCCCTTCAGAGGATTGCTGCTGCATGTTGTTCATGTGTAGCAGGCACTCCTTTCCATGCATGGCTGAACCAAAGCTGTGTCAGTAGAACCCTGCAGCAGTTGGACAACTTCAAAGACGCAGCATCTTTTCAGGGCTTCCAGGTGGTGTAACACACCCTGCGGCAGCCATATTGGCGGTCCACAGCTCGTGGGCGACACAGTATGAACAACTGACTGATTGTCTCAACAGATTCCTCTTCAGTTAGTTGCAAACCATGTTGATACACATCAGATTCACGCACCAGTTATTACCTGATACGTGTTAAAACAAAAAAATTAGCCCAGACAGTAGCGCTGCAGCAGTTTAAGATGTTTGTTCAGGTAGACTTTTCAAGCTACAACTGGCAGCTTCTTGAAGCCAAGAACAAAGGTGATAAAAATCTTCTGTTAAATGTGGAAAGAGATGCTTAGAGTTTAATTGAATAGGTTATTCAACATATTCCCCCATGAGCAAATATCTTTATTGTTTTGCATATTTATTTAAAGGGACAATGTGTCTGATTTGGCAGAATTTAAACTGAGTATTCCTCCACTCACTCCTCCCTTTCCAAGACTGCAGTGATGTGACATAGTCAGAAGTCATTAATACCATAATGACGCTACATTCGGAGCAACAGAAGTCAAAATTTGGCTCTGCCGTTTTGCACCCAGCAACTCACATTACCTCAGTTTCGCAAACATGTTGAAGAACTACGGTGGCCTTCAGGTAACATAAAAACATGAAAGCCTCTCTGGATTATATTATCACTATTTCTGAACCTCCACACTCAAAAAGCCAAATGTCCGCTACTTTAATCTAGGTGTGACATATAAGCTTCTAGCATATATAGTCATTGTAGGTTTGTGGTTGACCGTCATTAAGTCATGTTATTTTAGCATGATGTGCAATAACTTAACATTGTGTAAATAATTTTATGTTGACAGAACCTAATGCATTTTGGGTAAGATAGCAAATTGCGCGTACAACTCCAGAGCAGAAGGTGGCAGTAGTGTGCGAGGCGGGAGTTTTAGAAACTTTACTTCCTGAAGTTCAGCACACAGTTCAAAACACATGCTGAGAGTCGACAATGTTCACTGTGGAAGACGCTAAGCTAAGTCCTTTACTTAACTTAAAATAACTTTGACTTCAAAATAAACCACTGCACAGAAATGTCACATAACTTGTTATTGTCCACTCAATAATTTTGAATAATTGATTTTGTCAGTGTATTCACTTATCATAGCAGCATTAGCAGCTAACCATAGCAGCATTAGTATGGTTAGCTACTTAGTATGGTTAGCTACTTCATTTGCATCGCTTGCTAAATTAGCATATAATTGAGTAGAACGACTTTCCATAATTTTTTTCATGTTCACCCAACAAATTATTATTATGTTGGGTTTACCCCTCATAACTGACAATTAGACACAACACATTATGTTGAGTCAACATATTTACATTAATTTCATTCAACAAAACTGTTTCCTGCTAAATGAGCATTTTATAAAGGGGTGGAAACTCTCTCCATAATTTTTTTATGTCCCAACACTTTCCCTCAGAAAGTCATGCAGTCACGACTCTGTGTGTTGGAGAGAGGATTCAGTCATCTGGTTGCTCATATCTGAAACAGTTCCACCGTATGAACCACATGCATTCCAGCGCAACCGAATGGAGTTTTTCTTGCACTTGCGGACACTGGAGCTAGTAACAGAATGCTTTCTGGAATATTGCCGTCAGTGGTGTTAGTGAGAGAACCCTATGTTGACAATATTTTTCCTAAAATATAGATCATATCATAATATCACACATATATGCAGCCTTTTAAAAAAAGGACCCATGAGTTCCAAGAAGGAAGCAGCCACGTCCACTTTCTACAAAACAATTATACAGTGTAGTTAAATCCGTTTCCTTGACAGAAAAGTGCATGTTGAAAACACCAACCATGGGCTGGACTGGGCTTGTTAGGAAGCTGTGAACTTTTTTTTTTTAATATCCTGTTTTGTTGTCTTTAGCTATAACTGACATAGCTGTGGTTTCACCCCAAAGGAGGCAACCAACTGTACTGCATGAGCCTGACTCACGGAAACGGACCTCAAATCTGGATGTAAGACATTTCAGCTCTCAGCAAATAAGTAACAAACAATCTTTTTTTCTGTTCAAGGTTTTGCATGGATGCAAACCACACTGAATACTTTCCTCTGGCAAAGTCGTTAAAAGTTATTTCCTTGGTTTTTATAATTGATTTCCCATAATTCTGTCACTTAGTTCCTCTTTCATCTTTTTCTACCTGTGTTGATTTGACAGCAACATCATGTGACAATAAAAAGTGTCAGAATGGAATCGTCACTATGGACGATGATGATTAGGCATGCTGACATGTGCAAGCATGCGCACACATACATCTCACACATGCTTCATCAGCTCTGAAAGGAGTGAGCTATACAGTAAAGACTGTTAAAGGTTAAGGCTACTTGCTTCAAGTGCATTTCAAAAATTGCAGAGCCTTAAAGGCAAAAACAGCTTGTGCTCCAGCAGCAAAGAAACCTGTTTTTTCAGTCGTCTATGCCAGCATTTGATACCTTTGTCTCTAAGCGCTGGCCTGGCAGGTGATCAAAAAGGTGTGCTCAGTGTCAGAGGCTTTCAGCTGCACTCACTCTCCTCCCATGCTGCTCGGATTAGTTTGTGGTTGTGACTTTGTCTGGATGTCTGTAAGATGCCCTGGTACCCACTTCCAGCGTGCTGCAGTGTGAACTTGCAGTGAAGATCCAAGAATGATCCCAAACAGGAAACAGAAAAAGGTTTCTTTACAGATGTTACACATGTTGCCATCATATTTCACAATCATTCTTGAAAAACGCACCTTTTTACTTCTTCTCTTCCTCAACTCAAAAACCCATTTGATAGTTGCACAGAGGTGGGTCGGACATCAGCAGTACTTGCCACTACTTGCTTACAGCACCAACAGTAGCGCAATCACACAAGCCGTCTGTGGGAGTATTTGTGTTTCTCTGCAGTCTGTGTATGACCATTTATATGCATGCGTGGGTATGTAGGCTACTGTACTGTGCTGAGTGCACTGAACACTGTACCCTCCACAGCTCCTGGCTAATCAATCCCTCAGGAAAGTATCTTGGCATTGCTTTCAAACAGAATGGTTTAGATTTGGCCATGCCATTATTACAGAGTAGGGGAAGATGATGCTTCAGTTAAGTAGCTGCCTCTCTGTGGTTTAGTGGTTGAGGTTAGATAGATTCCATAGGATGATATGTTGCTCTGTGACTGTGTGTGTGTGTGTGTGTGTGCGCGTCATCCTAGTTCTGTCTGAGGGTGGCCACAGAAGCTTAGCGGTAGCATGCCAAGATGCTCCTTTAACCAAAGAGACGATTAGAGACGAGCTTCTGATGGTGTGGTACCTCGTTTATAATGTAAGTCACACACACATATGGAGCATGCATACACACATGCTTAAACACACAACGGTGAATGGAAAATAATGTTTTGAACACTGGGAACACGGCGACCAATGTCTGTCAGTCATATTCTGTTCTAATTATCTGAGCTGCATGGGTGATGATGGCTGCTGCGACATCTGCATGCACCACATTTACACAGCTATGCTTAGTCAGCCTGGGAAAGGTTAATTTTTAACACCAGTGCATTTGCAAAGTGACTGGAGTGCTGGAGTCAGGAGGAATGACAGTAAGAGAGTTATTTTCAGAGTGAATAACTGCTGTGTGGTAGCTGCGGCGAAAGGAGGTCAGCCCATGCACTGACCTATACTGTAAGTTAATGTGTGGGGTGTATGTATCCTATTTTTACCATGTCACCACCGGTCTTAAAAATGTTTAGTGGAAGTACCCACACTTACCAAATGACGAGTGTCTGTTACAACTGGAAGTGTGCAAAGGATTTTCAGGACACGCAGAATTACACTTTGTTATAGAATAGAATTACCTTTTATTCACCAACCTGGGAAATTATGTTAATGATGTTAATTATCTCATCCAGTCACACATAAAGATCTTTTTTTTTTTTTTTTACAAAGAATTGAAATTAAAAATTGAAGCATTATTATTATGGGGGTTCATATTAGTAGAAATGTTGAATGATAAAAAACTCAACTGTATATAGGAAGTGGACATAGCCAAAATGACATCACTGCTACCATTCTGAAGCCTCAATTTGAGTGTTTTGGCTGTCACCATCTTGGTTTTTTGGCACTGGATGCAACCAGGTTTGGACAAGAGGATAAAGCTGTGGAAGAGTGAGGCCAAACAGGGTCAGGCGCAATCAGCATAACAAACACTGATGGCCCCTTCCCACTACACAGTAACGGCATGGCACAGTACGGTACGGCCCAGTTTTGGTGCTTTCCCATTACAACTGAGTATCTCATAGTACCTCCTCGGTGTGGGTCAGGTCATCATACAGCAGTGCGAAACTGCCGTGATCTCATTTACATGCAACACAAAAAATGGGAAGAAGAAAAAGAACAACAACACTACTATCACAAACAATGGAGGACAGAAGCGATCATGTATTTGTTGCTCGCTGTGTGGAAAGGAACCTTTGGACCTCCTCGACCGACCGTCACAGTGTTTTCTTTGATGCCATTTTTCATGTAACAATAGCGAAGCAGTTGTAAAAATGGTGGGGTTGAGTTGTGTTTGGCTTTTACACGCTAGTCGGACGTTACGAATCCAATGACACTTCCAATGACAACACTCGTTGGCCAATCAGTGGAAGGCAGTCGGCTTGCGTTTAGTGTTGCTTCGGCTTGCTTGGAACCAGGGCTGAGGAGGTACGAAAAAAAAGTACCTAGTACCAGGTACTAGTGGAAAAGTGCTACAACCATATAGATCCGTGCCATACCGTACCGTACTACACCTGTGGAAAAGCGCCATTAGTTACCAGATAATCCTAACATCATTTAGCTAGCTTGACTATCAAGGTGCATCCGTAATTCAGGATGCTAAATTTGGGGATCGGAAAACAGGTTTTAATCCTTAATCCTTAATTTGAACTCCACTGTAAAATTGTGTATTTTAACAAAGGCTTTTTGGGATTGAGTCACCTTTGGAGTCAGCTTCAAGTGGTCATTTGTGGAACTGCAGTTTTTGGTGCCTCCACATTTTTTAGACCCTGGAGTTGCTGCTAGGTTAAAAAAGTGGGACTAAACCCCAAAAAATGAACGTAATCAATGAGCCGAAAGATGTTTTAATTGGCTGTAGAGCCAAGGGGAACTACAGAGTCATCTCATCACTAAAATGAATTTCTCTCATGCAATTATAATAATTTGTTTAATTATAGCACCAAATATTGATTAATGTAGCTTTAATTATTTGTCTTCCAGACTTCCAGACTATATATATACAGTATATATATATATATATATATATATATATATATATATATATATATATATACAGTCATGGAAAAATTATTAGACCACCCTTGTTTTCTTCAATTTCTTGTTCATTCTAATATCTGGTACCACTAAACATATAATACAATGAACACAACAAAAATGCAGCTGGTCACATAATACTTTATGTCCTATTTGACATTCTTAAGCTTAATTGATTCCCAGGGTATATAAGAGGCCATTTCATGTCACAAGCAGCACTGCACATGCAAAGGCCTAGAGTGGTTTCCTGCTTACATTCAAGCCGTAGCACAACTCAGAAGTTGTCAGCTCTCACATAATGCCTAAAACAAAAGAATTATGTGAAGCAACAAAGGCAGCCATCTTGGCACTGCTGGAAATTGGCATGAGTGAGAGACAGGTAGCGAAAAAACTGAAGATCTCCAAGACAGCCATTCATTACAACAAAAAAAAACAAGCTGAACATGGCACTACCAAATTGCTACCTGGCCGTGGCAGGAAACGTCTTTCTACCCCACGAGATGACCGTGCATTCATCCGTTCCTGTGTCAGGAATCGTCGTCAGACCTCCAGGGACCTTAAAAATGAGTGGGCACTGTCGAGAAATGTGACTTGCTCGGCAAGGACAGTTCGAAACCGACTTGTTGAAGCTGGTTTGAAGTCACACAGAGCACGCAAGAAGCCCTTCATCAATGAAAGGCAGAGGAAGGCCCGGTTACTCTTTGCTCGAGACCACAAGGATTGGACTGTTGATGATTGGGCTAAGGTTCTCTTCAGTGATGAATCCAATTTTGAATTGATGCCCACTCCAGCCAACTTACTGGTTAGGAGGAAGCCTGGAGAAGCTTACAACCCAGACTGTCTTGCCCCTACAGTAAAACATGGGGGTGGATCAGTCATGATCTGGGGTTGTTTCAGTCTGAGTGGAACAGGGCAAATGCAATTGTGTGAAGGCCGAATGAACCAAGTCAAGTACAGGACTACCCTTGAAAACAGTCTTCTTCCATCAGCTGGAAAACTCTTTCCTGCCTCGAATGACTGGATTTTCCAACAAGACAATGCCCCTTGCCACACGGCAAGGTCAGTTAAAGCCTGGATGGAGAACCACAACATTCGCACCATGCCTTGGCCTGCTCAATCACCAGATCTTAATCCATTTGAAAACCTGTGGAAAATCATCAAACTCAAAATGGAGAACCACAAGCCCAAAAACAAAGAAAATTTGTTTGAATTTGTCCAACAGGAATGGGCTGCTGTGACAGCAGAACAATGTCAGAAGCTGGTGGAGAGCATGCCAAGACGCATGGCTGCAGTCATCAAAAACAATGGTTATGCAATCAAGTATTAACTCTTGTGTGTATCATGTGTTTAAAGCAAACAGAAAAGAAAACATGGAATGCTTAAAAGTAGTGTTTTTGGCGGTACAATGCCATAGCTATTGATGTAAGAATTTAAGTAATTTTGGTTATTATCAAGAAAACCATGGGAAATGAATAATCCTTAGTTCTTAAATTAAACTCTCATGAGCTATTTTTGTTGTTATCATTATAATTGTCCAAACAAATGTACCTTTAGTTGAGCCAGGCATTAAAATTAACAAGAAATTGAAGAAAACAAGGGTGGTCTAATAATTTTTTCCATGACTGTATATATATATCATTTTTTTAGACTTAATTTTAGTTATGTTTAGAAGCAGGACTAACCAAAGCGCTGAGTGTCTCGGGCAGTCACCAGAAGTGGAGTCCATGCTATTTAAGTCTGGGGTTTCAGCAGCTCTACTGCCTTCCCCTTCAGGGCACAGTTTTCTGGTCAAAAGCTGTGTCCAAGGGAATTCTTTCGGGCTTTGGTTATGTGTTATTCTCTGAGGCTTCTGCCCTATGTTATGCTTGCTAGGCCCAGGCATATCAGACTTCAGTCTGCATTCCTGAAATACTGTATATGAATTTCCAGGAGTTAAAGACCAGCAATATTGTGGGATGGATTTGGGGATGAGCAAGAAGTCACGGACAGGGTGACATTTAGCTTTTTTCTGATCTGTCAGCATGTTTGTTTTTCTGTCAGTATGAAGAACAGTCAAGGGAATATGAAACAGAGAAGTATATGCTTTTGGATGATTTGTTTAGTTATGTTTCACTGCAGCCTGCAGAATATCATGCACTCTTTCCATGAGGCAATCTGGGGGGCTTGGGGAGGGGTAAGGTTTTAAGTATTTTATTACCTCAGATCTTATCCTCATAGGGTCGTGGGGGGGCTGGAGCCTATTCCAGCTGTCTTAGGGCGGAAGGCAGGGTACACCCTGGACAAGTCTCCAGTTCATCACAGGACACATAGAGACAGACAACCACTCACACTCACATTCACACCTATGGTCAATTTAAATTAGCCAATTAACCTAATCCCCATGCATGTTTTTGGATGGTGGGAGGAAGCCGGAGTACCTGGAGAGAACCCACACAGACACGAGGAGAACATGCAAACTCCACACAGAAAGGCCCCAGGGCGGGATTCGAACCCGGTACCTTCTTGCTGTGAGGCGACAGTGCTAACCACTGCACCAAAAAGTCTGTTGCAAAATCAAATTTAACTGCTAGATGTGAGAAAAAACTACACAGTGTATGTTTAAGGTCAAATAGGTCATGAAGCAGGGGACACGCTAGGGTGGAGATAAGTGATAACCACTCAATCTTTGAGCTTTCACCCTTTCACAGTACATTTCCAATTCATGAAAGTAAATTGTAACATTTTGTTCATCTTAAAAAGTGTAATTCAGTATTCAGTGATACTCAGCTCCAACCTTTCATGTCACTTCTGGTTCGAAAAAAAAACCAAGATGCCGAACTTGAGGTTTCAGCACCGCAACCCACAAACCAGTGGGTGGCGTCACTAAAACTGACAGGCTGATCCAATGATCTAAATTAATTTCATTTCATTCAGTATCTTTACTTTGCACTTCACAGTGACTCACTCAGCTTATTCTCTGTTCTCTGGGATAATCATGAGTTATTTTTCCTGCTGTCAGTAAATATTATGTTATCACACAATTCTCTTTGTTGGCCTCCTTCTACAGTTTTATAAATACTCATCAAAGCAATTCCCAAACTGTTACCGGCATGTACAAATGATGCGTTTGCCTGGAAAATCTGATGCATACCTTCTCCTTTTATAGCAACTCTCGTGCTTGGAGTTTTTTAGGCCATCGTTGCATAATGGACATTATGTCAAGCGTTTTCATTGATTGCAGCCCAGAAAATCTCTCGTCTCTTACTTTAGACCCTTGGAATTCCTCCTCTTGAGCATCTGCGTAAATAAAAATGTTTCTTATGTCATTATTTTCTCTAAATTCCTCAGATATTTTTCTGAAATTATCTTTTACAAAATATAGTTACGAGAGTGAATTATTCTCATGGAAAAGGCTGTGATTTGTTCACGTGTATGGATACAAGCGGATAAATTCATGTGTCCTAAAGGTTTTCATAAACGCACAGTGCATGCTTGTCAAGTAACACTCCATCCCAGCTGCATGTGGTCAGGCGTTTGGACAGTGGGCTGGGCGGCCCTGCTGGCCTGGCGGCGTTTGGCGGTGGGGACAGTGGGTGTAGATTAGGGCCTCCCTGCATGGGTCTGAAAGGCCCGGGGCTCTGAACACAGAGCTAACCGCTCTGCAAAGTAAAAATAGACCAAAGTTGTGCTTGAGAGAGCCCACATTTTCACTTCTGAACTGTCAAGTAGATAGGAGCATGAAGGACAGTCAGCAGCAGAGAGGACATGTACTGTATGTAACGCAAACATAAGAAATGTTATTGAGAAGAGGAATTTCCCCGTGAATTTTTGTTGGTAGCCGGATAAGAAGGATAGGGAGGGAAAATAAATGGATATGAAATGATAGACAGGGTTGAAAGGAATATTTGCAGCTGGAGTGACTAATACAGCTGCTAAAGGCCCTGTAATGAAGGAAAACATTGGCTGAATTCCTCCTGTAAAATAAATTTTCTGCACCTTTTCTCGAGCTAAAATCCACTTCAAACACGAGCGCAGTCCAGGTGAAGGTTCACCACACACACAAAACATTACGTAACGGGAATGATAACTTAACGAGCTGAATGGGAATTTGACACAAGAGCCTCCGTAGGAAGGTTCCTGCCGAATTCCTGCTGCTGAGGATTGGAGCATCCAGATTCCTTTCCTCCACAGCTTGCTAGAGTTACAATGAAATACCTAGCGCCCGTGTTGAACTCGGCAGCCTTTGAAGTCCTATTCAGGACTGCTCGTCGGGCTACTGTTGTTGCATGCCATTCCTCACACAATAAGCTGTGTTATGTCACTGATACCCCTGGCCAACCCTATGATGTGTCACACCAGAGGAGGCCGATCCATGCCCACATTGACTCGGCCAAGAGATTTCTGCTTTTGTAAAAGTGCAGGAAAAGTTGTTTTGGAGTGTTTTACCATGCAGATCATGTTTTCATAGAAATATTATCGCTATGCACTATTGACCACTTGGTTGCATAATGCCATAAATTCAAACAGTGTGATTCCAGCAGACAGAACATCTCACTGTATTTTTTAGTGCGTGTGGCACAAATAGGAACGAGGGACAGTTCACTGTGGATATTTCCATAGCAACAATGGGTTTGTGTATTGATTAGCAGCAATGTGTCACTTTCAATTAGGCCACAGTGAAGAGATTAGAGCCTGCTTGTGAGGATGCTGCTTTATTTAGGCAAAGCAAATTCCATGTCTTCTCTAGTTGTTGTTGAAAAATCAATATTTCTGGCAATATTAGCACCCATGTAATGGCTTTTTGACGATATTACTTTTAAACTCGCACACACATACACAATGTTATGTTATCACCATAAACAGAGGAGATAATCACAGCCGAGACGGAGAGAAAGACAAATGTAGGGAGACTTTGATGACAGCCAGGAAATGAAAAGAAGCACAACACACAAGGCAGAAATAGATCTGAGAGAAGTCTTATTGATTCTCATATTTTGGACTGCAGTCATCACAGTGCATATAGAGGAAAAGGAGGGGGGAAATACATAGAGATGAGTCTGAATCCTTCCAGGGTGGAAGCTAATGTAGGAGATTAGTTGAAGTGTAACTGAGCTGCATCTTCTCTTTCTGTCTTTCACCCTCCATCACATAGGTTACAGGGAAAACAGATACTATATATGTGTGTGTGTGTGTGTGTGTGTGTGTGTGTGTGTACAAAGAGAGTGGACAAAAAGCAGCAGAGCATGCAGTTTTATAGACAATAGAGGGCCTCCGCTCAACCAGGTCAGCTGTTCAGAGCACATCAGGTGAGCAGAAACAGGAAGCTTGCTGTAAACGAGAGCGACTGTGACTTTGCGGCGTTTGAAATCGTAGCCACGTGTCTCCTCTGTAGGATCACGAAATGACAACGAAAGACATTATTTCCTGTTTGATATTCCAGCTGGAGTGTGTTTCGTTTCATAGGACCATTCTGTTTGTTTCACATGTTCGAGCCTTTTTAATACAAACTGTGAACTCAACATGCTGCCCATTTCCCAAAACATATCATATTGCATTCATTCTGTTTTAAGGAACTTTCCTGGGTGGCATCGACCCACCCACATACAGTATATAAACCACTGCCTGCCATGCAACCTATGCATTTATCACTGCGGCCAAGCATTTAAAGCTGCAGCTGGTACTTTGCTGTAATACACTTGTTGTCATGTTTGCTCAGACTGTCACTATGTCCTGCAGTCAAACATGAGACACATGTTCGGTCAGATAATCAGGTTCCTCTGCTTCATTTGCTTATTTTTGCCTTTTTTTTACCTGCTTGCTGCATCACTGCAGTCTTGTTTGTTGTAAGCACAGCTTAGCCTTCACCCCGTTGTCAGAAAATATCCCTTAATTCTGTTATTTTCTATTTCATTATAAATGATTTCCATCTTATCCAACCAGACAGCAATCAATAAATCAAATGTCTCAGTCGTGACATTGGTTGGAATTTTCCTTTCTCTAATTAAAAGCTAATTTGTTACAAGCTATTTGCATAAAATAAAAGGCTTGTAGACATTTTTTTTTTGTCTGGACTGACTTGCCTTTTGTGTGTCAAACCAAAACAAGCTGCCTCTGGTTTCGATTACGGCACGGTCTGATAAGCATTCAGAAATGACTCATACCAGAATGCTTACTTTAGCAGAATAAAGTTGTGTCTAGCTTTTACATTCGTTGGCCAGCGCTCCACAACATGTGGCATTTTAACACATTTCATCTAAGAACACACTTCACTTTAAATTGATCCACTCCACATGGTTAGTGTAAAGGGTTTTTTTTTTATTTTATTTTAATTAAATCCTGGGGAGAAACCTCTAAAGCTAACTGACATGAACACAATTGTGAATAAATATGAACAGCAGGAATATTCTAATTCAGTCATCTGAAATGCATGAGGTCATTTCCCTCATAGTGAGTCTCTCTGCATAGACACACTTAGCTCACACTGACAGTTTCAGTCATTTATTCAGCTGGCTTGTTACTCAGACAGTCTGAGAAAACCACCTCCTTGTCAGAGTCCTCTCATCCCAGGAGGAGGACCTGTTATACTGTATATTAAGTACATAATAGTGCAATATTTGCTATTTTTGTTGTATAATGTCATTTAGTATTATCAGCACATATTTGTATTTGCATGTATTTGTCTTTTTAACCACTTCTTTTTCACTAAATGTGAGCGATTCAACCTATTGCTTGTTTATAGCTGCTTGTTGTGCTGAATATTTCTTTGCACTGTAATTTAATTACTCTGGAGGGGTTCAGTAATTTATTTAAAGAATGCAATGGTCAAAATGATAACTGGATCCTTCTCATTAATTATGCACAGTAGTTTTTTTTTAATCACACTCCATAGACGAGACATTGTGATGATGTCACTTTCTGAGAAAAGTGATTTACATCATCATCATCAAATTTAAAATCATAATTGATTGTTTGCAGTTCTAAATGCCAACAGTTGCCTCTTTTTGATGGTGGAAAATGCTCTTTGAGCCATTGTTTTTTTTTCAGTGTCCAAAACAAAAACACCCATAATGGTAATAGCCCTCTGCTTTCACACTCCATCAACATTAAAAATTAAAAAATATGAAGTATATACCCAAGTTGGAACAGGTTGCCAGACTTTGAATAACCCCCTTTGCAGCTACAGAATCCATTCTAGAAATTCCTGACAAATAAACTGATGTCTATGTGTCGAGTTGCACTGATGCCTCTATGAATGCTCTTCTGGCTGTTTTTGATCCACCTTGGGGCTCACAGGGAGATATGTTGGCGCATGTGTGCATGTCTGTAAGTTGTGTGTCAATTCAGTTATTTCTGTCCTGTCACACAGCCCAAAGATCCTGAGGTGTCGACTGGATCTTTTCACATTTTCAGCTTCTCAAATCAGGAACAACCCGGCCCCTGTCTGCAGGTAGACGCTCACTGAACCTTCCAGTATCTGCATCTGTTGGTCTTGGCTTTCTGAGCATGGATATAAAACATGCACTGTTTCAAATTATTAAAAAAATGCTGAAGTCCAACAGTCCTAGTGTTTAGCTTCCTCACTAGTCTCTGTGAGATCAGTGTAAAACCTGGAGTAACTAATTCAGAGCCTGGGTTAGTGGAGACACTGTTCACTATGATATGGTGGGTTAATGGTATAATATGTCATATATCTGTGCTCCAAACAATAGATTGGTTAAGATAAGTCTGAAGCCTGGAACCATATAAAGTAAACTTAGTGTGTGCGTAGTCGTCTTATTCACTGCCTGAGTTTAGGGGGTCAGGCTAAAAGGCTCAGGTTAAAGTTACTGAAAGAGTGTCATTATCTGACATGAATCTGACTCCCCTATGATATACTATCCGCTCTGGATTATATATATTTGACCTCTCCTTGGTTTTGCCAAATTGAAGAGATTAATCGAGGCCTCTTGCCTGGTTTTCTCCCAGGGGCCAAATCACTCGCTCTCGCTGGATAATGTCATCCTGGTTTTGACAGGCCAAGCCGCCGAGCTCCTGGACAACTCTGTCTACTCCTGAAACTTCAGTCAAAGTGTGGACTCAAACTCAACATCTGAAAAACTTACAGTGGCTGTTACAGTTGAAACAACTGATAAGCTCTCTTTACACATTTGAAATGACATCATGGACAATATAATGTAAGACATTTGGTTATCTAGTGTTCCTGCAGCACACAAATTATGAAATAAGATGACCCAATCACGTGTTTTTTAAATATTAAAGCATGCAAACAACCTGAAAATTAGCCCTTGATGTTGTGCATGAGAATTTCATTCAGTACAATGAGCACAATGACAGTTAGATAATGCTAAGAGCTTTGGAAAGTCCTGTACTAATAGCATGAAGGTATTTAAAGAATCCCAAACAATGCTGGTAGCAGCTGCTGCTTCATACTGCCGCAGGTTTGCTGTCATATTAACATCTAACTTACTTACTGGCAACCCTTTTTGACTTTCAGCAGCAAAATAACATGAAAAGCATGAGACATGTCGGTCCTCTCTGGCCCTGAAGATGTGAATGGATATGGTCTCACACACACATCACAACGAGGCTCGTTCGTTCTCAAATATATGAAGTTATTATTGATGACTGTGTGTGAGACTGGGTCAAAGTGGATGCCCAGAATTTGCAATTAATGAAGGATTATGAGCCGCGAGGAGATCAAAACACAGCCAGTCTTTCTGTTTCTTCATATTTCAGAGGATTAAACGCTTAGCAGCTGGGGAAGCAAGACCTTTACTTTATGTTTGGGAAACTTTATTGGAGCTCATTTCATTGGCAAACATGAGCTCTTACATGAGCTTATTACAGTAAATACAGTATATCTATGGCTATAGACGGATTCATGGTAATTATTTCACATGCAGGTTAGCATGTGGACTTAAGTCACTGTTTTGATGAGTAGCAACTTGACAGAAAATAAATGATTTGGACTTGGAAGTTAAAGACTTGACTCGCCTGTGTTCTGCTTATGTTTTCAATATTAAATAAGAGATTAATAAATAAATCATCTTAAAGTTACTTCCAGGAACTTTGATTTTGTGTCAGCTTGTGAACAAAAGCATCGGTGTTTCAGAGCAGCAGACAACCTGTGGTTACACTGCAGTCTGCTTTGTGCGGTCCTGGTGCTGCTTATCCAACACAGCCTGGTTCTCCAGCAGCCAAGGAGGCAGATGTGGTTTCTTTTACCTAGGAGAGTGACTAGACCTGTCTTGACTTCACATAACCGGTGACTTCATTTGACTTTGTCAAGATAAGATAATCCTTTATTCATCCCACAGAGGGGGGAATTTGCATTGTTACAGCACCAAAGTGGGTAGTGCAACATTACAAGGCCTATAAAAAAAAAACTAAGAAATAGGAACGTCAGTAGAAAAAAAACAATCAAGTGGAAAAACTAAGGTATCATATATACAACATAATTGAATAACTAAGGCATCATATACAGTAACAACATTTGCAAAAAAAGAGACTTGTTTGCATGAGACTTTTACCTGCACTGTAGAAACACCAGCTGCTCAATTTATTTATGGGTTGCAATGGGAGCAAGATAATTAATTATGAGTGACATATTTTTTTCTTATATATATATATATATATATATATATATATATATATATATATATATTTTTTTTTTTTTTTTTTTTAACACAATACAAACCAACCTGACCCACCCACCCCCCGGCACATATCGCTTTCAGAGGTTCTCAGTCATTCAGGTCAAGGTAAATCAAAGTCTTACACCAACCTCAAGCAAGTCCAGTTGACTCTTTTTTTTGCTCCTTTTGATTCAAAACAGACAACATGTCAATAATAATAATAATAAAAAGCATAAATTACACAATCCAACTCAATACTCAGTCCAAAATAAATTAACATGCTGTACTCTTTATATACAACAAACATGGGTTCCATATCTTCACAAATGTGTTGGCAGTACCAGACAAAGTCAACCTGATCTTCTCCAATTTAAGGGAAAAAAAAAGTCTTTAAAGGGGAAGTGCCGATTTTTTACAAATTGGACCTTATTTCTGGGATAAAATACTGTCATTTACCCACCCGTATCACTTTTGGATGATTTTGGATTTGACAATATCCATTTAACAGGAGTGAAGGGGGCACTGAAATGCAGTCAGTAAATGACACAAACCTGACCATTTTTCAAATAACAGACATTTAATAAGATTGGCTAAGGCTAAGGACCGATGTGGCCATCACAGTGCCTGAGGAGAGTATGTGACAACATCACAAATAAGCATTTTAGTTCAGGCACTATGAAGGACACATAGGTGGGCACTCGGGGTCCTCAGTAAACAATAATGGACAGGAAGTAGGGTCTGTTCACAGATTGAAATTTCTTAAGTTAGGGCAACTCCTGACTCAAATGAGAATAGTAATAGTGTAGCCCATCTTATTAAACGTCTGTTATTTGAGAAATGGTCAAGTTTGTGTCATTTACTTGCTGCATTTCTGTGCCCGCTTCACTCCTGTTAAATGGATATCATCAAATCCAAAATCGTCGGAAATACTCCAAATGACTCCAAAGTGATATGGGTGAGTAAATGGCATTATTTATTTTTTTTTTTTTTACACTTTATAAAAAAACGGAACTTCCCCTTTAACCCAGCATGTGTGAGTGGGTGGAACTGAAGATTTCATGTTAATAATACCAATCTCCTCACCAGGAAAGTTGTAAATGCTGTTAAATTTTTATTATGAGTGAAATAAATTTTTATCCCTTCTGATAGTGGTCATCCTCACCCTCAGCATGCACACATGCAGGCAGGCAGAGTGCGGTAGCTTTAAGAAGGGAGGCGTGGTGCTGCTGTTTTCACCGACTTGTCAGCCCCTTCACTCTCCACTATCACTGAGCTCTGAATGAACAGCCTCGCAGTCAGAGCAGAGCATCGGCTCTGTCTTTATCCAGCCCACCGCCTCACTCAATCTGGTCGCTTTTGCGCGGTGACAGCCACAAAGGGATTATTATTACCGAGCATTGACTGTTTCTCCGCAACGAGGCTGGAAGGTGAGTTTACATTTTCACTGCAAACCAACGTGAGCTGCTCGGCTTGTGATGGTGCTTCTCCCCTCAGCAGCCAAAGGGAAGCGTCCGGCTGGATGGTGTCACTGAAGTCTGGCTGTTAAATCAAGACTGAAGCTTGTGGTTTGAGATGGAGATGTGCTGCTGCTTTTCTGCTCATCATGTCAATTAAGATCCAGCACCTGATATGAAGGTTGGATTCATATTATAGCAATACAATGAATGGCTTAATGCCACCTGCTTCCCGTCTCATACAGCGCGTATGGCCACCATTAGATGCGTATTGGTGACTTTGGACGCACTCGTGCGCATGACAGCCTGTGAGTCTCCACCGGTTTTTTTTATTCATTTTAACGCCTGATCACATTATTAGAATATCAGTTATTAGCTCATAGATTCATGTGAGATAATGATGGCCTGCATTCAATGCGCAATGCATGTTATCCTCCATATTAACAGGCGGCTGTGCGCGTTCACGGGCATGTAATTCCTATGAGCGTCCAAAGAGGGCGCTGCTTCCTCATCCCAGTCACACTGCGAGAAATAGCCATTCACAACAAGAAGATATGATGTGTTAGTGTGGTGTGAAAACCAAGTGGATGATGAAGAATATCCTTAATTTTGTTAACTTTTTCTGTCATTTTCTCTCCTAAAGAAATCTGTTAAATCTTAGAAAATAGAAGACGTGAAAATGATCCAGGATAAGTGGAATTAAAGATGTTTGGAGATGTCTTTCAGACTTCTCATAATAAATGATGTATCCTCTTGCAATGGGCTCCAATCCCATCATATTTCTTTCGGTATCAGAGAACAGGTGTCTAATCATTTCAGAAATTAATCTGGACAAATGAAGACATGATATTTCTAGATTTCCCTCAAGTCACATTGGTATCTAAATTTAAATTAATGGCATCTAAATCTAATCAGGGAAATGAGGGGAAATGCTTGGGGGGGGGGGGCATCCATGCCTCTTAAAGCTCACATAGCTACTCAGTTTATGGGATGTGAAGAGCTATTTAATCTAGCTGAACATCTGGCAGTGATGCAGCATTGGCTCTTCTTGGTCAGTTGTTGAGGCTTTACGAGCACAGCACCACGCTAAGCACAAAATCATCCCCTCCTCCTCCTCTTCCTCCTCGTAACACACAGTTTTTCATCCGCCACATTCCTCCTACCGGATCAAGACCGTACTGATTGGTAGCGTCCAGAAAGCCACAGTGTTTCAGGCCTCAGTGCACAGAAATAAGAATGTAAAATAAAAAACAACAATCTTGGGTGAAAGGATTGGAATGGATTATGACATAGAAATTACGTTTTAATCATGCTTACCCATTGGGGGGTAAGTGGCTTGCAGGATTTGTCCATGTAAGGCTGCTGAAGGAGTTTTCAGCAATGTGTAATGCACATACTTTACAGGCATCAATAGGCTGCCCACTGAACCCCGCAGACTGTCTTAATGGACATCAGCAGTGGATGGATTAAGTGAAAAGCTGAGCACTATAGCCAGCTGCATATTTCTGAGCAGAGTTGGAATCCGCTGAGCTTTTAATACGCTTTAAGCTTTTTCACAGGTTCAGTTTTAAGCGTGTAAAATCATACGAATAGGAATATTTGTCAATTTCCTTTCAAGTCAGACTGGAGCAGCTGTTGCTGTGGAGTATTTTTAGGTCCAGTGTTTTGATTACAGAGCATAATCCTTGTCCGGCTACCTGTGTGTTTTCAGAGGGGAGGGAGGGAAGAAAAATATGTCGGACATCCAAAAGCAACAGGACCACTGGGCTGAGGTGTTCTGCCTCCGGCGGTGCCCACGCTGACTGGGCGGTTGTGCTCCTGTGGTGGAAGGATGACTGGAAGCCTTGCTCAGCCTTGCTCAGCCTTGCTCGGCGCATATGGCTGTTGATGTTTGTGTCCATTCAAAGCTCCTCTACCACCGGGAAGGGGTGGCCATTTGGGGGAAAGACGGGGCCATTGTTCCCAACCAGCCACCGAAGCAGATGTTGACTCGCTTTCCGCTTCGGCCAGATGTTTTGGTTGGCAGCTGCTTTTGCCCGTTGGGGCCGTAAGGTGAGAATGTGGCGTGGCGGTGGCGGGCAGGATGGGGCAGGAGCCGAGGCATGTGGCTGGCGCAGGGAGTGCTGCTCCGCTCAAATCTTCTTTATCTACATTTGTGCAGCCTTCACTGTAAACACACATCTGCAGCAGATTGTGGAATTTGTCAGAGGCCAAGTCTGGATTTAGATGTGTTGTGACTTTTAATAACTTCATATCCAACAGATAGTGATCACATAGGAAGCACTGAACACTTCCATCCTTACAGTTCATCAACAAACATTCGCAGTCAAAGGCTTTTTCCTAGACTGGCCTCAATAAACTTGCATCCTAGATGTTTGCCAGCCCTTTTTTTCCTCCTTAACTCATCACTGACACAATGAGCAGCCATGTATAAGGCCTCACGCCAGTCTCTGCTGCAGCCCACCCTTCTCCCTGTGTGGTGGATAGGCAGGCCAGTGTACTGTATCTGTGCAGAGTTTCTGGCGCAGAACGAAGGAAGTCTGGGAGCAATTAGCTGTGAGGGTTTAATCCTATAGCAGACATGGCATTGCATCGGTGTGCACACCCTCCTTCTCCTCTTCCCAATCCACAGTCACTTTACTAGCGCCTTCATTTATGAGTAGAACTGGTTTGGTTCACAGATTTGTTTCTGCAGCAGGGGGCAACCATATTTTTACAGCCTGCACACACAGCGCCAAGAAAAGGGCACATCCAATGGCTGCACACTGGTGTTCAGTCACTGTGAAAGAACTTGGTTCATAAACCTGATTTCTACTGTATACATTAATAACTTAAATTGCTTGGGTAGATTTTACAAAGCATGGAAAGGTCTGGACTTTTTATTGTGGGTGCAGATTTGGACGTGTTTATTTTGAGGTTGAAATATAGCTCTTAAAAAAATATGATGATGACAGATTCTTTGGCTTTTCATTTAGCTCAAACGAGATGCTCTTTTGTAGAACAGGTCCTGGCCACAGAGGCTCAGTGTGCACGCTTTGCAACAGGCTCTGGTCTGTTTCTCCTGTACAGTAGTGAGGCTGTTATCCAGTATACCGCAGGCCCCTGGCATCAGATCAGCATCAGGGTTATCCAACTGTGAAGCAGTGCTGATATGATCTTAATGTACATTTTCTGGCACCTGATCTCAACAATCTGTAAATCTACTTTCTCTTTCTTTTCTCTATATTCTTGTCTGGTTATTATGATGTGTTTGTAAAGTTATGAATCTGTTCACACAAATTGCTTGGAAAAAACAACCATCCATGGGTCAGCTCTCCTTGTTGAACCTCTTGTCCAATGGGATCTGTTAAACAAAACAAGACACTTTGCATTCTTCCGCCACCCCTCCTTCTCCTTTTTCCTCCTCCTCAATCTGTCCCTGCAGTCTAATTTCCTGCCAGTCTCACCACACACACACACACACACACACACACACACACACACACACACCCCTCTCGTTACATAATCATGTGCTTAATTAAAATCTCATAAACCCCAGCTACTTCATCATAGTATAGACACCTCCACTTCTGTTCTCCTGCACAATGTGTCGGCGTTTGCCAGGCTTTTGTGCTCTTGCGCCACTCCAGTGTTTTTGGAAACAGTAGCTCGCTGCCTTGACTACCTGATTAGACTTGCATGTTTCCACCACTGGTATGAATTAGAGGCAATTTAAGTCTCGGGTTCACCAGGCGTTGCTCTGATTCTACGGCTTGCAGCTTTGGTGAGAGTGGTATTTTGCATTAAGTGTGCATGATGGCCAGATGATTGGTTCTCCAATCATATCAGGGCTGTACACACAGGGAGCAGGTGCTCATGTAAGATTGCCTCTTTAATGTCTTGAGGAATCATTTCCCCATCACTGGGAATGATTTAGTACTGGGGGTAATGGAGGTTGAGAATATCCTAATATGTCTACACTTCCTGACAGCTCCCTGCCCCCCTCCTGGTTCCCTACCATGGTCCTCTTTACCCTCCTTCGCCCCCAGACATCTAACTCAATGCAATGGTTGTTTCGCTCCCCTGTCTCCATGTAGTCACAGGCAATTAGCTCCCGTCAAAATACACTGCCGGACTGAGGGTTGAGAGTCGGGCATCCAAACCCCTTTGCTCCTGCCCTCACTACGCTTGGCTAATATTACCCTGAGCTACCGGGAAAGGACCAGATAGGTTTTGTCGGTAGGTGGAAGGAAAAGAAGGAGGGGGGGTCCCACTCGGGATGTGGACGCGTGCTACCTCGCTGAGCACAAAGCAGCTCTTTCACTTGGGATCTGGAGCACATATGGAATCACTTATCAAACTTTGAGTGCGTCAGTCCCGCTGCAGGTTTCCCCCTCACCTCTGCGTCTTGCATTCAGTTTGCCTCTGAAATTAGCACCTGTAGGATCCAACATTAGTGTACCACCTTGAGGTTTATTCCTGTTCTGTTTTGACCTTGTGGTCTGTACACACCAGTCAATGGACATACCTAACCACTGGTGTTTGAACCACTAATAACCACCTGCACATCCACGCACCGTGAGTCGTCCTTGGTGATGCCTGTATTCACATTTCAATTGATATTACATTGGCAATTTTGCATTAGCTGCTGCTTTGTTGAACACTTTTCATAGAGCTGCATCAATTCATTGATTACTTGGCAACTACAGTATTAATCAGTTTCAGTCATTATTTAACAAAACTTTCTGATTCCAGCAGGTTAAATCTGAATATTTTCTGATTTATTTTGTCCTCTATGACAGTAAACTGAATATCTTTAGACGTCACGTAGGACTTTGGTAAACACCGATCAACATCTTTCACGATTTTCTGACATTTTATGTCCAAACAACTAATCAATTAATTTCTAAAAAATCAACAGATTAATTATGGAATTAATTATTAGTTGCAGCCATAAATTTTAGCTGAAGGAGACACATTATGCTCATTTTAGGTTCATACTTTTCCAGAGCATGTTTACATGCTTTAATGTTCAAATGATTTTATATAAAAAAAATAATATACACACCACGTTTTGGTGCCTGCGTCTTTAAGACTCCCTCCTGAAACAGCGCTTTCAGGTCTTCTACCAGTGACATCACAACCTTACACAAGTCCTCACAGCTTTCTGAATCTGGATGTTTTACCACTTTCCCACGATATGTACAGCACCCAAACATGAAATCTCCTCCCTACAGTATGGGACCTTTAAGGTTATATGACCTTAAGTCAAGGTCTTGCATTTAGTAGAACTCACTTGCCTTTCTTTGAATAAATTAGTGTCCGCTCAAAATTATAGGAACGCTATTTTAACAGTAACACAATGCCAGTGTGACATCATCTTCAAGGACTGGCCTCTAAACTGCACAGCTGGGTGTAGATAACGGCGCAGCTTGGATGTTTATTTTTTCCCCTTCTGCATTCCAGCGTCTTATTTATAATGGCCATGATATCCAGCTCGGGGGGTTACTTCTATAAAAGGAAGTTTGAGGACTTTTGCCGACCCACTCGGAAGGAGGCTTGCTTGCCACATTTTCTCAAGATGTAACGTTTGGATTACGAGGAGAAGGACATCAATCATAAAGACAAGTAACGATGAGTTTGGGTCAAAGCCGGTGGGATACGTGACTACAAATGCTGTAAAATCAAAAGCTACCTCAGTAAGGTGCAGCTTTAGTGTCATCCAGGTGTATCCTCAAAGGATTTAGGGCCCCAATCGGTTTATTGCAATAAAGACGTGAAGGAAAAGAAGCTCATAACAGATGCAGCTCTTTGTTCCTGAGGTCAATCCTATGTTTTTTTTTAGAGAATAGACTCAACACTGTGGTGAAAGGTGACCTTTGACCTGTGACCTGGTCCAACTGCTTATCAAGCCTCTTGGAAATAGATTGTGTTTTCAGAGCGCTTTTCATTACGTGCATTAGATTTAATTATCTTGACATGTCAGGTTGAGTAACTAATGGCATTGAAAATCTATCTGGAGTCATGTGGTTTTATTTTTGCATTAACGACAAAGTTCACCCAGTTCCAGTTTAACCTGAGAGTCTCGTCCGCTTCCAAACTGAGTAGATTATTGTCCCTGTTGCCAAACTGACAACAAATCATTTGGCCCGGATCCTTTGCCCTCCAGTCTTTATCTTGCATTGTTTATTTCCAAGGATCAAATCCCACCATAAATTAGCCTTAACTCCTAAACACTAACAATCCAGATGCCCTCAGTGGCTTGACACCCCGTTTAATGCCTAGCAGATGGTATTTGTAGCGGTGGATTGTGCTGAAGACAGATTACCTTAATGAGGTCATTTACCAATGAACTGTGTGGGTTTGGTTAAATCATCTGGAGTCTCCTCTGAGCTTCTAAAATGGACTTAAGGTTCCCTGCAGGTTAAACATGTCCAGTCCACTGAGTGTCTCTCACAGTGTTTGTCTACAGGATCCCTTCACCATGCATGTGCTGTACTTTTGGTTGTGTTATTGTAACGATCAGATCTTCCTCCTCTTTCAGTCCCCCTCCCATGTCTCCATGGTCGACAAGGGTCCTGTTCGCTGCCCTGCGCCCGCTCTGTTTGTGTGTTTGATTGTGGGAAAATTTCTCGACTATCCGTGAGAGTCCCCCGCTCTCTGGACTGGCTTTTCCCATGGGGTCCTCAGGGCTTTGAGAGGCTGAGCCCCACCGTGGCTCCATCTCCTCCCAGCAACCCCTAGTGGTAGCAGTGGAAGCAGAAGCCCCCTTGTTTCACGTGTCTAAACAGTTTGTATGACCAGCCCCCTTTCCTTTATAGCTGGGCTCAACAGCACAGTTTATCTTTTCAGAAGGGGGAGATCCTTCAGGCTTTTCAGCACAGCGATAAAGAAGCCTGGCAAAAAGCACTCCCTGCCAATGAATCACTTCAGACAGGGAGGCTGAGATCGAGACATAGATGTGAATGGGCCGGGCGGCGGCTGGTTTACTTTGGCTGCTCTAGCAAAATATGTCCTGGCTCCAAAGCTGGATATTGAACCTGAGATAGGTAAAGTTTATAGCTTTGAGTTTGCACTTTTTGTTAATGAGACTTTGGTTCACGTACTGTGGGGGAATTACCTTATTAAACTAAGTTTGTGGCTTTTTCTATTTAGATTGTGAGTTCCAGTTTTCCTTTTTAATGCATTCACTTTGCCACTGGCATTTGCTTCCATTTTCACTTTGGTGGTTCACAGGAATCCCCTGAAATACAGGTTTGTTTTTTTGGTCATCGTCATGTACTGCAGTATAGTGTCACAGCACATTTAAAGGGGACATACTGTGAAAAATATTTAGTATACTCAGACAGACACAATGGAAAAAATAACGGTTTTGGAAGAGAAAAAAAAACATTGTCATGCTTGTATTCAATTCTGTAGTGGCAAACAAATAGATAACCTGTAGACCAGCTGTCATATAAGCGAGCTTCCCACATTCATCCTCAGTTCACTTGAATTAACTGTAATTCATTTTACTGGTGCGATGAATGCTTTTTTATGGAAGTGAAGTCAGACTAAAGAGTCTTAGCAAGATTTAGGATGTAACTGCTAATTCGTCATACAACCATAAATAGTTTGATCTGAGGAAGAAAAACAGTTTTAAAAAGACAGTATCAGACCAAACCTCCCCAGTGATCTCACATTGTTTAAAACCACACGCCATTACTAAACAATAAAGCATTTTTTAAGCTCAACACCATCATAATTCTTGCTGAAACTTCTGGATTACTGAATTTGGCTCCAACATCTTCCCATGCATTTCTTTCCAATCATGTAATGACTTTATGGTGCGGTTTAAAGCTTTTAAGTAGAACAGAAAGCAGTGACAGGCACTTTTACTGTGTTGTTCGGGTCGTTCCCAGACTCTAATGCATCATCGGAGCTAACTGTCATCTCATTGTGTTCGAGCTTTGGGATGGATGGATGAACGCAGTTACGGATCCAGGAGCAATAATGGTTCTGTCTTTGTGCCGTTGAGTAACTAAACAGACGAACGCCATCTGAACAGTGGAGCCGAGCCATAGATCCTTCATCCCCGGCAAGTTCTTTTCAAAAAAACCCTTTTCGCCAAGTGACGAACCGCGTGGTTTGTAACAACTAAAGCTTTCAGAGGCCGGATGAATGGGGGCCTGTCTCAGGAGAGGCTTGAATTGGGGCCTTTTACTTTAATCCCTCTGGAGAAGCAGATTGGTCTTGCGCAGGTTTTTGCACTGGCGTTCGCTTCAAATGGACTGTTGAAAGGTGAGGTGTTTATTTGTGCTGCGTGATGAACTGTGTCCCAGAATTTACCATCTGTGGGTGTTCTTCCTCATCTGTAAGCACCACCGAACATCCCTCCTATGTCCACCTGTGCCTCCAGCTCTAACCCTTCCTCTCCTCATCTGCTCTTCCTGATCAATACTGATGTAAAACACAGCTTCTCATGTGGATGCTTACTTTGCAGATGGAGAGGAAGCCTGTTAAAACAGTTGCCATCCTCCTCTGATATATACCACATCACTCCCTCGTGGTAAATATCACATGTGGACATCAGGTGACCTCTTTGGTGCTGTTCCCTTGGTTACCAGGATACTTCCCCCCCCTTCTTTTTCTTCCTTTGCATCGTGCAACAGAGCTATGTGCTGTTTTTCCTCTCCTTCCACTTGTATAAACCAGGAGACTATCTGCCATCAGCATTCAGGAAGTGTCAGGGTAAACATACGACAGGATCCAGCAGCAGGAACTCAAATGACCCAGCCACGTCTTAGCAACGGCATCGAGCGAGCTATTTTGGTAGTTCCAGTAGGTGCATTGCGTTTATAAAGGGTTGTTTATTTATGTTTGTCATGCAGGGCAAACTCGTTTGTGCACTTGTGTGAGATCACATGGGGGTAGGAAAAACGAAGCAGGGCTCAGCTTCCTGTCATTTGAAGCGTCATCACGGACTATCCCGAATGGAGAGTGTTGCAAGTGCTTTCCAGTCCTGTCATTGACTAATTCATCATTTTGGGTGCATTCACTCCCATGCATGCACCTCTTTCCTCTCCACTGATGTGCTGGGACCATTTTCAAAGAATTAGCATTTCTTCAAGTGTCAATAAAAGAAATACAGCTCTAGAAAAGTTAAAAGCTCTGTGTGTACACATGTGTTGAAAGATCCATCCTGTCAGCGAAGGAATGATGGAGAGATAACCCATAAGCCATTGCTGTGTGAGTGCCAATCTGTCCGACTGTTTCAGGCGCACAGGACTTGGCCTGCAGGCTGATATATGTTCTCTCTGCCTCCGTCTCTATCTGAACAGCTTGGCTGAGCTGCCCGTTTTCATGCAGCATCAGAGCCGGCAGTATTTCTTCAGGCAGTGATCCATCTAGAAAATGGCTTTTATAGTTGTATATCCGTACAGTCTTCTTTTACCCCCTGCTATCTCCAGGGGATCAGCTGTGCCACGTAGCGTGAGGAGACCGAAATACATTCATGAACCAAAGACTGATGCTACCGGACTGTAACCATGCCCTTGACCACATCCCACTGGGAATGGTGCTAGTGGTGGGGGGGTGGATTAGAGGTATTAGGGCAGACAGATTGGACCCTTCAGTGCAGACATGTAATGCTGCTATATGAACCCATACGCACGACTTATGTCCTGCTGCGCTGACAAACAAAATCCCTTAAATGCACAATTCACTGCTGAAGTGATTTGGGCTATTACAACTGCACAGAGATCAGCTTTGATATTTTCTTTTTAATGCTGAAAGTTAAGTGGTTGTGGGATACCAAGAGCCAGAGGGGAGTGACATTTTGGACAGAAGTTGAGCTCAAATTAAATGTCTTGATGAAATATTGTTGGAATAATGACTCAAATCCAATTAGTTATGAGAATTAATGAGATTTTCCAGTGGACTTGAATGACTGGGCGCATGAGCTTTGGATCTCCTGTTAAGACAATTTTAAAGGCCTAACCACCAATAATGTCTTTCCATGATTGTAAACAGTCTACAATACAGTAATAGCAGGATGTGTATATACTTCCAAGTTCAAAGATTAAAGCAGGAGGATGTTTAATATATTTCACAGTATCTCATCTGGATTATCTTGCTTTTAAAAAAAAAAACAAAAAACTAATTTCCGAGAATTGCTCCTTGTCTGTTTCTAAAACTGCCTCTCTCACTCTTCCCCGTTCTTGGATCACCGCCATCGCTCTTGTGCTGAGCCCTGATTCGCTGCCAGGTTGCCTTGACGACAGGCCGCAGTACATAAACCGCCGGGTGATGTTTGGGGAACGCAGCGCTGCGAGGCAGGAAATCTTGTGCATTTTTTATCTCTCACCCCTCGGAGGGTCCTCAGCAGGAAGCAGGAGCCACATAAGCAAATGTAAGCCTTATTTTTCGATCTGGTCCTTTCCCATCCAGAGATAAAGGCAATCTGCGAGAGTCAGACAACCCACACTTCTTTTGAAAGTATTAGGATTAAAATGAATTTCTCAATGTTGGCAAACCGACCTTGAAACCCGTCAAGCTCACCGTGCTTTTTTGACCCAATATCGTGTCATCACCTTTCATATCCATACATCCATGTTCATGATTTCAATTAAACTAAATTAAATGTGGGTTTCAGTGCTGCTTAAGTACTGCGAAAGTATCAAAACACTCACCACAGAGAAATCTACACAGCCCATATTCAGAAACAGAGCATCTAGATTTGTGACGTCGCTGATCTGCAGTATTTAATATTTGGTGGTTGTAAAACCTTACAGTGCATGTGAGCGCTGAGCTGAGCTGATAGGAAGTAAACATGTCGTTTCAGATGGGCGATGTGAGGAAAAATAAAGGTTTTTATGAACAATTTATGTCAATGTGTTCTACTAGAAACACAAAATACAAGAATGGAACTGAAAATATAATATAATATGTAAATATTATTGTAGTGAACAGATTTTATTCCCCTCAAAGTGCACCAGATTGATTCATGCAAACGAAAAATGAGAACCCACACCCTACCCGTCGTTACCTTGACTTCCTGACATTCCATCGTTGAGCTTGAGGAAGAGGAAAGGGATCTGCTGATCGGAGGCCTGCTGGTCTGGCCCGTGGAACAGAATGGAGGGAAGAAGCCCCGCTGTGATTCATTTGTCGCGTCCATTTGAACGCGCACACAAACTGAACCGGGAACACAGTTGACAAAAGTATTAAAACAGACATCGATCATAAATCTGTCTCATGCTTTTGGCTACTGGTCAGTGGTGCGCGATACATTTCCCAGACTTATCTTCTCTACTTTTTTTTTTTCTTTAGGACTCACATCTACTTGGAAAAAAGAAACCTCAGATGTAATGGTATATCAATTGTCAATGCTTTTTACTGCAGTGTATTTTTAGCTGTGGTGTTCCACTTTGGACGAACACCTCTCCAGTTTGGCTTCCTTTTCTCACTGTTGTCTCCAGTTGTGAAACCAGACCACGGGGCCAAAGCTGAGTCAGCCATCTTGGCTCCCTGAGGAACAGTGACACTCAAAGGTGGCTGTTGAGAGTGATCATTGATCTGCTCCTTTTCTTTCATCACAGCCCCAACAGTCAATGCTTATGATTATTACTGAAGTGGCTGCTGTTTAAAGAGGCGAGGTCACTGGGTTCTGTTTCATGCTTCATACTGCATCTCAGAGGGCAGGCGTGTGCACCACACTGACTGTTGTGGTCCTCATAATGCCAGTTCTCGCTTATAGTCCTGCTGTCTCGGGAGGATGAAAAAAAAGGCAGACTCATTGTTCTAAGAAGGAAACTAAGATCCAGGGAAAAAAATCCTGACCCACATTTTGTTGCTGCGTGCAATGGGACAACGACTCGAGGCCCAACCTGACCATTTAACTTAAATAGCATGTAATCGGAACAATCTGTGTTGATTGTACGCCGACAGAGCAGATGTGATTAAGCCAGATTTGTAGTTCGGGGGTTAAGGCTTTTTTTTTAGCTTGGAGCTTATTACAGAAACTTCTGGAATCTTATCTTAGTTTAGGATGATGTTCAGGATTTACAGAAACATGTTTCCCAACTGCATTTTGTAAACCCTATTCCTGTCTTACCTCAGAATTAGGAATATAGGTATTACAGGAGCGTCCTACAGAGATTCTTCGAGGTAGGAATCTGAAATTAGAATTGCATCAACCCTGTCTTAAATTCAAAATAACTGCCAAGAAGTGGTGTTTGATCTGTATGGTGCTGAGAATGAAGATGGGGAACAATGTGAACACTGAAAGCTGATTTAAAGGCTTCTCAAGGTCCCTCACAGTTAAAATTACACACTTTTTTTCTGTCCATGGCAGCCACTTAGCTCACCGGTAGTGATGTCACAAGAGCACATACTTCAGAATTGAGTCTAAGATCAAACACTGCAAAAGTGGCTTAACTTTTTTTTCTTTTTTTTCATTACATCTCACATACATCAGGAAATAATAGGCAACAGTGAACGTTTGCAGCAGTAATATTAAACGTAATGTTCATTTTTAGATGAAACAGGTGGGATCACTCTGCACACACACTTCTGCAATGCTGCAGTTTTGAAGCGTTGGTAAAGAAACATCTGCCCTGCATTAAAATAAATACAGTATACAGTGAAGTGATGTCTACGGTTATGTCTTCGATCTCTTTTTGCATTTCAAAAGACACCTGTGTGTGTTTGTCAGGGCAAAGTGATCTAAGGCTGTAGCTGAGTATTTAATCAGTCACTTGTTGATCTATAAAATCACAGAAAGTTTTGAAAAATGTGAATCAGTGTTTCTCAAATGTCTTGTTTTGTCGAATATATCATGTTTTATTGTCATAGAGGAATAAAAAAACCAGAAAATATTCACATTTAAGAAACTGGAATTAGAGAATTTTTTTACTTGATTTTTTTTTCATAAACATTTTTGATGAATTTATTATTAAAGTAGATAATAATAATAGTAAATTGGTTATTTGTTGCAGCTCTAAAGTGATCAGATTCCAGCTGATGAGCTCCAGCTCACCAAGCCTGCACTCTCACATTATTATTCATTAGCTGAATTTCACAAGCATTGTGTGTTTGTGTGTGTTTGCGCGTGTGTGTGTACAGTTAAAGCAGCAGAAAATGGACAAGGACTGACTCGTCAGTGTGTGTCGTTGAGGAGCCAGATGGATTTCAGGGCCACGTGGTCGTGCTGGTCGTGTGTCTGCCTCTGCATGGGGCCTTCCCTGGGCTCAGCTGGTTTTAATCAACACCATCATTTACTCCTCTAGCGGGTAATCGGTGCACAATGGGCCTCCTCAACAACGCTCGCCTCCACCTCTGCACCCCCGACAGCCCTCCACACAGCGTGGTGCTGTATATGTATTTACATTGTCTCTCTTAAGCACACAGTGCGGAGAAGGTCCATATGTGTGCTCTCGCTCTCACCAGCTCAGTCACTCACATACAGTAGCTTAAAGCTGCAGCCTGTATCTTTGAGAGAATATGATTAAAAAAAATGTTTTTCATTTATTTATCACAATATCCTGACAGCAGCTGTTGATCACTAGTCTGATCAAACTGTCAAACTAGGCAGCACTAATCAAATATGATACAGCAGTGATTGACAACTGCAACTGTGAACTTAGAGCGACTGTCTTTTTTAATCATATTAGCTCAAAGTTACAGACTGCAACTTCAAAAGATAATAATGATCTATTACAGCTTAAGTTTATTTTCACAGCTGGGGCCATAATGAGAGAGCAGGGGATGCCGCTTATAGCAAATGACCAAAAATGTCAATCCATGCCAAAATGTCAAGCTCAATCCACAGAGAATCAGGATTTTTGTCCATTTGTGACATCACTAATCTACAATATTTTGAACATTTCACTCTAAATGTGTGTCTTGGTTTCACACAAAGGTTAAATACATGAATATTCAGGCAGGCGGTATGCAGAAAAAAAAGGATGGACATAGATACAGTATATAGAGTGTTGTTGATCATTTTAAGGACCTTTTTTTGTTCCTCTCAGCCAAGGGAGGAACATGATAACCTAGCAGGTCAGACAACGGTGTAATCCATGTGACAGTCCAGCATAAAGCCGGTGGCAACACCAGTGAGTAACTTTTAAGGAGCCCCGTCTCAGCTGGGGAACAGGATGTATGCAGAAGGCTCTTTAACTTCAGGGGATAGTAAATCATTTTAATAACATGCCTGACCCTTCCCACCATGTAAGAAGAGGCAGCTGGACGGACTGTCTCTTTGTGTGGTTGGATGCAACACGAGGCACGTGTGCTTGAGTGATGGCGATGGGGTCGAAGGTCGACTGTTACTTGGCAAGTTTTCCACACAGATATGTTGCATGGTTGGCTTTTATATTTGCTACATTCTGAATCTTATGGATCCTAAAGCTAAAGGTGTTCTGTTGTGGTTTTACTCTTTGTGTTACTGTTCTCCCTTCACTGTCAGAAATGGTGCTGGTTTCCCTCAACACTGAGACATGAAAACCACTGGATGTGTGTCCGATTGAACAGCTGTACTTCTGTACAACAACTGCACTGTATAGGAAAACAGGAAGTGTTTGTTATTATTCTGTCATCTCTGGAGAGCTCATAAAATTCCAAGCATTACATCTACCAAGAAAGAGAAAGCTGAAGAAGAAAAAAAAATGTCAAAATGCCCTTTATTTTCAGCAGCAGAGTAAACTGTGGCTTCAGCCGGGCTGGTTGGACCCATTATGGTCAAGTCAAACCAAAGGGTTTGAGAATAAAATTGGTGGGCTATTTTTAGGCAGTCCGCTTCCTCTGGCTTGTGATAAAATCTTTTGAGGGAGGACAGAACAGTTTTTGTCACAGTGGCTTCAAAGGTTTGGCCGCTAGTTGCTTTTGCTGTTGCAGCATTATGCAAATGCATAATTACAGCTGTGTTTTGTTGACTCGACTTGTTTCTGCGCAGTATGACGTTAGCTAATCACCATAGTTACAGGCGCGACCTGTTTGAAGCTTATAACTTACAATTTTGGCAGCAAACACAAGTGCTCTGATGACATTGGTCTAAGATAACGTGACCTTGGCAGTCCGGAAAGAACCGCCTGTGGTCCACTGGGTTCAAAGAGTTTTCCACCCAAAACAAGAGGTCAAGGGTCAAGAGCAAGGGGCGTAAGGTCATGGACGCAGACAGGCACCTGTTCACAGGGGGCCTCCTTTTGCCAAACAGATGACTCCCAGATGTTTTCATGGAGATACTATGACAGGGATGATGTGTGTGGCACGACGGTGTGGTAGAGTCCAGTCCAATTTACATTCGCTCTTACAAGACATGCTCCACCATACATATGTAATGCTTTTGAGGAGCCTTGATTTACATTGTTATGAATGGATTCTAGGAAGGGGACATTCTTACACCTGGAAAAGCTCAGACTGGACTTAGTCCTGGGTTCAGGCCGTGGTCAGCAAAGGACGAATTCACTCTGAAAAGTCTCTCCTGATTGATATTTCCCTTTTGAATGATGGGATAAGGAGTGGTGATAAATTGTAATGTCAGTCTTACAGCTGAAGTTGCGCTCTGTGGAGAGAAGTCCCCATATCGGCAATATAATAGCGACTGGAATACATAAACCTTGCCTTTGGATGGGGGCATCTGGAAAAAGACCCTTTCCTTTCACTTTTACCATCAGTTAATAGTCTGAGTCTCTATTTTACAGTTCGCACACCTGGATTCTTTGTGGTCAAAAATAGAACTAAGTGAAGTGCTGTAACAGAATCAGAGCATGGTTTTTTGTGGGCCCTTTGCTCTTATATTTCTGAAACCTGTCTACTTGCATGGAAAGACTGTGGATGGCACCATTTCAAAACAGTTGCACTGTGAGATGAAACTGTTCTGACAATATTCCAAGTTTAATAGAGTTGGCCTTCATGCTCAGAGATCAAGGCATTACATCATTGGTTAACATGATGAAGCCGTCATGAGTCAGTCTGCAGAAAGCTGAACCATTGTCCAAACATGGCAGCTTTTAGCTGGCACATATCCAGGCAGACAGCAGAGGTACTGTGGGTGCTGTCGGTTGGATGACCTCTGACCCTGCCCAGTCTGCCTCCAGGACAAAAGAGTCATTCAGATGCCCGGCAAAAACACCCAAAAAAGCGCTCGGCTCAGTACAAATGACTGGTAATCCTGGTGGTAATGCTGGTTTACTCTCAATTAGGACTGTTAGGCAGATTGTCACATATTTGTGATGGAAAGGAAAAAGTGTTAAAGCAGAAGTGCAGTAGAAAAGGTGTAAATAATGCAGATTGGCGCCATAACAACAAAGTGACTACAATTAGATTGATGGTTTATAGCTTTACTGTCATTCGGATACTTCTCTGTGGCTGCTTTTGACAGATGGATAGTACAGTGTTCCCCACTCCTATGATTTGTAGCTAACATACAATTAGACCATGTATTAAAATGTGCTCTCATGTTTTCACTGTTGAAGAGTTCAGGCTTTGTGCAGCAGCGATATTTTTCTCAGTGACAATTTATCTGTGTGCGGGCATGAAAGAAAAGACTGTGTGCAAAGTGCTGTCATGAAGAATTCCTCGTCTAAACAAAACAATCTGAAATGAGAGCTCTGAAGAAACCCTAAATAATACACTGAAGAACAACACGTCGTAAAACATGACTGTTTGCCATGTTAGCTCTGGCAGCTGGAGCTGCTTGGAGTTGGACTCTCATAGCTTCTCCTCAGTGACATCTGTGGAAAGAGTGCCAATGAAGCTCTTCTTTACAGCCTCTCCTCTGGCTGTTTCTTTGCCCGTTATCAGGTTTGCCTGCATATGAGAGGTCTGTCGGAGAAAAGGTGGTTTATGAGTCTGGTGGAGACCACCTTGGGTGACCCACTTCTTCTCATCCAATATTCCATTCACCTTTTGTCCAACTCTCCAACAATTGCCAAGTTTCTTTTTTATACTGCTCCCTCCTGGCCAGATTTAGCACTTGTTGTGATTGATCCTGCACTGTGGTGTGGAGTCTCTCATGTACAGAAGGGTTTAGACAGCAGCTCTACACACTTCACACAGCTGACTGACAGCTGACGGGCAGGTCGTCTGGAGCTCCGTTTCATTTCACCTCACTCTGATCCGCCAACAGGAAATGCCTCTACCTGAGCTGTCTGCCTCTGCAGCTAGTTCGTCAGTCATGGCATTTGCCTCCCAGTGTGATTCTCTCTGGGTAAACACCGACCTCACTTGTGTTTTAGAGGAATTACCCAGGGGGCAGTGCAAGTTCACTGAAACCAAGTTTGTAGAGGCCACAATCTGCGGTCATCTGCCTGGCACGCAGAGTGACAATGTGGAGTTGTGGATGAGTGTGCAACCTCTTATTTTCTTTCTCCCTGCAAAATGCATGCTGTCTAAGACTAGTGAAAACAAACATCCCCTCCAAAGAGAAAAGGAGACCAGATGGACCTATGGGCTGCTTTTTCTTTTCAGAGTAATGTTTATTACAAGCAAGGCCACTCCATTTGCATCAATCAGTCAATGTCATTTACCAGGCTGTGATGGATGATACAGGAGTAGCTGAAAGTGCACTTAGCTAGTCTGCAGCATGAGCTTAGTCCATCCCCGAGGGTTTCCCCCCCTTGTTTTAGGGAAGGATATGTTCCCCTAGAGAGAGCACAAGTGATGCTGCACAGAAACAGGAAGAAGGAGGCGGTAGGGAAAGTGGATGTCGTGGAGATTATAAGCTGAATCTGTCTAAGAGCTGGGTTAATGGATGCCTCCCCAGGGTTCACTCAGGAATGCACCCGAGCATTACCGCCAGCAGCTTGGTGTCATCTGTCTTCTGTCCCCAGAGAAAGATGACAAATGGTATCGCGACTCCCCCTCTTTCCACAATGTAAACACCACAGTTTCACCAGTTTCACCAACAGCTGATGATAGTTGGGCTATCCAGCACATTTTTTCTGTGCACCCCACTTGTTTTTTTGTTTTTTTTATGGAGCCAAACTTTAGAAAGCAAATGTGTTTTCCTTGGATCTATTGATTGCCCAAAACATATTCAAAGTGCAGTGTCAGAGCGGCTTAAAGCAAAAATCTTAACCCAGCAAACGAAAAACAAGTTCCTTCTTCTCCCTCTACAATGGCTGTTTTCTGATACCCAAAGTGTTTTAATATCACCCTTGTTACAGTCCTTTTTGAGCAGATCTTGAGCTTTATGCACTTTATATGAGCTGGAATCAATAGTTCAGTATTGATCAGAGATCACCAACCAGACAAGCCGTCACCTCGCCCAACCTGAACAGACAGGCAGTCTGGAGGAAGATAAGATCACTCATAAACTCACATCATACTTGGCTCTTGTCTTCAAAAGGTTGGGAGGTAAAAATAACAAAAACATGTAGCTTCTAACCATCAGAGGATTCAAATTGATCTGTTTAGAGAGGCTGTCAATAACGTCTAAAGGTCTTATTGATACACAAGACATCAGTGTTTTGGTTAAGACCACCTAAACCGAGACCAAGCTGTGTATTGAGACCAAGGTAAGACTAAGACCGTACCTGTTTGAAGACACACAATAACAATAAAATGTGGAACATGAGAAATGTCCTGATAAATAATAATAATGTGAACTTTATGTGGGAATTTTCCTGTTTTCTCTGAGAAAACTGTCACTAAATGTCACCAAGGAGCTGCAATCAACTTCACCATCTTTACTCAACACTCTTTGTGAGTGCAGTCAGTGGTTATATTTGAATCAGGGAGTTTTACATCCAATTACAGCTAATTTATTGATATCCTGCAGGTGTGGTCCTGAAATAAATCAAACATGATACTGATCTTTGTCTGGGACAAGACTGAGCAAAGATGTGGTCGATTCCAATATCAGACTGTGACGAGACCTTCAAAAAGTTGTTTTGACTCAAGACTAAGATTGATCTTGAGCATTACAACACTGTCAGATGTATAACAAAGTGTTGGAATTAATAACTAGCTCATTTTCTCTGTTACGTTCTGGTTAACGTGGTCATTTTCTCTGTTGATTTGCACTATGTGTTGTCGGAGTCTGTTTTCTGGTCAGTGGGGAGTCCAGAGACAGTTGTTGATGCAACTATTTGCACTCGCCGACCCCTCCATGTTATCACAGTTACATACTTGAACTCCACTTTGCTGAACCGTCTGCAGTGTGGCTCTCCAGCATTACAATTGGCAGAGCTAATGGTGTGAACTTGACAACGTAAACGGAGCTTTACACAATCACGCATCCTGTCTCACCTTGTTCTCAGTGAACTCTGATTGGATCTCCAGGGAAAGCGTATCCTGTGTGTGTCACAGGGCGAATTTCTAATAGAGAATCCTGTATCGGCGTGTCTTAGACGAGACAGGAAAAGAGGTTTCCTTTGGGCGTTGTGTGTGATACCCCCCCACCCACCAATCCACGGCCTATTTTTTTTGTCTGCCCAGTGAGGGAATGCTTTGGGTGGAGTTTGGATTGTGGCCTGAGGTGGAAGCGTCGGCCACCAAGGGTCATTTCCTTTCATGTTACCCTCTCTCTTTGCTTCGCACACACATGCATACCGAACATAAATACATTTACATTTGCAGAAAATCCATCACCTCCTCGCTGACATCTACATGGACGCTGTCATACGCTGGGAGCTGGAATCCAGAATGGGAGGGGAAGCGGGGCGAGTGATCTAAAGGCAGAGAGCGAGCGAGGGAGGGGGAGAGAGAGAGAGAGAGATCGGGGACAATGTCAACAGCTCAGCTGGCAGCACAGTCAGCTGAAATCCAGAGCTGGGCTCAGAAGCTCAGAGAGGGGAAGCAGACAAAACGCTGCAGCTTTGGTCGGGAAAAAGGCATGGAATTCAGCCACGTAACACAAACTCCAAAGGGCAAAAACAGGGATCTAAATCCAGATGCCGCAGGAATGCTTTAAAACTCCTCTGGTAACGTCGCTTTGTTGAGAGGCTCTTTATTTTCCATTTCAAGTGACGTGACACGAGGACAATCCTCCTTTCAGGACAGCCCATCTGAAGTGGGTAAGTAGGAGATACTTGATCTTGATACTGATACCCGTGACCCTTCCCTGTCACTAACAGATACACCGTAGTGCTGCCTCGCTCTGTGGGAGATTTCACACACGACGGGCTGCAGATGGAAAGAAGAGTAAACCCAGTTTGTCCGTGCGCTGCATCCCGCTGCTCAATCCAGCCAGCCAGGAAAACACAGACTACTGCAGCCAATAAAATAAACATTTGTCAGTAGGCTCGCTGCAAAGCTGAGCAACAAAGAAGCCGGCGGGCAATGAGGGTTACTAATCCCACTAAGATGATAAAGTTTCCATATTTTTTGTGTTGTTGTGATTGGAGGGAATGACAGCATTTTACAGTAGTTCTTGTCTTTACTACAGTGGCTTTATAGGTCATAAACAGCAGCAAAAGCTGTGTTGTGAAATGTGCGTGGTCTTTATGTTTGGACTCTTTTTCTCCAGTGGTATTGACAACGTGCCCCCATGTTTGCGGAAGCATTTTATAAGCAAGGCTTTTTGGCATATTGGTGTGTCAGGGATGGATGAGGGGGCTGAGCATTTTTGATAGCCGGGGGAGTGAGTTAAAAGAGATCTGGGATGTCTGGGACTTGTTTGGCATTTCAGGAATTGAGGGAGGATGGGACAGTGTTGTATGTAATGGGCACAGGCCTATTTCAGGTCCTAGACGTGGGCTGATCACACATGTTCATCAATCACAGAGTCAGCCAAGTAGATGCAAGACATTCCTTATGTGCTGTACATCTTCTCCCAGCAACAACTCAACCCGATATGGCGCTAGGGGAGCAGACTTACCCCTAATGTGGCCTGCTCTTGCTTGGGATGCTGGTATTACAATGTCCCAGGGTTTCCCATATGAAGGAATTGTGAAGCCTCCTTTCCTGTGTGGAAGTGTTTCCTATCCTGGTTGAGAGGCTGTCATCTTAGCTGTAAATCCTTTGCGTGTCGAAAGCACAATGATGGAAGTTTGTCCACCAGCCTTCCAAATTTCCACCTGTGAAATCGATTATTGATGCCTACTTTGGGTTTGGATGGAAAACATTCCTCGCGGAAGCCTCAGCGTTTGTGAACATCTCTCTGCAGGCTGGGCTTTTAAATGGCTGATCTGGGTGATGATCTCTATATGACAAACATCATTCCTGCAACACTCCCCTTGATTTATTCCTCTCAGTGGCCTGCGTTTTGAAGGTTGATGAACCAGAGGCGAAACTCATTTGTACGGTCATGAGGCCATGTGTGTTTTCTTTGATGTGTTTTTGTATTGTGAGCAAGATAGTATCCATTTCCACCACATTAAAGGCTTATTCTCCAGTCTGCTGGAAATCCTCCTACGCTCACGTGTGTGCCAGGGGGCGAGCTGAGTGACATCGCTAAAACATTCAGTGTGTCAGGAGAGCATTAACGAAAGATGAGGACTCACGCGTAGCGTATACGTACACAATCTTTGCTGCCGTCAGCGCTCTCTGGGCTTTTCATATTTTATCGACCATTACGGACGCATGGACTGCTCTCTCAGGATTAAGAGGGAGTACGAGGGAGGGTCTGTGAACGGCCTTTTATTGCTTCAGCCTTGCTGCTGACTGGCAGCTCCTCATTATGATAGGGACAGAGAGGAGAAAGAGACAAAGTATGTAATGCTGCTTAAATTCACCTATCTGATCTTTTGGATGGGATTATCAACATGTTGTTTTTACAGTAGACTGGTTAAAGGCTTCAGCAGTGAGACTGCTGTTACTCACTCTCCTTCACTTGTAGCCACCCCCCACCACCCACACCCACTGTGTCAAATGGCACTATTGTAATTGTGCCAGTGACACACTTTCCGGGGCTTATGATGTGTAAGCATATCTCCTCTTTACAGCGCTTCAATTCAGTGCAGTATCACTGCAGGCTATTTTAAAAAATGCTAGTCACTTCAGAGGGCTCTCCCTATATGTGCTGCTATAACTGTCCCAGAAGAGCATTCCAGACATTACCCCAAAGCCCTCTGTCCTCTATGCTGCAGCTGTTGACCTCTCACCCACGCAAGATTAATAGCTTAACAATGCACAATTTAGAGCGCTCCAATCCACTCATTGACGTCGACGGACGTATTTAAACCTGGGAACTGACTGGCCACTAGCGGACCAGTAGGGCTGGGAATGGTATGAAGAATTACAATGCCAGCAGCAACGTGATGCTTATACCAATAAAACACTGCATCACTTCAAAACACTGCATCCTCCATGCTGCTTGACCTCTGCTTACTCCTGAGCTACAACCGCTGCAAACCTGACCTTGTCGGTGACGTAAACATGCTACCTCAAAGCAGTAGCGTTGCTGCAGTTACAGTAGCCTTCACACCATTATGTCTATGCTTCATACATGAACATGTTTTGAACTCTCATGATACATTTGGGTTATCCAGTGGTCATTCTGACGTTGAGTTGTGCGTTACACAGCGTATCTAAACCACAACCAGAGTAACGTTAATGTTAGCGTAACAACAGAGCTAACCAAGTAGCTACATGTTAAAATTACGATATTAACAACAGAGGCTTATATCGTACAGTAGACGTTTTTGTATCGCACTACGGCATGTATATTGTAATCAGTGTTGTGCTAGTTACTGAAAAATAGTAACTAGTTACAGTTCTAGTTACTTCATTCAAAAAGTAACTCAATTGCTTTATTGATTACTTACATCAAAAAGTAACATGTTACTGTTAAAAGTAACTTTTTAGTTACTCTTTAGGACCCTGGAGAGTGAAGTTCCCTTATGGTGTGTTCACTGGAAGTCAGAACTTTGAGTTCAGATCAACATAACCTCAAAGTTTAGTTCTTCCAGCTCTTCCAGCCTTACAGACGTACAGTACAACAAAACATGTAGCTGCTGTTTTCTACTGAATTCTATGTCAGCCTGATTAATCTAACTTTCCGAGTTGGAGATTTCATGGGGGGTTCTTATTTAAATTTTCACTTGAAGTTGGAAATTTCGACGTTTGTGTGCAAGTGAACGCACCATGAGTTGGATCACTCAAATGTGGGGCTCGCAGCGCTGCTGCAGTGATATTAATGCCTGTTGTACCGCCGATGTTTGTCTCCTTAGTAGTGGGGGGACGGATCAGTGTCTCTTTACAGTCTATGGTGTCACTGTGAGTCTGAGGAGGACATATCCCCTGTTCCTAGTGCCATCTGCGAGCACGAATGAAAACATCAATCAGAAAATCATTTACCAAGTAACGGGCAAACACAACGCATGTATATTAAATGTAATGCGTTAGAGTATTAGTTACTGTCAAAAGTAACGGCGTTACTAGTAACAGCGTTGCCCAACACTAATCGTAATATCACACAGCTCTATCGCACAGTGCTCATACAGCAGTTAATGCTGATTGCTGATTCCCTCCAGGTTATAATTTGTTTTCTCTGTCATCTCTGTTGATGTTAGTGCTGTTCCCATCATTATCTGCCATCCACCGGCTCAGTCATCTCCAGGAGTTGAAGAAGTTAGAAGTTAACCCTTGAGATGCAAAAACATTGACAAAGTGTCCTAATACTAATGCAACTTGTGGGTTATCATCTAGATAAAACCACATCTTCTTCCCTGCTATATCTATGTTTTGGCTGCTGCAGTAGTGGGCCAATCATTTGTCACATTAAATTGAGAAACACCTGCTAAAAACTATACAATTGTATTTTTATTGTGATTTGGGCACAAAAAGAACAGTTTCCAGTATCATTTGACTGGAGAAATTTTGACACTGCATGGCACTGGGTTATTTTGATCGAAAAGGTATTGCAAATTAATAACCGGTCCTACAAAATGGTTACTGTTGTAGCTGGAGCTTGTCAAACATCCATGTAATTTGGATAAGAGCACTGTGCTGATGAAAAGGAGCAAGACTCTAGGGTGTTTGAAGAACATTGAGTCTGTGGGAAATCTAGCATCTCTTCCCTCTTGAGAGTATCTATACTTGACCTATTTTTTTTTTTCAACACATATGATATCATGTCTTTAGTTAGACTGGGAGCTCGTGACTCTGGCGTTCCTCCTATATGAAATAAGAAAATTATTTGACACGGCAGGGTAGGGCTTTGGCGTTTGAGGGGAAAGGGATGCCAAGTATTGGGTTTCATTCAGAGCCCTGTTAATATGTGGGAATGTTGGGCCCTGTGGAATGTGGCGTGGCCGACTTTCTTCTCATTCCCAGTATTAATAGCGTAGTTATCCCAGTGATCTGGTCTATTTGATGAGCAGAGATGTGACTTGCGGAGATGTGACCGTCAGCCAGAAGAGAAGTGGGTCAGCAGTGGGTCTGTGCTTCTGATGTTAATAGCCCCCCTTCCTCCGATCCGACCTCCTTCCTGAGCCAACATTAACATCTGCTTTGTAAGAGTCCCACGCAGCAACTGGTGGACTTTCCTTGTGCAACATGTGGATGACCTTGTGAATACAGTTACTGCTACAACCTGCTGCAACAAATGTCTCATAAAAAGGCCTTTTTGTCCTACCAGAGTCTGCAAATTTAGGATGATTCGTTGTCTTCAGTCACTTCTGCACAGGTTCTTACTTCAACTTGTGTTCATGCAACTTGTGTCTGTGTCTGTGGTTCGTGGCTTCTATGAAAGGGTTTAACATGTTTATAATTGCTTCAAACTGCATCTGTACATGGTTGAGTAAAAAAAAAAAAAGCTGCTGAAATGACCCCCTGGTACTTCATGTGGTCGCCACCATTATGAATGTTCCTCACATCAGGAAATGTCTTTTCTTTTTTTCTTCTAATGAATCAAGCTAAATGAAATGGCTATTAATGCCATCCCTGGAGGATTGGAAACATCTATTTTTCCAGTGTAAACCACTGAGGCATTTCCTTTATGGGCGAGGTGGGTTACTGTGCCTCATGGCCCCGTTAAAACCAACAGTGCTTATATATTTGTTTTGAATGAGGCTAGAAGCCAATAAGACCTCTGAGTATTCTCAAACGTTGGCTGTGAAAGATTTGACAGTTTAAGAGTTTATGTGATGTTGAAAGATTGCCAGGCGTCGGTGATGGAGAGCCGGCTTCTCACTGTTTAAACAAAATAAAGTGACACAATATGGACGGCAGGGCCAGCTTGTCAAGAATCACCAGTTGGTAGCAGATGCTCTTGGAAAATCAATTGATATTTGACTGTTTCTCCTGAAGGAACGATCTGTGTTTCATCTATAAATACTGAGGCAATTGCAAATGGATGAGCTGTCTGAAAAAATCTGTTTGTAAACAAAAAGAAAATGAAAAATGCCTCTCTGTCCAAGAGACAGTCTGGATATATTTAAGCAGCAGTATTAACCGCAAGCTATTAAAGTAATTAATAATAATTGGTGCTTGTGGCCACTTTAAATGGAGGGACTTTGACTTATTCATTTCTTCCTTATTTACACAAAACACACTGTATGACAGCACCATGGAACCCACTAAAACACACCTCCTTAACATTGTTCTCTTGCTGTTGTTGAAGCTTGTTATATACACTGACAAGAAACATGAGGAGCTTTTGCAACAAGTATCGCTTCTCCGTGAGGTTTCCCGGCATCTCGACCCAGACACCGTCAGAAGACTCCAACAGCTGCATAGGTTTTCAGCTGTCTCATCCTCACAGCTTCGCCTATCTGATTGCAAGGCGGAAAGGAAGTGATAGAGGGTGAACGTAAGCAAAGCAAAGAATGAGTGAGCTTTGGAGGAGGGTGAAGGGAAGGGTGGGTTTCCGATCATCTGATTCTGGGATCTTTTCCTGGAAGATGCACGTAGGCATAAGACAGCGCTCATACAGCATGTAGACCCTTAGAGAGGGACTCTGGATGGAGCCAAGACATCATAATTATCTTTATTACTCCCACTTTACAGAGGCCTGTCACTATAACTACTTTTGTTAAAATATATATTGGCCCAGATGATAAATTCTATTATTATCATCAACACCATTTTATACAGCTGATATAATAATATAATGAAGGCACAGTAATGCAAGTATACCTTTTAATAGAGCAATGAACCTAATAATAATGCTTAACTCTTTGAGTGCCAGCCCTTTTATGAAACAGAAAGTGCCTTGTGCCAGTGTTTTTTTGCCCTTTTTGAGTCATATTTCAAGACCCACAGAATATTTTGTACTATGTCTCTGAAAACACTGAATAGCTCAAATGAAAGAAGAGACTCTCTATTTCATCATGAAATTTGTTTTTACCTTGTTCCATTCTTGTTTTATCAGAGGTAGAGAAGAGACGACTTTCACCAAAATCACCACTTTTTGTCCAGATTCCATTTGTTTTGCTCTCTAATCTCGATCGTCTCCACTTCCTGTTTTGATCTCTGTGGTGTATACCATCTCTTTATGCTCTGACTACATCTCCCAGAAGCCCCAAAACTACTCACAGGCTGCAGGAGTCTGCAATCAGCAACCCGGTACCGAAAAAAACACTTTGACATTGAAATATGTCAGTGGTACTCAGAGAGTTAATAGAGCAATGAACTTATAATCATGAAAGGTATTTGGACATTCTGGCATGATGTTGGTTAAAATGGTACTGATATAATTACTCTCATTTTAACTCAGCAGTCAAACCTAAGTTTATATCCAAAATCATTCTCTGTAGTTTGTAACAGTGTGAATCAAAGAGGTGGAGAGTGTTTTGTACAGAGACCATGCTGTCATTACTAAATATAACTGTCCCCTTGAAGATCACACACATGGACTCCAGAGCTAGGGGAGGAAATTTGGAGTTGCACAAGCTGAAAGAACTATTCCTGCCTGCATTAGCCGACCCTGTCAGGCCCCAGCAGAAATGGCCCAAACCAAATCCTCTGGCCCATTGTCCAGGTCCACATGAAAAAGCCACTCGTTGTACAGACTCTTATGAAAGCACCAGCATTCTGTGTGCTTTCAGGACGAGCACAGGAATGCATCGCATGCAAATGTACCGTGAAATAATGGCAGATCCACCACTGTCCGCTCTGGTTATTTGTCAGTTTCGGCTGCAGTCGTTGGGTGATGTCACAGCCCAGGAATGCAAGTCACAATGAGGGTAGTTCACAGTGCATTTGTTCTGTTTACACGTGATCATTAATAGATTTTTTTTGTAATAGTCGCATCAGCTGTTTCACATCATTTCTTTCCATAAATCTTGCAAGCTGACCATCCCTATGGTGCTAAACCTCATGCAAATGATGCATGAGTAACATCTCTTTAATTGGTGTGAGACAGAGCTATTATGTGTTTCTGTGTGGGAACTGTTGCCTCTACTGTATGTTGCACTAAATATAACTGATTAGCACTACAGTGTGGTCTCATTTCTCACCCTAACATGCTAAGATGTATGTGTTCATAACTTCCCCAAAGGCGTGAAGTAGTGACTGTGTGTGGGCTGTAGATCCAGAGGGGTTCATGGGAGAATGAGTTTTCAGTGTCCCAGGTGATTTAGCTTGCTGCCGGTGGAGAAAAGAAGTGAATGGTAGGTCCGTTAGTCATTGGAGAGACAGGCAGACGATAGGAAGGGAGGTGAGGGCATGTTGGAGAGGGCATGTCTGGGGCAAAAGTGTCCAAAGGGTGGCACGACTCCAAATGTGTGCAATGTCTGGTTTGAATGGCTGCTTCATGTCAAATTAATGAGTGTGAGTGGTTCACTTCCATGAGCAGGTTTTACATTCCAGTACACAACCATGGCTACCCATAAAACCATGCAGACATGTGCCAACACAATACCTTTGGTTTGTGTTCACATTGGTGTGCCTCCATCAGGACGTCAGGAAGCCTTTGTGGTCCAAAAGAGAAAGTCAGTATTTTATATATTAGTTGAGACTTGCCTAAAATGGCCTCTGTTCGAATCTTTTTACCAGATTGATGCATGTAACTTAAAAATATGCAATATTTCTTTCTAAATACACACCGTTTCCAAAGTCAATGAGTATATTTACAAAAATAATCCTGATTATTTCCTATAATCCTATTTATAGCTGGGATTTCTTCGGCAAGGGCCATTCAGTGGATTTACATTTTGAAATAGTCTTTCTAAACGGATCCATAAGTTGCTCTTCTTTCAAAAACAGAAAGTTTTACCAAATGAACCAGGGCTGAAATCTCAGGGTTTCTAGATTCTTGTTGACACTGGTGTTGGCTCAGTCTGATCAAATCAAACATCTATTCAACAAATCGAGGTAATCATCAACAGATTAATCAACTGTGAGAATAGTCGTGTTCTCCGCCTCTCTCCAGCTGCATGGCAACATTGCCGATCCTTTAATCTGCACTGTTTGGCATGTCGTCCTCTCTGTGCCAGCGTGGCACTGATCCTCCATCTCTGACGTAAACCCGTCTGTACCCTCCTCTTCACCCGGGAGGAATGGTCCTCATTTGTGGGACCCAGAAACAATGTGTGTGCAAAAAAATACATGTGCTGCAGGCTTCCCTCTGATCTTTTATTCAGTGCCTCTTTAAAATAATCTCGCTCTTTATTGGCCGTGCTTATTCTACTTGTTATTCGTCTCAGACTCTTAGAGCTGCTTCTACATTGCTCCTTCCCTCCTTTCTTTCCCTCTGTGTCTGTCCAACATTAGATGGGTGAAATGAAAACTAAAATCAATTCCACTTTGTGTGTTACAACAAAGATGGCAAGGGCAGGTAAATGTATGGGGTGTGGAGGAGGGAAGAAAAGGATGAAGATGCATTTTCAGTGCAGCAGCATGCTGCTGTAGTGTTAGGAGGAGGAGGAGGAGGAGGAAGGATGGGAATGATGCAGCTTTTTTTATTTGTTCCAGGTGTTTCTATTCAGGAGAGATGGAAATAGCAGGAGCTTGATTTTTATCAGATTATTTTTATTTGGTGCTAAAAGCAAACCGTTGTTGGACAGATGTTGGAAAGAGAATTGGAATGATGCAGGCACAGATGTGTGTCTCTGCATGAATGTATCGCACAATCACACACCAGCAGCAGCATCCCATCCCTCCTCTTCACCGCCACCACCTCCTCCTCCTCCTCCACTGACCTACTTCCCGGTGCTGGGGATGAGGCGATGAGGTAGTGGGCTGAATGAGAAGTGGCAGCAGTATCTCCCTTTATCCCTGCCTCCCTCCCTCACCTCCTTCATCCCTCTGTGTCTCTGCTCGGCTGCTCTCCAGCCTCTTCAGATGCAGAGCAGCCAGCTCTCTCTGCTTTGGGGCTCTTAGTGTGTGAGTATATGCAAATACTGTGTGTGTGTGTGTGTGTGTGTGTGTGTGTGTGCTTGCATCTCTTGAGCGGGGGTGTGTCTGAAAAGGACTGTACGCATACAATGCAGTGTTTGCTGCAGTAGCATGCGAGCGGGGAATTTGTCAGAATGTGTCTGTTTTCACGCTTTCTACAGGCGAGCAGTTGGCAGTGACAAATCTCTGCGCACCTCTTCCCACATCTCCCATTTTGACACACACAGATGGTTTTAATTAGCACTCGCCACAGGCTTTCACTCTGTCAGTGATAGTTTCCTCTTCCTGTGACTTATAAAACAACCATAACATACCACTTCCTGGTGACGAACAAGGAAAAGTGAGGAAGTGTGTCTTAGACCTTTACCTGCCCAGAATATTTCTGTTTTTGCCGTTATTCCAAAAATAATTTTCTCACCAAGCTGCTTCCATGGTTAATGAAAATTAATATAGAACCACATCTATCTCTGGTTAATGTATCTGGTGGCAGACACATCCTACCTCCGCTCCTTCGACAATCTTCTTTAAATGGTAAGCTTTGTGATAACCTGTTGATACCCAAGTCTTTCATGGTGTTTAACAGTAGGTTTTTTTTTTTTTTTTTGCAATGCATCTCTGCACAGCTGTAAACAGGGAAGAGGTGGTATACTGTACTACTGTGTACGTCCAAAGAGTGCTCCTAAAATGTGAATAATATCAACATATTCCACATTTCTTTATCAGAGAAATGATCCATTCAGAATCAGGTCTTATTCAGAATAGTCAAACAGAATATGACCGTATTCAGTCTAATAGTGTCTGTGATTGTTAGCTGGAAGCATGAGGGCTGAGAAGCAGGAGGAGAATATGTGGGATGAGGCTGGCAGGAGTGGTGACAGATGTTACTGTCAGAGGGGGGTGATGGAGGGAAGTCTCACTCGTCACTTCATCCTGAAAAGAGGAATAATGGGAGGTGACGGCGAGTTGAGGTGGAGGGACGAGATAGAAAGCTGGGAGATAAGAGGGGCTCTTCGGAGGCATATGGCAGCGGTCAGTTTAGATTGTGTTTGTGTGGCGACTAAAGAGCTGCAAGGATTAATCGATTAGCTGTCAACTATTAGTGCCAACTATTTTTCAAGATAAAAAGTGTCTGATTCCCGTCTGTTAAATGTGAATATTTACTCAGGGCCGTCCCTGACCAAATTGGGGCCCTAAGCGAAATTTTATTTGGAGGTCCTACCCCCCCTCACCCCACCTTCTCCCCCGTCCCAAATGTATCATAGGTAGGCTATAAAATGACCGTACAGCAACATGCTATTCCACCTGATCAAACTTTATTAGCAATAACACATGTAAAGGTAGTTTGGCTGTATCAGTCAAATAAAATTGACCTTAAATAAATATTTAAAAAAATAACTTCAAAAGCCATCTATTCTCTGCAGATGCTGTATGAGCCACACGCCTAGCATATGTGCATCCTCAATAAAATTAAAATGCCGTGAATGCAAACTACAACTAATGACAATAATAATAATAAACTGATATTATTATACTATTATCTGTTTTTATAGACTCTAATATAAATACCATACTACTGCTACTACCATAATAAGTGTAACAGTAACAACATAAAGTGATAGGCTACACGCTAAAGTTTATATCCTATCAATATCGACGGTCATTTTACTACTCTTTTTCATCAGAGGTGAATGCAGAGGGTGCTAATAAGACATTCAATAAATGTTAATCAGGGCTGCTTGATTAAAAAAATCTCTAGTCTAGACAGAGACTGTTTACGCTGCGCATCCATTGCACATATGCAAATGTCTCCCCTCCCGCAAAATGAAGGATGAGGCCCTACGCAGACTGTGTCATCTGCGTTTAGGGAGGGGCGGCACTGTATTTACTCTGACAGTAAATACAATGAATGAATATTCTTGAGTTGTGGACGAAAAAAGACATTTGACTTTTTCCTGACATTTTATATACAGTAAGTGATTTAATGTGAAAATAATCAACAGATTAATCTACGATGAAAATAAATGTTAGTTGCAGTCCTAGTGACACCCCAGTGCAGATGATGAAAAAAGTTGCACATGCACAGACTAGTGTGAGCTTGCTTATGTTTAGGTTCAGTATACACTGTATGTATAGCATAGTATAGTATCTGCGTCTGTGTGTATTTAGATTCCTTGGCCTACTTTCCCTGGACGAAGGCTGGGAGACGGCCAGCAGAGCTGGTGTTGAGTGAGGACTCGCCGCACGTGGGCCTCAGTGGGATAGTGAGGATAGATAGGCACACACAGAGACATCGGGCAGGAGGTTTAGGTTCTCTGTTTCTTTCTTTTTTTTTTTTTTTAAACCCCTTTAGAGCAGCGTCTTTTCCATCAGCCTCCACCAGCTGTCCACAGTGTCAGTAACCAACTCGCCACCGTAAAGATCTGGCAGCAGCTCACACTTTGTCTCATAGCAGTAAAACATAGAGCCTTTTCAAGTGTAAATGCATGAAAAAAATATAATTCCCCATCCTTTTCTGTTAGCTCAAAGCAGTGACTGATCATCTGTGCCTATACAGTACATTCATTTCTGATCAGCATGCTTATAAACACATCTGGTTTGCTACAAGATAATGTGATGTCTCTGCAACTTGTTGCACATGATACCATATGTGCATGTGACAGTTGTCTTAAATTATTAGTCCTGCACTCTCTGTCGGGGGAAAAATGGATAGTGGTTAGAGGAGGGTTTTATTTTGTGACTTTCAGGGTTGTTGGCAGAGAGTCTTTTCTCTGCAGGAATAGACTACATGTCACAGACACAAGTCAATAAGAAGTACAGCCTTGTTTGCTACAGCACACTAAAGCACAATAAAGTGAAATTGACCATCAGCTGTATATCTCACATGACCAGATTAGATTTAGACCATTTATTTGATCTGTTTTGCATCCCGTGCTCAATGTCGCCCAAGAGGATTGTGATTGGTTCAAAGAAATACAAACCAGAGACATTTTGTCATGCAAGACTGGTCGAAGAACAATGCTACAACACTCCTTCATAAAATGATTCCAATGTAAGAAATCTATTACAGTCCCCATACTAAGCACAAATATAAAGCTAATGCTCATATGAGAGTTTTCAGCAGTCTGAGTGAAGTCAGAGTCACCGTTATTGTCCTTACAAATTCTCTTCTAATAAGTTAATTACCTCCACCAAGGAGGTTATGTTTTTACCGCGGTTTGTTTGTTTGTTGGTTGGTTTGCAAAATAACTCAAAAAGTTGTGAACGGATTTTGACAAATTTTCAGGGTTGGTCAGAAGTGGCCTTAAAACTGATTCATTTTTGGTGGTGATCGGATCCGATTCAACATCAGTTATTTTGCAAACCGATGACCTCCTTGGCGGCGGGGGTAACGTTAAATAAAAAGTCACTGCCACCGCTTTGGTTTGGCTCTTATCTTGCAGCTGCAACTTCTACCCATGGCCCAGTGTCAAAGTGTATTTTAATGGATTTTATTATTACATTTGATACTGTAGTTGCACAGATACATATAAATACATTTTATCAAATGAACACATACACTGTTTCTGGAGCTCTGCAACAGGATACATGGGAGGAGTGGGAGATCAGTGGGGTCATTTTTGCACCGCAGCAGGTTAATTCCTCCCTGATAGGGTGGTGTTCAGGGATTGTCACCCATCGTAACACCCACGCTGGGGCGGTATCAAATGTACCTCGCACACATATACAAGATGCCACATGTGCTATAACTGCCACTGAGTATGATGCAATGACCATGAAACAGAGACAAGATTATACAGAATTATTGAAGTTAAAATGCTTAAGTAACGCCAGTGATGGCTGCAAATTGTAACAAACACTCCCATATTCAACAAGCCAGAGGAAAAACTTTGGTTGCTCTTGGTTTCAAACCGCCTACAGTTCATTTGCAGCTTTGCAGCTTCTGCCTCCACATTCAAGGAGGTGGAAAAAGCAAATGACGAAGGGGCAAAATGGAAATGTGGTGTTTTTCTCTTTTCATTATTTTCCCCTTTAAGCTCCTGTCGACGGCCCACCGTGTTCATAAAGAATTTATCATGCGGCTATTTTTAAACCATGCAGTGAGAACTCCTACGCTCCCCAGAGAATGTGATGGCGGAGAGCCGCGCTCAGTCGACGTGTAGTAGATTGCGGCTTCTTGTGGAAACTGAAGTCATAAACTTTCACTGCTATATTAAACAGACGGGTTTAAAGATCCAGCTATTACTTAATGCTTATGGTTATGTACAAATATCAATAAAAGCACAACATTTTGGGAGAGGAATAGAGGGATTTTTTTAAAATCAGCTTTGGTTGCTCTTGGTTCTGTTTGATGACAACGTCATGGATGTTTTTTTTATTCTATTTCACATAAATGGCTCCAAAATCAATTTCTTGGTCAGCTTTTTGCTGCTGGATTTGCATGTCCGTGGTATTTGCATAACAGGCTTGCGGTCCATTCATTCACAAATGCAGTAAAGTGTTGCATAAAGAAGAGCTGTGGTAACTGTGTGAGCTGCTGTGGGTGTACGCTCACATTGTGTGAGTAAGTATGTGGTTGATGGGATGTAATATGGTGTAAAGAGTGTTTTATTCATACAGTAAGGAGACCACCCGTATCGTTTTCGTAGCATTGAGGAAATCCTCCAGGGTGTCTCGGCCTATTCAGACCCCAGCTCCTGTTGTAATGGGTGTCATTCACTGCTGTCCATACACACACACACTGCTGGAACAGCTCTTGGTGCAACTCTGCACAAACAGCATACACACTGCACAGGCGCTTTTGTACCTCCAGGACAAGAGGTTTCTCTGTCCTGGCATAAGAGCAGCCAATGTCAAGATGCGGATATGATGGCGGCCTCTGTGCCCTCTCACCATGCTGTGTGACTGTCTCTTTAGAAATACGATACATGAAATCAACAGTATCACTCTCGATGTTTGCGTCATCTGAGGTGGTAGGCGCTCCTTGCTAAAGCGTTTCCACAGCTTTCCAGGGATTAATCAGTCTGTGTTTCCAGCTCTGTAATGTCTTCAGCATGAGAAAATCAAAGCAATGGACTGAATACATTCCTTTAGATGGCATTTTCCCCGTTGATGCTGGAAACATTAATTGCTTCCTGTCCTGTGCACTACAAAACATTTATTTCTATGGAAACATCAAGCAGATACCGGGTGTGTCGACCAGCACAAAAGCGACATGAAATGAGGGCAGGCTGCTGAATTTTTGTCATTTTGATTGAAAAGCTGATAAATTATTCACTGTGCATGATGTCATGCGTTATGAGATTAAACATGCTTGTCTAAATGTATTGCATGTCAGTGGAAGTAATTCTTTATGACTCTGGGGAAACCAAACACAAGCCAGCTTGCATTGTCTCCTAACCTTTTCCATCTGTCTCCTCTCTCCTACAGATCATGCCCCCTAGATAGCAGCCTCGTCCTCCTCTCCACTCCCCCTCCCTGCCCCTTGGCCCCTTCCTCCACCACCCCGGTTCCAGCGCCATCACCGCCACCTGTGTCACCACCACAGCCGCCATGCCCCCCAGGAAGAGGACGCGGCCGGGCCTGGGTTTCCTGTGCTGCTTTGGCAGCAGCGAGCCTCCGGAGATCAACCTGAAGGACAGCGTGCCGCTGCAGCTGCTGGAGTTCAGCGCCCCCATGCCGCCCGCCGAGGAGCTGCACGCACGTTTCTCCGAACTGGTGGTGAGTAAAGATGGAGGGATCTTTATAGTTGAGTTGAGGAAAACATGGAAAGTTGCATGGAAAACCAAACTCAAGATAATTTTCAACACTGTGACAAATTGTTTCCTAACTCAGGTCAGTGAACAAGCTATAGGTGTGAAAATACCCTGAGATTCAGTTGTTCCGATGGTGCAGCAGCATCCCACTAAGTGACCAACTGGATCCAACTGCAGTACGACCCAAGTGGTTTCACTGGCTGCATAATGCATGACTCAGTCCATGACTCGGCCTGCTTGTTAGAAGTTCCTTTGAAATTACTCTGCCAGTATGTTATTTTATTTTTTCTGTCATGCTTTTTGCAGCAACACATTTTCAGATTATAATAATAAGTTATTATAGTAAGTTATAGTTGCATATGTAGCCATCCCCTGTTAGTGTTCAGTGAGTTCAAGTTCGCAGTCTGGTGCAGTTATGTTACCGCCGTACAGAATTGCTGCTCATTAAAGTGAAAACACAAGTAAACTATATGAAGTTGGCTCAAAGCAGCAACCCTGGAATTTTCTTTTTCCCACCACTGAGCCAGTCCAGTTCTTTTCCCTTTCTTTGCGTGTTGTTCATTATCCCGACAAAACAGGATTAAGGACAGGAATTGGAAGGGATCGGGTCTTGTGGAGGATGTCTTGATGGTTGGATGAGGCCATGCCTCCAACCCCATCACCAACAACCCCCCCCAATTCCACAAATTCAGAAGCTCATCCTTTCCACTACGCACAGCCCACCCTTGTGCGACGGTTCCCATCTCGTGCACAGATGACTCTTATTGGCGGAGGTTGCTGGTGCCTCTGTAGTACTGCCAGGCTGGCATGGCTGTGCTGGCATGTTCCCACAGTGTTGGAGAGGGATCAGGGCACAGCTGTCAGAACGGAGGAGTCTGCTGTGGCTTTCAGCTGCCATGCAAGCTGGTTCTGGCTCTGCTGGAAGAACAGGGCTTTGCTGTTTCAGTCTCTTTGTTTGCTCACTTCCTGTTTGGGTCTCCAAACTCTGCACTTCTGCCTCTGTCAAGTTTTAGACTTGGGGAGCGCTAAACTCCACCGGCTGCAGGATATATCACTCCTGCAACTGTCAAAATCAAGAGATTAAGTGAAATTCCATTTGTGATAGGAAATGATTCACTATTATCATGGCAGATGTTTTCCCTATAGAGATATTCTCCCTATTTTTTCCAGCTAATTGACCTTATTTGATCCCAAATTTGCAGTCTGGGCTCCTTTTTAATCACTGGTAATGTATAAGCAATTAAACCTCAGTAGCTGAGAGTGTATTTAAGGGCTTGATTGGAGAAAATTAAAAGTTATGATTGTTGCAATCAGGACATTGATTGCCTCAATCAGTATCCCTGGAGTGGTGTGACCTGATGCCCTTTCAGCTGTGCAATAACTAAAGCATAGCTATGGATGACCAGCAGGTTGCTATTTAACAAACTTGATGCCCTTTGTGGAACGGGACTAAACGGGTCCATCCTAGATTTCAAAACCTCTTGACTTGCAGCTTTTAGACCCAGGAGAGGTTTTTCTCCTTGGATCTGGGCCCTTCCACATGTTGTGAATAGTTTATACTTCAGATGGTTGTTGTGTGGCTACATCTCATGGTGTCACTCTCTATCTTTGGGGTAATGTCTAGTTCATATTGTCTTTACTACAGAATTCCAGCACTGAATGCAGCTCTCAAAGCTTTAACTCTAAACTGGGTTTTTTTTTTGGGCTGCTACGGCAATTATGTCTGCTTTGTAGTCGAGCTGTGAGCATTTGCTAAAAATAATCACCCACAGGTGGTTGTAGGATATAGATATGAAAAGTATATTCAAATATTTACAAACAAGTTGACAATATTTTTGAATACAAAAATGGATGATGAAAGTGTCATACTTGAATGTTGGAAAAAGAAAAATGATGTTCCAGATAATCATCGTGACAGTTTGAGTCATGTCTGCTTTGATTGGACGACCAAAGAGCTTCTACCTAACGATGGTCATCTAGCCAAGGAGTTTGGTCCCCCACATCTGTTTTACTGATCGGGCAGCCGACATGCTGATACGTTTTGACCAGTCGTCCAAAAATCAGGAGCAGTCACTGTGTCTGGACACACTGCTGACATAAAGCGCCAACGTAGAGAGGCGAGGAGCTGTACAGGGGAGGAAATAAAGAAAAATAGAGAATAACACACCATGGTGTGTTTCCGTGGCAACAGGAGACATGATTTTTGTTATGAAAGCCTTTTCCTGAGGCACAGAAAGAGACTCAATAGAGCTTTTGGAGTAGGAGCGACAGATCTGGGCCAAATGGAGGAGTAAACCACCTCCACGTGTCTTCACGTCCATGATGGGGTCCACTGGAGACTGCACACTCTGCTTAGTGGGAGAGAAGACGTGTCTCAGAAATAATGTATGGAAAGAAAATTGTGCCATGATTGTATTGTTGGAATATGAAATGGAATAGGTGGTATGATTGTTGGAAGATAACCTGACTGATTAGAATAAACCTTGTATTTCAGCTTTGTCTCCACCTAAAGACCACCAGCAAGTTTTGGTTTGTAAAAACATCACTTTTCCAACTCTACTATATCATACCTAAACATCAGAAGGCTTCTGAAATGTCTAACCTTTACACAACCTCTGCTTACTTCATAAAAAATGCAGGAGCGTAGAATAAGTAATGGAGCTAAAGAGATGACTTATTGTCTTTGGTGTGTAGCTGACAAAACTAATATTGAAGAATAAGCATGTGTGGGATCCATCTTTGGTTCCCTTGTGTAAACTCTCCCCCTCCTCTGCCAAATGTGCAACAACTCATCCTAGAAAAAAAGTGGAAAAGACCTCAAACCTGCTTCCAAGTGCGCCATAAACCCATATGAAAGCCTCCCATGCTAATAATGAACTTGACGAGCCCATGCAAATGAGGCTGGAAGCAATCGCCACTGATTTGGATGCAATGAACAAAGGCCACATCAGAGGAGCTAATGGAGCGCATCAATTAAACTGCACATCTGCAGCCAGCCGCATAGTTCACTGATAGCAAATGTGGCTTCTCGGTTCTATTTTTTGGGATTCTGGGTGTGTTTTAAATGGTTTCTTTCCGTCAGCGTCTCAAGACTCGCACGCATAGTTGATATATCGTCCATGTGTGAAGGTTGGCAGTGCTTCAATAGCAATGACAGCTTTATTTTTGCTTCGTCAAAACAGTTCCCTGCCAATAACATTTTATCATCAACGGTGAAATTGCTCTTATGTTTAGATAATTGAGATCCTGCCCTGTCATTTTTTTTTTTTTGGATACAGTTCTTATGAGTGGCAATTTGGTTCTTTAGAAAGAAGAAGGTGTGAGGTTGTTTGAGGACAACTGGATTTGCATTTACAAGTTTTGGTTGATAGTGACGAGAACATTGTGTGTACTGTGGCAAGGTTTGCATATGGTCCCAATGTGTCGCAAGGATCTGGACCCAACTACACTGTGCCACTGAAGCACTGCAGGATGAAATGTTTCAAGTAGAGAAAATTAAGTATAGAAGTCAAATGCAACAGATTTGGAGGCACTCTGGAGAGACTCTTAGTTAATGAAAGAAAGATGCCATGTCTGACACAGCATTGTTCTACTGCATTGGGGTTTCCCTTCCCAAACTGTGTCTCTGATTATTAAAAAAAGAAGTCTGCTGAGATGAGTGAGGAGAAAATGAACATTATATCTCACCAGATTGGTGCAACTGAGTCAGGTCTACCAGACCAACATGTGGTGGCAGAAATCAGATTAGTGTGTGTTCTCTCTGCTTTGTCTGTCCAAGCCTCATTCTTTCTGTCTTTCTCTCGTAATTTAGGACAGTTTTAATCCAGGCAGTCCGGGCAGCGGTACAGCTGTCCAGCGCCGGGCACAATCACAGTCCAAACCAGACTCTTTAAAAACACAAATCCTCTCCTAATGTTACCTCCAGAGTGACTGTCGAGTCTGACGGGAATCAAAAAATGCGTTGCATAACGAGAGAGAATGGAAATGTTCTCCACCCTCTGAGTTTCCTTCGCAGAGTACGCCCTGCGATGCACCGTCTTTCCTTTCTGTTTCCTTCCCTAGCGTTCGACTGACTCACCTCCCATCTCTTCCTACTTCTGATGTGACGCCAGCTCTCACTGCTCTGACTTAGCAGACCTTATCATGGAAGTGGTCAAGCCGTGTTTGGATGAGGGGAGGAGGCGGTCGTTGCTTGCAATGGCTACTGACTGACTCATCAAAGAGAGGATACTATGACTCATCTGCAAAGTGGTCTGAGCCCAGTGTGTGTGTGTGTGTGTGTGTGTGTGTGTGTGTGTGTGTTTGTAGAGTTGATCTGTAGGGAAGTAAAAGCAGCAAAATCCATTCTCACCATATCTACGAATAAGAAGTTTCAGTCTGGTCTGAGGAAGTCCAGAACTGGTTGTGACGCTAGCACAAACTCACTGAAACTCGTTTGGGTCAATAATGGCAGCTACAGCTTCCTGTGGGCTCTCTGGAGGCCTCATATGACTTCCTGCCGTCTTGCCTGTCTTTCCTCTGACTTCCTGTCTCGTCCAGAGACTGCAGCAAGATATATATACAGTGTGTGTGTGTGTGTGTGTGTGTGTGTGTGTGTGTCAGCACTACGCCAGACAGACCCCCTCCCGCCTCAGTCATGACTGTAAGACTTCACATGAGGTAAAGGCATTTGTGTGGACTCTGGAAATGCCACTTCATAAAGGATGTCATTCTTGGACCACACACGTTTCCCGTCGAGGTGGAGCCTCACACGTTCTCAATCAGTCGTCACGGAGACCCTCCCACTCCTCCGATGCCAGTCACTCACACCTCCTCACTCGCTGACCTCTCTTTCTTCCTGTACATTTTGCTTCTCTCACATTTTGGTGTTAGTTTGCTTCCATCTTTATCCCAAATGCACACTCCGCTTTTCCAGCTCTTTCCACATTATTCTCTAAACCAGTGGTTCCCTAACTTTTTCACATTGAGCGCCTCTAAAGTGACACACAGTTTGACCCATTTTTACTTTCAGATGTTTTATTTTAGAAAGTGTTTGGAAGCCATGACCAAAATAGTCATACAGAAGATAAGACAGAACTTTATTAAGGCATATTTACTCAAAAATGACAACATAGTACATAAAGTAAAAAAAAAAACACATAATACTAACACCATATCGTAATATAATGTCAATAAAAGTAGGATACATTTAGTAAAATGGAAGTGAAAATAAATGATTCTGCTTTTTGTGCTTGGGACCCCTTGGAGCCCCCTCAAGGACCCCCGGATGTTCTTAGACCCCACTTTGAAAACCACTGGTCTAAACAGTGGTAGCAGTTATTTCGTTTTTCCCACACTGCTCTGACCTCACTGCCATGTGTCACAGCGACTCATCCCACTCTTTTCCTTCACACTCTCTCCATATGTTGAAGATAAAGACACGGCCATGTTGTATCATTTAACTCATTTTATGTCATACACATTAATTTCTATATGTAAACCATGACTGGAGGCTAATGTGCTCATCTCATCACCATCCCTGTATATTCCAGCACATCATGCATTTGTTGAGAATGTTTGTTTTCACTTGATAGATATCTGAGTCTCACATGTTGTCATTTAGAGAAATAGTACCCAGTGAGCGTTTAGCTTAGCATAAAGACTGGAGGCAACACCTCCAAAATGTGTGTTGAGACCAGAGCTGAAAAATAATGCAGAAGAGCCAAATATTGCAGTCACTACAGAAATAAACAGGAAAGATTTGAGATTAGAAGGTGGCTGCATGTTGAATTATTTTGGGTCTGGACTTACCTTTTAATCAGTGAATGATGACATGAAATCAGATTGCTTTTAAATGACTTTATCAAGCAAATTTGTGTCAGAAAAACTTGTATCTCATCTCATATGGGAAGTTTACCAGTGTTAAGAAACAGGAATTTGAATGTCAGTTGGTCTGCAGCAGGCAGACGTTCATAACCTTATATGATATCAATAGGCAGTTTTGGCAGAAATACAGTATGACTTGTCATATAATGACTATAAAGGATTTTGTTTTGATTTGATTTGGTTTTGGAAGACTGAGAAAGGCACAGAGTGTTGCTTTTCGGGTCATGATGAGAAGCCATGTGATGCAGATGTAGTATTGGAGCATTTGGAGGGTGGATTTGGAAATAAATGGTGAAATATTGCATAACTGGAAAGGAAAATCCTCTGGTTGGCATGACATGAACGTTCCTCCGCCCACCCAGTGTCCTCATCCTCAACTCCATCTCTCTTTTCTCTCAGTCAGATGCAGAGCGGTTCCACCGGTGCCTGACAATAACTAAATGAAACATGGTCTCTACATACATTAGCCCCTAGCCCACCCTGTTATAATATTTATACATACCTCTTATGTAAAAGTCTTATGTAAGCTATTTCTAAAAGGAATTTGTGAATAAAACAGAACCTCGTTGAGTAGCTTACACTACCTGCTCCCCTAAACATGCTTGTCTCAGTTGACTAAACCCTCATTTTCATTGCTGACGTGTATCCTGCTCTCATATACCTCCCCCTCCATATAAGACCTTACATTAAGAGCCCAGGGGAGGAGATGGAGAGAGAGATCAGCTGCCGGGCTCAGCTCCCATCTGGTTCAAATCCAAGGGTCTCTTTCTCACTGATTTGCCCCCGCCAGCTCCCAGTATCAGCCTCTCCAAACAGCAGCAGCTCGGACAGCAGGGCTTTGACCCGGCGACCGGGCCACATGCCAGAGACGCTGTAGTTTCTAAGCCTGGGGATGTGGAGAGAGCACCACTGTCCAATTTAAAGAGTGGAGGAGTTGATGTTTAGCTGCTACAATCTGGCTAGTTTTTTCTGTAAAGACTAACAACAGCAGCATGCATTTATAGCAGCAGGTCATGTAGACCCAGGATGATGAGCTCTGAGTTTGAGTCACAATGAATCACTGAATTCACGCTGCTCAGATGAAAAAAAGGCTTTGGTCAGAGATTCTTAAGCGCCTTTGTGGTTTCACTTTGTGGTATCTGTATTGGACCCCCTTTGAAGTTCACACCCTTCAGGTTTTTCCCTTTTTTTCTGCCAAAGCCACAATAATGCTGCTGCTGCTGCTGCTGATCCCACTGAAAGGCCTGTGTGAGAGATGATGTCATTCTTCATAGTGTCGGATACTTGGAATGTGGGCCACCTCAGCCTGCACCCCGTCCAGCTGAATGGATGGAAAGAAAAAAAAACTGTGAATCTACTGGCCGGCTTTAAGGGGCCCCACCTCTGGCACTGGTGGCCATCTTCACTTCGGGGGGCCCCGGGAGGCCCCGCACTTCTCCTGACGTCATGGTAGCAAAGCCATTATGGTGAGATTAGTTTGAGCTTGAACACAAAGCCCTTGCGCTAGGTAATATCTCATCGTCTATTTTTTTTTTTTTTATTCCAACTCCCGAGCCATGCAGACTCTCTGTTTCTCTTTTCTCTCTCTCTTTCTGTCTCCTTCCTTCATTTCTCTGCTCAGCCCAAATTTATAAATCTCTCTTTTCCAAGACTTTACTTTTCCTCTCTGGCTGGCACACAGAGACTCATTTCCTGGCCTCATATGCATTTCAAAAGGTGCAGGAGGCTCCGTGTACCGAGCTGAAGAATTGAGCGGAGCAGCACAGTGAATATTAAAACACTCCTCTCTGTGGTGTGAGGGAACCAGTTTTCAGTCAAACAGTGGGACAATCAAATGTTGCTGTGTAAACTCAACTCACCCAGTGATCTGCAGTCACTGTCTCTCTGTATGGTCATAGGGATAACAAACGATTAGTGACCTGAGGAGTGGAATAATTATACGTGGTTGACCGTTATATGTGTTAATTTGTCTCTATTTAAGACTGATGAATATATGACCTACCTAAATAGATCCAAGCAAGCAAGACCATCTACAAGACAAACATAAACATAGTTATTATTAATGTTAACACAGATTCAGGTCCGACATTGCTGCCACCTTCAACCTGCAGTCAAAGATCAGCACTGCTGGAGGCCTAAACTGTGTTACTGGGCCCCTTGGAGGGGAAAGAGTCATGAAAGAACAAGAATCAGGACAAGACAAGCTGTCAAAATCCTGCTGCAGTAAACCTGGGACCACCAAAATCAACACAAAGGTTCCTCATAGTAGCCTGAATCATTGCATCGTTGACATGCCAAGGAAATTCCATCTAATCCGATGCAAATTCAATTGAATGTTTCGTGTTGTGGTTTAGAAATGAATACTGTGTGGATAAAACAGTGTCTGTTGTTGTTGCAGGATGAACTGGACCTGTCGGATAAGAACAGGGAGGCCATGTTCGCTCTGCCCGATGAGAAGAAATGGCAGATCTACTGCAGCAAGAAGAAGGTGAGTTGTGTCTCTGCTGTGCTTTGTTACTGTACATCTGGTCTAATCTCTGGCTGCCTCAAACCGCAGATTAAAGCTAAACTGCCAGTAATAAAGGTTCAGAGAATACCAAGGTCAGAACCTATTTGGAATCAGTTCAGCCATGCAACCACACAACATTTTCCATACATGCAGTATCGTACTTGCTGCGCACAAATGCGCCCCAAGCCCTCCAAATCTCCCTCCTCACGTTGGAGCGTGCAATTTTCTCGTGCTATTTAAGAATTGTCAACATACCATTGGAGCGCTAGAACATTCTGGTCAGGCCTCTCTTTCACCCTTCTCTTCTCGCCAAAACATCTCCCATTCTCTTCATACCCTTCAGCGTGTCTCTCCACAATAACTCTGCTCTCACTTTGTGGTCAGATATCCAGCAGGAAATGACATTGTGCTCAGAGAAAAGAGGTTGAATTCAGCCCCCCTCTCCTACTCAATGGCAAATAGAATAAATAGTCCTAAACCCTCCCCGGTGTCTCTTTGCTAATTTCTTTTCTGGCTGAGGGTTTTGTGTTGGAAGCAGGATGAGGGTCAGACCCCTCCTTTCTCTTTCCATGGCACGCAGACTCAGTTGATATGATAAGGTCTGACAACCTTTTTTAAAAAAGAGTAAACACACACCTCTTTGTGTATGTGTGTGTGTGTGCACCTGCATGTGTAAAGGTTTGTACTTTCTTGCATTCAGGCCAGTATTGAGTTACTAGGAAAAAGAAGAGCAGTGGAATTGTGGTGTTTAGAGGGATGTCAAGGCGAGGATGGAAGCTGGATCACCACACCAATTTACAATGAAATGCAACACGGGTAAAGATAATACAAGATGAGGATGTAATCTTTCCTCTAATACATTATGATAACTACAGGATGCGCAGTGTGCTGTTCTCTTTGAATAAATTGCGTAGTATCAAAGGGGATTGGATTGTTGGTGAACCCACATAAAAGGAACAAGTTCAATATACTCCAATATCAGTTATTTAATATCTCGCTGAAGCAACCGCATACTTTTATGAAGACTGTTTGTACTGTAGTGGAAGGCAGTGGAAACCATATTTTGGCACCAGCCAAGACATATTAGAACCAACATGGTTTGCAGTGTGCAAGTCGAAGCCGGGTTCAGAGATAGGATATATTAGTTTGTCGTTCCTGCCGCACCTCTCCCAGTCAGAAATCATTTCCTCTGTGAGGCTAAGGTGGAAAAAAAACAGCCGCACATCCAGGCCAGGAAACAGAGTGCAAAACCGGGGTAACAGTGCACAGCGGAAGGCCGGAGGAAAAACCAAACAAGCCCCTCATTCATGGATAGAGGCGACGCACTGGAGAATGAGGGGAGGAAAAAAAAAACAAAAAAAAACTGGCGTGCAATATTGGAAAATAACCTGCATGTGTGAATATGCAGGCAGGAAGGCATGAATGCTGCCCTCACGTGCACACACCCACACAGATATATGCGGAAAAGATGCAGGTTTTGCAGACGTAACCACACACACACACACACACACACACACAGAGGTGGCCTGTGTTCCACAGAATTGCAGCATGACAGTGGTTTTGAATGGAGAGCAGAGGACAGCGGCACTTCCCTCAGCCGTTCCTGTCAGCGACAAACACTGCTTCCCTTGTTTCCTCCGGGCCAGGCGACGGCTCCAGTTGTTGTGGTTAGATAACACTTGGAAGGAGCCACTGAGGGCTTGAAAAGCTAACTTTGTTCACCTGCAACAAAAACTGGCCGACGCATTTAACACAAACCCGCTTAAGCTTTGCCACTTCGGCTCCTTCACTTTTACGTTTTTGAGAACTAAATGCTTGGGCTGATGAAAACAGTTCAAGGGACAGTGTGCAGGATTTGGTGACATCTAGTGGTGTGGCTGCAGATTGCAACTAACTGAATACCCTTCCACTCCCAATGTCCTCAGAAAATCATGATGGCGAACGCGTTAGCTAACAATCAGCAACTCACACAGTGTGGCATCATCATCCAATTGGAGGCTTTGAATTTGGTTTTGGACACCTCGATTTAAAGCCAGTAGCTACTGTCTTTAGCCTGGACCCGTCCATACTATCTGTGACGGTGCACAAAATTTCACAACCAAGTCAGTCTGGCCAAGTTGCCTATCTCTTCGATTTCAGATTCCCCCAGGAATGGGGGCCAATGAAAGTCTAGCATTTCCCACGACTCGATTGAGGCAATGATGCACTAGTTCTTTGGTTCAAGCAGTTTTCGTCGCTACGCATACGCCAGAGGAAAGAGTGGGCTGATTGGTTGAAGCTTCGTCCAGTAACACACAGAGGCATTTAATAGACGCAGGTTAAGCCCGCCCTCTGAGAACTCGGTTTACAAGGCAGCTTGGCCAGACTACGCTCACAGAGCTTTGTAGTCACGATAGCCAGGTTACACTCTCTTAGCATTGGTTTGCTTTGGAGAACTGAAAAAATTATCTGGTTCATTTGCTCATTTTATTATGCAGGTAGTGTTTATTGTGTGAGTGGATGCTTGTTGCTGCTTGGAAGAGCGCTGAGCAATGAATTTTAATAAATTAAAAACAAATTCAACAGAACTGTGTTGCTAGGTGTCTGTGTTTTCATACTCTTTCAGTATTTATACACCACTTAAACCAGCTTTATAATATTTAAAAGACATGGAAATGTTTTTTTTTTCTTTTTTACAATGTGGGATCTTTAAATGTTCCCTCTGTGCTAAAACAATGAGCCAACAGAGGTGTAAAAAGAAGCTATGGGGGAATTATCTGATTTTGTAACTGACAGAGTTCCCTTTCACATCACAAACAAACATTTGAGTCACTATTAATATGAAAATATTGACACTGTACTATACTATATGATGTTCACACACAAAAATCAAAAGTTGTAGTTTGTTTATCAAACTCTGATCTGGTACAGTGTTCAGCTAACAGCAGTCAGCAATGATGTAAGGGAATCAGGGTAAATTTGGTCTCTGTGTACCATGACTAACTTGAACGTCTTGTCCAGGCCTTTGGGCCTTAAAGTGGACCGTATCTGCAGCGCTGATCGCAGCCACCCAGTCAGCCAAAGCCAGGGGTGATGGGTGTCTTTGTGTGTGTTTGTATGTGTGTGAGACAGAGTGGACTTCATTCTTGGTAGGTGAAAGACAGAAGGGATGCCCTGTATACGTGTTTGCATGTGCGTATTGCACAACTGAAACAGAGATATCATAATGTAAATCTCTGTATGACTGTATTGCTTTCCTGCCTGTGAGTGAGGGGGGTTTACATCATCTGTGTGTGTGTGTGTGTGTGTGTGTGTACATGTTTTTTCAAGTCTGGCTGTTGTCCAGCAGCCCCAGGTAGAGAACAGGCTGTAACATCTAATAACTGCTGATAATCGTTCAGTGCTGGGAGCCAAACAGCATCTCCTGACTCCTATTAGCAGCGCTGCACTGACACATGCATGTCTTTTTAGTTCACCATGGCCCTTTATCGATGCCAAAACACACAAAACTAGCATGATGTACTACCATGCATGTCCTCAGATCTCAGATGCTGTGCACTGGCTGACGGTACATCCATATAACCTTCACCTAACAAGGCAGCACCTTCTCCACTTATGAGCTACAAGCAGTTAATCCCATCACACTAACCAACGTGACCCCGGGCAAATATTTCTGCTCGAGCATGTGCTAAAACGTGAGTAATATTAGCTACCTGTAATAGGTGGCAGGCGTTACATAATCTTTCAGAATTCAATATCCTGTCCATTTCCTGCCGCTGTAGGTGAGACTTTATATCCCGGCTTCCGTAGATAAATATTCCCTGCAGAGAGATCGGCTCTTTGGTATGTCGGATCTGCCTTGTTACGCAAACGGGAACATTATTGTGGTGACAGCTGGACTAGAGAGTGCATAAGAAAAATATACTTATATGTATATTGAAATGACAGCAAATACATCTTGCCATAACACAGTGCTACTGTAGTTAGTGATTAGCTCATGTGCTTCTTTCTGTTCTGGGCTATACAGGGGTTATTATAAAGAACATAAAGGTGTGTGCAGTAGGCATATGTCGGTGCAGTGAGACAGATATATTTTAGAGTTTAATCTAGCATAATTCAGAGTCGCTGTGCTTGAGTATTTGATCATTTATATTAGAGCTGCAACAATTAATCAGTTATCAGCTATTAAATTAATTGATTAATCGGTTTGAGTCTTTTTTTTAAAGAAAAAAAATGAAAATCATCTATGATTCCTGCTTCTTAAATGTGAATATTTTGTGGTTACTTTACAGTAAACTGAATATCTTTGAGTGTGGACAAAAAAAGGACATTTGAGGGCATCACCATGGGCTTCTGACAAACACTGATCAGTGTTTATCACTATTTCTTGATGTTTCATTGACCAAATGACTAATCGATTAATCAAGAAAATAACTGACATTGATATTAATTGATATCAAGTGTTTGCTTCTGACAATAATAATAGGCCAAGAGTAGTTGTTGGTTTGATCTGCAGCTACAACTACACCTAATATATATTCAGCACTGTGCAGCTTACTGGTGCTGTCATGATTTCAGACAGATTTAGAGATTGCCCACGTTACAGCCACGGCCTCATTGAAATGCCCGACAAGAGCTCTAATTACCAGAGAAACTCGAGAGGTCATGGAAACATGTAAGCACTGAGATCCAATGACAAAGACTTGTGCCAGTTTGGCTCCTGAAGCCTTAAAACTGGAAAACATGAAAGTTAAAATGTGTCATTGTCAAATCTTTGTTGGACAGAACACACTTAAGTGGGTGTGCATGTGTGCTACCAATTGAATGAACATTTAGATATAAGAAAGTGGCAGAAACCACCCAAGACACTTCAAAAGCTTCAACTGCGGCCAGTTGAGTATTTTATACTTTAAACCTCCTGTTGCTCCTGAAACCTTGACTTGAAATGTAAATGTTGAAAGGTTTCTTACAGTCTGTGAGCTCAGTCATCGTTGTCAGTCGAACCGTTTTTGAAATCTTTGAGACGGCTCATTGCATCGACAGCAGGGGAGCTGAAATATGTAATTTCATCTACTCTTTCAACAGGTGCCTCTGCAAACGCAAAAGGCTGCCAAATACACAGGGAAAGATTCTTCAGCCAAGTATTTGGCTCTTCAGAGAAACAATATATCCCTCAACAGATGGTTGTAACAAGAGGAACACCTTACCGAAATAATACCTGATACACTGCTGGGGATTCCTGTTCTCTGTTGCGTGCTGCAGCCTGGATTGTAAATCATATTTAATGTCGCCAAACGTTAGGAAGGTACAGTGCAATGTAAATGTGTCGTGGCTGTAAGAGAAAGACGGGTTGACCTTAAACTGTGGCAGCGACTGGAGTGTACAAATCAGCCCACCAGCAGACCATCACTATATTTTGAGTGCTTTCATATAAAGGTGTACATAAACTCATTGAGTGTCAGCCGTTTGATAAAACAGAAAGTGCCTTGTTCCAGCGTTTTTGGCCTTTTTGAGTCATATTTAAAGACCCACAGAATATTTTGTATAATGTCTCTGAAAACACTGAATAGCTCAAATAAAAGATAAGACTCTCTATTTCATCATGAAAAAAAATGATTGTTTTTACCTTGTAGAGGCCAGTTTCACCAAAAACGCCACTTTTTGTCCAGAATCTGTCCATTTTACTCTCTAGTCTCGATCGTCTCCACTTCCTGTTTTGATCCCTGTGGTGTATACCATCTCTTTATGTCCTGACTACAAATCCCAGAAGCTCCAAAATTACACACAGTCTGCGGGATACCGCGATTGGCGTCGCGCTGCCGAAAAAACACTTTGATGTTGGATTTTAAATGAATGTAATACGTCAATCGCACTCAAAGAGTCAATATGAAAATGCCAGCTGTTGGCACTATTCATCTGTAGAGTGGTGGCTGGATTCTTATCATGACATTTTAATACCGGTCATCAACTATGATTAAATAAGAAACATCCAGAAAGCACAAAGCAGCACACAGGGCATCACTTTGCCCATTTAAAGATCACATATTCAGGAAGTGTATGGACTGATATGACGAGGTTCATGTTGAAATCTTTTTTTCCACTTGTCCCAAAACAAGACGAAAATTACAGTACTTTACTCCGGCTCGTGAAACTGCCAGAGTAAATGTTGCACTGGGCTTGACATGTTTTGGAGGGTGTGTTGGCGGCTGTAATTGGGCTGAAGGGCCAGAAAGAGGCAGTTAAGCTGTTAATCTCAGCGTCAGGATCTGTCTGGCATGGCGTCCTGAGCGTGTCAGCAGTACTGCGGCAACGTCGGCCAGCATGAAAACGCAAGTTGAGTAGTACAGTAAGTTCTATTGTTTCATTTTAGCTCTTTAGCCTGAGCTCAAATGCTGCCACAGCGCTGAGATTAGAAAGCGTGGTCATAACGGGCCTGAAACTCATCCACCAACCCAAAGAGCTGTAGAGGAGCTGTTTGAGTGGATTTTCTGTTTCCAGACTTGAAGTTCACTGCTGGTCATAACAAAGAATTTTATGTTTGGTGGGCAATCAATTCAGGCCAGTGTTTGCTTGTCATAATGAACAGAAAAATGCCATTTTCTTTCAGCTGTGCTGTACCACCATGCAAATATTAAAGCAGAAACGAAGGGATTGGGTAGCATAAAATATTGATTATCTCTATCAAAAAGGAGCACAGAGAGAACTGATGAGCTGTTTCTGCATCATGAATGCCCTTGTAAATAAAGTTTTGCAACCAGAGAGTTTATTTTGCAACATAGTTCATTTAATAATCTCACAAAGAATCTATTGGTGGAGCTGAGCATTGTTATAATGCCTCTGATAATGTGCTCATTATTCAGAGCTGATCCACTGCCATGGCGTGGGTTGTTTCTTGTGTTACAGTCTTGATTATAAATTGTACATTCATCAATAATTATTAACAAACTATCTGCTCCTGCAGCAATATGCAGGTATTTGTAGCTTTGTGTAGGAAGGCTGAACGTGTCATGTCAGGAGTGTCTGTGATTATGGCAACAACACTCAATAAATGAACGTCAGAGAAGAATTCTTTGATTTATTACCTAAGTAAACACTGTAAACATGAGTTTATGATCTCAATTGCTAGTTTCAAGTGTTCTTCAGTAAAAAAACAAGATGATGACAGCCAAAATGACAAATTCAGGGCTTCAGAACTGCTGTCCATGAACCAATAGGGGTATGGTCCATTTCTAAAAACAGTCTATGGTCATGACCCTACCTTTACACCATATTTATAGAAAAACAGGTTTTTTTGATTATGTATTTTTTTGACAAATGCTAAGGTTTAAATTTGGCAAATAACCTTTCTCTTATCTTACAAAACTATCCAATTTTGCATGGATGTGGCATCCTGTAAGTTTCTAATTGCCGTGCACAGCAACAAGAACAACAACAATCCTGCACCGGTGCTCTAAGCCTGAGCTAAACAGAACCAGATGTGAAGCAACATGGTCTCTGTATTCCCCTGTGTCTCAGTTTGCTCATGGCATCGCACTTCCTCGGATTGGCCGGGACAAATTGATCTCAGACAGAGCTATTTGAAAATGATGGTGGAGTGCACTTCGTTCCTCAAGGCAGTTCTTCTTTCTCTCTCTCTGTAATAAAAGCTAAGACATGAGATGTTGTGACCCAGTTATTATGAACTGGACTGCCTCATCCATTTTAGTCTTCATGTGGATGAAATGTGCAGCTAAGGTAGGAAGAAGGAGGATGAGAGTAGGAGAATGAAATAGTAGGAATGTGTAAAAGCACCTTACCAGAGGAGTTAAAAGTATAAAGATCAGTGTCAAAGTGCTGAACATGATTGGAAAAGTTAAAGTTTGAAAAGGGTGCAATCATCTGTGGAGGTGGGTTCTTGTACTGTCTGCACAGAGGTGGAAAATTTGGCCTGCTTGGATGGAATTTGGATGGTGCCACTGCTGGAGAGGTCAAAGGGTCACCATAAATAAAAGAATTAACTTTTTTAGGAATATAAATATTTGCAACAATTTTCAGGGAAATCCACCGAGTTAGTTTTCAATATCCTTTCATGATAGAGTCTCAATCAAGGACGGCAGAGCTGAAGGAAAGCAAGGTGTCTGAAAATCCATTGCCCGTTTGAGAAGTAACTGACAAATCATAGAAGAATAAGAACAGCAGGTCCCTGATGGAGACATCATTTGATACTCAGTTGTTAGAGTAGAAAACACCAAGAAGACCTCAGTAACTGGAGGAGAAAGAACATAAATTCATGCTTAATGTTAAGTTAAACTTGGTTTCCAGCAGAGCTATGCTGTAACATTAATGAAGTGACTTTAACTCTGTCTTTGTGTGCATCAACAGGAGCAAGAGGACCCTAACAAGCTGGCCACCAGCTGGCCCGACTACTACATTGACCGCATCAACTCCATGGCTGCTGTAAGTCAAACACATTGTCACATTGTTGAAATCCCCTCATGAACACACAGCGCTTCCAAACTCTTAACATTATTATCATAACATAATCCACTCACTGACCGTCTGACCACCACTCCTCACTGTTCACTCATTCATTCTCAGGCTTCTCTTTTGGCTCTTGGTTTTATCATCTCCCTGCTGAGTGCTTGTTATATTTGCATGACCGCATTCCTTCGCCGTGACCCCCCAACATTCACACACTCTGTGATGACAAACAGGCCATTTAGACTCTCAGCGGTTCAGTCATTGGGAAGGACTGTCAAAGACAAGCAGCAAAGCCAGGATGACAGTATATTTAGGATTTTCAAGCCAGTTTGGCTGCCAATAGAAACAGCATGATAGCATCACACAACTGCCTTCTGCCATGATCTCAGTATCATTGTAATTTTAAATATTTGCTGCTGTTGTGTGAGTTGTGTTATTTGGTCGTACGTTCGGCCACTGGCCAGCTTGGACCCGTGACCTCTGACCCTGAGTTGTTATGTGCATGACAGTTTGGCAAATGTGCTTAAAACATGCTTAAACCATTTTTAGAGAGGCTCTTTAAAGGGAAAGTGATATTTTAAGGTCGGTTTCTATACTTCTATACTTTAGTCAGTGTGTTCCCTACATTAGATGATGGTTGGCATGCTACCAGGAGTACAGCAGCAAAACATATTTTAGCCACCTTAAAATAATCCATATAAGTTCAAGTGTACACTCTATTTCTGGTTAACTTTAACATGAGACACCTATAAAGTCAGTATTTCCCACAGGGAACTGAAGTCATCATCTATGCTCTTGTCAAAGCAAAAAATTGGGGATGCTGGTTTACCGCTGCCAGCTTTGGTTCGTTCAGCTTCACCAGAGTAACACAGTAACACAAACAAACTAACCGATGGAGGCAGTGGTAGACCAGCAGCTCCTGTTCTGTGAGGTAAAATTACAATGGAGTGTGGCAGCTTTGAAGGGAGCGCACATGTATAGATGGTAGGTACAGTGGTGAAAATATTCTAAATATAGCGTACGCTTAACTCTTTGACGTATTTTGATGTTATTTAAAACCCGACGCTTGAGTGCCATTGACGTATTTTGGCGTCAAAGTGTTTTTTTGGCAGCGCATCACCGATCGCGCCCTCACGCAGCCTGTGAGTAACATTGGGGCTTCTGGGATTTGTAGTCGGGACATAAAGAGACGGTATACGCCACAGATATCAAAGCAGGAAGTGGAGACAATCGAGATTTGAGAGTAAAACAAAGAATCGGGACAAAAAGTGGCATTTTTGGTGAAAGAGTCTCTTCTTTCATTTGAGCTATTAAGTGTTTTTGAGAGTCATAGTACAAAATATTCTGTGGGTCTTGAAATATGACTTAAAATGGGCAAAAACGCTGGCACAAGGCACTTTCTGTTTGATAAAATAGCTGGCACTCAATGAGTTAAAGTATTATTTATTTTTTTTATGTGGCTGAAATACACTCACTATGGAGAAGCACCTCATGTAGCCCCCCTTAAAAACTTCTGAATTATTCCTTTAAAGCATGTAAGCAGACTAATTAATCATCAGTGTTTTTTTTTTTTTTTTATCTCTTTATTTTCCTCCTAGCCAAACAGAACAACTACATTTACAAGTCTTTCCACACCGTGGATCAGATTAACCATTCAACCATAACTGACATATACCACCATTAACATACGGGCCAAAAAGCTAACGGCCTTTAAATATCTGTTTATTGCCACTTTGTTTGTTTTTCTGGCGAACATGTCGCCTATAGCAACAGCCCAAGTTGAAGGTTGCTATTTTTACAGCTGTTTTTGTTTACTGACTCGACTCGGGGGACCAGAATGAGCTCCTTCTGAACGGTACCTGAGCTGAGTGTTGAAGTCTGGAGAAACTATTTTACTGTCATCCCCTGAAAGGCTCAGACAGCACGCACACCCGCTCAGACACAGACGTACGCATTATTTTAAGTGTAGTCAAGAGAAAGTGCTGATTTGTGAGTTGCCAAGAGTTTAAAATCCAGCAGGGCTGCAGCGGTGCCTCTGTGCTATTAGGTGTCAGACACGCTGTCAGAGTTATGTTTCAGCATCTCTTTTTCTGTTTTACTATATCTACTGCAAAACATCCACAGTCTCTAAGTCATTTGTAAGTATCTACAGTATATAAAGTCCTGACATTTTCATAATACAAGTGTGCCAAACTTGTTTGAGTGTTTGTGCAAGTAATTGGCTAATATTTGGGGGGGAAATGGAGAAAAAAAGTCACTTTGTAAGCAAAGAAAAGTATGCTACATCAGTTGCATAAGGAAGATTAAATGTTTATGACTATAATAGGTTAAATTACGTGATGAGGAAGCTATTTTTGCACAAGCAGTCTCTTGTTCAAACACCACCGTAGCACCGTCTCCCTCCTTTGCCATAACTCGACCAATTTCCTCCCCTTCCTGAATCATTTCTTTTCACTCCCTCTATCAATCTTCCCTTTTCTCCACCGTTGGCCCCAGACAGCATCTTGACAGGAGCGCATTTTAACATTTGGAGGTGCTCCGCTCGTCCATGACTTCATGTCTTGGCTCCCAGGCGAGCTCGCCAGGGGCGTCCCGTCCACAGTAGCTAAGTTACTGGATGAGCTCATCTTTGCTTTGCCGTCATGAGAGATTACCGTACAACCAGCGCCTGGATGTTCATTCATAAAACCATGTCAGAGCCCTGAGGTTGTTCACTGACTCTAGAGCGATAGACCAAATGTCCTCCTGACTCTTAAGAGTTTCTGCAGCCTTGCTGAGTTTCAGAGCTGTGACCTGGATCAGAAAAGGAGATTTTTCTGAAAGGGGAAGGACCTCTGATATGCCAGTGATGTGAAGAAGCACACAACTTTTGCATTTTTGCAGCTTCTCAACTTGTTTTGAAGCCTGTTTTTAAAGGTGCAGTGTGTCAGATTTGGTGGCATTTGAGGTTGCAGATTTAAAACAACTAAGAACTCTTTGAACACCATTGATGTAATTTTACATCAAAGTGGTTTTTCGGCAGCGGGTTGCCAATTGCGGTCTCCCACAGCCTGTGAGTAATGTTGGGGCTTCTGGGATTTGTAGTATAGGAGCATAAAGAGACAGTATACGCTACAGAGATCAAAGCAGGAAGTGGAGACGATCATGATTAGAGAGCAAGACAAACAGTGGTGATTTAAATTACTATTATATTAATTCTTAAATACGACACACTGGCTCCTTCATTTGTTACAGCCCCTTTAAAAATCTGCCTATGCAGTTTAATGGAGCTTCATGTTGAATTTCAGCTTATTATGTAGCTGTCAAGGCTGTTTTGGTTCACTAAGTTTTTAAGCTGTGTCCCATCTGATATTTTTAAAAAATTAAAATTTTTCTATGTTAAAACAACACTGCAGCTTCTATCACTTGAGCAAAGTAACAATGCTTCTGTTTTGGGATGTTATTTCCAGTTTACAAGCTGCATTGCTTAGCTGTGACGTAAAATACATAAAAAAAAACCAAACAAAACAGTTTGTAACAAACAAACTGGCACACAGTTTTAACTATTAACTGTAAGTGTTTAAACAAAGCTCAACATGTTTCCGATCACATCATTCCACTCTCCAACCACACAGGAACAATAGGATAATAGCTGGGATTCTGCTCGCATGTTGTTAACCTAATTAGGCTCAGACTTTGCACGAGTATTTAAGTTAAAATAACGTTGTTTGCCTTGAGTCATATCGAACAAATACTTTTGACTTGGCCACATGGTCCTCATTAAGGTTTTGATGAGCTGCGCTCATCACTCACTCGCTCAGTTAACGGAGCACTGACGACTGGCTCGAAGGCATGGCTCTGCTCTGGGGGGCACTTCCCATAATATGGATTAGGGAAGTACCTTCTGCTGGTTTACCAACTGGCTATAATAGTATCCGTGTGTGCATGTTGGCCACAGGTTTGCATGAGCTTACAAATAGCAGATGTGGGAAGGAGCCATTTGGCGAGACTCGTTGACACGGTGAACTGGCTAGCAGCACGACCAAATCATCCGCACTTGTTGTGTCCAACTTCCCATTCACTATGAACGCATCCGTTCGGAGAAAAGGGAGCCAGAGCCTTAACTTCTTGGCACGGGGTCTCCTGAACCATCTGGACTTGAGGCAGGTTGGATGTTTTGACTGGGCTGTTTCTAGATGAAACAGCGGACAGAGCGGAGCTGTTGTCAGGTCGTCACACATAGCTTCAGTTAGCTGTGGAGGTGCTCTTGAATTGAATATTCTCCTGAATATTTGCACCTACTTTTCACCTGTATGTTCTTTTAAAAGTTTAAAGATTTGGGAAAACAGGGTCACATTCATGAAAATATTATTTTTTGGGGCAAATTAATGGGCAGCCACTGTGACTGCTCTGCTGCTGAAACGCTGCACACTGTTTGAACCTCAGCACTTGGCAACGTGCTGCCTTGGAAAAAGCCTGGAGAGGCTAAACAGAAGCCCTGTGGCCCTGACTAATGGGAGCACAGTAGCTCTTTGATGTTGCTGAGGGGAGCCTTTAAGTGATGCAGAAATGAATTAACACCACCACCGGTCGAAGTGTTCTCTCTTTAATCACTTGTTGTAAACTTGATTGGAGTTAATTGACTGCATGACTTGTTTTGGCATGTTGTATAGCTTCTTCTTTAAAAGGAAATTACATTGAAAGATCACTTTGTTGCAAGGGCTAATTGAAACAATCACATTTATTTGTGAAGAGAATGAAATATGTACTATTGCTGTTTCATTGCGACCAAATTAAGATCAAATTCTAGTGTTGACCATTAAAGAAATACAGAACAACGATGCCACCTGCTTTACAGCCAAACATCAGTCAGCTGTTTCCACTAAATCTCATTTCATTTCTCACCATTGGTGCAGATGCAGACCCTGTTTGCCTTTGATGAGGAGGAAATGGAAATGAGGAACAAGGTGGTGGAAGATCTGAAGACAGCGCTTCGGACTCAGCCGATGAGGTGAGCTAATCTCGCCGTTTTCCTCCGCTCTGCTATTGTTGAGGTGATGCCACACATAGCATAATATTTAAAAACATATAGAAAGAAAGATTTTCTTCCCATGAATTCTGCCTCTTGTCTCTGCAGGATTACAATAAAAAAAGCCCTTTAGAACTGCCAGTTGAAATGCACCCAATTAATAATATTTTAAGATCTACCCTCCTATTTTTTCCTGCCCTGACATTCTCATCAGCAGCTGTTAGACGTCACTCATCACCACAGAGAAGCAGTCAAGGACGCTGGACAGCCGACTAATATAAACTGCCTCCCTTTCCCCATCAGCAGCTCCTTTAAGGCTGTCCGTCAGCCTGAGCCAGTCCTATGATGCAGTGGTCTGGACCGTAGCAGGGGTGTTGAGTTTTCTCAAGGGGAGCTATGAAGCGACAGACCGAACGGCAGCCTTAGTGCCTGGGTCATGTCTGGGTTATGTGTCTATGTGTGTGTGCATGGTCGCGTTGGGTATCCAAACCACCATAACTAGGAACAAGGCTGGTGAGCAGCTGCTGGAGTCCAGACACATGGCAGGAAGTAAAGTAAATTGAATTTAAATGTTTCTGCTTTTGGCAGAGTAGTTACTTTGAGTACTTATTGTGTGAGTATTCAAAGGGACAAATGGCCGCAATGACTCGATTGACACTATTCAGTCTTGCACCTGCACCAGTGTGCTGTACAAAGAGTGATTTATTGCTCATTAGCACACAGATGATCTTTTTTTAAGGATTGTAGCAGTGATGTGGGTAGCAGGTGTGTCCCACCAGAATATGGGTGTCCAGGGAAAGCCTGGCCGGTGCTTTAATGTCCTGCCTTTATAGTAAAAAAGACACAAAAAAGGACTTTCTGCTGGATGGCTTAGATGTCTGGAGCTTCACCTTAACATCCCCTAAACCTGTCATTCTGTGTGTGAGTGTGTGTGTGTGTGTGTGTGTGCATGTGTCTGCGTGCGTGCGTGCGTGCGTGCGTGCGTGTGTGTGTGTGTGTGTGTGTGTGTGTGTGTGTGCGTGCTGTATGGCTTTATGGCTGCATGTTGTGACACATGCAGCTTTGATTTGTGTCTGTCTTTGGATAGCTGCCTGAAATGGCCGACCCCTCCTCCTTAACTTCCCTCTGGCATTTCAGAGAGGCAGCTGGTCTGGTTGTGAAGAGGTGCCCTTGTGCCTTCAGCCCGTTCTGCAGGGCTTCAGGACCCAAACACACAGTGGGCATGCAGGGTGCCAGGCGGAGCGTACAAAAGCAGCTTATTGTCTGCAAAACCGCCCATTTCGTTCATTTGCACTCACAGGCTGATTATAAGGCGATGAAATGATGAGGTGAGAAGGTTAGGGTCATATGTCACACTGTGTGTTAGTGTATATGAGTGTGATATACACCAGAAAATGAATATTTAAAAGTTGAACAAAGCCAAATACAGCATGAGTCCTTTCATGTAAAGTCTCTTCTTAAGTCTTTGGTTTCTGACCTATGAAACTTACAGATGATGACCTTTTGATGACCTGAGCTTCATACAGTTAGAAACATTTCTCTCCCCTGATATTCAATTTTTAAGACTCTTTAAGTCTCGTTGCTTTGGCAACAGTAGAGATAACAGATTCAGTTGCCAGGAAAAAAAACAAAACAAAACTTGGTAACAAGCAAAGTTAACTGATGAATATTTTTTATTATTATAGTTAGAATTAGTAGTGATATTGAAATTAACTCTTTGAGTGCCATTGAAGTATTTCAACATCATTTAAAATCAGAGACTTGAGTGCGATCAACGTAATAATACCTCCGAGTAGTTTTTCGGCAGTGGTTGGGTGATCGCGGTCTCCCGTAGCCTGTGAGTCATTTTGGGGCTTCTGGGATTTGTAGTCTGAGCATAAAGAGACGTTATATGCCACGGAGATTAAAGCAAGAAGTGGAGACGATCGAGATTAGAGAGCAAAACAAACAGATTCTTGATAAAACAAGAATTTTTAGCGAGTCTCTTATTTCATTTGAGCTATTCAGTGTTTTTAGAGTTATAGTACAAAATATTCTGTGGTTCTTGAAATATGGCTCAAAAACACTGGCAAAAGGCACTTTGTGTTTTATAAAACAGCTGACGCTCAAAGAGTTAATTTCGGTTTCTAAAAACTGAAATTACGCTGGCCTCGATGTCCACAGCAGCACAAACTGTACCTACTGAAGGTAATAAAATCATACAAGCACACTTTAAAACACCCAAACTGACCCTTTAATTTCAAAAGATAATGTTGGAAACACATGAATGAGTGTGAACTCAGGTAGACAGGATGACGACACTTCATTACACAGCAGCTGGACTGTATCAGACAGGCAGTTTTATTCCTGCTGTTATGCTTCGTTCACCATTTATCCAGTGATTTTAATCGTTACAATTCCTAAACCAGTTTAACGGCCCAGATGTTTATTCCAAATATAAAATTGATTAATTGTAAACAGCCGTAAAACAGAGACATATTGAAACTGGCTGAGTGTCTCTCTCATGTGAATTTACTGCTTATCTCATTTTCTCTGCTGGCAGTTATTGCTTTGTTTACCAGCTGTCAAATGGAGCTTGAACCGTCACGCTGGGTTTGTGTGTTTGTTTACTCACATTAAGCTGAATCTTAACTCGAGTGGGTACATTAGGGCCAGCATGCAAACAGCCTGAGTATGTAGTCAAATCAAATCTGCAGTCTGGTGTACATTTCAATTTAGCTGGCAGGTATTTAAATATTTACACACTCTTGTGGTGTTTTAACTGCACGTTCATGTGTACTTATGTACTGTTGACCTGTTAAGTCATCGCTGATGCCGTGTGTGCATTCTTGTGTCTTTAAAACGCGTTGTTCCTCAATCACTGTCATTTCCGTCATGAAATAACTGCAGGAGGACAGGAAATGAGGCTTTTCTGGGGGTCACTGAGGCCGTGCTGGCCCAGAATGCACTGCAGTCCCAGGCTCATGTCAGTAGAACATCGCAATGCTTCCCAAGGCGGCTCTCAGGACATTGTTTCTGCAAATCTCTTCCAGCAAGAATATTGACTTGAGTCCACTGCAACTCCTCCCCCCCCCACTCCTGTGTCAATAGCCCTTTGGATGATTTGCTACCACCACATGCAAATATTATCCTTCAAAACATTTTGCCGCCGGATCTCTCAAAGGTTCAGCTTAGCAGAGGGTGAACTTTATATCTGTTTTCACATATTACTGAGTACATTAGTGGGGGAGTGCAGTATCACACCTTTTAAAGAGTCTTGGATGGAGCGATGTTTTTGCTTCTCTCAGAGAGCTGGGAAATTGAAAGAAATGAGTCGGGGGATGCAAGTTCAAAGAGACTGGGCCTGCCGGTGAGGGAGGTTTGTGTTGGGTGGCAATAAACACACGGAGAGAGGAAGGAAGTGGAGGTGTGTTCAGCTCTTACCTACAGCTGTGCCGTCCATTAAGCCAGAGATTAATTAAAAGAACAGTGTGTTGCATTTGCAGAAATGGAATATAATATTAATAATGTTGTCTTTAATTTATAGTTACCTGAATCATCTTTCTACAGTAGCTCAGAATGGACAAACTAAACACTGTCTCTAGAAAAGGCTGTTCATATTTTCGCCTCAGCCACCTTCATTCTCCTCCAGTTATCATCGGCTGCTAAGTGCTAACGCTAACTAACGCTCGTCCTGACGATTTAAACACGCGAGGTTGTTTAAGAACGAAACAGTTCATTTGCAATTAAAAATATATTTTTCTTCCTTTTTACTTAGTACATAATGCATATAAATATTCTATTAATAATATTTATTTGATTATGTCATGTTGTTGTTGCCTATTGTTTCTTTATTACTGTAATTTGTCTGTAATATTGTCTATGCTGCTGTAGAAGGGGAATTTCCCCCAGTGGGGGATAAATAAAAAAACTATTCTATTCTAAAATAATTTTACTATATTATCATATAAATTATTATATTATTAGTATTGAGAATTTCACTGGTATTGGTATTGACTACTGATACTAGAAGTGTCATTTGTTACTTCCACTCCTGCCTAATGGTCTGATTGCCAACTGTGTGTGTCTTCATAAGTCTAATTTACACACACACACACACACACACACACACTTCTGCCTGTAGATTTAACAGTAAACCATAAGTCCATGAGAGCTCTTCCCTCCCTGTCATGATATGCTTTACACATCACAGATGTGTACCTTGGCTGCTGGTTTTATTGTTTTATCTGTATATGTGTGTGTACATGTGTCAGTTTTATGTGTGTTGTCCTTTGTTCCTTTGTTCAGCCCTTATTTTACTACAATTATACACTGGGCCTCACATCAAGTAAAATTTATTTGAGAGAGCCGTGGTGATATCATATGTCTTGTCCTCGGAGGGCTGCAGACACCTTGGTTCAGATAGTTTAAAGCAGCACCTCTGAAGAACCCCAGGGGCCCTAGTCCACACTGTGGCCCCTTTTATAGTTGAATAAGACATAATAAACATGTGTGTCCCTGTGCCGTCGGGTAGGTGAGTGGGTGTTTGAAAAAGATGCTAAGTGTGTGAACGTGGAGCGTTTTGATTTGTCCGTGTGGCTCTGAGACAAGAATGAACTGTGGACCGACTGTCTGCCACGCAGGGGTCGTCCACAGTTTACCGAGCCGTTTGTCTGTGCAGCTTAAAACCTCAAAAAGTCCAGTTGGTTGGAATGAGCCTCTGAATTCAAATTTGAGCATCTGGATTAGTTTTCTGCACTGTCCCAATCATTTATTTTCTGCATCTGGTTGAAGGGTTTTACGTTTTTTTTAGATCAATGGAAACGAATGGACCCCAAATGTGTTTTTAGGTAACTAACAACAGTTCAATCTGCAGCTAACCCAGCGTTACCTTTGACCATCCTGGGCCTGGACTCAACACACACTGTCACTTTAGTTTAGTCTCGTTCCATTCCAAGTCATAATCCTTGTTTCTTTCCTTTGTCTGTCTGAAGATATTAATGTGTGTGTGTGTAGTTGGCTCAGCCTCAGTATTGTTCATCTCCCTCTAAGCTCGTATTGTTTGCAGCGAGCGTCGAGCTCTCAAACCCCAGCGGCTTTTTAAGTATGTAGCGTTTACTCCAAAAACAAAAAAAGGTAAAAAAAAAAAAAAAAAAAAAAAAATGCCTGTACGCCGCTCAGCTCAGCGTGAATGTCAGCAGTCGATGAGAGACGTCAATTCAGGAGCTCACTGGAGAGAGAATGAAAGCTGAGGGAGGAAGAGAGAGAATAGCTGGATGTCCACTGACTTGAAATACAGTGAAGTAGTCACTTCTGAATGTCCCTGTGTGTGCATCAGAGCTGCAACTAATCGATTAGTTGTCAACTATTTAATTGCCAACTATTTTGATAAACGGTTCGAGTAACCATCATAATCATCATAAAACCATCATAATTGTCTTAATTTCAGCTACTTAAACATGAATATATTCTTGTTTCCTCTGAATGTTGCTTGAATTTCCCAAAGTATCAATCTATCTTAAGTTGTTGATGAAACAAGACATTTAAGGACATCATTTGGGCCTTTGGTAACTGTGACCAAGATTTTTCACCATTTTCTTACATTTTATAAACTGAACAACAGCAATAATTAACTCTTTGAGTGAACGTATATGTACGTCAAAGTGTTTTTTTCGGCAGCAGGGACAAAAGAGCGCTCTCACCCAGCCTGTGAGTAATTTTGGGGCTTCTGGGATTTGTAGTTGGAGCATAAAGAGACGGTATACGCCACAGAGATCGAAGCAGGAAATGGAGACGATAAAGATTAGAGAGCAAAACGGATTCTGGACAAAAAGTGGTGATTTTAGTGAAAGTGTCCTCTACTCTACCTCTGATAAAACAAGAATGGAACAAGATAAAAACAAACATTTTTTTCCATTTTTTTTTCTATTCTGTGTTTTCAGAGACATACAAAATATTCTGTGGGTCATGAAATATGAAAATGGCACAAGGTACTTTCATTTTTATAAAAGTGCTGGCACTCAATGAGTTAATCAAGGAAATAATGAACAGATTAATCGTCCGTGGAAATATTTATGAGTATCATGCACATGCATAGGTTTGCAGTACATAGGATACGTGTACATGCATGGGTGCACGTTTCTGGCAAGCAAGTCGGCAGAGCGGCAGAGCGAAGAGAGGCCTTGAATGCCGTCCACTCTTTTGAAGCCTCTCTCCAACATCAACACCTCTCAGCCTCTGCGTTCCATACGTTAATCACAAGGATGTTCGGGTGTTTCTCCTCCAGTATGAAACCTCTCTCTCTCTCTCTCTCTCTCTCTCTCTCTCTCTCTCTCTCTCTCTCTCCCCGAGGTGGCCCGGCTACCCTCTCTGTCAGCCAAAGACTTGTCACTGATATAAGATGTGTAACTTTTAACAGCCTGGATCGGTTCTGCCTTGCTCTAGTTCCAGTGTCTGCGTTGCATCTGAATCAAGTCGTATCTCATGTATTGGATTTGTTTCTCGCCACCTCTGTGTTGAGCGGAGGCTGCGGCGTCTGTGCAGAAACAAGAAGCACATTGTCTGCTGAAAGGTTATTTCCATACAATGTCTGTGAGGAAGGTTGGCTGCATGCATGCATGCATGCATGTAGTGTGTGTGACCTTCATGACTTCACCCAGGGGCTGCTGGAGATCAGACGACTACTCGTCTTTGAGAGATTTACTGGTCATGCCAGGTAAAGTCTGTGTGATGCTGGAAATCTGGGACTGATTGAGTGTATAGGATAATAATTGGATGATTTACGTTTTTTTGTGTCATGTTTTTTCCACGCCTGCTTGAGCCAAGACAGCAGTGGGAGGGGATGGAACTTCTGACATCAAAACCATGTATCTGCTACAATAAGATGCAATAAATCCCATTTGTCAGATCTTCTCCCCCTTTTTCTCTCGCTGTCCCTTTTCCTCCGTTCGTCCTCGTCTCCTCTGCCTCTTTTGCTCTTGATACAAGCCCTCATTTGTTTGAAATAATTTATGAGGCCCATCAGGAATCTTAGTGAGTAGGAAGGTCATTTACAATGCAGCCCACAGTGCTCTCTAGATGTGACATCCTTCCATGTTTGCACGTCCTGCCCGTCATTCAGCAGGTTTGCTTGTCTCCCAGGGAGGTTAATGACTCACTGCTGCATAATCAGTTCAACTAATGAGGATCGTCTGCAGGAGGCTGGATGAACTTGGGTTTCACTTTCTTTTTTGGTAGGAGTTTAAAGGGACAATTAATCACATAAGTTCTGGGTCCTCGTCGCCATGACAAGTGAAACAGTGTCTCTGGAGATGTGTCATGTCTGTGATATTAATACATCATGATGTCATCACGGTTATAATTTTTCTTTTACGTATTTGATTTGCAAAAGTGAAGAGATGACAGAGATGGTCCTGGTTAGACATGAACTGGGGATGATCTGGTACAATGATGGTAATTTTATCAAAATCACAATAAAAAAGGTGCAGGAGACACAGTATTTGTTAACTCTTTGAGTGCCAGCCGTTTTATAAAACAGAAAGTTTTTACCTTGTTGCATTCTTGTTTTATCAGAGGTAGAGTAGAGGCCACTGTCACCAAAATCACCACTTTTTGTCCAGATTCTGTTTTTTCTCTAATCATGATCGTGTCACCTGAACTCGGCTCTGAATCTGTTCTTCTTTTCCTCCCCGCTTCCTCCAGGTTCGTCACTCGCTTCATCGAGCTCGACGGCCTCACCTGCCTCCTCAACTTCCTGCGCAGCATGGACTACGAGACGTCCGAGAGCCGCGTCCACACCTCTGTCATCGGCTGCATCAAGGCTCTGATGAACAACTCTCAGGGCCGTGCCCACGTCCTGGCGCACCCGCAGAGCATCAACACCATCTCACAAAGCCTGCGGACGGAGAACATCAAGACCAAAGTGGCGGTGCTGGAGATTCTAGGGGCTGTCTGCCTGGTGCCCGACGGACACAAGAAGGTGCTGCAGGCCATGGCGCACTACCAGAAATACGCTGCGGAGAGGACTCGCTTTCAGGTGAGGGAGGATGAAGTGCAGACATGTTTCCCTTATGGACCCTTTACTGCAGACACAGATTATGGGACAGGGCAGATACAATATTTCAAAGTAATGCTCTAATAAATCCAGCTGTGATCATTTTGATAAGCTGGAGACTCGTGCTGCAGCACTTCAGACCGCTGGCCTCAGGTTAAGTCAACACTGTGGTCATATTAAAGGCAAGCGAGGGCACCCAGAGTTATGGAGGTCAGCCTATGTATAGTGCTTTAGCGACTAGCAGGACTGAGTCAACAAGCCACATCTCACACATCCCCTGGGGTGGGAGCTAAATCACGCCTCCTCTGGCTAAACAAACACCACAGGAGCTGAGTGAGTCACAACTTATGAGGCCTTCTTTAATGTTGAGTTATGATTAAGCTGTAAAAGTATGTCTGGGGTCAGTGTCAGAGGGACCAAAGCGTGTGAAAAGTCCTACCTGAACAACTCATTGTTGATGATTCATGTTCTTGGTGGCATGTTTCTTTTATCTCTGACCCAGTTGCTATCTAATGACTTCAGTGTTGAAACAGATTTTTCATCAAACACACTTGCTGACTAACTCGCCAATCTTTTCCTGACTTTGCAGACGCTGCTGAATGAGCTAGACAAGAGCACAGGTCGCTACAGAGACGAGGTCAACTTAAAGACTGCCATCATGTCCTTCATCAACGCTGTGCTCAACGCTGGAGCCGGAGAGGTCAGCTTAGCATACGCCTTTTGGATTACACCCTATAAAACATACACAAAACTTCAAATCAATCAAACTGAATTCAAATGTTTTCAGTTTAATTTATTTTACTGTATCTTATAACTAAACAAGCATACCTGCTTCAGTTAGATTTTTTTAAACACTGATCTGTTTGTTTCTGCTTGTTACCTTCCAGTCAAAAGGTATTTATGAACTTAAAGGAAACATACAGTATTTATGGTTCATGCTTGTATTTTGGGTTTCTCCCAGGACATGTTGACATGATTTAATGTAAAAAAAATCTTCCTCATACTGTCTTTCTAAATATAACTATATTCTGTTCCCTTCCCTTTGTAAAAAAAAAACCAAAAAAACAAAAAAACACAGTCTTTCCATGATATGAAACCTTTGGGAAATACATTAATATGCTTTCTGGCAGAGAGATGGATGAGAAGATTAATACGACTCTCATGTTTCTGCAGTAAATATGAAGCTACAGTAGGTCTAAAGACTGGAAACAGAGGGGACAAACATGGCCTAGCCCTACCCAACATATATAACAACATATATAAATCTGCCTGCCATTATTAATAATCTTTGTCAATCTAAACTCCTCTGGTAACTTCATAAGTACTAAAATGTTTTCCCATTTTACACAGCTGATGCCCTACTATTACCGCTGGAGTCACCTCTTCTGCTTCTTTTATTTCTAGGACAACCTGGAGTTTCGCCTCCATCTAAGGTACGAGTTCCTGATGCTGGGCATCCAGCCTGTCATCGATAAGCTCCGAGAGCATGAGAACGCAACTCTGGATAGGTGAGAGTGAGGCCTAATGAGCAGTAGACTAATAAAGGAGCTAATTTGGCAGTGCAGACTATGTAGACAGCAGAAGGAGCAGTAGATAGTAATCTCTGACTGTTATTTCTCCCTGTCCAGACATCTGGATTTCTTTGAGATGGTGCGGAATGAGGACGACTCTGAGCTGGCCAAAAGATTTGATATTGTGAGTAATTCAACAGCAATCTGTTTCCTTATCTTACTTTTGTTGTTTGGTTTGGTTGCATAGAACCGATAGTGATAGTAATTCAAGGACTGGCTCTTTTATTTGATAGATCCATGTAGATACTAAGAGTGCCAGTGCCATGTTTGAGCTGATCAAGAAGAAGCTGAGCCACACAGACGCCTACCCAAACCTCATCTCCATCCTCCAGCACTGCCTCCAGATGCCCTGTGAGTACATAACATGTGGAAAAAAAATCTTCACCACATTGCCTTCACAGCCAGATAAATCGTGCCTGGGGTTTATTTTACGTCACCGCATGTAGGCTACATTGATCTGATTGTCTGCGATTCGTCCTCCAGATAAACGTGGTGGTGGCAGCCTGCAGCACTGGCAGCTCTTAGACAGGATCCTCCAGCAGATCGTCCTCCAGGACGACAAGGGAGAGGACCCAGACGTCGCCCCTCTGGACAACTTCAGTGTTAAGAACATCATTCGAATGTAAGTGGAAATCTCATCATCGTCAATCAAGCAGAAGAGTCACGCAAGAGCAGACAAACATCCTCCACAGTCTCTGCCTGGTGACAGAAAATCTCCTATTCTTCGACATAAACACAATAAAGAACAATGCAAACACATATCTGAGGCTAAAGCCTAGTTTTACCTGGGGACCTCGAGTTATTATAGTTATTATATAATTATAGCAGGAGTAATTTAGAATCCACTGCAGATTTCCTACCCAATTTCATCAAAACATTGGTCGATAATACTAATAATATTAGTCCCAAGGAAAAGTCATTTGTTTGCCTCTTTCCCAAGAATAAAATATTATAGGATGTAAGAGTTATTGGTACCATTTGGATGCAAATTCAGCTTGGGAGACACATTTTTAAATGCACCGGTCATAGTGAATATAGAGGATAATATCAGTAAAAACATATTAATCAACAGATAAGTGTAGAGGCAGAGCAACAACATTTGGTCCCCTGTTTTAACTACTGCTGTATACTGTTTCCTGCGTGTTAATTTAATATCTTAGGATCATTACTGTATGTAGTGATCCAGACCAAACTTTCTACTCTCATTCATAACATTATGAGAGTTACTGTAAATGCACTGTACTTCCACTGAGTGCTCCGGACCTTTTTAAAAAGCTTCTCCTTATTCTCCGAAGCTGTAAACACCTTCTTATTTCCGGAAATTCCTCACCGTTAATGCATCCGATCAGCATCACTCCTAACTGAGATCAAAGACAAGCCTGGTTTCAGCACAGTGTGCTTCATGTCAGAGTGTTTGAGGTCAGAAGGCAGAGAAGGTAGCTTTTACAGTAAAGCTGAATTCACATGCAGTAAGACCTGCTTCCACACTCCTGGCCTGGATATTTCTTTGATTTATTTTGGAGCTGTTGTGCCAGCTATGGGAGTGGAGAATGTGGTTGGACAGGAAGGTGAGGTGAAATAAAGCTGGCAGCAGGGGGTCCTGGGGTGGATGGGAGGAAGCTGCACTCCAAGTGTGAATTGGCGTGAAAGAGGAAGCTAGAGATCAAAAGGAAAGTGCTCTAATCGCGTTAAGCGGGTCGGCCGGCCATGTTGAGGTGCAGCGAAGCATTCGCTCTGCTTCATGTACTGAGACAACAGGGAGGAATAAACATTTCATAAAGGAAAATCAAGCTTTATGACTTGGATGCAGATGTTTTCTGTACATCATCACAGGCAGAGTCCACGCTGTCGCTCGGAGGGATTCGTTTCCAAATGATCATTGACATTCGCTGGAGCTTTGTGGTCAGAGTTTTGAAACTGATCTGTGCTGAGCGTAGGTCGCATGAAAAGATGGCATTCAGAGCCACGTCCATACTATCCATGTGGCATGTGTTTCTAGAAACTTTGGGTTTCCTTCATTCTTTTCTTTTGCCGTCTCTCTTTTTTTGTTGTTTTTTCTAAAGTGAGCTTCAGCTCAGTGATGGATGTGTTTAGTCTCAGAGCGGTGAAAGCATAAAACATGTAGCGCGGTAAACCTTGGCCCCTGCTCGCTCCCACTTTGTCCACTAATTCACCCACTACTGTTTGTGCAATCAGCGTAATTCTTTCCAGTGGGGCAAAAGAAAGCGATCTGTGATGGACGCTGCATCTACGCCCGCCGTCCATTACCGTCCATACATCCCTCACTTTACATTACTGCCAAGGCTCATTGTGTTCCTATAAACTCTCTTAGAATAAATAATGCCTGGATTGATTTGCTTGAACTCAAATTTCCTCGTCGGAGGCCGTGATGGCTGAAAATGTCCAGTTTGTCTCGTGCCGCCGCTCAGAAGCGGACGTTAAAACAACTGTTCAAACAACTGGGAGACAAACTCATTCATCATCTGCTGTCGCCATGACTACTCGCACGTGCGCCTGACCCAAAATTAACACTCTTGAACAAATCACATTTTCCCACAGCTGTGTGAAGGTGTTTATTCGACTAGCGAACAATGAAGTGATTGTGTCTTTTTCTTTTAATGAGCTGGATCCATGCAGCGCCGCTCGAGCTGTAATTAAAGCAGCACTGACTTACCGAGCAGGTTCTGACAGCCCTGGTCACTAACATTTAGAGCATTTAGGGCACCTCAACCAATTTGCTTTCCCTCGTGTGAATTGATTACAAGCATCCAAGTGTGAATCGTTACTGTGGAGTTATTTTATCCTCATTGCCAGTCGCACCTTCCCTGCTCAGAAATCTCTCCTTCTCTTTCTCTTTCCTTTATTTTCCACATTTTGTGCTCAGTGACACTCAAACATGTCTTTTCTCTCGACTCTAGCCAAGGCTTCCACCGATACTCAAGGTTTCACTTTCAGATCTTTCTTCAGATAAATTCACTTCTTTTCATTTCTCTTTCATTCAGCGTTAACATGTTCCCTTTTATTTTTAATATGCAGTCTCATAATTTCTCACATTAGCTGATCATTCATTTTTATCAGGACATCAGCGTAACCCTGTTTAACCCCGTCAAGCCTCAAGTTGAGTGCAAACATTAATTTCAGATTTCTTTTAGCACTAATGTTGTGTGATGCTGCTTAAAAAGAGCGAAGTGCATCAACCCAGTCAATGCTGCTTATGAAACAAAAGATCGTTGGTGATCACTGGATTTCCAAACCACTTATTGAATTTCCTCAAAATGATCTGCTTTGACTTGGTTGGACTGCAGTCGACCCCTACATGTGAACGTTTCTGCTCAGTTTATCTGTTTGCTCTTCGATCTGCGCTTATTTTAATCTGCCTGCTTCACAGGTTGGTCAATGAGAACGAGGTGAAACAGTGGCGCGACCAGGCAGAGAAGTTCAGGAAAGGTGAGACTCGTTTGGCACGCTGCTCTCTGCAGGTTGAACGAGAAAATGCATCCGATGCATCATGAATTTTAGCTCCGCATCTTCACTCCCTGCTTCTCTGTGTGTGTCCTCACAGATCATGTAGAGCTGCTCGCTAAACTAGAGAGGAAGGAGCGAGAGTGTGAAACCAAGACCCAGGAGAAGGAGGACATGATGAAGACTTTGAACAAGATGAAGGATAAGCTTCAACGTGAGGGAGTGGAGCTGCGCTCAGCCAGGGAACAAGTCCTGGACCTGTCTTCACGCATCAATGACATATCTGTGAGTTACATGACATATAACACACTGTGTGAGCCAGCATCGATTTCTCTGTAGAGTTTTGGATTATTGCAGAAAATAAGCTTTGTGGCAAATAAACCTTACACTGTTTGTACAGCAAGATAATCTCCTCTAATTACGCCACTTTTTTATGATTTTTGAATTGCCAGAAGTAAAAAGCTGATTTTAGTTTAGAAACTACAACAGCACAGGTGGACTCTTTAAGACGCATAGACCTGATTTCAGGCATCTAAACAAAAACCCACTGGAAAAACACTGACAGGAGAGAGAGCTGCAATGAATCAATTAACTGATTAGTTGTCTTCTATTTTATCATAATTAATTCGTTTGAGTAACTTTTTGAAAGAAACAAAGTCTAAATTCTTAGATTCTGTCTTTTAGTTTGTGGAAAAAACAAGACGTTTGGTGATGTCATCATTTTTCACTATTTTTTGACCTTTTAATTGACAAAACAACTAATCAATTAACTGATTAACTAACTGTAAAAGTAACCGTCAGATGCAGCTCTAATGAGAAAACTGGTGCAAAGATGAAAATAATATCTGGGTTTTCAGACCCATTCCTGCCTGTAGCAGTTTGTTTTTTATTTTGTGATGGCATCGATCTTTTATGATGAATGGGTGTATTTTATGTCACAAAAGTCTTCAAAAACTGAAATATTATTGTTGATATTTTATATTAATACATATTTTTTTTCCATCTACCCACCAACAGGGTGTTAGCATGTCTTTCCCACCTCCTCCTCCACCTCCTGGCGGCCCCGTCGCTCCTCCTCCACCGCCGATGACGGGTGGCTTTCCTCCACCTCCTCCTCCGCTACCGTTCAGCTGCCCGCCTCCTCCTCCACCTCCTCCCCCACCTGGAGCACCGCCTCCCCCTCCAGGAGCCCCTCCCATTTTCGGAGCCCCGCCTCCTCCTCTTCCCTCATCATTTAACTCCACCACCATGCGCTCCAAGTCCATCCCTCAGCCTTCTCACCCTCTGAAGTCCTTCAACTGGGCCAAACTGGGAGAGGTGAGAACATCTGCAGCGAAAAATAATAAAACTCTAAAGTCAATCAAAAGAAAATGATCTATTATTACATAATAGCAAATAACACAGAACAAAAGTCCAGTTTTTAAATGAATCTCTTATATCACTTCTTTCAGAATGTGATCAACGGCACCATCTGGAGCGACATCGATGACCTGAGAGCTTTCAAGATTCTTGACCTCAAGGACATCGAGAAGATGTTTTCAGCCTATCAGAGACAGCAGGTTTGGATTTGGACGCAGTTTTCTGGACTTCAGTGTGTGTTACACTCAAAGTTTGTGAGTGCGTGACGGGCTGAGGGGTGGGATGTTGTAAGCGCTCCAGCTCCAGGCTGACGTGAGCAGCTGTTCACTGCTGAATGGCTTTATTGTAGAAATGCCACTGAGCTCAAGCTTTGCCCTCAGTGTCTGCAGAGAATTAGTGTGAGAACTGGGGAACTGGCTCGGTCTTCACAGGCTCATGGAAACGCTGCCCAAATCACGAGGAGTCACAACGCAGGAAACATTTTACTCAAGTAAACGCATGAAAATAAAGAAGCGATTGAGTGAAGCACGTCGAACCACTGGGGCTAACTAACAGGATAATTACAGTCTGCGAGTCTTTGGGACAATACCGTACAGTTCATAGCAATTACTCCCCTCTAAGCTACAAACTAATTACACACCACTCGTCATGTCATAATAATTTGTGCATAAACTGAAATATTTCACTGCGTCAAATGGGTTTAAGTGGAATGTCAATGTGCCCTAATGAGTTTCCACTAATCACAGTTTAAATCAAAGGCTCAGTGAAGTCTCTCCAGAGTGTCGCCATTGTTGAATTCCTTTATAAGGTGTTTTACTGCCATGCTTAAAAGCCTTCTGACAGCTAAAAGCACAACTTCGCTTTTTAGGCTTTTATTAAAGCTTAACGGGTCATTTGAGGCTGTTGCTGGCAGTGATTTACTGTGTGTATTTATTTATACAGAGCAGGTTATTATTGGCACAGGCCAACGGTTAAATGGCGATCTCCATGGATAGAGTCACATAAAAAAAACAAGGACTTCCAGGCTTTGACAACTCGGCTCCATTTTTTGAGAAGATTCAGTTGTATAATATTGTGAAGTTTATGTATGGCGTGGTTCATTTTTTTTCAAAATGGATTTTTGTTTACATTCCCCCTCTGTAGGATTAGCTACCACGCTCATTTTTCATGTTCTTGTTTTTCCATGTCGAGAAAGATGTAGATGCAGTCGAAAGAATGCATTAAAACAATTGTGACCTCTTTCAGAATACAGAGTTTAGGCAGATATATTTCAGTACAGATATCCGTGAGCCTCTGATGACTTGGCCAGTAGATTATTATTGCTTTTTTGATTGATTTTCTCACAGAAGGCTTCCCAGCTTCTGCTTGTAGCGTGCATAGTTGCAGTTCTTTGCTCCAGTCGTCACCACTTTTTTTCTGCTTGAAGTGCTAATCTTTGCATGTGTTTTCAATTTGTTTTGTGTCTCTCTGCGCTCTCCGACTGCCTGGGCAGGACCTGCTCACTAACCAATCCTTCAAGCAGGTGAGTTAAAGGTCGTCCAGCCTCTTGACCTCATGATTACCTACTTTTCACTGCTCTATCAACTTCTCCTCTGCGTTGCAGCTGGCAGCCAGCTTTTTATAATGAATGTTGTATTATGTTGTCTTTGGTTAGAAGATGTGCACATAAAAAGCTTCCTGGGATGTTTGAATCCTCTTCATACTTCAGTGTTAAAGCTGCTCTAATCAATGTTTTATATCAACAATAGGTCTCTCCGAGATCTTGATTTTTTTTTTCTTCTTTTCTTTCCATGGCTTTTTTATAAAAGATAAGATAAAACTTTAGTTGGAAAAAAGTAAAGTATCCTTTTTAAAGATATATACAGTGCAGAATAATGCAAAGATGCAGTAAAGTGCAAAACCAACAATCTAAACAATACAACAATATACAAAAAAATTTACCAAAAATTAAGCATAAGTATGCAAACATAAGTATACTGTAAGCTGCCAAGTAAGAGCTTCAAAGACATTTTCTGATAAAGTGACCAAATAAAGTTTAGTTCATATGTTTAAATGCATAATTTCAACAAGATTCATTATGTTTATTATCATATACATGTGAGAAATGGGGGGACAATTAAATTCTTACTTTGTAAGTTCCCTTCACACAACTCAAATAATGAAAACTAAATAGGCAACAAATTTAACCCTAACCAAATAAGAGAAAGAAAAAATGAAGTGAGTACTATGTGTACTATGCAAGATGTGCAATATGTCCTGTGAGAAGTCATGTAGAATCAAAATCAGGGAGCTTGACCTGAGGCTAACTGAAGTGTTTGGCTGTAATAGGTCAGATAACTTAATGTTGCTCTAAGAACCCACCATACAGTCCATTTAACAGCTGAAGACGCTGATATTTCCCTCAGGAGAGGCTCTAGAAGCCTAAAGCTTCCATTTATCATGTCACCATCACCAGCCTCCTAATGAATGCTAATGTCTGCTATAGGCAACACGTCCTCTTTATGAGGTGATAATATGTCAGTGTTGAATTCACTGCCTGTTATGCTTCCCTCGAGTGTTAAAAAGTAATTACTGTAGGGTTAAAAGCATTATTTTCACCACTCTATGCAAATCATGTTGCTATACAGATAAACTGCATTTTAATTTATGTTTCCAGGGCTTTGGTCTCCCAGGGTATGGTTAAAGTTTTTAACAAGTGACAAGTAAATGTAAATGACGATGCAGTTTTGTTGTGGAATATAATTTTTAGGAGACCAATGTGGAAATGGCAGCGTTGAGTAAATGTAAGAAAGTGCATAAGTAGTTGGCTGTAGACTTGGGCAGTTTCAGATAGAGATTCAAGTCAAATATTTATCGTCACAAAAAGGTTGAATTGACATGCAGCCACTTGCAGGTTAAGCCTTTATGTTGCCTCGCACAAGAGAAAAAAAAACAAACAAAAAAAACATTGAAACACCTGACCACATTTCAATCACACCACTTAACTGGGCGAGGCTCCAGTTACTCTGGCTTGAGTGCACAAGTTGGCAAACCTGCCTTTAGCGCGTGGGCAGAGAGGGTTTTGGCAGAGCCAGTGAATGGGAGCTGCCCCCCTCCCCGGTAACCCAGTGCCAGCCTCAGCCTGTTGCCAGGCACCGCAGGTCAGCGCAGGCACGGAAAAACAACACTTTCTTTACAAGCCGCATCTGTTTTACATACGTCATAGCCAGCGACCTCAAAAAGAGACGACACCAGAAATAGATCGCCTTTTACGTGCAGCTTTTCTCAGACGTGTTCTCTCTCTGCTTGTGGATTTTTTAATACTACATTTGTGTGACGGTTACACAATTATCTGACTGGCCTGAACCAAGTTTTGAACAGTGTTTCCTTTTCCTCTAAAACTTTTATAAGCCAGCCTGCATTGTGTTTGCGGCGTGGAATCGCCAGAAAAAATCTCCTCTCATAGAACTAGCTTTATGGTTTTTTTTTTTGCATGCTTTCGATGGCTTTTTTCATAAGTTTCAATGCACGTTTTTTAATAAGATGTGCATTATGGCCTATGAGAACGAATACAGACTCAAAATCAGGTCAGGGGACTTGAAGTGCTTGGCTGTAGTGTAAGTCTAGTCAACTTTTTTGAGTGTTTTTCAAGTTTCAAGGGCTCATGCCATCTCCCAACAAGATGTGAAACAGATGTTTAAAAGAGCAGAATTTGCATTTCATGTGGTAAGTTAATCTGGATCTCTGTCTTCATCTTTCTGCAGAAAGAGACGGGCTCTATGGATGACATTTACGTCAGCACGCGGAAGGTCAAAGAGCTGTCGGTCATCGACGGTAGACGTGCACAGAATTGTGTCATCCTTCTTTCAAAGTACGGGTTCCAGCTGGAATTAGTAATTATGCTGTATTATACCATCAGTAAACCACTAGTGATTATCACTTAATTATAGTATAATAAAGAGATGCCCTGGGCACATTGTGAAATAAGTGACACTGCAGGCTTTGGGTCAGAGGTGCTTGAGGCAGGTGCTTCTAATGTCTGGTGCAGGAAATGTGTTTTTAATGGACATGCAAAGACATCTGTCAGTGTAATTAAATTACCATCCACGGTAAGAGTCCTTTGACAGACAGAAAGCATTGTCGGGTTCATGCGTTCATATTTCAACAAGGCTTTCTGTCTATTTTTAAACATTCAAGGACTACTCCACATATGAACTAAGTTAAGACATGCCCTCCCGAGGGTCTTTCTATATCTGAACCAGAATCAATTAGGATCATTTAAAAATCCCCCAACAATATGGTTACCATGTGTGTGTCTTCTAACAGCAATGATCCAAAGCCCTGTAGAGAATTTGAATCCTGACCCCGTCTTTACAGATCAATAAATAGACTTCCTGAGACCCTGACAAAAGTGCTGCATGGTCCCTGAACTCACTCTCGTGTCAATAGCAGATGACCTGAGGGTACAAACTAGACCCAAATGGGGCCAGTAGTTGGTCAATAAGGCTTTGATGCACATGCTAACAATGCTTTATTGATCACAGCCCAGCACACTTAACACTGATCAGATGCACTGAAAACAGCTGGCAGTGCTCCCAGGGTTGACTCTGGTCCAGACCAGTATTCAGAGTATTAGTATCGGTCTGCTTACAGTCTTCTGTATGGCGTGTTTGTAATGTGGCCATTCATTATATCTAATGAATGGAAATTAAATGACTTTCAATGAACAATTTTCTTCCTTTGCAGGTTAAAAATGAGCAATGAGGAGATCAAGAGGGCAATCCTAGAGATGGATGAGAGGGAAGAGCTAGCCAAAGACATGCTGGAGCAGGTGAGGTCGACAAATGATCCTGTTCTCAGTATGTAAGACAGCAGTGTAGCAGCAGAGCTCATCAACTCTGCTGTGGCGCTTTGGAAAAGGAAAAACAATGGACTGACAGGGAAAGAAAACAGAGAGGTTTTGTCTAATCAGCACATGGCATAGACAAATCATTATTTCTGACAAAGAAGAAGAAAATAAACAACCTCAGGAGCTCAAACAGAGATGCTGTGGCTGGTTTGAGAATAATAAAGTATTATTTTAACTTTAAAGCATATAAATATGTTCTCGTAGAAACCCAAAATACAAACCTGCACCTGAAAATGAGCATAATAGGTCTCATTAGCAGATAATATTTGATCAACCATAGACTGCATATAAGAAGTGGACATTGTCACCTTGATGTCTCCCATTAGTTTGTAGACTTTTTGAGAATTTTGGCCATCACCATTGATGTGTTTCTACTAAATAAGACATTTTAGGAGGCCAAAAGGTTATAATTTATTTTTTATAAATTTATTTTTATATATTTTTTTTAATACCTGTCAATCACAGGTAGCCCAGCCCTAAATCATCCCCTGCTTTATGGTCTATTTCACTCTCAATGGAACCATAATTTAATAAATGAACATCACACTGTATTTGAGAAGACTTGAGACTAGATACTGAGGCCATAAACTTATGTTAACAATGTTTACTGAGGGAATAAATCAAGAGAGAAGTGGGAACGTTTTCTCATTGACTTATATTCAACCAGAAGAGTCGCCCCCTGCTGGCTGCTAGAAAGAATACAGCTGTAAGGCTCTCCGACGTTGGCTTCACTTGTCAGAGCCGGATGGTTGCAGGCTGTAATTAACACTGAAAGAAAGATAAAAAAAAAATGTTAGACATTAACATTAACATTGTCTTTCCATCTTTGCAGCTGCTGAAGTTTGTCCCAGAGAAAAGTGACATTGATCTCCTGGAGGAGCACAAACATGAGCTGGAACGAATGGCCCGGGCTGATCGCTTCCTCTTTGAAATGAGCAGGTATACAGGAACACAGCTTCACATAACAATCCTGTGTGTTAGGAAGCTTTCAGTGCAGCCAAACCACCTGCAAAGACGGCACAGAAGCGCAGGGCTGACACATTACCATGTTGTTCATGTCAGAAAGTGTCTGCGTTATAAAACACGTGATATATTTGCATTTCATTGTCTGACTGATAGTCTGCAGCCAGTGTTTGAAATGGAAGATTTCCAGAGTGAACAACATGCAGATTTTGTGCCGAATCGAGACATCGACCAGTCGACCACGAATAGATCCTAAAATATTGCAAAGCATGACATCTGTTCAAAAGGAATGAGCTCTTGAAGCAGCGTGGAGAGGCTGGGATGGAGAACGAGCCTCAAACTTCAGGGTGATTGATCATTTAGCAGTGAAAAGAAGTCATTTCTGCCCTTCGAGGACTCCTATCACATCAGAGAGTTTTAAATCAGCGCCTTTCTCACAATCTGCACTATTTGTTTAAGATAATTAAACCTTGTCAGTGAAATATTAGCCTGTCCACTTTCCTTCCTTTTGACCACATCTCCTTTGGCCCCAGTCATACATCAGGGATTTAGTTATTTCTTCTTTTTTCCGTCATTTAATATCCCTGGTACCTCTTTGAAATTCCCACCCCCTCCCTCAGTGAACTATTGGGTCTTTAATCATCATACCCATTTGTCAACTCTCCAATGCGATGGGAGCCTATTAGATGATAAAAGGCCTGTGAAAACTGAGAGAGGGAGTGCTGTACGACTGGCTGACTTCTGGCTTTGAACTTACACTCCCCTGAACACAAGGCTAACTCACCCCCACTCTTTTTACCTCTTTCCTCCCTCTGTCAGAATCGACCACTACCAGCAGAGACTGCAGGCTCTGTTCTTTAAGAAGAAGTTTGCAGAGCGTCTCGCTGAAATCAAGCCCAAGGTCGAAGGTAGGGAGTGATGAGTCATTTTTTTGTTATTATCAACAAATAATCATGAAATCACAGTATTGTCATTGTAGCAGTAGATCTGCAAATCAAACTTGAAGACAACCAAACTATCACATTAACCCTCTGAGACCCCAGGGATTCATGGCGAGCCATGGTTGGTTTGCACCAACCATGTCACTCTAGCTTGTTGGGAAGTGGGCTAATATAACACAAGTTTAGGGTAAAACTATGTCACAGGAGTCCCTTGACCTCTGACATCATGATATGTGAATGTTATGGGAAAAGACATGATAGCTTTATGAAAATCACATGCAGTTTTGGGTAAAAACTATGCATTCTTCCCTCTAGTTCCCATAGAAATTTCCCATAGTGGGACAATTACGGGATAATCACAGCCTCATTTAACATCATGCCCACAAACATAAAACCTGGAACATTCAGATGATGCTCATGTGAGCTATATGAACCATATAGTTCATAAAGTCACATAACGTGACCGAGTAGTTTAAGGAAATGAACACCAAAAAATATTCTGCTAAAGATCCCCTATACCCCCCTAAAAACATAAATACATAAGTATAAATACAGCTATGTGGGTCTGTAAGGTTCAGGTTGACATTTGCGTCGATTTTAAATCAGTGCGCTTCTGCCATGGGTTTGAAACTTGTAACATTATTAAACACACATGGAGCAGAAGATAAAATAAAGAAAAAAATTAATGTGCTTTGAGTTAAATGATCAAATGCGCTTAAACGCCTAGAAGCAAAACATGGTTTCATGCACTGAAAATGTCATCAGCTTTGAACGCTTTGACCAATGCTTTTCATAATGACTTGTGAAATCCGTCGTTGTGTTAACCGTGTGTGTGTGTGTGTGCGTGTGTGTGCGTGCGTGTGTGTGCGTGGTGAGAGCGGGTGGCCCACTCTAGTTTTCCCTTCCAGCCAGCTTCCAGGTTACCACGGAGGCTGTTTTGGAAAGCTGGCCCATGTTGAGAGGGGAGAGCCTCTCTTGTAAACGCTCACTTCAAAGACTCAAAGAAAACGCTTCCAGTTATGTCCATAGACGAGCATGCACGTGCACGTATTCGTGCGCACATGGGTGTGTCATGACCGAGCTGTCATAGTGTCCATTTAAGCCACTTTAAGGCCCCTTTTAGCTGCTCTAAATGCATTTTTTCAGCTCTCATGAACACATCACGTTACTGAATGACACTGTAGCTCTATGTGTGCTTGTCTGTCAGACAGCCCATCCATTCGATAGATTTTCTGACGTACATCACTGGAAAGAAAAAGTGCAAGCAGAGGAATAATCCTGTGAGCTTTGATTCAAGCCTCCCTCATCTTTGTTGTTGGATCCAAGCGTTCCCAGACCACACTGATCATCGATGCCTGTAAAAAAGTCCTTATCCCGTTTTATTATTCATGATACTTTGTTATATATTCTAGATGAGACTATATTTCCCCGGACCACCCAGTGAGTTCAATAGAAGCATTTCATAAGACAGTGCAGTGGGCTGCCAGACCTTTCTGCATCCAGCAGAACACTTGTCAGCCAAACCAGAAGAATAGTTCCCATGCTGTCTAGTTGCAGAAAAGAACTGTAACAAAAACAATATGGATTTTGTTAATGGTTTTCTCATTCACACTGAGGTTTCCCCCGTGGACAGAGGGAACCACCTGCACACTGCCAGACAAGTCTGTTCTCAGGGGGAGAAGCGATGGGACATCATGGCTTGTGTTTGGAATATTCCCTTCCCCTCCTGCTGTTTTATGGATGGATGGAGACTTTTGATGGGTTTCCCCACTGAGCTGCCCAGTTGTTGTGGGGAATATTGATCAATCATGATGAAGGATGTTACAGAATGAAGGAAAAGATGAGAAACTTTGAGCTGTGTTCAGTTGAGACTTTGCATGGGCGCTAAGTAGAGGAGCAGGATGGGGGAAAAAACTGCCAGATCATTATATAATATTAAAGGTTAAGTAATGCACTATGCAAAGTGCATGCATTAATCACCAACTATATGATCTCTCCAGCTGCTTCTCTCTCCGTTCTCCTGCAGCCATCCTGAATGCATCCAAGGAGGTGGTCCGGAGCAAGAGGCTGACTCAGGTCCTGGAGGTGGTGCTGGCCTTTGGGAACTTCATGAACAAGGGCCAGAGAGGCAACGCCTACGGCTTCAAGGTCTCCAGCCTCAACAAGATCGCTGACACCAAGTCCAGCATAGACAGGTGGGACTGTGGTTTCTCCGTATTTTCCAATGTCTCATTGAGATAAATATCCACACATTCACCCAGGCAGACCACAGTTACCCTGCTGCAATTTTTTTTAATTTCCTGTTTGTATCGTCCAAAGCGTGAGGGGAAAAGTAGTGCATAGTGACAAAATCTGTGGATATAACAGTGCATTTTAATGAAATAAGTTTAAATTCTTTTTTCATCGAATGCCAGCCCTTTTATTATACGGAAAGTGCCTTGTGCCAGCGTTTTTGAGCATTTTGAGTCATTTTTCATGATGCACAGAATATTTTGTACTATGACTCCTAAAACACTGAATAGCTCAAATGAAAGAAGAGACTCTCTATTTCATTCATTCCATTCTTGTTTTATCAGAGGTAGAGGCCACTTTCACCAAAATCACCACTTTTTGTCCAGATTCTATTTGTTTTGCTCTCTAATCTCGAATCCACTTCCTGCTTTGATCTCTGTGGCGTATACCGTCTCTTTATATCCCGACTACAAATCCCAGAAGCCCCAAAATTACTCACAGGCTGTGTGAGAGCGCCCTCTTGTGCCAGCTGCTGAAAAAACACTTTGACGTATAAATACGTCTATGGCACTCAAAGAGTTAATAAGCAAGAAGTGTTTCCCAGATATACCTTTCTTAACAAACCTTTTGTCCTCATGTGTGATTAAACAGGAACATCACCATGTTGCACTACCTGATCATGATCATTGAGAAGAACTACAGCGACACACTGCACATCCAGGACGACCTCAGCAGCGTACCAGAGGCTGCCAAAGTCAAGTGAGTGCACAGGACTTCCATCATAGCTGTCTCTGTATTATTACTAGGACTCTGTCCAAAGAATATGTGGTTTAAAGTATCAAAATGCTGTTCCAGACATACCATTGAATTACATATATAATGTTGTGTTTTACTTTAAAAAGCCTAACTCTCCTCTGCTTTGCTTTGTCCTCCATTAGTTTGTCAGAGTTGGAGAAAGAGGTGCACAGCATCAAAAGTGGACTGAAGGCTCTAGAGGCGGTGAGTTCTTCTGCGTCTGTGTCACGTTCCCTCCCATTGGTTCTTCTCCTGTCTGTCATTAAGCTGTGGAGCAGCATGGTGAGGTGTTTATATGCTGCTGATGTTCATGCACTGACATGAACAGCACATTTTTTTATTTGCAGCCAAAAATGAGAACTTATTAAAGCACTATACACTTCACAGAGATCAACTGTGTACACTCAGGAAGTCAGTCATCTAACTAATCTAGACTAGACTAATCTAGTCTAGTCATCTAACTTCTGACTAACTGTGACTCATTGTCATTGTCTAATATGGCCGCTTTGTATGTGACAGAGCTCAGTATTATTGACCAAGGGTTTCACCAGAGGCTCTTTGCTGACTCCCAGAAGAGTTTTAAACCCACTAAAATAAAAAAAAAGAAAATGCAGGCAGAGATCTGTCGGGTCTGTGCAGATACAGATACTGGGTCATTAGTGATGGTTGAGAAGGGCTTTTTGTTTCAGGCTATTCATAGTTTTCATATGTTTAAGATAAGAAAAGAAGAAGATTTAAAAAATAATAATAATAATAATGTTGTAACACAGCGTGTGTAAATACACCCTTGGTGGACTTTCTTGCTTATTATACCAAAATAAAACGCCACGGTGCTAAAATAATGGTCGCTCTATATACATTTTTTCTTGGCCACTGGGCTGCTCTACGTGTATGACGCACACAAGAATCTCATGACTTCACCATTTTTGCTTTTGAATTCATACGTCTCTTGTCATGCGTCTCTTGTCCCCCTCCAGGAGCTGCACTACCAGCAGGGCAGGACGAGGGAACGTGGGGACAAGTTTGTGGCGGTGATCAGCGACTTCATCACTGTGGCTGGCTTCAGCTTCTCAGAACTGGAGGACCAGCTGAGTGAAGCCAAGGACAAGGTAGCTAACTGCATAACCACTCACTGTGTGTGAATGTGAGACACTGTAAATTCATACATCCATGTGGGTGGCTTTAACGCACCCTGTGTCCTCACTGCTGAGCAGACAGAGGAGGAGGGAGAAACAATCCCTCTTAGTCCAGTGTGATGACTTCAGCAGCGTCGGGGAAACCCAGCATTGAAAGATTACCCTGGATTCCCCCCTCGCCTTTCTTTCTGTATGTCTCTTTGAGTTAGTGTTTTAAATCCACGCTCTCCTTCTTTGTACAACTGGGACAGACGGCCTTTTGAACCCTGCTGGCTCATGTATTGATGCATGGTTGGAAGTTTGCAAGCTGAAGATGTCAGTGGGACTGTGGGAATCCAAAAGTAAGACGGTGTTGAGACAATTTATGTGAATTATTATTTAATTTGCAGACCTTTGGCGCTCTGTTGCACATTTAGCATGCAGGTTCTGACACATTGAGGCTTTTAAATCTTGGAGAGTCCTAGTTACAGATATTAGATTCCTAGTTACAGATATTACAAGCTTGCTTTTTGCCCAGGTGGTATGATGGTGCTGTCACCTCACTGCAAGAAGGTCCAGGGTCCAGGATGGTTTCTGTGGAGTTTGCATATTCTCCCTATGCTTGCGTGGGTTTCCATCCATCCATTTTCCACCACTTATCCTCACATAGGGTCCTGGGGGGGCTGGAGCCTATCCTAGCTGTCTTATAGTGAAAGGCAGGGTACATCCTGGACAAGTCTCCAGGTCATTGCAGGGCTGCGTGGGTTTCCCATCACTAAAACATGTATTCTTCCCCAGGGTGGCATCAGCTGGCGTAAGAAACGAGGTCATATCAGTATGCAATGTGTTCATTCATCAGCCGTGAACCGATATTGAGATGGACAGGAGGAGGACGGTAAAAAATTGGGGGGAAAGAGGCCAGTTGGGACGTCATGGGAAAAGAGCGGGAGGAGCAGGGGGCGCCGGTTAGTGCTGTAAAACAAAAGAACCTGTGTTCACCGGCCCAGACTCTAAACACACTTTTCCTAACACAACTGTGTGTGTGTGTGTGTGTGTGTGTGTGTGTGTGTGTGTGTGTGTGGTTGGTTAGTGGGGAGTCTGACGCTTTAACTCAGCGCTCGTCAAGGCTCTCTGACGCTCCCCTTAGGTTTCCACTGGAACCCAATATTGAAGTGTGGGTGTGCTGCTGTCTTAAGGAGGTAGAGGAGAATGACTGAACAGAGCAGGCTGTCCGGTGAGCCTCATTAAGCTCCATGGCAACAAATGTGTGTGCGTGTAAGAAGCATATACACACCCTAGCCAGACAGGACTACATACATTACAAAGGATTACAGTTGTCAAAGGTCATGTGGGTTATTGGGACAGAGGTTTCCACAGGAGAGGAGGGATGTTTTTTCTCTTACCCAGAGGGATTGGTTGGGTTTATCCTTGATATTAACACTCCACACGCCGACGCATCGATGTTCACAGACAGTACCAACAACAAAACAGCTCAGTTTCAAACAGAAAAAAGATCAGCACTGAGATATTCCATCGCCTCGTGTAGTGCCTTTGGAAGGGAAAATATAAATACAATAATTAATAATATATGACATTAAATGGATAGTTTGGCTGTTTTAAATTGCAGTTGCAGTTTTTTTCAGTTGTGCATGGTGGTTTCCTGTTGGAAAGGGCTGTCACGGCCAGGTAAAGCTCACACTTAACTCACACTTAAAATGCTATTGAGTTTTTACATGGGCCTTTCTTTTCAGGTGTCTAAAATAAGTTTTGTTGCCAACACTGTCTGCAGCAGTACATTGCTTTGCTTCCATGTAATAGCTCTTGTCTACCTGTTTATGTATACTGCACATTGCTGCAGTGTTGTCTTTTTCTACCTCACGGGCAGCCATTATAGTATCAGTGCTCTGGACAGTAAAAGTATGTAGTATGTCACATACTCATACTCATAAAGAGATTTTTCCTTTAAAATCTTCCTGCTTTTTAACCATGTGACCTACAACTGGGTTCTGTTTCTGGGTAATGAATAGATCAAAGCTTTATAACACAGTAGATCCTTTTATACAGGTGCATCCAACCAAAGCTCTGCAGACTTTACTGCGGTTGCTTTGTAATATTTGGTTCATGTTTTCATTCCCAGCTCGGCACCATTTTCCAAAACTTATTTCCCACTTGGCTACTTTCATTGAACCAGCTGCTAATCCATAATACTTTAGCCATTACAACATCACATTTTTTTTCATCCTTCACTTATTACTGCTGGCAGACTGGCATGGTGTATTAGTTTTTATGGAGGTTGAGGGATCAGATAAAAACAGTTAGTACCAATAAGACCACACAGACATCCTGTACAGATTGTGAAGCCCCCTGAGGCAAATATGTGATTTATGATACTCGGGTGTACAAATAAAACTGGCTTGATTCTCTGAGGACGTTCTTCTAGTGGATAAAACATGTTGTGTTGTTTATAGTAGGTGTAGTTTACTTTATTAGGTTTCATTTAGTGCATTTTAATAGTAAGTTCACACGCAGAGCAGTTACTGTTACCTCTGTCTAACTGGCAAGATTCAAGCAAGAACAAATCCAGGATGTGTTGACCAGAGCCAGTCTGTAAAAATAGTATATTAATATATATATAATGTTCTACTATTACAAATGCCTCTCACGGAGTGCAACAGTGTGTTTGAGTGTGTGTATGTTGTCCATTTCTGTGTGTGTTTACTCATTTAGCATAGACCTGAGGGGAGGAGAGGAAACAGATCTGACCAGACACATAATTACAGGAGGGGAGAGGGATCGTGGCGGTGGTTGCCATGGCAACCAGTCCATAATGACAGAAAAGCCAAACTTGTTCGTATCACAGCAGCAGAACCACATACAGTGTGCTCTCCGCCTGTGAACTGTAATGACATTACATACATTACTTTTCAAAATAAACTTCCAATATAGATTTACTTGTGTGGGTAAGAAATATACTTTAGGTTTTGGAAAAGAATGTGATTCAGCTGTGTTTATTAACTTAAAATACACGCAAGTTACATAATAAAACTAAGGTAAAAAAAATCATCTAGCTAAACTCGCTGAACTCAAAACCTGAGTTGGGATATAATTATTATTTTTTTGGGTTATTTTAAGTTGAAACACTGCATGTCAAAGTTTTCTGACCTAAAATTACTATATATTAGTCTTAATAACTCAAAAATAAGTGGAGAAATACAAAAACACTTTTATTCTTCTTATGTACAATGTAGTGAATTATGAAGCTGTCCTGTCCCTCTAACCCTGACCTCTATGTAGCAGTAATATTGTATCACATAATTTCATATCTATATTCATGTATTTAGGGACGTCATCCGGGCCTCGCTGTGTTTTCTGCAGTATGATGCTGCATGTGTGTTGGAATGTAGAGTAGGTTTGGCTGCAGGCGTCATCCTGGCACAGAGAGCTGGACAGCTTGGAATGAACAGGGTGGACATACGGTGGTCAAATCATGCAGTCATCCTCCCACAGTGTGTGTGTGTGTGTGTGCGCACACACAGTGGATGAATTTGATGAGGACATGCACATACAGGCTCACGTGTGCCTTTCACTGCAACGTTACAGAGCCGTACAGCATTTGGTCTTGTTGTGTTTATCTGTTTAACCACCATAAGCTGTGCACAGACCAGTCTGTCAGTCACTTACTGTCATAATGTGAAAATTGTACACATGGTTGTCTCTGTGTAGTTTACCAAATCTCTGAAGCACTTTGGTGAGGAAGAAGGGAGGATGCAGCCCGATGAGTTCTTCGGCATCTTCGACACCTTTCTGCAGTCTTTCAGCGAAGCACGGCAGGACCTGGAGAACATGCAGCGACGTAAAGATGAAGAGGAGAGGAGGGCACGGATGGAGGCCATGGTGAGTCAAAAAAACTCCCTATTCTACCACGTACTCTGTGTTATTTCTTCCCCTTCACTCCCTATCACTTCCTCTCTCTGTTTTCCAGCTCAAGGAGCAGAGGGAACGGGAAAGGCGGGCCAAGAAGAGCGGCGCCTCGGAGGAGGTTGGCGGGGAGTTCGACGACCTGGTGTCGGCACTGCGCTCCGGCGAAGTCTTCGACAAGGACCTGAACAAATTCAAGCGCAACCGCAAGCGCTCCGTCAACCAACTGGTGGAGGGCGGTGGCCGTGAACGGGCAGTCACCAAGGTCAACTACTAGGTCAGGAAAGGAACGAAGAAAAAAAAACCACTAGACACCTAAATTCTGCCGTGGTGTAGATCTCTTAACGCCTTTAGTCCAGGTCCTGGAATAGTGACCGCTGACATCGGAGAGGATGTAAATAACGGCTGGACTGGACGTGTTGCGTCATGTATGGACAGCCACGCCGTTTTGAAGGATTCAACACCCTCCTCTGATTGGTCTTGTAAAGCTATTCCCAACGTGTTTGTCCTGGACGAAGGACAGTTGGGATCTATGGATGGACGGACAGACCACTGTGACACATAATCCCGTATCTTTTGACCATATCCTCTTAACACTGTGCTCAAGCTTCCAACTCTTTTCACTGCTCCTTCTTTCCCACACAAACCCGTCGCTCTTCCTGTGTGTTCTCCTCGGTGCTGGAGTAGTTCTGTCTGTTTGCTATCTGGTTCTAAAACACAACAGGATCTCTGGGATCAGCCAGTCACACTGTACATAGACTCGAGGCCAAGAGAAAGGAATGGAAAACAAGCTGGGAGGACTAAGCCATAATCTCCACAGTCCTGGTTGCTTCAGGTGTGCCCCAGAGAAGACTCTTCAGCCACAGAATGGATGGGTAACGTCCTTCCTTCCCTAGGCTTCTGAATGAGAGAGAAAGGAAACACAACAAGGGGATTAGTGCTTCATAACTGCCTCCTCCAGTACGTGGCATTCCCAGGGAGGATGTACGCACATACCAAGCTGCAGTTTCAGAGGATACAACTCTTCTCAAGGAAAAAAAATTAACCTCTCAGCTTGATCAACCTGACAAAGATGATGACTGTGCCACAAGGGTCAAGACTCACCTCCGCTCTTCGACGGTTTCGGCATTGTTCTGGCATTAACCAGTGCCAAAGCGATGAGAAAACACATGTAAATGTATTAATACAAAACATACTGCAATTAGGCATTGATATATATTTATATTTAGATGCAGACAAGCTAATTGCAAAGATGTAGAGGGTTTTTTTTGTTTTCATGGCATTTTGGGGTTTTGTACACGCAATGCATTGTTTGTTGGTGTTGCAAGTTCACATTGCTGTTGAAGTGAATTTCTATACATTTTGCGCTTTATGTAAAAAAAAAAAAGATAATTGCTTGTCCTTTTCACACCTGTATGTCTTGTTTGCACTGTAGCTTTTCTGACCAACTTCACACTCCACAAGCCGATCTACAGCGGCCTTTATCTGTAACACAGGTAATGGAGGAATGCCATTTATGAGTTTAAATCTGCAGTTCGTTTACAGTGCTATCCCCGCTCAGCAGCAGACCTGCATGGTTCACCGTTGAATGTGTGGTGCAGCTAAAATGACGACCATGTGGGCTCACAGTAGTGGCCAAAACGATGCTGTGTAGCAGGATCCACAGGATCTGTTCCACTGGTGCTAAAAACACTTTAAGACAAAACAACAAACTGGTGCTTGATTACCAAAAGTCAGGCTCATCATACAGTATTTCTGTGTGTTTTTATTCCAGTTGGCATTGTAATAGCAGACCACATTGTGTCATGAGTCTGCTATTGCAAAGTCGGGGTACAACGAAGCACTTAAAGGCAAAATAGTGGGACACTTAACAACCTCAGAGAGCATCTTAGTCCTTACTTCCACCAATCCTTCAGGCTTTTCTCAAACATTTACGATGTGACTTGACCCCGTTACTATGGGTAACCTGTGGCTGAACATCCTTCAACCTAGGTCAGTTGTCTTTTTGAAATATACATTGTAGTACATATTTTTTTATTTATATATGCATTTCTTCAAGTTGCCTGAGTACAGCAGCTCAATGATCTTTTTTAAGATGGACTCAGCACAGGGTAGCTCCCTGCAGGAGGTGTACCCACAGAGAGGGCTCTCAACCTGCGCTGAGAATGGAGCCACCCCTGGGCACTTATTTGGGAAATGAGGAAGCATTATGGGACATTTATCTAAAAGCATGGACCCGTTAAAAACAAAAGTCACACCACATGAGCACGTCTTCATGGAAGCAGGTAGAAAAAGTGTCCATAGAGAATACATCTAGTCATCATCCTGGTTACTACAGCACACACGGACACATCCTGTGTTAAATCTTCCTCTGTTAGCCTCTTCATGCATGCTTTAGCCAAAGTGTCATGTCTTGGCATGTGTCCTTGTTAAGATTGGAGTTGCAGGGCAAAGGATTTGCACAACAGCCCCTGATTCACTTTCTGATGGTTATGAGTGAAGCTTTTGTTCTCATAGTAACAGTTAAAACACCAAGGACTCATATTGCAGTTTCTTTCCCCTTTTTTCACTTTAAATTAAAGACTCTGCTCTTGACTCAATGAGCACTTGGTGTATTTACAATAGTGTCCCAAAGCACAAGAAAAAGGCATTATTGACCATCAGTTTTTAATTGACACTCTGAACAAACTGTATGTAATCACTACAGCCTGTGTTCCTTCATTCTGACAGCTTTTCTCTTTTGAAGGACCTGTTTTCACACATGTACCATTCCTATTATTGTGTTCACATGCTTAAGGCTTCCCTACAAAAGATGCTCAGTGTTTGCCGGATTGAAATGCAGCTGACAGTTGGAATTACATTATTTGGCGCCATCTTGTGGCTGCAGACACTTTTGTGTCCTGACATCACAAGCATTAAAGCAGCTCTCCAAAGAGACAACATGATGTGACACTTGACCCCAGCTCTAGGCACAGTAACTCACCAAAGTGAATGAAGTCCAGCAGGTTCAGAGTGGCTGGCAGGTGATCTACTGCCTAATTTATCTATAGTTGTTCATTTCATAGAGAAGGGGTTTAGTCCTTTAATTTCCCCTCAAATTCAAAGACAGTGTGAATGCAAAGAGGAGCTTTGAGTGTCCCACACTTTAGAGATAAAACCAAATGGATTCAAACTTTCAGACACTTTGAAAAGGAAAGAATGACGTATGATTGCCTATTCTTTAACCAGCATCTCATGTATATTTGAGCTATTCGATTTCCTAACCTCTGCTCCTTTGTCTTTCAAGTTAATCAGAGTTAGTACATCAGACTTGGGCAGACCCTTTAAACTCTTAATCCAAAGCTTTAACCCATATCGTAGTGCAGACTATTTACTGAGGGGTATTGCAACAATTGTCAGTATTATTACACGTTTATGTTGTTACATGTTTGGATGTTTATTTGGCCATTGACTGGCTGATTTTGGAGTGTACAGATGGAAAACAGAGGAATGAAATTAGTAGCTTGTTCAATGCACTTTTATTATGGGACATTTCCATTCGCAGCGCCATTGTGAGATCCTTAGATCCTTCCAGAAATGAGAAGGGTGCAACGAAAAGATTGGTGCAAAAAATATGGTGTGAAGAAGAAAGAAAGGAAAGTGAGGTTGGAACTCCGGCTGGGCCGCTGGAAACACATCAACAGTCAGTCTGTAGGATCACAAAGAGGTGACACTGAGTAGTGTGCAGAGTTTTAAATCCTCAAACCTCACCTTGTGTCACCTGCTTAGATGTGGAAGACTTAAAAAAAAAAAAAAAAGGGGAATATTTTCCGCCGCCGCCACATTTCTGTCAAATTATACACTTGGCGTTGACCTGCATGCCTAAAGAAGGATGCACAGCGTGTGATGTGTTGACTTGATTGCTTGCGATGTGGGACACACCTGTTATGTGACAATTTGTACCGCCTGAGAAAAGTTGCACCCAGTTTCAGAGGTTGTATAATTGTGAGGAGTCAGTATTTTTATGGTTGGAAAAAAAAGTATCCTCCACCGAAAGATGTACAGTAGGAAAAAAAAATCATTTTGTACACCATTCTTGATGTTTGAGATAAGATTAAAAAAGACTAAAACTTTGAGGAATGTTCCATTTTCCTGTAAATTGTACCTCTATTTATTTGCCTTATTTAGTTTGCTATATTTTGTATGTACACACAGCATTACAACAAAATGTTATATTAAAAATATGAATAATTAAACTGTGGTCCATGTATGATGGATAGTTTTGAGACTTGTATAAGAATGAGAATCTTTTTTTCTTTTCAACTCTATAATTTTATTTTTGTTTTGTATTTTTTTTTCTCACCCTGTTTCTTTTGTAGGGTTACAATAAACTTTTGTCCCTTATTGCTGATCGTGTTCTTTTCTTCAGAATTTTTTATTTAGTTGCACTGATCGACTTTCTCTGATGGAGGGTGACCTTTCCCTGATGCAGCCAGTGCTTTTTGCTTTTTTTTTTGGCATGATCCAAAGTAGGATTTTTTTTCTACGATCAACAATAGTGCTGATACTATTTGTCAATTAGTCGTCAATTGACAAACATCCTGCTGCTTTTTTTTTAGTTTCAGATCTTTTATAGATCAAACCTCTAACTACTAAAACAGATTGATAAATGAATTGACAGTAAAATAGATTTAGATTAATGAAGGCATCCCTGTATATTAAAAAAAAAAAAAGGAAAACAGCCATGAATACTATCAGCATCAGTGCTAACATGTTTATTATTTAGCCGTATACAATTGATAATAAAGGTGATACTGTTGAATGAAAAAATGATGATAAACAAGCAGGGTGGCACAGTGGTGCAGTGGTTAGCACTGTCAAGCAAGAAGGTACCAGGTTCAATGCCCGGCCTGGGGCCTTTCTGTGTGGAGTTTGCATGTTCTTCACGTGTCTGCATGGGTTCTCTCTGGGTACTCCGGCTTCCTCCCACCATCCAAAAACATGTATGGGGATTAATTTAATTGGCTAAATTAACCTTTAAATTGATCATAGGTGTGAATGTGGGTGTGAGTGGTTGTCTGTCTCTATGTGTCCTGTGATGAGACAGCTGGGATAGGCTCCAGCCTCCCCCACGCCCCTATGTGAGGATAAGTGGTAGGGATGGATGGATTAACATACATTTCCTGATGTTGTGATGTAGTTCCCCACTGTGACCACTGGAGAGCAGCACACACTCATCCCATGAGTCCAGCATCCCAGAAGCATACAAGGCTGCAGCAGCTCTTCACCTGGGTATGTCAGATCATGACATACTGATCCCTGCCTACAGACCTCTGCTCTGCAGGACCAAATCCACCACCAGAACCATCCAGGTTTGGACTGAAGAGGCTTCCTCAGCCCTACAGGACTTTAGGGTTGCCAAAACCCAGAGATTGAAATAAGGGACACCTCCCGCAGGCGGCCGAAAACATTTGGGGTTTTGGGGGGGTCAAAAACGCATTTTGGCACAGTTATACCTATTACAGACTATACAAACACATTAGGCTACTGCATTACTCTTACAGTAACAAGATTGTAATAACAACTCATGATCAGTTTGATCAGTTTGTATTTGAGGCATACTAGACGGAAATAATTCCAGCAATTATGTGACAAATGGAATGTGTCTGAAAGACAGCTTCTTCCCCAGAGCTGTGAAAGCAATAGCCCCCCTATAGTTCAACACCTACATCCCATCCCCCTACAGTACTCTCCCACACACACACACACACACACACACACACACACACTGTTGTTTCAGCTGTTTCTGCTGCAAATATTACTTTTCTGCTGTAAATATGGAATTTCTACTGAAAGTATTATATTTCTGCTGTGAATGTGGAATTTCTATTGCAAATATTACATTTTTGCTGTAAATCTGTAAATATTTTACTCCTATTGCTAGCATTACATTTCTGCTGTAAAAAATTACATTTCTGCTGCATATATCACATCTCTGCAAATGCGGTTGTTTAATATATTATAATTTAACAATAAAGAATCTTGAATATATATATATATATATATATATATATATATATATATATATATATATATATATACATATATGTATATATATATATATATATATATATATATATATATATATATATATATATACATACATACATATATTTTATATGTATGTATGTATATATATATATTTTATATATATATATATATATATATATATATATATATATATATATATATATTTTAGGACAAAGACAAATATATGCAACAAATAATAGTGTAAATATATACTATATTGTAGATCCTAAAAAGGTAACTGGATGGAGTGGTTAACTACGAGAAATAGTATGCATGGTTCCTGATTGTTCTTACACGCTGTTACTTACCTAACACTAATTTAATGTGTGGTATTAGTAATGTTTTACCTGAGTAAAAACTTCCTCCTCCTCTGGAAGAAACAATGTCCTTTCCATGGACTTCATTACCCAGCATGCACCAGCGCTTGTGTGAGCCGATACGATTGGCCGACGTCACCCCGCCCCTCGTGCCCCCTCTGGTCAACTGACAGGTTTTACTGCAGAGCTGTGGCGCTCAAAGCGAGGTTGGATACCTGGAAACACCCACGGAGAAGCTGTCAGAAAGCAGTACCATGGCTGCTCACGCTAGCGTGTGCTGCCGTTTGTTTGACAGACGCACCAGTTTAACACATTTAAGCAAACTCTTCTTCCAAGGTCCAAAAAGGAACATACAGCGACGGTATTCCGGTGCTACGCACCAGGAAAACGATTTTGAACTTGGAGACTCGACTTCAACTGCTGCCAACTTCGCCTCATCAGTGAAATCCAGGTCAAGACAGGTAACATACTGTTCCAAGATACTGTCCACAAGTTACACTGAGGTTTTCACTTTGAATGTCTTGTGTCAGTAAAGAGAGCTGTTAGCTAACTTTGGTTAGGTGACCAGTAATGTCAGCTCTTAAGTAAAGGCCAAATAAAGGCTAAGTTAGCTAACTCTGCTAAGCTAAATATTAACTCAGCAAGTTAATGACTGACAGTGGTGTGAAATTGTTATGTAAAATAATTTTTACACCAGTTTAACATAAATGAATATTTATTTAGTGTCAGGGCTAACCTCATTATGTTTTTTAGTAAAGTAACAGGCAGGTATGGCAGTGAGAAGTTTAGCTAGCTGCTTGTCAGAGTGATTGAATTTCATTTAATTTTTAGGGAAGTCATTTATTGTCAATGGAGGAGTTTTTGGGAGTGCTTGAGTGGACAAAAACAATACAAATACACATCAGCACAGACACACCAGGGTGTTTGAACTGTTAGCCTCAGATTGTTTTATCTTTACACAGAAACTAATTGGGATGTATGTATATGTATATGAAGTATCTGGCTGTGTCCTGTAATTAACTCAACCTGGCATACTCCACAATATGCTGACGCAACAATAGACCACTGTTAACAGTCAAAGGTTATTTACGAAGCCATGTGCAATCCCCTCAGTGCCACTGACAAGTTGATGCTTTGATGCTGTTAAATGTCGTCAGCTCAGGATGATCACATCAGGCACCAAAAACTGTAAATGAACAGTTTTAACGTTAGACCAAGCTGTCACCAGTGTTTTACACCCCTGCTGATTGAATTAAACAGTCCACCAGTCCTTGCACTAAGATGCATTTTATCTTTATCTACTCTTTTCTACATTTTTTTCTGCAAATATCACGTAAACATCACATTTCTTTTGCAAGTATTACTCCATCTCCTCTGTAAATATGGGTGTTCTATATCTTTCTATATCTCTTATATCGTTGTTTTTATTTCTTTATTTATGTGTGAAAGACATTTTTTTTAATTTTTTTTATACGTGCATAATGATAATCTAGTGCACGATGATTGTCAGCTGTTTCTGTGTGACAGATCAGTTCCACAGTGCTTTTGTCTTACTGTGCTTCTCCCCAGGAGAGGCTAAGAGGTGACAGCATACTGCCGTTTTCAGCGTTTCTGACTGACAACTTTGGCCGGAGACACAGCTACCTCCGCATCTCCCTGACTGAGAAATGCAACCTGCGTTGTGAGTAGAGGTTCCTGTTATGGAATTTTCTAAATTTAAGGGTTATTGGAATCACGGCTAAGCGGCATTAAAACTTAGAGCAGCAGATACCATCTCCTCACAATGCAGAGCTGAGATGTGGGAAAATGTGTGTCTGCCTATCTCTGCGTTGACCTGGCAACCAAGGTCAGGGGAGGCTGTCAGCTATTGAAAACACTCAGTGACTTGATGTCAAGACAACAGTGGTGCCAGACTAAGTAAAGCAACAAGATGAGCTTGTCCTTGTGTAATGTGAAGTAAGATACTATATGGGTGGTATTATTGGTTTAAAGTGTGATGGTTTTAAAAGCCTGACTATCAGGAGAGGAGGGATGAATGTGAGACAGACTCAGGCACACAAGTAGGACCTCTTGAAGCGCTTTCACCTTGGAGGTTTCAGTTCCCACCAGCCCCACTTATTGGAAAATATGTGGGGTAAAAGCGTCTTTGGTATTGTTTTACCATTTTTCCTGCTTTTCTTTTCAGGTCAGTACTGCATGCCAGAGGAGGGCGTGAAGCTTACCCCACGGGGCCAGCTGCTGTCCACCTCGGAGGTACTCACCCTGGCTCGCCTCTTCGTCCAGGAAGGGGTGGAGAAAATCCGCCTCACTGGAGGAGAGCCCCTCATCAGACCTGATGTGCTGCACATCATCGGTAAGGAACAGTTGTTTTAATACACACTCTTTTATTATGACAAAGTAGATGCAGTGACAGTCTTTTCAGATAATTCATTCAGTGTTTGGTATCCAAGCCTATCAGTGATTCACATTCTAACCCTGTTGACTAGACTTCAGTTTGTTCAAGTGACATGAAAGGGCACATTTTTCATGCATGCCTTCAGGTTAAGACAGGGAGAATAAATTGTGACACCACAGCTTAGTCTACTAACATACTATCACATCATGGGCTGCTAACAGTCCCATAAAAAGCAGCGATTACTTCGGTATCATCTGACAAGCCTCCACTGACCTCACATGACCCTGTGTACTGACATGGTCAGATTTGAATACACAAGTTACACCACTGGGAAGCTCCAGTATAATGTAAAAACTAAAGAAAATTCAAATAAAGAGAGCTGCCCTTTTAATGTTACTTAAACACAGGTGTGTTTGTGTATAGGGGTTGCATGTTTTATTCAATATGGAGTAATAAGTCTTAGTATACATACAGTCTGGAGTGAGTTGGCCTCAGGTTAAGTTACCAGTGCTATTAAGTAACTTTCTCTGGCATTATCAACACATTGCTTTGTAATTTTAGGTACAATTTCTTATTCTTTTGATGTATAGCTTAAAATTATATAAAAGAAATCTTGTTTTTGGTGAATTAAAAAACACAATATCTCTGGTTCTGCTACATTTATTTGTGATTTTTTTTAAATTGCCCTGTTCGTTGTGAGCTCAACACAGCTAATAGGACTGCAATGATAAAACGGTAGAGTTCTCTGTAAATTCATCCCACTTTAGTCAAGAGCCAGATCAGATATGTCACATTACTCCTTTCCTCTTTGATCTCAAGGGTCACAGCCGTCACTCACTCCCTCTCCTTTCTTTCTCTTCCTTTTCCCCATGTTTGCGCTCCCTCTACAGAAGAACTGAGGAAGTTGGAGAGCCTGAAAACCATTGCAGTGACCACCAACGGCATGAACTTGGCCAGGCTTCTGCCCAAATTGAAAGACGTTGGCCTCGACCTAATTAACATCAGCCTGGATTCACTGGTCCCTGCCAAGTTTGAGTTCATCGTCAGGCGGAAAGGTATAGAGAAGCATTTCAACCATCATGTCAGAGACAAGACTTAAAGGAAGGTCTGTCCAAAACCACTAGTTGTGTTGGAATGGTCTGAATCAGTGTTGTGTATATGTGTGGCTATGGTAGTGGGCCAGTCTTGAGGTTACTGAGGGATCATGTAAACTGTAAACACACATGGAGTGGAGATGACAGCGGGGCAGACCTCTGGGTGGTTGCTTTCTAGAAGGTGGAAGCTGATGGACGGACAGAGATCAGGGAAAAAAAGAGCACAGACTGAGCCAGTCCTCTTCCACAACACCTGCTTTTAGCAGACATTAATTGTGTGGTGCGGCCTGTGCAAGTACAAAACGTGGTATTTAATTGCAATTATGGAAATCCTACATGTATCAACACAAGCCTCACCTCCTAGAGAAAATGTTACCAGCCAGTTTAATTTGTGAAGTTGTGGGCTTTGTGCAGATAAAAGGAAACGATGGGTTCTCACCCCTGCAGTTTGGTGTTAAAAGGCTCTGGCTGCTGCTGAAGAATTAGTGGTAGATGTTTATGTTCGATGGTTTGTGGCAAAAGAAGTAGCACTAAGTGAAATGCAAAATGTTAATATGATATCCAAGTTTTAACGGTTCAGTCATCAACATTTTCCTTTGTTTTTTTTTTTTTTGTTTTTTTTTTTCAGGCTTCCACAAGGTCATGGAGGGCATTGAAAAGGCCATTGAAATGGGCTACAATCCTGTCAAGGTTCATCATTTATCTTTTCAAACATGCTTCTATTGAGAAATGTTTGCTATATTTTAATTAGTTTTCTCTTTATCCCTCTAATGTGCCTGTTTTTTCTTGGCATTTAGTACAAAACAGATGAAATATGGAGCGTGTTTCCTGCAGAACAAAGTATTCTAGCACTGTTGTGCAGTTAAATATTGATATGTGCACCTCCAGTCAGTCATTTAATCTGCACAGATGCCTTTATGATTGCTAAAATATCCATCTGCTGTGTGATTTTGGCCTCAAACTTGGCACCCTTACACTCGAGACGTGGCAGACTCAACATGCAGCAGAATAATCGGTGGCCTGTTGTTGTTTGTAGGTGAACTGTGTGGTCATGCGAGGCCTCAACGAGGATGAGCTGCTAGATTTTGTGGCGCTGACGGAGAAGAAGCCTCTGGAGGTGCGCTTCATCGAATACATGCCCTTCGATGGTGAGTGCTCCCTTCCCACAGCGTCTCATTAAACACACAGGTCTGAAAAGTTACCTGAACAATCAGATTACCTGTTCATTTTCATACATTGTTTATGTCAAGTAACACCAGTCAAATGGTGTTACTAAACAGTTTTATAATGGTGTCATATTTTTTGGCCAGTTGGCACTGCTTGGTAGATTTTAATGTTCCTTTTTTCTCTGATGCCACACCACAGCTGGTGATTGACCTACTGTGACCTACAATGCCGCTTTCTCCTCTCTGCAGGCAACAAGTGGAACTTTAAGAAGATGGTGAGTTACCAGGAGATGCTGGACCGCATCAGGCAGCAGTGGCCCAACCTTGAAATGCTTCAGACGGGTCACACAGAAACTGCCAAGGTCAGCATCTGAAAAATAAATCAGCAGGTTGCACATTCACATCCCTCTGGTGGTGAATGGTATCTTTTTAACAGATACATATGTAGTGTTAAAATATAGTTAATGAATAATTAATTCAAATCTGGTTCTTGACCAGAGGTGTCTGGTGCAGGAGCCAAATCTAGCACTTTGACTATAGCACAAAACAAAAAGTGGTGCTACTTGACTCTCCTGTTTTTCAACAGATATTTAAAGTGCCAGGCTTCGAAGGTCAGGTGGGCTTCATCACATCCATGTCTGACCATTTCTGTGGCTCCTGCAACCGCTTGCGCATCACAGCAGACGGCAGCCTCAAGGTAAAGATACAGTTCTTCTGTGTTGGGCTGTTTATATGTACTTATAGATTTTCATGTTAGCTATTAATCATCTCATGTCCTATTTTGGATTTACCTACACTCCTTCCTGTCTGTTTCCTCTCAGGTGTGCTTGTTCGGGAACTCAGAGGTGTCTCTAAGAGATGTCCTGCGCTCTGGGGCATCAGATGAAGAGCTGTTGCAGATCATCGGAGCTGCTGTGGGCAGGAAGAAGAAACAACATGCAGGTAGACCTGGGTTCATTTGGAATAGTTCATATGGAAATATTTCCAGGGTTTATCCACCGATTATTGATCCTCCTGGAATGGAATCAATTCCCGTTTGTCTCCTCAGGCATGTTCAGCATATCCCAGATGAAGAACAGACCGATGATCCTCATTGGTGGGTGACATGGCTGTACGTACAAATCTCTCACACCGCCCAGTCGGTTTTTTGTGATGTTTTGATCATCATGGGCTTCTTTTTCACCGTATCGGTCCTACATTGAACTAATAGCAATTACCTGAACTGTGACTAATGCAGCGTCATCCATATGTGACTGTTTGTTGTTTTTATTTATCAGTGTCTCTTTTTCCCAACAGGCACCACATCCCAAAGGCCTTTATCTCTTCCCGAGGCACAGGACCATCAGAGAGCTTTCCCCATTGTTTCCCATTTTAAGAACGACACACTCCTCTCTCCAGCTCCTCACTCATGCCTCTCAGGCAGTAGGGCAGTCCTGAGTCCAGAGGGTTTTTTGTGCCTTCCAGACTGTGCTGCTTCAGCACATGCAGCCCATTTTCGCTGCTCTAGAACCGTAACAACCCCTCTTAAGTCGCATATCAACGAAGAGAAACTGAATGCGATGGACGTCCTCCCCCATGCTGCACCCCTTCGCTCTGCACGCACAAATGTCATGAGCTACATTGATGAAGACTGTCTCAGGTACGCACAAGCCACGGGTCCTAAAGCATCAAAGAGCCACTCACCCAGGACCCCGGGAACGCCTGTTTTTTGCACACAACTAATGAATGCCAAAATAAATGTGAGACATCACAGTGTTAGACTGTGCCACAGTCAAAGTTCCAGCCAAGAACCCAGTGTCAAACTCGGACAGTCTCTGAGTGACCAGACTCGGACAAACGCCTACAGCGCCAACCCTGATGAAACCACCAAAGCTCAGCTAACGCACACGGACGCTCAGGGCCGAGCCGCCATGGTGGATGTCGGAGGGAAAGTTCCCACGCGTCGAACAGCCACAGCCTGCGCCACTGTCATCTTGGGCCCCACTGCCTTCCGCCTGCTGCGGGATAACCAGCTAGTTAAGGGAGATGCCTTGGCCGTGGCGCGGTTGTCCGGCATCATGGCTTCCAAGCAGACCTCAGCACTCATCCCACTCTGCCACCCGCTCCCTTTGGACCACGTCTCTGTCGCCTTTGACCTTGATGAGCCGCAGAGCGCCGCGGTCATCACTGCGACGTGTAGCACTACAGGCAGGACGGGAGTTGAGATGGAGGCTCTGACAGCCGTTTCTGTCGCTGCACTGACCATCTATGACATGTGCAAGGCAGTGAGCCATGACATCATCATTACAAATGTACAACTGGTCAGTAAGACGGGCGGGAAGAGGGACTTTCATCGGCATTAAGTCCAACCCAGGAAACCTGGCTGATAATGAATTGTAAGCATCATGATGACCACGAACTTCCACTGGAGTTGTCTTGAGTATGCCTTGAGACTCTATCCCCATCTTTCTTTAAGCTTGTTTACGAAAGTTGAATTGCTAAAACTGTCACTTCTTTCAGAACTATGTGCATCTTGACACTGTGTTAACTTTGTGTTTCAGTGTGTTTATTTCCTGTTATGCATAGCTCCACAACTACACTGATGGTCTGTCACTTCAGGTCACATCCATAACTATCAGTATGAACGTAAACATTTTGAACGTGACTATTTTTAGGAGTCAAAGCTGTCAATGTAGCAGCTTGTGTGAGGCCGTTGACTGGCAATGAGCACAGTTCATCATGAATGAATGGCTTTATTAGTCATGACACCCCCACAGATACCCCTTTTTTCCCCTTTGTTTCTGTCACGTTTGATTTAGTGATTTGCTGTCAGGATGTAATGAGAATTTCAACTAATATAACAAAGTATTGTTTCTACCAACACTAGCTTTTAACCAACATTCACTTTAAAGATGGATTGATGGATTTGTAGTTTCACGTGACCTCCATTTTCCTCTACTTACCTGTGTTGCATTGCTGTAATTAACAGCACTATGAATGTGTTTACAGATGAATTCATTATTATTATTATTTTTTTCTCCACCTCATGTAGTATACTGGAAACACTGGATCTTTATACTCATACCACATTGAAGTAAGGTGACTGAAATTCATATATAATGCTCATTTCACCACTTAAAGTTTGGTTGGTTTCTCCCTCTTTACCCTCAGAGTGATTGATTATGTTTGTTGATCTGATAGTAGGTCAACGTGTGTAATTGTATGAAAATGTGAAATGATAACTGTATTGCTCGTCCAATTCATTTGTCAGTCTTACTTTAACTACAGTATGCTCCTCTGGTCTGTAGACCAGCAGTTCTCAGTCATTGCCTTCAGAGGAACTAACATTGATATTTTTATATCATAGTAAACCACAGTTGATTGTATTCATTTCTCTCGCTCACTTCATTTCACTGCTCTTTTATTCCCAAGAAGAAAATGCAAACTGAGGTGATGGTGGTTTGTTTATGATCTATTTTCCCTAGGAAAACTATTTCCCTATGTAATATTCTCCTCTCGTTTTCTCAAAATGCAAATACACAAAAATATGAAACACAAGATGATTATATTCTTATATATGAATTATATACAGTGTTTTCAATACACACAATAAGATCTTGAAATCTGCAAGTGCAGATTGTTCCTCATATCATTGAATGTTTTAGATTTTAAGTGCATCTCTGGTGATGTTTAACAGGATGGTGTGGTGGATGCTGAGGGTGTGAAGGTGACAGGAGTGAATCACTGCTAGTAAACCTCAAGCTTACTGAGAGCAACCCTGAAGAAACCTTGACGACACTGAGGCACATCAAGCAGGTTCACATATGACTGTCCTGACAATAGGCCTCTGGTTTGATGGTGGTTTTCCTTAAAAAGATATATTACGTTACGGAGAATGGTGGGTTATGAGACATTGAGCTCCTGGGCAGAGACATGTTGAAAGCCCTGCACTCCTACATACTGAAATAACTAAGGCTGTTCTCAACTTTTATCAAAGACATTATTACTTAATTAACCTTTTGATTTCCTTGATAGATGTGCAATGTTTGATGAGATTCCTCTCAAAGAACTTTAAATCTTGTGTTAACGAGAGATATGCTCATTAGTTTCTCAGAAATGAGTCACCATGAAAAAAACTAATCAACTGAAGAAATCTTAATTCAGACTAAAACAACAGATTGGTTGAATAAGAGGGGGCCTGAGTAACAACCTTTAATATTAAAATAATCAGATCACTTGAAATCACAGATAGTCATCATTAAAAGATCAGGACTGAAAAACAAACATGACTGGGCCAGAGCTACTTTTAATCAAACTCAATAATGTTCACTGACATCAAAAGAAGTTCTGCTTGTGTGTTGTTTCTCCACAAGATGGCAGTACAATCTTGATTTTCTTTACTTTGGGAGAAACTCACAGGTTGCTTTTGAAAGGTTTCTGGCAAATTCAACTGCAGAAATTTCATGCTCCTAGAATCAAATAACAATGTGTTGTTTCTGTTTCCTCATCGTATTCTAATCAACACATCTCTCTGTTGTGTTGTTTGTTAGCCACCCTCCATAATAATTAAAGATATCAGCAAAAATAAAAACTACCATAAAAAGATGCTCTGCATGAATTCTGTTTTGTTGGGGTCATGTGTGGTGAGACCTATTCATCTGATGTTCACATTGTCCTAATAGTGATTTCCTCTTTTCCTCAGGAGTGAGGTAAACAATGCATTAAGCTGATCGGTGGCGATTTTGTCGAAAAATCATTCAGAAGTTAATAGAGGTCAGCAGCATGCAGGCTGCAGGGATGCAGCAGTGGCTGGTAGAAGGTCCTCACAGGTCACAATAAACTAATATCTTATTCCATCTTCACATTTACTTTTTTTTGACAGACGCACAGAGGAGGTAAGCATGTTCTCTTTAGGACCTCTGATTACTTTTATACTAAATGTAAGGGAAGTTAATTCTTTCTGCCCACCAGTGATTTTACTCTCTATCTTGTCAAAGCTGCCCATTCGATTCCTGTTTTGCACATTTAAATTCCCATCAAGTTGAAATATCCATTATAAACATTATGTAGAAAAATGTTCTGTTGCCTTTTTTGCTCATCACAAATATTAGTGAAACACTTTCATTTTTTCTGTGTGATGGATGTATCAATACATAAACAAATAGACCTGGATACTGAGGTACCATGCTACAATAAAGGACACACACAACGCTAAAAGATTGTATTTCTTTGTTAAATCACCATAAATTTTTAAAAACTAATATAAATATTGTCTTCCATTTCATCCTCAACACTGCTTTGTAATGAAACATGTCACATTTATCATAAAGTTTATTTATCATAAATGCTACTGACTACACACACTGTAACAAATTACTATAAAATACAGGGAAATATTTACAGTAAAGAGCTGTTCTCAGTAAATACAGCTAACATAGAGCTCCGGGTGTGACGTCACACAATCCCGGCATGCAACTGTCAAAACCAAAACACCGCCATTTTGGCAGGAAGGCGCTCTGTTTAAACTACTACCAGGGATCTCACCGCTTGCAGTGAAACGTCTATAAACATTTCTTGGAGATATGGTGGGTAGTTGTTGTGCTCCGGGATGCCAGAACATCTGAAGACGAGCAAAGGGAAGATCATTTGAGATGGATAACTGCCATAAAACACGCAGGAAGCGACCATAAGAAAACAGAGCGGTGGGAACCAGCAGCTACCACTTTATATCAGGTACAGAATTCACACCGTTCCCTAAACTTTATAGCGTATTTATTTTACACGTCTTTATTACGATTCTGAACGGTTGTACTTTCATTAAACGCACATTAGACCAAGGTATTATGGCGTGGATTTTGCGGTGTTTCCCGTTGCTCACACAGTAACAAGGAAACGTAAAAATGTTTGTCTGCAGAGTCGTTACAATCTTCTTTCAGATAAAACTCAATGCGCATAGGGACGGTAGGGACATGTCACAACCAATATTTTGGCAAGAAAAAATAGTCCCTACCAATATTTACCGTTTTATTTGAACATAAGAAAAATATAAATTTATTCATATACACTAAGAGGCATTAAAAACGCAACAAAGTCAATGTAAAATAAAATTGGATACAACTACTTTGTATACAAAAGAATGTTTTGTTTACTACCACTCGTGGCTATTGAAACTATGGAGCCACATTTTTCAGCTCAAACAATAAATTAACGTGGCAGACGGTACCAATCCCTGTTTTTGCATGTGTGATTCGTTAGGACATTGTTTGAAAGCTTTCAATGAGTTCTTTTGGTGATTTGAGCTCAACTGGTCAAGGCTTTAAAAACCTGGAGGAAAAATGCAAGCTGTCACAGACGGTCACCATGCCACGCTTAGCAGCAAACATGAGGGAGCAGGTCATTGGTATGCTGAGATCCGGAATGACCGAAGCGAGGGTAGCCAGGCATTTTGGTGTCCACAGATGCACTATCTCACACCTGCAGGCACGTTATATGCACAGACATAATGTGCAGGTTATGGACTGGCCGCCTTATTCCCCGGATATGAATCCGATTGAACACCTTTGGGACAATCTGGATCGCCGTGTACGGCGTCGTACTCCACTGCCGGTGACGGTTGCTGATCTCCGTACTGCACTCTTGGAAGAGTGGGAAGCGATTCTAGTGGCCGAAATCAACGTGCTCATCATGTCTATGCCACGACGATCACACAAGATACTGACATTTGTAATCCATGTCGATTCATTTTTCTATTTTTGCTTTTGTTCATTCATGTTCAGTATCATATCAAGTGAAGTCGCACAATAAATTATGAAAATTCAAATTAATATCGAAAAAAAATACAATGTTGCGTTTTTAATGCCTCTTAGTATATTTCCCCAAACTCAGTAGTATTAATTTAAGACGTTTTAGTTAACTTTTTTTTTATTGGACGCTCCAAGATGTATTCAGAGCTATGATGACAGGGTTACCCATTGGTAGGAGTTTGGGTACTTGCCACTTTGAGGGGAGGCAGGATGTGGGACAGTATATTATGTAATGTTAGATTATTAAATTATAGTATGAGGTAGCTCATGCTATTGCTTTCTATTGCATATGATTATATTTCATGACAGATGGACACTGAAGACAGGGTAAATTATGGTATATAAGTTGTATACAGCTGCGATGAGGTGGAGACTTGTCCAGGGTGTACCCTGCCTTCCTCCCTAAGACAGCTGGGATAGGCTCCAGCCCCCCCCGCGACCCTATGAGGATAAGCGGTAGATAATGGATGGATGGATGGATGGAAGTTGTATACAGATGTTTCTTTAGATCCTCTTTGGTATGATTAATGTCCCTCCTAATGATGTATGAGGTATAAGTATCATGCTTCATAACTGTTGGTTACTCACCGACAAAATACACTGAAATCCCAATAGATCAGCAGAATCTGAAATACACAAACCAGTCTGTCTGGCAACAACAACCATCCCACGTTCAAAGTCACTTAAATCCCCTTTCTTTCTCATTGTGATGCTCCTTTTGAACTTCAGCAAGTTGTCTTGACCACGTCTACATGCCTAAATGCATTGAGTTGCGGCTGTGAGATTGGCTGATTAGCTATTTGTGTTAACAAGCAATTGAACAGGCGTGCCTTATAAATATGCCGGTGAGAGTATATATATATAGTGTCACTGTTGATTCTGTGAGATGTGTCTTTATCTGCACATTGCTCTGTAAGTCTCTGGGTTTATCTGTGCTTGTGCATTGCGTGTGACACAATCCACGGCAGGGGTCTGTGAGAAAACTGCCGTCCCCAGCGGGAAAACACTTCAAAGTAAGGCTATATACACACCCACACATTGAACACTGAAAAACACTCTGCTCCCTTCCTCTCCACCACCCCACCCGCTGTTTCTCTCTGTCTCCATCTCACTCCTTCGTTCTGCCTCCACCTCCTCATACAGCGTCTCAGATGACAAGCTGTCAGCCTCATTGGCAGCCATCACACATAGCGACATGCAGAGCGTTGGCACTGTCATGTTTTGAGGGTGTGTAGAGACAAAACTTTGCATCAAAGTGTGTGCACTGTGCAGGAAAGAGCAATAAATGGTTATTCATCAACACTGTAATGATGACGTGAAATATTGATGTGAGGATATGTTGAGAGACATGAGCTGACATTGACTTTAACCAAATATAGCACTTCATATGTTATGCATCAGCAACCATTACATGACTCAGTCTCTCTCCTGCTAGGTGCCACACAGGTTGAAATGATGCACTGCTGATCAACAGTGTGAGACAAAATTACTGTCTCTCAAAATGTGCAGCTTTTGTGTGAACAAATATGTTACTAATGTGCAATTTACCTCCTTCTGTTGCTCCCCGGCTAAGTTTGATCCTTGGCAACCTGTAAACAAATGCATCAAAGAGGCATGAACCTCCTGATCGATACCTGGCTTCCTCCAGTGTGCTTTGATGAAGAGGTCTCCCACGATCTGTACAGTCCCAGAGTGCACATGTGTCTGGGAGAGGATTTAATGATAGATTTTGAATTAGTACTGATAATGAGTTCCCACTGGCTGTAGTAAAGTCACAGTTAATAGCATAGTCGTGTGCATAGTTAGGTTAGAGTTTAGGGAACTGAAGCGTCACATCTATTTTTCTGCAGGATTTCTTGAGAAATGAGCAAAAATGCAGCATGGTTGGGTTTAGAAGGTTACCCACAAGTTGCAAAACTGTCACAAGATGTTGAAGTTAGCCATTGACCTTGAATAGTTCAGGTTTGGCATTGACCTTGAAGAGTTCAGGTTGGGCATTGACCTTGAATAGGTCAGGTAGGGCACTGACCTTGAATAGTTCAAGCAGGGCATTGACCTTGAATGGTTCAAGCAGGGCATTGACCTTGAATAGTTCAGGTAGGGCATTGACCTTGAATAGTTCAGGTAGGGCATTGACCTTGAATAGTTCAGGTAGGGCATTGACCTTTAATAGTTCAGGTAGGGCATTGACCTTTAATAGTTCAGGTAGGGCATTGACCTTTAATAGTTCAGGTAGGGCATTGACCTTGAATGGTAATGCATTTATTAGGTAGCTATTGCATAACATATTTCCTCTTTATTGACGCTGTACAAAGTAGATATAATGACATAGACTCTTGTTTTTTTCCCTGTCTACACTGAAAACAACATTTCTAAATAGCTCCACCCTGGTCAAACTAGACAAACACTTCTTTGGTATGGACGAAGGACCAAAACACATTTAGAATAAGCTAGAAGAACCTGGTGGTCACCACAGAGTTCCAGAACAACTCAAAAACTCTCAGTCCAGTCGCAGCTGATGTGCAATCAGAGTTAACTTATCGGATAAAGTGTATTTTGTTTAGCTAACTTTCATCAAATTAAAAACATTAAAATGACTTGTCAGGTTCTACAGTGTCCATGTGTCATGTACAGATGTCACACCTTCTCACCAGTATGTGATGCCTGCAGAGTGTCTGCCGTCTTTTGGGAGAGTAAAACCTCTAAGTGAAACACTGTCAGTCAAACCAGTCACACCAAACAGAAGCAAAGCTTAAATCCATTATGGGATGTCATGCACAACATTATCGCAATACACCTCCCTCTGCTTTTCTTTCTCTCCCTCGAAAAAGTACAACCAATTTCCCTCACCAGCAGTGGTCCTCTGTTGTCATGGCTCCAGTCTTTAAATAACAGTCTCGCTCTCATTATTCTGACTTGACTGGACTCACATTGAATGCGCTCTGCACGCCTCTTTGTTAGAGATTTAATGGAGCAGCGCAGTGTTTATTCTCAAATCGTACTCACGTCACAGGAATTAATAATTAGAGATATTTTGAGGTGATGCAGTCGGACATGGAAATAGGGAAGGCGTTGTATAACTTGGAATCTGATCATGTCCCTATGTAACAAGATTCGACGCACTTATCAATGCTTTGCACTAACGATACGTTACAACATGAAGAACGACACCCGTTCCACGCTTTTATTCAAATCCTCAGCAGCAGTTTTAATGTCAGTGCTCACATGGCTAATGAGTGACCACAGAATGCAAACATGTATCTGGTATGCGGTGCCAAAAACAGCTTACTTAACTCACAGTATGATCTCATCACAATTTTAAACACTTATGCAACACATGCTGCAATCATCTGTATTGCAAATTATGCAGATTGTCAACAACTGCTTTTCTGTTCATCACATCTCATTCTCATTTTAAATAAAATAATGCCAGTTTGTAGAGCGATTCATTTGTTATATAACTAGAAAAGCACTTTAACTAAAGCATTTAAGTTACACCCGCCGCCAAGGAGGTTATGTTTTCACCGGGGTTTGTTTATTTGTGTTTGTTTGTTGGTTTGTCAAAGTAACTCAAAAAGTTGTGGATGGTTTTTGATGAAATTTTCAGGGTTGGCTGGAAGTGGCCTAACTTAAAACTGATTCATTTTTGGTGGTGACGTTGAATTATATCCGATCACCACCAAAAACGAATCAGTTTTAAGTTAGGCCACTTCTGACTAACCCTGAAAATTTAGTCAAAATCCGTCCACAATTTTTGAGTTGTTTTGCAAACCAACAAACAAATAAACAAACCCTGGTGAAAACATAACCTCCTTGGTGGAGGTAGTAAAGGTCAATACTTAACATCCATGCATTGATACAATATTGCCACAGAAAATTTCACAATGCTTTGCTGCATTGATTTTCTCTGACCTCTCCACTGGTGCCACTCATGATGGATTAGTTGTAGGGTGACTTAAGCCGTTAATGTGTTTCTTGCAATATTTTCAGGGAAAACACAGATAGTGCAAGTATGTTATTTTTGTGTTTTATGGCCTGAAATGTCTTAATGTATGGACCTCTTTTACGGTGAGATCTCTCCCTCTATGGCTTTGAAAATCCCACTCAGTGTCACCCCACAGTTTTTTGTTTTTTATTGAAAAGTGTTTTTATTGAAAGCACAGCAACACTGTGTCAGGACTGAACTTCACTTCTCTGTCCAGAAATGTCAGTTCAAATTCAGTTAGTCTTAACCGGGAAGTGAAAGACTGTTATTTTGGATTCAACAGCTTTGACACAGTGAAGTTATTGATTTTGAGAATGAATCAGTAAAAGCAGCAGGACGGTGACCTTTCAGACATCTGTTTCCAGTCTGAAGTGAAGGAAGCACTCAGCCTCACCCGCTCAATGGCTGTTTTTCACTCCTCCTCGGCCCCTCGCTCGCTCACAGCTGGGCACTCTGTCTGGGTTTTAGGGCAGCTCGCCTCTTTCAGAGAATGGAAAGAGAGAGAATGTTTCCTGGTCAATAATGCAAGTTGAATGCTGGCTGTTGGTACTTCTACACATACCAGAGGCTGTCACTAGATCAGACTATATGGCCTTGGTGGCAGGCCCACAGAATAAAATGTGTTTACTGTTATGAAAACAGCAACAATTAAATATGTCCTTTGCTGTCCACAAGGAATTCCAGTGAAATCCAAGTGTGAAATAGAAAATGCTAAAAAATAAATGCAACTTAATATATAAAATTAAGAGACTTGTGGGGAGTCGCAGATTCACTCATGCATTATCTAGTGTGTGTTGCTTATAAGTACTTGTCAGTAGACTTTTGCTGTTTGCTTACTTATTACCATTGTAATAACTACTCATTTTAAAGCATTTATTTTTCTACTTAGTCTTTTTACCTCTGCCAAGGAGGTTTTGTTTTCACCAGGCTTTGTTTGTTGGTATGCAAAATAACTTAAAAAAGTTGTGGATGGATTTTGAAGTTGCTATGGGCTAAAATGAAGCTAAGGACAGTAACCAGTCACAGATTTATGCTCCAGCAGTTTAGAAGAGGGATCTCATCACTTTGTAATTCCTGACGATAATGTGTTTGTAGCTCCACTTTTGTGGGCTGAGTGCCTTTTGAATCATGAGAGAAATCTCAGTCATATGGTTGAACTAGCTTCCTGTTCACAGTCATTTCTTGCAGATTGCTCTTTAAAATGTCACCAGCTGCAGAGCTGCTATGAACATGTAAAATCCTCCTTGAGGGACGGATGGTGCAGCCTACTTTTGGCCATATGTGCATCCCAGCCCTCTGAATGCCTGGGGACAAACAACCAAAGGTAGCCTAATACTGATTGGGAACAGAGCTTGTTCTTTGCTTGAAGGTAAATAAAGTTTTTTTTTTCTTTTTTACTGAGATATATATTCACTTTAAAATGTTCTTATTCCAGCATTACTGTGCATATTCTGAAATAGCAGGAGGAAAGAAAGAGTGCATGTAAAGATGAAGACACATCACCTGCTGTTTTATTTATTATCATGTCCTTTTATTCACCTGATCTACTGACTCAGCCAATCACTTATGACTCCCACTGTCATGGTCATGTTGGTTGCTGTCTTCTGCCCCCTTTTTATAAATATTCATTTACTTAGATGGAGCCGGGATCTGGATGCTAGTGGTGAATTGTGACATACACGAGGAAATTATCTATTACAAAAATATAATTTTTGCAGTTTTCAGTACTTCAAACTGAATTTGAAGTAGCTTTAAAATGCTTAAAAATTCATTTGAAGTGTAATTATTAGGAGACGCTGACTCCTGAGCTAAGCTTTGGAGGTGCATGGCTATTGACTGTCCAACACACAGTGGGTTTTAAGAGGTTATTCAACTGGAGGAGAGCATCCATCGGCTTTAGGACGTGGACAGTCAGCAGCTGCAGCTGAATTTGAGCTAACTGCTAACTGATGGTCCATCTGAGCTGCAACAGCTCTCTACCAGCAAAGCAGTTTCCAGGCGACGGGGAGGATGAGAGCAAGACTTGTTTTCTTCTTTCTGCCACTTTGTATTTAAACCAAAAAAACAACTATCAAAATGTTAACAAACCCTAAACCATCGACGTGACTGACAAGCTCTCTGGGAAAATACTTAGTACCACAGACTAAAACAAGCCGAGGCTAGCTGGTTAGCATGTTGATTTCATACACATCGTCAACAGTGTAACCTCTTTATGGTGTGTTGATGACTTCACTTTTTGTAATGTTAATATCAGTCTCAGTAGGTAGGTTCGGTTGCAAAACTCTGGAAACTGATGACTGTACTGTAAACTTTTTTCCAATGCAGTGCAGCATTTAAATGAACCCACTACTCAGTGAAAAATGTAATCAAAGCTACAAATATTACCATAAATGCATTATAAGCAGTTCTATGACTTCTATTAAGTTATGGTTTGAAGAAGGGATGTGGCAGGCAAATGCCAAATGACGGTTTCTTCAACAGACATCTGCACTGCTGAAGTGATGAGGTCTGAGCTGGAATTTTCATTCCCCACACAATATTATATCATTCACTTTTTACTCATATTTATTCATATCTTTGTGACTCTGCAACAAACACACCACAAACCATGCAACCGTGAACTGGAAATCGCCATGAAATTCCTGAAAAGATTTCATCAGAAGGGAGAAGAAACTGCAGGGTTGAGAGGGCATCTGTCCAAACTGAGTTCAGCAATGAGGAGGACAAACCTAAATTATTTATATGCTGACTACCTTTTCATTAATCTCTGAGGACTAGAAAGTGCTTCACCTCTGCAGGAGTTAATAATAGCTCCTTAAAAGAAGTAAAAGGATGGGAGAGAGTCCTAACTGCTGAGGCTCTCTGTGCTCGTGGTGACTGAGGTGTTTCTGTGTGAAGCTGAAGGATTCAAATTCAATTCAAGCTCAAGAATCTCAAAATTACATTTCATTTATGGCTCCCCATATGATATTCAGACTGAGTATTAACATAGCAGGTAAAATAATTTGCTCTGTAAACATATAGAGGAGTAGTGGCTCATGCTACCGACTGGCAGCATTGCCCAGGCTCATATTTTGCACCTTTATTAAATTTAAGTGATGTCTTTGAGTTCTACAGCCCTACTGAAAGGACATGTTATGGTCAGTGTTATTTCTTCTCGTCAAGATTTGCTCTATAACATTACATACATCATATATTTGTGTTATTGGGTTCAATCTAGGTGGCACGTCACCCACCCCGCTATATCCACTGTCACTCTTCAGTCTCAGCTATCTAATAAAAGCCATAAAAATAACATTACAAAAAAGATATTTAATGGCAGTCTATGGGTATATATTATAATATAAAAATTTGGCTGAAGCATCTAAGGAAATTTCCCTGATCTTTTTTCAAGGGACTACTTTTGCAAGGAAAACAATCTTAGAGTTGACTGAATACAGTGCTTCACTGGCTTGACCACATTAACCTCTTGACTCCCTGGGAAACCACATGCTGTGACTATAGAATCAATGGTTATAATCAATGTGCAGCATTGCATCGTGAGGAAAATCCTTTGTCCCAAACCACTGGGGTTCCTCTTATCATTTGATGTTCAGAGTTATTCTGCAGCAGTCCTTCTCTCATTTCTGAGTGTTGTTTCGTCCCTGTCTTTTCTGAGCCGTCTCTTGTGGATAACACCCACTCTGGCAGACACTTGATAAAGACTTGAGGATTAACTTCAGAGACCTGCCTCATGTCCCTTAGCTAAAGCATGAAGCCAATAAAGGACAATGCTCTGTCCCCGTATAATGCTGGATGTCAAACAGATGCTGCTCTGTCTCACACAGAAAGCCGCAGAAATAGTTTGATAACATTTGACCCTCAATACACGCACAGATTTCATTTTCATGTCTGGCCAATTACGTGAAGCATCCTTCATAGAATATTCAGACACAATATAGTGACCTAATACAAATTTGAAGAACCAACATATAATGTCCCAAAAGAGATCCAACTACAGGACTTAAATAAATATATACATGCAGCCCACAAAGTATAAAAAAATGCAAATTTAAACTGGTTATAAAAGATTTTTTTAAAATTTTTTCTTCAATAAACTTTTTTTTCTGTGCACACAGACATCATTTACTTTTATAGGCCAATGATATTTAACTTATTGTATATTTTAGATTTGTAATTTTATTCATCAAATAATTGTTAACAGTTTCAGGCTTTTGCAAGAAGTATTTTGCTCATTGTATAGTCTACACTATAGTCCCTGGCATTATATTTGATGTGAGTAGCTAATGTTAGCATTTTATTCGTTGCATTTGTTAATTTTCTGCTCATTTCATGACTTCCAATGTGGAAACGTATATATATATATATACACACATATATATGTGTATATATATATATATACACACATATATATGTGTGTATATATATATATACACACATATATATGTGTGTATATATATATATACACACATATATATGTGTGTATATATATATATACACACATATATATGTGTGTATATATATATATATACTTTTATATACTTGTATATATATATATATACACACATATATATGTGTATATATATATATATATATATACACATATATATGTGTATATATATATATGTGTGTATATATATATATGTGTATATATACAGTATATATACATATATATGTATATATATATACATATATGTGTGTGTGTGTGTGTGTGTATAAATCTTATAAAATTTGTATGAAACTTGTATGTAAAGCATACAACAGTGAATCCAGATAAAAGATCCTTAGTAAATTTAAACAAAAAGAAACTTGTATGATTTGGGTATTTATCAGAATAGTACATGATACATACAATATCCTTATACTGTACTTCTTTTTATTATCTTGTATGTATGTGCAATACACGCCTACTTCTCTCAGCTGTATTTTATCTACCTCTTTTAATTATTTTTTTAATCTGTATATATTATAGTACTGATTTTGTGTGTTTTTTTTTAACTTTATTTTTGTTTTGCACAGGGGAGCTACCACTCAATCTCGTTGTAGCGTATGTTACAATAACAATAAAGGCTATTCTGATTCTGATTCTGAAAAGAATGCAAAAGTGGCCACTTTCAAGAGTAAATCATATAAGTTCATAATAAGTTCTTTCTGTTTCTTTTCCGTATGAGTTATGCTGCTGTTAGTAGTATGATCTTCGTATCAGGCTCTATAGTGCTTCGGTTTGTATGCTGCTGCTTTCATGCTTTGTCAGCTGAGTGCTACTTCAGCACCATGGACAGCTCAGGTATAACATGAAAAGCCAAACAAGGAACAAACCAGCGGGAAAGCAGGAAATCAAAGAGTGAAAACAGTCAGCTGAGCATAGTTTACTTCAAGAAAGAACAAAACACTCCATAATATATCACCATGAAAAATGTTGTGCACCTAATTTAACATAATGTGACAGTAGACTTACACCACTAAAGCAGTGAAAAGGGCTCAGTCAGTTAGTCTACTGATATGCTGTTTTGGTCTTAGTCCTATAAGATTTCTTTCATCGATCAGTCTTTTTTATGCTTTTATCATGCATATCTGTGGAAAACACAATAGTTAAAGTTGTGCTTTTGTGTGATTCATTGTTTTACAGATCAGTCGATTGACTCAACTAATTATTATTATAAATTGCTGAAGTGTTAGTCTACTGAGAAGGTCAAGGACCTCTAAATTTGTACTTTGGACACTTGAATAATATAATGCTTGGTTTCCAACAAAACAAAAAAATTATTAGATATTGTGTGTTGGTCAGGTTTGTGTAGTTTGTGGGACTTCCCGAAGTGCGCAACAGTTTAATGCACAGACAAAGACAGCTATGGATACTTTCTGATGCATTTGAACGAACAACAAAGGAATATGAAAGTCTATGAGCTTACCTTGACAATCTATATGAACCGTACTGCTGCATGTTGAACCAGATGGAGCGAAAGAGCTCTGGGATACAAGTACTGCGCTCAGCATGCTGAACACATCAAAGCTGCCAGGTTTCGATTAACAGGAGGACATCCAACTTTCTCCACCATAAGCAAACGAATGTGGAGGCTCAATGCAGCCAAAATAGCATGACAAATGCTGATGACTAATGACTTAACTGCCTCATGGACCTGCACCACCTGCTTACCGAGCAAGGCTTACTAATGCACAATGAGTCCCTGCTTCAGGGGAGAAATTATTTGAACCTGCAGCAGATAATTAACCTGACCTGTAGAAGATGAATGATATGACTCAAAAGTTTAGTCAGTTTTTAAGTCAATTTTTCATCTTCAGTTTATCGGTCACTTTTCCCTGCTGATTCCAGACGGCTGCTTTATCCCAAATCGTCACACCCTGATGCCTTAGCATCACTTTCAGTTTCAGTAAACTCATGCTTGATGTCGCTAATTGAAGAAAAAACAATATGGTTGGCCAGTAATAATATGATTTGACATGACGACAAGACATACACCAAAAGCACGGCTTCTTTCTAATCCTTCACAGTGCTCAGAAATTAAAAAAAAATAATAAAAAAATACTCCAGAGATTAGCTGGTACACCACTTGGTTGGCTGTTTTTAAATTCCTGTTCCCTCTAATTCAGTAGGACATCCCGCCCACGCAGAATGGAAGAGAATACTGCTGGACAAGAGTGGGAAGTGAGCCTATCATTTGAGGAATCTCTTTCACCACAGGCTTTAAATACCCCTGTTTAATTGCTGTGTCATGGTGGGATAATTACCGCCGTCATTCCATCCATTCATGGGATGAACAAGCCTGCAGACTACCTAACATTTTGTGCCTCTTGGCATTGCTCTACAGGCAGTCATGGTCACTGTTTAGCAGTAAAATGACAGTAAAATAAAAAGTCTGGTTGGCATTTGAAGAATAGTAGAAGAGGGAACAATGTGCTGCGTTAGAAGCTCTTTGATTCCAGCTTTGGTCGACACGTGTTCATTCCTACTAATGTACTCCTCACACCTTCCAAGACCACAGTGAAACCATCCATGTGCCAGACATTTAATGGTTTTAACAAGGTTCAAATCCACACTGGGAACAGTCACATTCAGATCATAACACTGTGGTGCAGATAGTAAAAAAATAGTAATTACCACTTTTGTGTGATAGTGTCGTAGTGTAGAGATATCTGTTTATATATTATGTGGTATACACAGTATACAAGTGATACTTGTTATGTAGATATAAACAGATCATTCTCAGGTAATGAAAACACAACAATATTATCAGGTGATTATAGACTGAAGAAAACATATTTATGTTAATTACAGACTTACAGTATAAGTAATCATATAATCTTCCATTTCTGCCAATAGATCTCTCTAAATGCTACACACTGTTCATTGAAGTTATTGGTTATTATTATGGGCTTTGTTGTTATTGAGAACATCTGCACACATTTCAAATGCAGTGTGTAAAACCTGAATTTTAATGTGGCTGCTTAGGCTTGGTGACATTCTGCCTGAGCTCATATAAACATCAGCTGTCCTGAATGCTGCTTTCACATGGCTGACGGCTCTTAGATATGCAGAGATGTTAGTCAAAGCATGCATTGTGTCTTGATAGAACAGTTATAGAACGCCTATTGGTTGGTCGACATGTGAGTGCAGAATTCGACTATCAACTATTGAGCTCTGCTGACAACAGGCTGTTTCTGTGCAAGGGGGGAGTTGTGGGTTCTCCAAACGAGGACCACTTCCGCGTTCAAAAAGCTGCAGTTCCCGTCTGGCCACTGGGGGCTGGCTCTGGATGTGAGCAATTCTTCATTGACCGCCATGTTAAAATAGCTGACTTTATAGCTTTAAAAAAACTATTTATAGCCTGGTACATTTTAATAGTTTCCACCGCCGTGAACACTGTGAGGGGGGTGGATTTTTTTTTACCACAACCGTTTTAGTGTTATTTCGGCTTAAGATTCTTGCATAAATTAGGGTGTGGTTACGTTGAGTGACAGGTTTACAGACAGCTACCGGCAGTTAGCTCTTTGCTATAGCATTGGCTGAGCTAGGCTAGGCTACACCCAGAGGTCTGTGGTTAACAGGCACTGCGGTGTCCGTGTTTCTTTGCCTATTTTCGTGCAGTTTGTCTGTGGCAATATGGCGTGTTGTGGGCGGCACGGTGGTGCAGTGGTTAGCACTGTCACCTCATAGCAAGAAGGTACCCGATTCCCAATGTGGAGTTTGCATGTTCTCCCCGTGTCTGCGTGGGTTCTCTCCAGGTACTCCGGCTTCCTCCCACCATCCAAAAACATGCATGAGGATTAGGTTAATTGGCTAACTTAAATTGCCCGTGGGTGTGAATGTGAGTGTGAGTGGTTGTCTGTCTCAATGTCTCCTGTGATGAACTGGAGACTTGTCCAGGGTGTACCCTACCTTTCACAGCAGGGATATGCTCCAGCCCCCCCGCGACCCTATGTGTGGATAAGCGGTAGATAATGGATGGATTTTTTTTTTCGGTGTGTAAATAGTAATATTTTACCCACAGACTGTATAAAATGCAGTTTACCTGGACGCTGCCACTTATTCGTGTGTCGGCATATTTTGCCGCTGGCTCAGAATGACTTTATTGCCGACTCATGGTCCCTGCTGATATAGATAGATGACCAGAGTATGTTGAGTCTGTTTAGTGCAGGAATACAGCCTTATTTCGTGTCATTGTTCTGTTTAAAAAGTCCGACATTGCATGGACAGAGATGCTCTGTCAGAAAGCGGCTGGATAACGTTAGTGGATGGAGGCAGTGACGAAACGTGGTAGATAACATGTTAAACAATCGTTTCACAGTTAAATAGTACAAATGAATCCCCCCCCCACACAACTCCACCAAACCCTGCAGCTCCACCTAAAAACTCTCAATCTGAAAGGGTGATTTTCATGGCAGGAGCAGCATTGCGATCTGTTAGGCATGTCTGAAGGCAGAAGGGAGGTTCAAACTTTTTCTAGCAAGGTGTCCCTAATAAAGTGGTCCTTCATGTGTGCTACGTACGGTCTCGTCCAGGGTGAAGCGGTGGTAGATGCCTGCTGACAGAGTGATCATGTCCCCCTTTGTCATGGCAATCCGGATCCATCGATCCTCCGTGTCCCGAACGCCAAAGTAGGCCTGGCCGTCCAGGATGTAGCGGATCTCATCGTCCAAGTGCAGGTGCTCCTCAAAGAACATCTTCAGCTGAGAGCGAACACACAAGAGGGCAGATGAAGAAGAGGTTGATGGTTTCTACTGCTACCATGGTCATGTAATCTTTTCTAACTGTGACAGTTTTCTAGAATAAGAAGTGACATTGTTTTGGATGACATGTTGTGACAAAGCACTACTTCTGAGTGTTACAGACTCATTATGACACAGCTCTAACTAATACCAGTAAAGTGAGTTTTCACAGCTATTTTAAAGCTCTATTTATCTTGAGAGGCCTAAATATTAGCTCTTACCTTTTCCTCATAGTTGGGTAGTGTGTCCTTGTGAATAGAGATAATGTCCATGTAAGAGTAGCCTCTGTCTTTACGGATCTGCTGCAGCTCTGGGTCAGTTTCATAAATATCAGCGTTCAGCTGCAACAACAGGACAACAATAACAAAGTCATCTGTGCAGATCAACTGTCATGATGTGTGACAAGTGAAGGAATGTAACTATCACTCATGCTGTGGTGTGTGTGTGTGTGTGTGTGTGTGTGTGTGTGTGTGTGTGACTAATGGCTAGTTATATATAACCACATTTACAGATGTTCTGTGAATGAATAAAGTGAGTGGAAAACAAAGAAATGGACGTTAATTTAATCCACACAGTGGGACTTACCTTCCAGTAATATATAATATATTATATATACATATATATATATATATATATATATATAATATATATATATATATATATATATATATATATAATAATATATATATATATATATATATATATATATATATATATATAGCTATATAATAATATATATACATATATATCTATATATATATATACATATATACACGTGTATATATACATAAAGACGTTCAATGCAGCGTCTATACATGTCTATGGTAAAAACTGTGTGGTCTCTTTCAAACATCAACTGCTGCTGTTGCTATAGGTTAGGAGTCTGTCCATGTCCAGTTACTGATGCTTTGAATGCACAGAAAAATATTTTATTTTCTATTTCCACTAGAGCTTGTTTACAGTAATGTTCAAATCCCTTTATTTTCCTCACACTGTTTGCCACCAAATTACTACTGCTACCTGGGCTACTTCTATTACTACTACCACCCAGGGTTCCTCCAGACACAACATATGAAAGTCCGCTACAGTCTTTAAGTTTTAGAGTAACCTCATTACAATATATGATTAGGTTTTTCTCATTTAACAGCCATAAATCCATTCACACTGTTTCAATCCAAAAAGGTCATATCTATAATATATTTTCCTTCAAAGCACTCTAGCATAGCCTATATCACAACGTAATCCGGTTAACGTATCGTTATTGTTCATGTGTGAAATGTTAGAGGTGATGCTTAAAAGATCTACACGTATATACAGTTTTTTTCATGCACTTCTTTTAATTCAATAATCACAACAGCCTTCTCGATAGTTAAGAGATATGGAGTAAATAACTGCACCATGAAGAAAACAGTGGCAAAGCAGCAACATGTAAAGACAACATCATGGCGCTATGTACAGGTGGCACACCGCGTGGAGCCGTCCCCAGCGTCTCATAAAAACTCTTAAAGATCTTCATAACGAATTTCCATGCGTCCAAAGTCTTGTTTTCCTTAATTCCTGCTTTTTCTGCGCGCGTCTGTGCCAGACTTCAACTCCATCAGCTCCACCTCGTGCTTTGCCGCAGTCTCCAGCACTTTCTGCTTGTTGTAGAAGACCACAAAGTTGTTAATGATGGGGTGGATGGGCAAGGCGATGGCTATCACCCCACACAGGAAGCTCACGGCTGCATTGCACTTGCCGAGCGTGGTTTTGGGGTAGATGTCTCCATAGCCTACCGTCGTCATGGTGATGATGGCCCACCAGAAAGACTGCGGGATGCTTCTGAAAAGAGTCTCTGGGTGGCTTTGCTCCATGGTGTAGGCCAGCGCGGAGAACACAAAGATCCCCACGCCCATGTACATGAGGAGCAGCCCCAGCTCTTTCAGGCTCCTCTTGAGCGCGTAGGTGAGAGTCTGCAGTCCGGAGGAGTGGCGCGCCAGCTTGAAAATACGCGCGATGCGCATGATGCGGAGCGCCTGGACGGCCTGTTGGACGTTAGTCAGCTCCATCATGGACGTGGTGCCGAGGTAGGTGAGGGATAGGACCACGTAGAAAGGCATGATGGCCATGAAGTCTATGACGTTCATGAAGGAGAACGCAAAGTGCAGCTTGTTCGGAGAGGAGGCGAGGCGCAGCAGGTACTCCGCGGTGAACCACAGCATGCAGGTAGTCTCGATCGCCTCCAGGGTCGGGTGCTCCAGCAGCTTACCTTCGGCGTCCGCTACCTGTAGCTCCGGGATGGTCCCCACGCACATCACCACCGCCGAGATCAGGACAGAGAGGAAGGAAGCGATGGCAATGACGCGCGCCGGCAGAGAGGACCCCGGTTTCTCCATCAGCCGCCACAGAAACCTCTGACACCGCTGCGTGCGCGTAATGCACCGATCCACATCCATGTCCTCTAGAATCACTTTCACTTTGCTTGCAATCTCTGTCAGCTCCTCCTCCTTCTCGCTTAAGTAAATTTTGCAACATTCATCCAAAACACTTTGGTCTATTTTCCAGAACTCCATCTCCTTGATGAAACAGATGGGGCAAATTCCGGGTTTGATGTGAATTTCATCAAAGTAGTAAACGTCGATGATGCACTTGAAGGCATCTGGATCTCGGTCAAAGTAAAACTCTTTTCTGCCCGGATCGAAGTCATCACAAAGAGACGAGATGACCTCATAATTTTCAGTTGAGCAGCTCAACAACTCTGCCAGTCTGCTCTCCGGGTAGCGGTTCAAAACATCTCCAAAAAGCGCCACTCGAACTCCGCCAATGTTCACAGCAATCTCTCCCTCTGCGCACAAACCAGTTCTATATTTTGGCTTCGGAACTGTCCACATTTTCCCAAATGTTTGACTTAATAAGTATGTATCATATAATGTTAGAGTAAAACACACTAACCAGAGCAGATGTCCATTATTTCAGTGCGTAAATGTTCCCTCCTCAAACTGTTTCACGCACTGAATGGCACAGATTGAGCGGCCAGCTTTCCCTAACACCTCCCACCTCTCTCTCTCTCTCCCTCTCTCTCTCTCTCTCTCTCTCTCTCTCTCTCTCAGGCCTGTCGTCTCAGATCTGGAGAATGCAATATGTATCGTGCTGTAAAACCAGCACCACACACCATTAATCACTCTCACCACTTCCCCATAGTGATTACAGTCCTACTGTCCATTTCAGAGTTAGAACAGTCACCTTTTTAGTTATAGCGAACAAGTCCCGTGTTGTTAATACCCAAAGGAAATCTCCCAGCATCAAACATTGATTGATCATAACGTAAGACAGCAGAAACTAAAATGCAGTGAAAGTGGAAGCACAGAAGAGAAAGAGTGCACTCTAGTGATCATGTAGTGTATAGCATTCTGCATTTCTTTCATGTTACTTGATATATTTTGTAAGATTTTGCATTATATCGCCTTGTATCACTCTTATTCCTCCACAATAAAATGGAGTGTGATTTCATGAAAACCTTAAAGATTTTTTTTGGATTTTGACTGCAGTACTGTTACTATAATTGGGTATTTTACATTGTGGTATTGCCCCTTGTTATGCTCATGTAAAGGTTCACACTTACATTTTATGTTTCTGCCAGACCATGTTTACATGCAATATTGTTAAAAAAAAAAAAAAAAAAACATACTGTATTTTCCTCATACATGAATATGCCTGTGTTTACCCTCGTCTTGCAACGGAAATATGTTGCTAGGCAACAGCTGGGGTCCATGTTTACTTCCTGTCAGCCGATGTCAATCACATTGGCTTCACTCATTCACCACCGTCACTGTCCAGGGAGTTCTGTGTAGAGGCTTAATCACATCATTGCTGTCACACAATTAAAATGTGCCATAGTGGTGAGCTATAACACATAAGGAAGCTATTTTGGTGAGTTGTCACTTACAGAAATCATCTGTGTGAATTTAAGGTGCCGCTCAGTGATTGATAATGTAATGTAGTGTTTATGTCTTGGGCTTTTATTATGAAAAGTAAGAATAAAGGGTATCTTCTCCCTTGGAGACCTCTTTGAGGAAGGAGTCCTTATGACTTTTGATCAGATAGTGCAGAAATATGGTGTATCAAGAATTAACCTTTTTTTGTTTTTGTTTTTGTTTTTTGTTTTTTCAAATACAAGCTTTTATTAAGAAAAAAAAACTCTTTGTTGACTGATTTTGATGTCTCTAGCATTGAAAAAGCATTGAAGATATCTGGACTAATACAAAAAAAAATTCAATCTGTAACCGAGGCAGGGCTTTACAACTCAAGATACTACAGAGTGCGTTTATCACCTGACCGTCATTCCAAATTCAAGTCCACCGTTTCTTCCTTGTGTTATAAATGCAAATTAAATGGTACTCTGTCACGTTGTTATTGGTCTTGCCCTGAGTTACAAAAATATTGGAAAGCCATAGTTCACGATATGAAAAATTTGTTGGGAATTGAGCTTAAACTGGATCCAGTTATACTCCTCCTCAGTCTTCCTAATATGCACATTAATAATGTACATTATACAAAACTGTTCAGCAGCTTGACATTTTGTGCAAGGAAAAATATATTACTTCAGTGGATTTCCTGCAAAGCTCCCAAAATTTCCAGATGGTACAAGATAATAATGGAATATTTGACTTGTCTAACTTTACCAAATGTGGAAACCCTTTCTTAAATATGTAAATGTGTATGTATTTGCTGTTTTGTACAGAGGTTTTATATGACACATGATATGTAAAGGCCCAGCTATGGTGATATTGTATGAGTGAGTGATGTGCAGTGTTTGGTGGATGTTTTTCTTTATTTTATTGTTATTGCTGAGCTATACAATGTGTTGCTTATTTTTGTTTTAAATTGTGGTCTTCTTTTGTCTGTTGTTATAAATTGAAAAAAATCAATTAGAAAAGAATTAACAGCTGTTGTTAGATACAATGTTTTTATATTTTTTTTGTCATGGATTTGTCAGTCCTGCTGCTGTCTTTCGTCTCATCAGTCTGACGTTTTCCTTCAGCATGCTGCATGATACTATATATAACTTGGTTAGACCATGGACCAGGACTTTTTCACTATAAAAACTCTCACTATACGCTCAGAACGCAAAACAACTCTGCAAACTGAGTGGCTGTTGGAGTGAGTGATACTGGAAACAGCTGCACAATGCAAACAGTTTATTCCCTGTTGCAGTGTGTCTGAATGACATATGCCAACAGGAAGTAAACAGGGACTCAAGCTGTTGCTTAGCAACACAATTTCATTGAAAGGGTCTAAGTATTGTAGACCAGTTACATCACAGAATTACCAAAATCCTGGTGACTTCTTTGTGGATTGAGCTTTTTCAATACTTTAGCAGTATTTATGCAACACTTTATAATAAAAACAAGACATGACAGTTTTACAATATGGGCACTTTAAATGAAAGTCCTCCTTCCACCATTGATAGCATTAAAAACATTCTGATTTAATATGAGTTAGAAGCAATAATATACTTGCAGATTCATGAAAAGCTTTCCCTTAGAATGTACTGTATAATGCTCAAACAATGTGCTGGATATTAGCATTGCATAATGTGCATCTGTGACATTTTATCACACCGTGATGGCTTTTCGCTTTCTCCAAGGATGTGCTCACTTAAAATGCTGGAAGCCGTCCTCTGACATTAATACTTACAGTACATGGTCCAGTATGTTTAAATGGTTCCCATAACAACATGTGGTCCATGTGATGCTGCTGTTGAAGCCTCACATTATTTCTGGTTCATGAAACATGTTGAAAACCAAGACATTCAAGGTGCGTGAGTTTTATTTCAGAGTTTAGTGTCTTTTAGTCGCTGGCTCTGCTCCATAATGTGAGACCTCGTTGTTTGGTCCTTGTGAGGGTTGTCTCTCTGCTAGCTGATCTCCAGCAGATTGATGTTGACATGGTAGCAGATGTAGGAGAGGTACTCATGCTGACAGAGTCCTGGGATGTCACAGCTTACCTGGTTAGCAAGGGAAGGCAGAAAACCACAGAAAACAGTGTGTCACACTCACAGCTCACATTAAATCCCAACAGCCATCAATACATCAGACGCACACAAAACGCAACAAAAAATCTGGTATCTGTCGCAGGATTGCAACGCGCCTTTTTTCACTTTCCCCTCAGCTCATGTTTGGGCTTTTATTATATTCAGCTCACCAGCAACAGGCCTTCAGTTGAATGCAAATGCTGCTCTGCATCTGTTGGATGTGCAAATACACAACTGTTTACTGCTAAAACAGTCTTCTAGGGTGAAGGTGTGTCAGTGTTTACAGCTTTTGTGTCAGAAAAATAAACCTAAACAAGAAAAAGTTTACTTGAACTCACTTGAAGGAACATACCTAACTAATGTTTACGAAACATCAAGCTTTTAGTCGGTATGTCATGTCTGATTTAATTATCAACGGCCAAACTATCCCTTGGGAAAAATGATAAATTAATGAATTAATAGCTTATTCAACAGCCTAACATTGCAATATATGCTTTTTTAAATTATTTAAAGGGGAAGTTGTGTTTTTTACAAATTGGACCTTATTTCTGGGATAAAATGCTGCCATTTACTCACATTTGGGGTATTTCCGACGATATTTGGATTTGATGATATCCATTGTTACATACACATACATGCTTTGTTTTAGTTTAGTTTAGAATTTTCTCAAGTTACGGACAAATCCTGACTTAAATGAGAATAGTAATAGTGTAGACCATCTTATTAAATGTCTGTTATTTGAGAAATGGTCAAGTTTGTGTCATTTATTGGCTGCATTTTAGTGCCCCATTCACTCCTGTTAAATGGATATCATCAAATCCAATATCGTCGGAAATACTCCAAATTACTCCAAAGTGATATGGGTGAGTAAATGACAGTATTTTATCCCAGAAATAAGGTCCAATTTGTAAAAAACACAACCTCCCCTTTAAATATAAATGTATATTACGCAAAAGTTTGGTTTTGCCTATTAAGTTGACGTTTTTTGATCACACAAAGTGATCCTGAGGTCAACATTGAACATTCATACTCAAGGCTTCTTGTGTTCTTCATGCCTTCTGTGCTTTAAATAATTCTAAGCAACACTTGAAGCAGTGAAGTGATTCGGCCTCTTACGTCTGTCTTTCCAGGAGTGGCGGTGGGGTCCAGATGTACGAACAGAGAGGAGAGTTCTTGTCTCAGTTTCTTTGACCGGTTCTTATCCGCTCGCAGCACCAGAGCCTGATAGTTCACCGGTAGTCCATACCTAGCAGGAGGCATCCTCATCAGGAGTCTGCTCACAGGAAAATGAACAACATGCCATTTTTGAGAGGACTCACCTGAGGACCGACTCCACAAACACCCTCAACGCCTTCAAGTGAATCCAGGCTACAAACACGGCGCTGAAATTCACCTTCAGCCAACGCACAAAGATTCCCTGTGAAAGAGGGAAAGCACTTGTAGAATATATTCCAACATACACCACATAATCTCCAGGATAGGATGCTGGACTCACGTATTGTTCCTTCTTTTGAGCACTATGCTCCCTGATCTCCTGCTGCTTCTTTGCCTCCAGATCAAAGCTGTACTCCCGCACGGTGAACCTGTGGGAATCAGAAGCTACGCTATGGTAAAAGACACAGACAACACAGCTTTGACTCGACAGGGTGCTTCCCGGCAATCCGTCCTGCTTACTTGCTCTCCTGGGCTTTGGCTTTGAATTCCCACACGGCTCTTTTAAAAAGTGTGACTGAGAAAATTCCTCCTTCTTTGTCCTCGTACAGCTTCCTGATAAAATAAAATAAAGGAACATAAAATAATGACAGGATTAGAGCAGCGACATGCAGCAGCATGTCAGGCTGAAAGGCAACAAGTGATGCTGAGGAATGAGATTTATTTCATGTTCGTAAACCTCATAGAGATTTGAGGTCGTATAACCAACTTTTGTTGGAAGTGCTCAGGTCAAAGTTCAAACACTGGGGGCTTTTTCTGTTGCTGCCCCCAGGCTCTGGAGTAAGCTCCCCATGGAAATGCATCTCATGTCTCATCTGAGCCTTTTCAAATCCAGACTGAAAACATATTATTTAGGATGGCTTATATACCCAGTAGTGTGGTGACACTTTTATTTTGTTTTATTTTATATCTAATTTATTGCTTTTATTATTGTTTTAATTGCTTTTAGTTACTATCTATTGTAAAGCACTTTGGTTCACGAGTGGCTGTATAGGTTTACATTTATATTTACTGACAAAATATTAAAAATTAGCTGCTGAACAAAGCATGCAACTTTTAAAACCACATATTTGGAAACATATAGAGATGCTTCAATTCACCAGTATTTCCTTTCATCCATAGCAAAGACACTAAACTGTGATGTAATGCAGATAAACAGTCAGGACCTCTCAGTTCTTTGGCTGCTTTAGATGTCATTCTGTAAAGTGCTTTATTTTTTTAAGTTATGAAACTTTGACATGATGCCATAAAGAATTTAAAAATATTAAAGACTTCAACTGAAATTAACAAAAACAAAAAAAAAAATTTCCTTTCCTGCAACTGATCCAAGTCACACTCTTACTTTCTGCCGGTAATGGTACACCTGTACTCGCTCAGGACGACCTCTGGGATCAAGTGGCTTGTGTTACAGCCAAGAGGGCCTAAAGAGGACTCACCTGCTGGACCGCGGTACCACAAACTCTGACAAAGATTCATAGGTGGTCTCCCACTGCGTGTAGCTCGCTCTGTGAAACACATTCACACCACAGAACATGAACAAACACTCCTGTAACACCATTAAGTGAAGGTAGAGTCACCGTTCAACCCACCGGGTCACCACCACCAGCAAAGTGGTGAGGTACTCTGAGTCCACCAGGTCTTCCCTCCTCACTATGTCAGTCAGACTGCAAGTGTGCAGAGTCCCTCTGGAGAAGACATACATTCCAGTTCAACATTTCATCACAGATATAATGTATTTTTAACTGATATGTGTTGCTGACTCACTCTCGTTTGTGCCCGAGGCTTTGCAAGCTCATTTTCACATTATTGTACGCAGCAGCTCGAGATTTGAACTCCGTCTCCATCTGAGAAACTTCCTGGCAAACATGACAGGTAAACATCAGCAGCACAAGTGATTACCTTGACCACCTTAAACCTCTGACGTAAATAACTCTGTATAAGTGACGAGTGTATATTCATCCCAATACCACATCACCATACATTATCCATTACATCCTATTATATTCTATTTTATTTGCGCTATGTCTGTGTTTTATTGCTACTAAAGCAACACTGTTTTCATTGTTTAACATTGACAATAAGGATCTATTCTATTCTACATACTTTCAGGTCATTACGCACTGATGAAAACACTTATTTGAGAGGACCTATGCTAATGGTATTCCACATGTTTTGCATGCTTTCCTTGGACTGGGTGTGCTGCAGCTTAACCAAACCCTTCGGGCTCCACTGTTATTACTTTATAACCTTGAATTATGCTTGTTTAAAGGGCGTATCAAACTAGCCACGAGGCAGGTATTATGCTAAAGTGGTAATTATTGACATCTAGGTGTGGTTGATCTGTGATCCGTACAAATCCAACAATATAAAATATAATATACTGTACATACTTTTACTTTTGATAGTTAAAGTATATTTTGATTCAGATACCTTTGTGCTTTTAGTGAAATAAGATTTTGAGTGCAGGTCTATTTCCACCACTGAAACTGAAACTTAAGATGCCCTAATTTCAGTGTCACTGTGACTTTCACTGAGTTTTTTTTGTGTTTACTAACTTTGCAATAACAAATTGGCAGAACAGTCCTTTAAGGTGATTATGAGTGTAATAACTATATTCATGTTTGTACATATATGCTCATTTTTCATGAGTTGATACCTTGCTGATGATGTCTGCCAGGCTGGAGAGAGGCAGAGCTGTGGGATACTTGGCTTTATCCCACTGAAACTTGGTTGTGTAGCTCATCAGGTCCACTGAGAAACACACACAAGAGGTCAGGACTAGAACTGTGGACACACACCAGCACACAGCGTGTCATTCAGAAAACCCAAAGGGCAGGATCACTGTTAAAATGCACTCTTTATATAAGGAGTCACACACTGCACTGCACTCCAGGAGAAAAAAATACCCCTCAGAGACTTGAGGTAAGCTTTTAGGGGCGACAAGACGGCTGCCTGAGTCACGCCATGGTCTGATGGGGGAGAGTGGTCAGAGACACTGGTTAGACTGGTTTGTGTTGCTCTTATCAGCTGTCTTTGAAAGAGGCTAAAACAAGTTAAATGGACCAGTGTGGGCTGTTTTTATTTATACATGCAAATGGGCCTGTGTGTGTGTGTGTGTGTGTGTGTGTGTGTGACTCACCTCCATTGGCTAAAGCGTTTTCCAGCACTTTGTCATCAGACTGCTCCATCACCTCCCTCATGCACTGATGTGTTTTTTTAATCACACTGACCAGACAGACAACAGGAAAAATAGAATTTTTTACAGATGTGCCTCAACTTTGTTTATTCATGTGTTTTATTTATTATTTTACACACACATATACTGTGGAATATTGCATATGTGCGTTATCTTTCATCCATATGCAATAGTATAACCCATTTTTGGACTTTTGGACTTAAACAACAGTACATTGTACTGGCTTAGAGAATGCATGTTCCTATATTTTATGTACAGTACATATTTCCTTCCTTTCCATTTTATGTGAGTCCTGTAAGCTTCTGAGTCAAAGTCTTTGCTTTATTATTCTAATAATTACAATTTAGTACTTTTTTTCAAAGTCAGAAATGCTTAAGTCAATTCTCTTGTTGACTCACACATAAAAGAATGCTCCCAGTCTGGTGCAAATTGATTGATTGTTGATCAGTGTTTCACAAAACTCAAGATGATGTCCTCAAATGTTTTGTTTTGTCCACAACTCAAAGATATTCAATATAATATCATAAAAGAGTAAAGAAACTTTTCTTTCCTTAAAAGGTTACTCCAACTGATTAATCAATTATCAAAATAATTGATTAATCATTGGTGAGAACTAATCGATTAATCATTGTCACTCTATCATACAGTTATCTATCAATTACTAAGCGTCAGCTGCCCCTGACCATCAATTAATCATGGCACAGACCACACGCAGGCTCAGAGTTACACATCTTAATTAAGGACAAAGCTGCACATTGACACAGATTGAGACCATTAAGACACTCTGTGTGGAAACATATTCAGTTTGGTTCATCATCCTCGGACTTTCTATTTACCTTTCAGTCAGTGTGTCCAGCTTGGCGAGCTCATCTGACACGCTGAGCAGACTGTCTAGGATTCCCACCTGGCATCACAGTACAGAGCTCAGTCAGTGTTTCTGTGGCTGATTTAACATGGAGAGCGCTCAAAAGGTATAATGTCTACTGTGAATGTTTTGAGATTCTGCCTCAGATGATCACAAATCATGAACAACACCATGCATGTTTCATGTTTGAACTCTGGCAGCCAGGGTAAGCGTTGATCACGTTGAGTGAAATGGGTCGGGTGGAAATTTTGCCTCAAACTGTAGAGAGCAACCTGAGCCTTCATCCCTTCACCAGAGAAGGACACCAAACACCATCATCCTCCTCGACTGCACTCTACTGTACTGGTCGACACACGACAACTCTTCTTGCTCTTTTTTTTTCACAATGCTGCCCTCACAGATTAAGAAGAAACACTCTTCCATATCTTATCACAACCACAGGCTCTTCATTATGACAGATGATACGCAGCCTCACCTTGAGATCTGGAATGGAGAACTTGAAGCAGGAGGCCAGGTTGGTTTTGGCAATGATTCGCTTGAGTTTCTCTATGCTGGTCAAAGTGGCCTTGTCCAGTGGGACAGAAATCAACCACAAATCTGTCATGACTCCCAGTGGAAGTGGGAGTTTCCCACATGGAGACCGGCAGTCTAAATACCCCCCAAAAAACAGGCTTTTGGCACCAAATGGTCTGTAAAACATTAAGATGAACTCCATCATCTAAAGTATACTGTAAAATTAAATTTGCTGATTTTGTTGTTCTTATTATATTTCTGTTTCTATAAAGTTATTGAGCATCCTAAAGTTATATTATCACATTCCCTTGGTTTCCCTTGGACTACTTGAAAACAAATAAATGAAACTAAACAAAACCTTAGAAAGCAGGATTCTTACCATCAGGTTATCCTCATGACTGTCCTGTGTCAGTCCCGCTGTGAGTGCTGATAAGTCTGAGAAGTAGCTCCACCTGAGGCAGCCTCTTGGCCAACCCACTGCCTTCTGGGAGCACAAGGACCAGTTACATCACTCCAGGCAATCTGAGTCAACCTTCCTGAAATCAATTTGCAACTTTGCCGTCACTATGCAAAAGCTGTGAAATCTTATCCCGCAGCCTAAAATCATTATAAATAAACTATATTATTGAAATTTTGTTTAATATTTAAAAGGGCAACAGAGACACCTCTATTTTCTATTATTACTAGTGTTTCAGTACTTCAGAGCCCTTGATGTACCAAACCTTTTGTAAATAAATTGTATTGTTGGCACAAAATATTATCTTGTTTGGACAAGTTCTAATATAGTTTGTACAAGTTATTAGGCCTACCTTATTTGCACATTCCAAGAGTATCCGCTAAGTGTTGAGGAAAGAGTGCCCTGTATCTTACCTTCGAGTAGTCATCGGACAGGATGTCAAAAGTCACAACTTTAAGAAAGAGAGAAAAGCAATTCATCAATTCAGAAGTATGTGGTACAAGAGTGTGTATGTGTGTGTACTTACCCACCTGAATATATATATATATATATATATATATATATATATATATATATATATATATATATATATATATATATATATATTTATATATATATATATACTTAAAGTACTAAGCTAAGCAATCTGCACAAGATACGACGAAGCAGAGGAACTTTGGAGTGAGTCAGTGTGGTTTCTACTCGGACCTATTTCGGAGAACTCACATCACTTCCTGTTTTTGCTCCTCCGCAGCCACAACGTGGATTCAGTGCAGCTTCACTGTGTAGAAACAGTGTTATGTGCGGTCAGAGTCTCGAGCGCTTTCCACAATGCAGATATCCAGTGTGAATGACGTTAAAATTTATAATTTAAGCCACGGAAAGTCTCTCCCGGAGGTAAGAAGCGCCGTTTAACGGTTGTTATCGATTTTATAACCTAGAAAGTCACAGTTTAACTTCAAGCTAGCTGGCACAGCTAACGTTAGCCATGACAACAGTTGTCTCGAAATAATGTACTGAGAAAATGTCAAAGATTATTCAGCAACACGCCACTTTGATATAACGTGTCTTATACATAAAACTTATAATTTTGTGTAATAAAACAGCATTTGAGATTCCTAAATCCAGCCTTCATTATACACCATCACTAAATGATGTATCAGGAGTATTACTGGATTTAGATTAAAGTATATTTGTAATATGATCCATTGATATGAGATTTGAAAGTATGGCTGCAACTCATCTTTGTTTTACTTGTCATTATTGTGTCAAATCCTAACCAATATGTCTTCTTTAATACAGTGGCTGTCAGATCGGAAGAAGAGACAGTTACAAAAGAAAGATGTTGGTGAGTCGACCACGACTATTTCAGCATCACAGCCTTGTTCATTGTCTTCAAAAATCATTATGGTGACTTTTCATAATTGCTTTCCCCTCCAGACATCCAGCGCAGGATTGAGCTCATTCAGGACTTTGAGATGCCCACAGTGTGCAGCTCTATCAAAGTGTCCAGGGATGGTCAGTTCATCCTGGCAGCAGGTGAGAAAACCCTGATTTCAACAAGCTTTCCTTAAAAGTGAGAGTGACACCAAATATATTCAGGCCACATTTCTTTGCGTATGCTCAACATTAATTTTCAGGCACTTATAAACCCAGAATTCGTTGCTATGACACCTACCAGTTGTCCCTGAAGTTTGAGCGCTGTCTGGATTCAGATGGTAAGTCGGCAGACACACACATCCTTGCATGCTGTGTACTTCTGACTTGACAAATTGCTTTTTCTATTTTTCTTAAAGTTGTGGCTTTTGACATCCTGTCTGATGACTACTCTAAGGTAAGACACTGGGCGCTCTTTCATTGACACTTAGCGGCTTTTGTTGTTAATTTTTATGTATGATGTTTGTTATTGTTTGGAGAGCTATACTGTATATCCACAAGCGTAAAACACTGTGCTGTTCTGGACTGGGGCAGCAGTAAAACATATTTAAGACACTAAAAGAAAGCCCCACCTTAAAACATCATATCATTCCAAGTGTATGCTATATTTAGAATAGTTTCACCAATTTACCTCACTGTCAGACAGCCCTTTGAAATTGGGAACTGAAGTGAAAAACATATACACTCTATAGACGTAGTTAAAGTAGGTTTTGCTGCCTTGCCCACAGCAGTGCATTTTAATACTGTGTTTGTACTCCTGTTTGTTTCTCCAATTTAACTATGATTAAAATGTATTTTATTTATTAACTCATTTAATAGCTCCCAGCACTAATTATATGAAAAGAGAGCAATCTTCCTCTGTCAAACTACGTTGTACTAATGTACCACACTTTATCAACTAGTACTGTTTTACTGTAAATTAAATGGCACATTTGATTAAAGCACATTATAATATAATACACCATGTGTGTATATATATATATATATATATATATATATATATATATATATATATATATATATATGTGTGTGTGTGTGTGTGTGTGTGTATACACACAATTAAATATGTGATCATTTGCGGTTTTTTTCATCATAATTGACCACATTTACCACCACAAATTGTGTAATATCTGTACAGTTGGTGTTTTTGCACTGCGACCGCTACGTGGAGTTCCACTCCCAGCATGGACACTACTACAAGACACGTATTCCAAAGTTTGGACGGGACTTTTCTTACCACTACCCCTCCTGTGACCTCTACTTTGTCGGGACAAGGTGAGCATATGGTTGGATGATAGATTCTGCTGTTGTTGTTTGTTCTTGTTGTGTCATGTATAAATGTATGTTTCTTAAGTGTAAATGTTTATGTTGTGTGTATGTCGGACCTCAGGAAGAATAGCCGACGCTGTCGCAGGTGCTAATGGGGATCCTAATAAACAAAAGAAAAAAAAGAAGGGTTGATATTTTTGTTTTCATTTTCAGCTCCGAAGTGTTCAGGCTGAATCTGGAACAGGGGCGCTTCCTCAACTCGCTGCAGACTGATGCTGTGTACGTATAATAAATGTTTGCCATAACTGATGAACTGATCGATTGGAGATAATTGTAAGTAACAACTGTAGTTAACTGTTTATTTAACCTTGTCGGAGGTGTCTTCAAATGTGTCAGTAACTGAAGATTCATCCTTTTGTTTTGTTTTTTTTTTTAAGTCAAGATAACAAAGGTTGTTTTCTAACGTCATCATTAACCTGTGATCACAAGATAACTCTGCTCTCTGTTTCCATAATCTGTTGTGTGATCTGACAATAACTGATAAGCTGTTTGCTGTCGTTGCTCTCAACTGATGTTGGTGCTTGGTTTTCTTGACTTTGCAGGGAAAACAATGTGTGTGACATCAACCCCGTCCATCATTTGTTTGCCACAGGATCCTCTGAGGTAATTGCCATAGCAGACTGTGTGTGTGTGTGTGTGTGTGTGGTTTCTTTGTGTTGTGTGCTTGAAGGTAAACAGAACAGCCACATTGTTGGTTCAGTTTATTTCATGTTTCTATATGTAGCATTGTTTGGAAGTTATACTGGTGGACTGAACGGTGGATCTTTCTCTCCTCTCCTTACTTTGATATTGTTTACTAAGCTTCACGCACCAGCTGGGCTGATAAAAATAAGTGCCACATGATTTCTGAGTGTTAAAGTTCAACTAAAGTTCTGTGATACACTGGTCAGTTTGGAGATATGGGGCCGTTTTGCTTTCATGGCATCTTAGTCCTCTTCCAGACTAATGGAAAGAAAAAAAAAAAAAACACTTTATTTTACTACTTTGTCTATTTGTGTCTGTAGTCTTTCCTTCCTGAAATTCACCAAATGTTAGAATAAAGAGAAAGTAAGTATAAGTAACATTCTAGTCCTAAAAATTCAGATTTTTTTGAATGGCTGTTGACATTATTTTCTAGTTTACTCCCTCAGTCAAAAACCCTGATTTTAATATAAACAAGAATTTTGAACATTTTTTTCTGCTCTGGAAATTATGCAATTTAGCATATGTATAATTAACTGGGGGAGTTTCTTGGATATTATTATTATTATTGTTGTTAAGCGTTTTACTCTATTCACCTGTAATTTTTCCCCTTAAAAAGAATCTTTTTAAAGTCATGAGTTAGACTCTTCCTGCAGTCTTCTGTTACCCAGCGTTAGTCTGAGTGTTTGACATCTCTTGTGGTGGATCACTAGGGAAGAGTTGAATGCTGGGACCCTCGTGTCCGGACCAGAGTGGGCTTGCTGGACTGTGCTCTGAACAGTGTCGCTGAAGGAACAGAGTATGTATCAAACTGCAAACACAAATCTCAAATGATTTCAGTCCCATAATGCTTATTATGTAGCCACACGGCACAAAAAGCTGCCAGCTGTGCACCAATATGGTGCAATTATGAAATCTCCAGGTTTCATCTGATTCAGCAACACTGTCAACTATTGTTTCATTTATTCTCCTTGTGTTTTTGTTGACAGAGTTCAAAGTTTGCCCTCAATCAGTGCGTTGAAGTTTAACGGCTCCCTCACCATGGCAGTAGGCACCAGTACAGGACAGGTGAGACAAAACGCCTGAAGCTACCACTCTGTTGTCATGTCTGTCAGAATACTGCAACACTGTGCTCCACTTCCTCTCTGTTTGTTGTTGTTGTTATAAACTGTCAGCTGCCTACAAGGCGTGAAATCTTGCTTCTTCTTCCTGCGATCACAAGCGACTGATGTCATTCAGTCTCCAATAAAAAAAAAGTTACACTTCCCATTTTGATTGGAAAGTTCAGCACAGCCAGTGGCGTCTCCTTGCGTAATTCAGTCGTGGTGTTGTGCACCCTTTGTTTTGTCTTAAAGGTGCTGCTCTATGACCTGCGCTCCAGCCAGCCTCTGCTGGTTAAAGACCACCTCTACAACCTGCCAATCAACTCAATCAACTTCCACAATCAACTGGACCTGGTTGTGTCTGCCGACTCTAAGATTATAAAGCTGTGGAACAAAGACAGTGTAAGATTCAGCAGCAGACATTACAGGACTCGAGCACTCGAGTAATGACATGTTAAGAGGTTCTGTATTCACAGCTTAAAACGCCCAGCTGGGAGCGCCTGAGAGCACTTTTTAGAGATGCAGCATTTTTCAGCTTGGTGTGGTTGCTATGATACGGAATATCAGTGAAAAAAGACAGAGAGGCCCTCCGGTCTGTGTGGCTTCATGACATTTTGTGGGTGAGGAAACACGTCAGTGAGTTCCATCGTTCACATTCGGATTAACTTTACTAGTTCACAGGAGGAAATTAGTTTGTTCCAGTGCTCCAGACATGAAGACAACATAAAACGGTTGCATAGTATTATACATTAAGACATCATAATAATCTTTATGATTAGCTGTTTTTCCTATTACACCTCCATTGTGAGTGGACAGTTGGATAAAAATATAACAGTGACAAATAGTGTTTTACCTAAAGTTGAACATTTTCCAATTCTTAGCACAGCTCAGAATAAATACTCAGCTCATCGTCACAGTGCTGACATTTTTGCTCCATCAATTTAGAGATATTTCAAAGTAAAAGTCCAATATTTCTGCCATAAAAATAGCTCTATTTGTCATGGTGCTATGCCGCTGCTGTTTGTGACAGTGTAAAAACGCAGCACTCCCATTGCAAAGAACTAAAACTATTCTAGCCTCTGGAAGAAAATGCTTGGATCCTTAGAATTATGAGAGCTATTATATTGCTCATTATAGAGTTGTCATGACTCAGACAAGGTGAGGTGTGTTTGTGAGAGACAAGAAGGTGGACTATTGCATGCAGTGATTGAAGATGTTGTTTTTGTGACTTCTTCTTTGTCACTTGTTTACTTGCCTGTCTGTGCCAGGGGTATTCTCTACTAAGGTCTTGAAACCCCCAGCACCCCTGACACTAATATCAGACCTTTTAGACTCTTTCTGATTGATCTCCTATTCTATCTGTTCACCACAGGGCAAGGTCTTCTCCTCCATACAGCCTGTGGCCAACATCAATGATGTCTGCATGTACCCTAATTCAGGTGAGAACCAGATCACAACACAAGAAAACCTTTATCAGCCCAGGTAAATAAAAGACTGATGCAGCAGCAGAAGCACAGAGGAGATGCAGTTAGAAAATATCGATTATGTACAGATGATGCATGAAGACTCAATATGGCAATATTTATGGTAACTTTAAAGTTTAATAATACAAATGTGAGGAGGGCTCTGAAGGAATGAAATTGGATTGAGGGTCATAACCTCCAGCGTTCATGCAGCCATCTTTCACCTCCGGGTGGCGCCATCTTACAGTTCACACACTTTGGGTTTTTCCACACACCAGTTTGGTTATTTTTATCTCCATTACATCGGGGCTACCGGCCTGAGATTTGGCCAACGAAGCAGCTGTAAAATGGCGGAAGAATACATTTGAGTTTCACAATAAATGTGGTTAGTTTCACACGGTGGTGTAGTGGTTAGCACTGTTGCCTCAGCAAGAAGGTACCGGGATCAATTCCCGGGCTCGGGGCCTTTCTGTGTGGAGTTTACATGTTCTCCCCGTGTCTGTGTGGGTTCTCTCCAGTTACTCCGGCTTCCTCCCACCATCCAAAAAAATGCTTGGGGATTAGGTTAATTGGCTAATTTAAATTGACCGTAGGTGTGAGTGTGAGTGGTTGTCTGTCTCTGTGTCCTGTGATGAACTGGAGACTTGTCCAGGGTGTACCCTGCCTTCCACCCTAAGACAGCTGGGATAGACTCCAGCCCCCCCGTGACCGTATGAGGATAAGCAGTAGATAATGGATGGATGGATGGATAATAAAAATAAATATTACACAATGTTAAATATAAAGTCTAAATATTGATGTGCACCAATAAATTGAATATATTTTGGTGGCCACAACTTACAATCAATTATGGCTTCATCTGACAATCATGGTTGGTTCACGATTTGGTCTGCATGGATGCCTTCATGATCAGAGATTCCAAATCTAAGAAGAGTCTTGATGAATTAAAGGGCTCATAATCCCACAATAATCCAGTTGTATGATCACTACCTCCCAAATACCCCAATTTTGCTAAAACCTAACACTGAGGTTTTGTTTACATACAGACGAGTAGCATGTCCGCACAAGGTTGAGACTGAATAGAATTGGTGAAGTTTTATTCCTAACGTTAATATTTGACTTCTCTGTTTGCTAGTCACTGTTGCTATTTTCTGCACAGTTTCAGATAAAGATCTGATATTATTAGCATTATATTATCAGTAAAATTAGATTTCAGTGTTGGCTGTTTAGGATTGTTTCCGACTCATGTAATTCAAACAGTCTACATTTCTTGGAAGGTTAATGAAGATATTCTTTAATATAGTTTTTCTGTTGTTGTCAATAGTAGCTGTCAAGACCATTCTTAGTTCACAGTGGAGGCATTTTTCTTTTGAACAGAAGTTTATTCCTCCCCAGGAAATACAAACTGCAGTCTTCATCAGCTTCTATTTCACAAACGAGTTTTGTTCATTAAATGTGACAAACGGGACTTTCAGATGTACATGGACTGGAGCTAAATTCAGTGCAGATGAGCTCATTTAAACTCTATTTATACCCACCCTGCTTCCCTCCTCACATTGTTTCGCCTACATCCTGTGTGTCCTTGTCAGGTATGCTCTTCACCGCCAATGAGGATCCTAAGATGAACACGTTCTACATCCCGGTGAGTCCAGAGGCTTTTACACTCCTTCCTGCAGCAGACAGGACACACTGACATCCTGTTCGCCAGGCTGAGCAGCTCTTTATGATGCAGTAAAAGATATTTGATGTTCAGTGATTCAGCTGTTTGAGGATAAAGTAAACAAGCGAGTGTGTGAGCGGTTTCTCTTTCATCACAAGGATGCTGCATTATGAGTAAAGCGTCAACAGACTGTCACCTGACAGTGGTGTTAATCTAGAGAAGGTGTGTGTACAATAAACTAGACATTCCTGACATGATGGACTTGGATGTGCTGAACGTTTCCCGCATGTGTTTGATGGCCTTGTGCTTTTGGGCATTTCCTACTATTTTCTTGCACTTATAAAAAATTATAAAGGAAGAAATGGAAAGGTTAATGGATGATGGAAATTTAAATTGATAATGATGAATCACCTTAGTTGAGATCAGTACCTTTGTTGTATAAGCATGTTGCTGCCATGATGATCTAAAAGGAGATTTCCTGCTTCTGGTTTGAAGCTTTTCCATAAAGTACTGTGGTTGTTTGCTGTAACCGAATAGTTAGAATTGGTAACGTTTCATTCATAACGTTCTAAATCTACATTTGAGTACTTTTCAGGCTTTCTATTTTCTAGTCAGTGTTGCTATTTTCTGCAGTTTCAGATAAGGATCTGATATTATTAGCGCTATATTATCGGTAAAATTAGATTTCAGTGTTGGTAGTGTGGTATTATTTCAAACTAATGTAAATCAAACAGTTTACATTTCTTGGAAATGATGGATTTAGTATTTTCCAAACTTACAGCATGTTTGCGTCCGATAAAATATTCTGATTCAGTCCATATTTGTTGCCATTTGGCCTTTAAAAAAGGTCCGAAAACTCCCACTTGCTGCAGCACAACCTGTATGACCAGGGCAATCTGACTGCAACATAAATAATCGAATAGAATATAATAATATAACCACAATAACAAAAAAATGGTGCATTGGCTCCCTTGTTTAAGGGACTTTAAGTCTTAACTGTTTAAGTAATTATTTTTGGAGGCGATGTAGCCTTTGTGTAGCCCTGAGTGAGTTTTGATTTCGCCTTGTGTCCTTAGACCTTTTGTGATGGTTTATGGTCCCAGAAAGCAAAGCATGTGGAACTAGAAAAGCACTGAAAGAGCACACACCTCCGCCAAGGCGGCGGCAGCGACTTTTTATTTAAAGTTACGCCTGCCGCCAAGGAGGTTATGTTTTTACCGTGGTTTGTTTATATATTTGTTTGTTGGTTTGCAGTTAATTAATTTTTGGTGGTGTCATTGAATCAGATCCAGTCACCACCAAAAATTAATCAATTTTAAGTTAGGCCACTTCTGACCAACCCTGAAAATTTTGGCAAAATCTGTCCACAAGTTTTTGAGTTGTTTTGCAAACCAACGAACAAATAAACAAACCCTGGTGAAAACGTAACCTCCTTGGCGGAGGTCAAAAAATCAAGTCAGGCTGTCAGTCCACACAGCTGATTATCTCTGAAAGACAGTTCAAATCTTTATCAGCCCTCAGCTCATCCTTGACAAAGCCAAAGAATGAAGCCATGCTGGATTCTATCCTGTTTGGCCTCAGTGTGCGGCTCCACGTGGCATCATCATCATTGTCATCTATATGGACCATTCAGATTCCACAGAGCAGGCAGAAATGCTGGGATTAATCTGTTCTGTACATTGATCCTAACTGTGAGTTGTCATAGTGACCGGATGATCTTTGATCTGCTCTACGTTTACCCTTACGTCACGCAGTTTTTTTTATATACCGGCTGACTAAACCTTAACATCCAGAGAACAGTTTGCTCCTGACTCCTCCTGAAGGGTGGGACCTTGTTCAAGTCCTCATACAACTCTTTAACCCGTCACAAGGACGCTTCCTTAATCCGATTAATCCTCAGATTATTTTCTCAGTCAATCCATTAGTTCTTTGGGCTATAAAATATTAAAAAATGTACAAGAGGATGTCAGTGTCTCGTTCTGTTCATAGCCCAAAGTTATTCAGTTATCATGATATAAAACAGAGAACAGGAGGAGCTGTCCATATTTGACAGCATTTTCTGACATGAAAAATCACTCTAATGATTAATGAATAAAAATAATTGGCGATTATGTTTCTGTTAATCAATGAATCGTTGCTGACTCAGATGACTGAAGCTACGGAATAGCTGAACTATTTTTTGCACAGAACAAAGCAGGTATCACTTTACAGCCTGTATGGAGAGGAGGCATGATGTCATGACAAGCACTGTCCTTAATTATTAAAGGTTAACAAACTATTTATTAAAATCAGTGTCACTTAAAGCAGTTTTGTTTTCATCAAGTGTTTTTTTTTAAACTGCCGTGGCCCATGATCATCTTAAAATCATGTTAGTATTTGCTATTCGATCTATATATACATCTATACTTTTTTATTACGGCTCTGGATAGTCGTAGCAGCCTGCATATGAGACGTTTTGGCGACATGAGTGAATCTCAGCGTCTACTGATAGTTTATATATGGGCTATAGTTACGGGATGGAAACGTGAGCTCTGACAGTTGATGTATTTTTGTTTGAACAAATTGAGTCTAAATGTGAACCGGATTGGTGTGTTTCTGTGTTCAGGCCCTTGGCCCTGCTCCTCGGTGGTGCTCCTTCCTTGACAACCTGACAGAGGAGTTGGAGGAGAGTCCAGAGAGTACGGTGTACGACGACTACAAATTTGTAACCCGGAAGGACCTGGAGAATCTGGGTGAGACTTTGCTGCCTTGATGGTTTCTCCTAATGTCTTGCTCACACTACACGACTGTTGGAGTCGTCGACTTGCCGTGGTGTTCACACTACGTGACTCTCTCCTCCCCCCTCAGAGTTTTGAGGTGTTCACACTACAGACCCGGTCGGTGACAGGAGTGTTCACACTACAAGACTCTCTATTCATCAGGCATGTCCGACTGCTGCACTGCTGTCCAGTCAGTCTCCTCTCGTTAATTCTTGGTTCATAAACGAGCCGCTCGTTGTTTTCTAGTGTTTACAGTGTTCACTGAAACGGCTCTGAGGCTGACAGGAGCTTTTCTTTTTCCACAAAGTTGGGATAAACAGACTCGCGGGACGAAGAAAATGTCCGCTGCATTTTTTCTGTATTTCATTGTAAATATGAGTGACAATATTAATGAATCTATGGAGACATTGCCTTCCAAACACTAGAACGAAGCCTCTTCTGCCATCTTTGAAGGTGGATTTCAGCCCTTTCAGTGATCACTGTAAACACTAGAAAACAACGAGCGGCTCATTTATTAACCAGCAATTAGTGAGAGGAGGCTGACTGGACAGCAGTCAGCAGTGAGCTTTTCATTGTAAACCTGGACACGGAGCAGAACGCAGCCCTCCAGGTTGTTTGTGAGTTTCCATGTAGTGAAAGAACAAAAAGAGAAAAGTTGTTGATGTTGTTGCTGCAGCCGCTGCCCCTTTCAATCATGTCTGCTCTCATTGGCTGCAGCTCTTTTATGTCAGCGCGACTCTACTAGTTATTTAGCAGGCTAGATGTTCAGTCTTCATCTGCGACAAACAGTCAAGATGTTAGCGAGCTTATGACTGGCGTCTTTGAGATGTTCACACTTAACGACAAAGAACGAAAATTGTGTAATGTGAACGAGGCATAATGAACCTCGCTGAATGGGGAACACACATCTCAGAGTTAATGAACCAATTTCACTGAAAATATGTCCTGTATATCAAGCAAACCCAATGGTTCATTTACTGTAGACTTTTAGTCTGAAAGCACAGGTTTCTCTCAGTTTATTTGAGAAGGGACAGTGCTAATGAATAAATACACATGGTATGAAAAATCCCAACCTTCGTGAAAAGGCTGCTTTTATGTTGTCCAGGGTTTTACAAGAGGCGTCCAACACATTTCCTTAAAGTACATCAAGACAAGAAAATATGCAGTTTAAAGGTTGGGAAAGGACTTATATAAAAAAAAACAATAGAAACAGCATTTATACATATAGAAAGACACTGCAGACAAGCAGTAGACAGAAGAAAAAAAGTGAGTTAAGATTAGATTTAAAAAAAAAAAAAAAAAGAATTCAGTATAAAGAAGGAATTTAATCGCAACCCTGCAAGAAATCCCAAAATATAAAGACCAATCTGAGCCACATTGCCACCATAGGGGTTTACACAGAAGTCTAGACTACCTAACTACAGGCCTGGGGAATGATTGAGAGGTTTTATGTAAGAAAAGTAGTGTGTGGGGGGGAGGGTGGGAGGTGAAGGAGGGTCGGGGGAGTGGATACTGGAAGGGTTGAATGAACACTGGAATGCAGGCTCAGCAGTGAAGAGATCAAATGACAAGAAGCAGGAAGGCGGTTGGCTGCTGTGGAATAAAAGGAGAGGAGGGGGAACAGCAGTGCTGTGTAACGTGGCCCTGTTATGTAACCTGGAGGCAGCCTCTGCATAGCACACTGACAGGGGATCCTGGGAAGAACTCTTACTCAACATTTCTCTGTCCCTTTTATGTACACACTCTTGCTCGCTGCAGTCTATGACGCAATATGTATGTCTATACGTTAATGAGCAATCAGGTAAACCCTGAATAGCACGAGGCTAAGAGCTTACCCTAATGACAATGCTAACATGCTGATGTGCAGTTGGTAAAGAACAGCTGTGACCAGTGAGAGTGATGTTATTAAATAAAGTCTTTGACCTGATGATGAAAGAAGAGAAAATGTCCCAGTTGTTACCATTCATCATGTAAGGTTCAGGAATGTACTATACCAAATATCATGGCAAACCATCCAATAGTGACATTAATGTCTAACTAATTTCATGGTAATAGTGGGGATCATAAACAACAATAAATGTGTGTTGTCCTTATTTGTCAGGCTTGTCTCACCTGGTGGGATCATCTCTCCTGAGAGCCTACATGCACGGCTACTTCATGGACATCAGGCTCTATCACAAGGTAAGCAGTCTAAATGTGATGTAATACTGATTCTGATTTATTCACCCGTCACAGCAGCATAAAACAAGTTACAGTAAGAAAGGAATAATAAACAACAGCAATAAAATAATAGAATAAGTAATAATAATAATACCATAAATAAATAAGCTAAATGAAAAGGAAGATTTTTTTAATGGCAAATGAAATGTTAATTAAATACAATAATTAGATAAATAAAATGTAATTTACTATTTATTGTTGACTTTTAAATTATGATGTATAAAAACAGACCAAAAAAAACGCAAGTTTGCAAACTTAGTGCAAAACAAATAAGTGCAAATTAGTTATTAAAAGCAATGGCTATGACAGTAATGAGTCATTAATTATTATTTATCTCTGATAATCCACCTGAAGTTTACAGATTACATTTGAATGCATCACTATAACGTTATAATTTACCTTGGCTCAGATTATTTTTTCTGAAGAAAGCTTGAAAACATAATGTGACTTGAAACAACCTCTGTTGGTGTTAGCAACTAGCTGCTTCCCACCAGCTGTCGACCTGACGACTTCAACACAGATTTGCTTCACAATGTAGCAGGAAATTTTTCTCTGATACCCCGGACCTGCGGTATTGTGGAAAAACTATCTTAAAACAGTTAGCAAAGTGGTTGAATTCAGATATGACATTACAAATACTTCCTGTAAAAGTGTCTTGAGAGGTATGTGTTTTGGGGTTTTTTTTGGTCGCAGGTCAAAAGCATGGCAAATCCTTTTGCATATGAGGAGTACCGCAAAGATAAGATTCGCCAGAAGATCGAGGAGTCCAGGACCCAGAGAGTGCAGGTTAAGGTGAGCGTCTGGTACAACTATAGAGTAAAACAAGGAGAAAACCTTTCATTTAGTAATAGACCTCTTTCAAACCAGTTTGCACAGTTTTTTGTTTTTTTTTTTGCTGGTTGCCCGTATGTGTTATCAAACGTGCCATGTGTTCTGGGACAGAAGCTGCCCAAGGTGAACAAGGAGCTGGCTCTGAAGCTGATGGAGGAGGGTGATGACGAAGCAGCGCTGGCCTCCAGGAAAAAGAAGGGCAAGGTAGGAGAGTGTAGATCACAACATCAAGGTGGTCACGCCTCCATTTGTGCTTCTCTATATTACCCCTAAAGGCTTTGTCTTCATTACATCTGTCATGAGGTGTTTATTCACCTTCATAAAGTCAAGAACTTTCTTATGAATCTCAGTGAAAGCTTTTCAGTTTTATAGTTTAATTCTGTAGCTTTTTAGCTGCTAGTCTTTCCCACCTTAGCGTGTGCAGGCAAGAGGTATAACCCATCAACTTCAATCTTATCAAACTTGCAGGCTCTCCCCAGCGTCCTGGGAGACGACCGCTTCAAGGTGATGTTTGAAAACCCGGACTACCAGGTGGACGAACAGAGCGAAGAGTTCCGCCTCCTCAACCCCATCGTCTCCAAGGTCGGACAAAAGAGGCAGAAGAAGCTGCGTCTTCTGGCTCAGCAGGCTGCCGCTTCCCAACAGGTAACAGTGAGCTCTCCTGCACAGGTTTGGAAACGATAGTCTCAAAGTTCCCAGGCGTTTTAGACAAGTGTCTGAGTATACACAGATCAGAGATTTTATACAAGCTAAGAAATAGCACTGTGTTAAATTGTTTTTCTCCATGCTTTTCAAGATTTAAGGCCTCAAATCATGGCGACACACCCTGTGTTTCAGAGCAGAGAATACAGCTTATTTTTCTATCATTCTATCAGTCTATTTGTGTAAGTGCCAACTTCTTTTAGTTATTAAAATTTGCCTGGGGGGTCAATAACACATTTTTTATGGTGTGACGAAAAAAAAAATGTCAGAATTGAGTGTGAACTGCATGATGGGAAAAGAAAGGAGGGATTTTAATGGGTTTGTGTCAGAAGAGAGTAGCGTAACTAAATATATACTATATTAATTGTGATATTAGCTTGCAGTATTCATCTATTTCTCTCTTGTGCATGTCTGTAAGCGAGCTGTTTGCATGTACTATCTTTTCTAGATATTGTAGCCTGTTTCATTTTAATAAAATCTGCCTTTTTAACATCTCCAGGCGGACAAAGAGGACGAGGAGCCCGAAGGACGAGCCAGTTCCGAGGAGGAGAGCTCTGATGACGACAAGAGCTGGGTGGAGGAGGTGAGGGAGCAGCGGAGGTTGCTTCGGGAGGAGGGTCGAGACCGCCGCAGGCAGGAGAGGAAGGAAGCAGATCGCAACACCATCCTGCTGGAGAACGGAGGGGAGAAAACCTCAAACATGGCCGGGAGCAAGAAGTCGAGTCAGCCTCAGTATTATCAGATCAAAGCTGGGGAGGAGTTCAGAAGTTTTAACGACATGGCCCGCAAGCAGAAACTGCAGAAGTACGTCTTTCCTCTATTAAGTGGGACTGTCAGCAGTGCTGCCTCATTGTGTGACACCACACTGTAATTCAGATTGCTTAAGGGTCTGCAGCTGTTTATGACAGGAGATAACCTGATCTGTTCCAGTCAGGGAAGATCTCTAAATGAAAAGATTTCTTTTTGTCTTAGATTGTCCTATTGCCGTTCTGAGCCAAAACAATTACATTGCTGTCTGACGGCGCCATGCTCTTGTTTGGTATGTTGTTTCTTAAGAATGTGTGTCTCCCAGGGCTTCTTTGGAGGACCGTCTGAAGTTAGAGGAGCACTCTGGAACCAGCAACATCACCGACACTGCAGTGGGCAGCAAACAGCTAACCTTCATGCTAAAAAAGGTAAACTATCCATTGATTAAAGCAATAAAGTACAAATATGAACACTGTTATGTCCTGTAAACCAACTCATGCAGCCAAACTGACATGATAAAAAATCTACTTCAAACTTTTAAAAAGAGCTCCCTATGTGACCAAAAACTCTCTGACATTACAGACCCATGTGGTAGAATTATTGAATAGTTATATTTGCTTGTTGGCGCTGAGTTTTTAGCCAATTCAACATGTTTAATTGTTGGTGGTGAGAGACATAACTCTGAACAGCTGTTCGGTGTACAAGAAACTGCTCTTGGAAAAGTTTTTAGATGAACAGCCCACACATCATTCTAAGAAATCAAAATCTCACTGGACTGAGGACCAGGCCGTGTTCCTGTGAGACAGAGCTGAGAAGTGCATCTGTACACATCTCATAGGGCAAACATCTGCATAGATTGCATTTAAAGTGTTGTGTGAGTGAAAAACATCTCTGATACCCCTTTTCCACCAAAAGGAACCTGGTTCAGTGCTGGTGTTTAGTTGCTTCAACTTGTGTTCCTCCTTAACACCGGTTGCTTTTCCATTGGCAAGGAGCCCAATCAGAGCCACGTCACTACGTCACTGCAAAACGTCAGTACGTCACAGCATTTTCGCTTTCACCTGGCAAAGAACTAAAAACATAAAAGACGGAGGAGGTCATTGTCTCGATGCTGGTGCTGTTCCCACAGCTGTTCCCGGCTTTGTAAGAAATCCAGAGCCGAAAAACAAACTGTTGCTGGCTACCCGTCTTCGTCGTAATTGCTTCCAGTGGAGACTCCATGTAAGATCAGAGATTGTATTGTGACTGCCAGTGAGACCAGGTCATCTATTGCCTGGGCACATCCACGATCACAGTACTGGTGGGACACTATTGTTCTGGATTTCAGTGAGCAACAGTTTGTGCAAAACTTCAATGTGTCCTTTGAAAACATTTGCAATCAAACCAGGCAGTATTGATGTTGGTCGCAGTAACCCCGCCCCAAACCCCTGACATAATCGGTGCTTAGCTCTGCACCAGCAAAGACTTGCTGCTTGTCTGGCCCCAGTTTTAAGCACCAGGGGTCGGTGCTTAGGCTGTGGAAACACAAAGAACTGGTGCTAAATCAGGCTCTGGCTCTGAACCAGCCCTGGAACCACCCCGGTGGAAAAGGGGTATGATATACTTAAGATTAAGACGGGGCTAGCCACGTGGTTTATATTCATTTGATCTAACATTGTGGCAGTTTAACATGTGTTGTTGTGTCCTCATTTGCAGTCGGAGCAGCAGAGGAAGCAGCAGCAGGCAGAACAGCAGCACCACCAGGAGAGGAAGAAGCTGAGGCGCTCAGCCGGACACCTGAGCAGTGGCCGTGGAAGAGGCCGGGGGAGAGGAGGAGGAGGGAGAGGCTGGTACTGAGCAGGTCAGCCTAGTCATCGTCCAGGGCCTTTTGTCCTGGATGGACAACAGAGGCACTGCTGACAGTCCTCAGCTCAACGAGGTCAACTTTTAAGTGTTGAAGAACTCTGGTTTTAAGCTCCAGGGACAGACTGGGGTTTAAGTGGCAAAGACTGACATTGATGAACAGACAAGCCTACCTCCCCTCCTGGGTGGTCTGTGCCATGTGTTTAGCTCAGGTTCAGAGCTCTTCAACAAAGATTACATATGTCGCCGCCTGTGCGCATATAGTACTTCTGCCATTATCCAAAAGTACCTCGACTACAGGTGGAGTTAGAGATATGAAGAACTGAAATGACTTGACATGACCTGCCTCGTCTCAGGCAGCTGGTTTTTGGCAGCTGCTGTTTCAGTTCATGGAGGGGAGAAACTGTACCTGTGCAAATGAAAGTCTGTATTTTTAATATTCTTTGTTATATTATCAAGCCAATGCTGGATTAACACTTGTACTATATATAATATTTGGAACAACATTTGCTTGCCTCCATTGTTTTTATTGCAAAGTGCCAAAAGGCTGAAAATGTTGTGCAAGTACTCAAACTAAAGCGTGCTTCCCTTGCAGCAGTTCACTACTCACATGTGTCACAAGTAGGAGGAGGGGAAGAGACAACCAACAACTGCAGTTCCTGGAAAAGGAAGACTGGGTGTCCTTCCCATCCCCCAGTATGCTGATAGTATGAACCCCCTTTGCTCCAGCATTGGTCCATTTAAAATGTGAGGGAGGTGCAGTCCAGCCCTCAGCATGCCAAGGCTGGCCCCCTGGTTCATTTGAACCCATTTGATGTCGCCATGCTTTTTCACCATGCCCCCATCTATCAGGTTGTGACAGCATGAACAACACTTCTTTGAAGAGAAATCCAGTAAATTTGCATGTTGGGACATCTACACTGTCTGCAAGAGCCAAACACAATTTCACCTACTGTTGAAACCTTAAGAGGAATAGAGTTTTATGAGAGCATTGCCTCTCATGTCTGTACGGTGAATAAGAAGCTAAACCTGTCAGTTTAACTCAGTTGGAAACAGGGAAACGCCTAGCCTGGCTCTGCCCAAAGCTGATGCCTACATACCAGCAATAATAATAAGCATTTTTTCCCCACAATATGTCAAACCATTCCTTTAATTTATATTACAGTGTCACTAGCTCAGCGTTTTATGCTTATACAGAAATTCAGTGGAACAAAGTCTTGTAAGGGTGCACAAGAATCTTTTTATCCAGGTTGTCGTTGAGAGGTTACATCAGTCACTGAGACCTAGTTCACCCCTCCTACTGCAGGATGAATACACATCATTTAGCAAAGTGTCATCTGGTATAGTCATTTCATCCAAGTTGCCCCCTTCTTCCACAATACTTTGGCTTCACCATGACAACTGGCAGTCGGACCACAGGAAGTGGGTCGACTAAAGCTGACACCAACAATAAGTGAACTGAATTTCCACAAAGGCAAAGGACTGCTACTTGATATACTTCACCTTGCATGCCAAACCATTACATAACCATTACGTACGCCTCGTGGTTTGGCATTTCTCAAGAAGTCTCTTGTGGAATTTATCAAGACAAGTCATCACTCGCAGCAAGTCACTCCAATCAATTCAAATCAGAGAATAATAGCGTGTGTCAGGTTTAATTATAAACACAAAAGAACAAGAAGAAGAGCAGGATTCTTATAAAGGGACTGAATCAGAGCCTGTCTGATGACGGGTTTGTTTGTTTGCTCAGAAGGAATGATTTTCCGTTTTTTTCTGGTTAATCAGAACTGTCGAGTTTCAGAGGGACTATTTTTCTCAGATGGAACGTAGTACCACTGAAAACTATTCACAGTCAAGTCTGGATTCTCCAGAGTAACCACTTTGTGGAAAAAATGTTTTGGTTTAGCTTTGTTGGAGGTAAATTGAAAAGCTAATATTAATAATTGTGATGGTGAACATAGTAAATATTAGTAGTCTGTCAATAAAAAAGGCTAATTTAGCTCAAAGCATGTGTGCTGCCTAAATATACATCTCACAAGCAAGCAGAGATAGATAAAACTTCATTGATCCTTTCAGATGATGCCCTCCGGGGAATTAAAGTTGTAGCAGCAACAGGACAGCACAGAATCTCAAAACAGAAAGAGAAAAGCAGAAGGAATAAATAAATGAATAGGTGATCAAAAATATTAAAAAAAAACACAACACCAGTATTCAGATAAATATTGGGTCATTAAGTGTAGTAAAATAACTGAACATGTTACGAGTGCAAACTCTTTTGTTCAGAGCCTTATTTGAACTCATACATACCTGCCTTGGGCTGCTGGACCTGTTGAACCTCTTACTATGTCACCTATATACGTGCTTACATATCTGCACCTTTTTAACCAACCAACAGGTTTAAAGCAACACATCTCTCAGCATTGTTCCTACCTTCATTGCTCTCTCATTATTGTAACCGCCTTTTCCCAGATATTTAGATATAGCTGGAGCTTTACCTTTGATCTTGTCACGCAACCTCCTTGTAAATCTGTCACCACTTTAAGTGTTTATGTATGTTTTGTTGTTGCTGCATTTGCTGTTTTTTTTTTTATCATTACATAACAATCCGTTGCCTTTGTCCCCTACATGGGTTCACGGATCTCGTAGAATAAAGGGCCATCTAATCACAATGTCCCTGCTGGATTCCTGATGAGGGCTTGTATGGCGTGTCATCCCTCTTCCCTCCTCCTTTAAAAAAATACAAGGTGGATAAGGAGTTCAGAGCTCATGTCAGTCATTTATTATCCATCTTCCTCCTCAACACATCCTGATACAGACACCTAGTCAAACCCCCCAACGTCACCTGCTTAGGTTCAGGCAACAAAACCACGATAGGAAAAAAAATAACATGGTTTGGGTTAAATCAAGGTGGTGCAGTGGTTAGCACTGTCGCCTCACAGCAAGAAGGTACCGGGTTCGGATCCCGGCTCCGGGGCATTTCTGTGTGGAGTTTGCATGTTCTCCCCGTGTCTGCGTGGGTTCTCTCCGGAATGTGAATGTGAGTGTGAGTGGTTGTCTGTCTCTATGTGTCCTGTGATGAACTGCAGACTTGTCCAGGGTGTACCCCGCCTTCCGCCCTAAGACAGCTGGGATAGGCTCCAGCCCCCCCGTGACCCTATGAGGATAAGCGGTAGATAATGGATGGATGGATTAAATCTATTACATTTGTGAAGTGAAAATGACACTGAATGTTGTGAACATGGGACATGAATGAGCAAACCATTGAGAGTGTGAACGCAAAATGTTTTGTGCCTGTTGGTCCCGTCACCACAGCACTTTCTAATAGTGACTTTGATGGGTTTGAATTGTAATTAATGTAAAGCCCATTATGTCTCATACTGATGTTGAAGGGTGTCTTGTGTGGCGGCCGGGACAAACCCTCTGTATTTGGCGCCTTGGGAATGAGAAGGAGCTGATCCAACTTGCCATGCCAACTTGCTGTAACTTCGTAGGTATCCGTATTTGGTCTAAGTTACATGGTTTGCTCTTTTGCTTCTACCCCTTTCATCCTAATTAGAGCAAATATAATTGTGTTAACGGATGAACCATGACACCTTCAATGTGAAGCACTGAGCCATTTTTCAAAGGTGTGAAATGTGCTGACGCCGCCTGTTCACAAAAGATGATCCAGTGAAAATATGGTCACGGTTTTCTTTTTTTTTCTTTTTTGGTCTCCATAGTGCCGAGCGAATCAACTCGACCTTGAAAGAAGAAGAAATGATGAGTCAGCAGAGAGCCGGATTAAACAACTCTCCTCTCATCACTCAGGAACAGAGCTGACAAGTGGGCAAGTAGGACAGCTGCATGGTCATTATGACCACATTTTGATATAATATAGACAGTGATTAGGCTTTAATATGATATTTACATCATTGTGTATGCAAATTACATTATAGCTTAACAATTTTGTTGCACTCAGGAATTAATTTATAAAGATTTTACCAATGAGATATTACTTTTAATGTTACCGCTCTTAACTTTATACAGTTTTATCAATGTTATATGATAATAGTAGTGTCATGTACTTGTTTATGAGTGTACTGATTGCAAATAACTTTTTAGGGACAGTGCCAACAAACAACTCATTCTGGCCTTCAGGTTGAAGACACAATAGTCCAAAACATACTGGAGTTGCATAACATCTCAACATTATCTCTTTTAGGAATTTGAAGGGCACGAGAAGAGTGCAAACCAAGGTTGTTTCCATATATAAGGAGTTAATGCTACCCTCCAAGTTTCATGAAAATCAGGTCAGTTTTTTGCCCATACTTCTCCCAAGAAGCAAAAAAAAAAAAAAAAAACTGAATTAAAACATGATGTTCTTGGTGGAACACCTTAACTTTCTCGACCTGTGTGACTTAGTTTAAATCTCTCCGCTGTTGAAATGATTGACCTGGCCCTCTAAAAGAAAAGCTGGTCCCAGTCTGGTTCAGGACCACCACTGGGAGACAAAAGAAGAAATAATTCATTTTAATATAAATAAATGAATTACAAAAACAAAACCCTTAAAATTCAATGTACTCTGTTTTTTTTGTGCTACAGTCTTGGTTTATATTAGCAAATTTTAACTGCCCTGTTATTGCTAACGTGAAAGTTACTGAGTCATTTCTTTTACTGTAAGGATCTTTTTTAACTTATGCTACTGCACACTACGTTTACAGCATTTGCATTTATCCTGTAATTGCTGCTTGTGGCCACAGAGACCACAAAAAAAATAAAATAAAAAAAAAACCCCGTTATAAAGCATTTATAAATCCCGGCACAGTGGGGATAGTTCAAACAGTACCCTTTTCAAAAAATTCATTCTGCAATTTCTGTATGTGGTTCAGAAAGTGAGGACATCTGGATTACCTAGAAAAGACGGCAGGAATACGATGACATCAGACTGACTACAGATGAGCTCAGACCCTCGAAACTAAACCTTCAATTACTTCTTTTTAAGGTATTGCGGTAACATGCCAGGCACGGAAATTACAAGCCACCCATTGTCTGTGTATTTTATGAAAATACATAACTTGACATTTACTTCCACTGCATGCCAGCCTGTGCTGACATGCATCTAAGTTCAGACATTGCAATACAGTTCACAGCAATGCACTTCCTGTCTGTGGCTGGCTAGTCTCGGTTCAGCGGCTGTGGCGGTTTGATGGTTTTAACTCTACCCAGCTGTCACGGGTGGAGTCATTGGCGTCATCAGCGCTTTAAGTTGATTAGGTTATCTGTGTGTCAACATGCTGTCGACAGGAGTTCGCTCCATCAAAGTCAAGTTAGAGTCAAAAGAGGAGAGAAACGCGACCAGCACCACCTGCTTAGACGGGCCTAGAGCCAAACAGAAACACTAAGACCTCCAGTGTCTTAAGCTGCTTTCTGGACCAGCCAGAAATGCTCAGATATACTGGCATCACACCTTCATGGATTTTGCTTGTTTACTAATAAACAAAGCAAACTATCTTAAATATATACAAATTCACAACCCTGCGACGTGATGTGAGCAGGTAATTTCAGTCCAGTCCAAAGTGTTATATATTTAACTCATTTTCTACACAGATTAGTCAGTGACACGTAACTACTGTTACCATGTGCAAAAAAGGCTATATAAATTTATATATAAGCATGACATCACAGATTAATCTTTGGAGATGTTATTTGTTCCAGCAGATTTCGTCCTCTCGGTAAGAACAAAGTAGAATGTGGTTTGTTCTAATCTCTTGAGAAATGTCAGCAAAAGTTGACTAAAGATGTGAGGTGAAATGCAAAGCCAGATGCAGTGATACACATGACACGGTCACCAAGGCCCGGTACACTGCGCTCTATCTAGTGGGTGGCCAATAACAATCATCATCCTTGTCCTTTGTAAGGCCTGTAAATGTGGGCGTTAGGCCACAATGGTCCACAGTAACGATAACAGAAAGTCCACACAGAGCCGAGATAGACATTACAAGAGGTGGAGACAAAGAGAGGTGAAAAAGTCAAGAACAGCAACAAAAGGAAATGACTGGAGTCAAGAGGAACAATCTAACTCTCTTATGAGTGTTTTGGAATTTTGTGATTTAGAACAAGCTGATAAACATCTGTTGAAAATGAATTAGTGAGGGTCCATTTCCTGACTGAGTCCTCACAGGCTGCGAGGCAGTTCAGATTAAGGATAGGGCCAAACGTAAATCTGCGATATTTCAATTGGAGATTATGTCATCATACAAATTCGCCACTTAACCTAACTTTCTGACCTATTCAGAAAGGGCTGCGCTGTTTACTTTTTTTTTTAATTACAATTAAACCGCTTGGAAAGCATGACTTCATTCACCAACCCCTCAGAAGATTTGACTGGAAACCCCGTTGTGCAGAGACTTGATTGTGGCCTCAAGACCTGGAAAATATATTAAGTTAAGGCCACAGATACAGTATGTGGTCCTCGTGAAGCACTAAAGTTAGTGTCCTAGAGCCGAAGCTTGTGCAACATTTCCACATGTACTGTCAGGTCACACTGACCAAATTCTTCATTTTCGTCCGTTTGGTAATGTCTACTTGCAAACAAAATGTCTATTAAAGCAGCCTTTAGACTGATTAGACAGTCAGAGGAAAATGTCTGGGGCTCTTGGTGAAAAAGCATCTTACTAGAAGACAGTAGAAGCCCCCATAAGAGACTTTTAATAGTGTCTACGTATATAGATTTGATATTGATGGATAGATAGATAGATATTGGCTTCACTGTGCTGCTGTGACATACAGTGCGTGGGCTGTGTTGACACATTGCCATCTCTGGGTCATCTTGTGATCTCCTTTAATCCCATGAAGCAGGTCAAGAACCCATAATGAGACTGTGCAGACCAGCAGACTGCCATCAGGTGGGGTCACATCACTGAGACCACGATGTCGGTCAGAGCCAGACAGAGTGAACGAGCAGGTTCGTTGCTCACAGCTGGCCGTGGTGAACCTGTCCTGACGATCATGAAGTCAGGTAGCTTTAGAGAGACGTGACTGTTTTTTTTCATTCGCCTGTTTTGCAAATGAAATGAAACTCACTGTGACCAAAGAGATCACACTCAGTAAATGTGACTACTCTCATTCTAATATTATTATATTGTTTATTATAATAAAAATTCAGGAACCTAAAGATGGTAATACATACTCTTGCTTTGTCCAAAAAGAACAGTCTTATTATTATTATTATATGTTATATGTTATTAGTAATTTTAAGATAATTTATAGGACGACACAGTCTCACATCAAGAATAGTCATGTTGGTCCACAGCACAGAACTAGTAGTGTATAGCTCAGGGTTTACACAATACATTTATTTTGGTGGTTTACTTACAGTATTTGACTCCTTAAATAGCCTTAATAATCCCAGAAAATGTCCTATTTTATTTGTCCTAGTTAATGTAACCCTACTTTATGTTATCGTTTTTAAGTTATGTTGTATTTATGTTCATGTTAGCCCTCTTATTAGTAGAATTTTAATGCATAAAAAAATGTAATTTGTTGCTATTCGCTGTGTGTGTGTGGGGCGGGGGGGTGTCTTAGTATAGTAGAATAGACTAACTCACTTTTTTGATCGGGAAATAATTTTGCAGAAGCAGCAGGAAGCAATATATTATGATGTATGGTATGTTATTAGTAATTTATAGTGACACAGTCTTACATCAATTTGCTATTCAGTGGTGCGTACCCCCGGCCCATTTATTGAAAAATGCATGCTAAAAGAGGCAAAAATGATCGCTTAAGTAGTTGGTAAAACACGAAATTGCCCTAATGTGTGGAAACAAAATGCTAAAAAGTCCTCTTGGGTGGCAAAAATACACACTTAAATTCCCTCTTAAATGGCGTTCTAGGTGCCTTTTTTTATACCCCTGCCCCTGCTATGACATCATGGAGACCCCATTAAAAAAAATCTAGATTCGCCACTGCACCAGTGAAGCATACTGTCAATGGAGCGGGTACGACTTTGTACAACAAAAGAGACTTTTCAAAATCTCATCTCTACTTTTATTTTATTCCGTGCAGTGGAAAAAATTGTTTTTACAAGTAAATGTAACTTCGTTGCAAGCTGGAGATTGTGTTTCTAAATGTCTGTGCCACAACATGCAGTAAAAAAAAAAAAAAAAAAAGCTAAATTTACTTCAGGTCGGTGAACAAGTGGAGTTGTGTGCGGTTGATAATCCGGCGTTTTCTTGTCTGGCCGTCCTCCTCGCCATGTGGATGAGGTGACAAGACCAAACCGGTTCAGACGTGGAGGGGAGGCCGGTTTCAGCTGGTTGCGTTGCCGAGGCAACGGGCTGTCTATAAATACCGTTGGGCTCCCCGACCGGCTTCTACTCCAGTCTCAGTCCTAGCAGAGGCGGATCCTTCAGCAGAGATCTCCATTGTGAAGAGAAACTGCTTCATTTTTACCCCAGCGTTCTGGTCCAATGGACACACTCTTTGTAAATGCTTTTTAAGGTGAGCAACTTACTTTCAATGTCGCGCAACCGGCAATGCAGCATTTTAGCTTAAATGCTTTTCAACGAACGTTAGCAGCTTAGTTCCGTTATGGCTACTCTAAAAACACAGTGAAACCATCTCTTAGTAAGGTAGAGTGTGCCTTCTGTTTAACAGTTTTTAATATAATATTCAAATTTGAATGGCTCTTGAGTGTTACTTAACGTTACGACGTGGCCGGTATGACCGGCGGATGGTTAGCTGACGTTATCTAGCAGTTATCAACGTGTTTTTGTTAACCTTGCTTACCAACGGTCTTAAGCTTAGCCTGTGTGTAGCTGTATTTCATTTTGTTGACATTTTACTGGACAGGTTTTCTTTTTATTGTCTGTGTGAACTTTGCTAAACCACGGTAACTTCTAACGCTAAGTAGCCTCATGGCACGAGGAGCTCCAAAGCGGAACCGGCATATTGACGTAAATTGTCTCTCTTTGATTGGTTCATATTTATGCCAGTCATTTACGTCAGATACGGAGCTTCTTTGTAATTGGACTAAATGATCACTGGGCGGGGTTTAAATACTTCCTCCCCTTGAATGACTTCTCTGTGCAGATGGTAGTCAGTACCGGCATCAGTCATGACACCGTTATAAAACGGAGCATCATTATGTCCAGTTTATGCCTCAACCTGTCGGTTGTAAAGATAATATTAATTGGTTGGATGGGGGCAGATGTCTCCTAATTTTGTGTTAAATTTAGTAGTCGGACAGAATACATTTATGTTGCACTTTGGAGTTAAATGTTGAGCTTTAATCTCATTGGCGTTGAATCACAACATTGTTTTGCGACTTTTTTTATTGACCCTTAAGAAAAATAGTATTAATTGAACATTAAAGTGTCATCTCCTTGCTTGCAGAATAATCACTCTAGGAAGACGCACACTGGCTACTCAGCAGGCCCTGGCCTTGAGTCTTATTTGAAGGGGTTTAACTTCACTGGTGAACCACCTTGGCTTCTCTGCACCTGAGAAAACAGCAACACTAAAATTCTTCTCTTTCGTATCCAGGTAAGTCACACTGTCTGCATCGCCACCTTACAAATAACATTGCAACAACAAATTTTGCAATTCAGTCAAGGCCATGCTTTTGGAATTACTCCAACTTGCACTTTTTGAGACTTTCCCATGAGTGGGGAATAAAATGAGGACATTCATTGTTCTGAAATTTGAATGTAATGTCACTGTGTTTTCCATATCCTCCCTCAGTTCACTAGTGCTTTTCGAAAGAACTTTTTGCGACCATGAACACTGCCGCTCCCACCGAGTTTGACTTCACTTTCTTGGAGGAGGGTTTCTGTGCCCGGGATATTGTTGAGCAGAAAATAAATGAGTCATCCATGACGGTAAGAGTCATTAAGGGATACAAAGAACAGCTTCATGTCTTAGGTGATAAATGTCAACTGAAATCCTACACCTGTCTTCAGGTTACTGCTCTTGCATTGTCTGAATTGTATTTCCTTAACTTTCTTTAGCTCTTGACACCATGATGTCAGTGACTATTACTTCAGTGTTTGTTTGCAGCGTATCATGTAATTTTCTATGTTCTATGTATGTTCTATCACAGGATGACAGGGATGCCTTCTACGTCTGTGACTTGGGAGATGTACTGAAGAAACACCTGCGCTGGGCGAGGGCCCTGCCTCGTGTCACTCCTTTCTATGCTGTCAAATGCAATGACAGCCGGGCTGTGGTCATGAACCTGGCATCCCTGGGAGCCGGCTTTGACTGTGCAAGCAAGGTGTGTGTTGGGAAATTTCCCTTAGGGCTAGATGTTCTCAGAATGATTAATTGAGCTTGTGTTTGAATAGTTGAGCTTGCTGACTGTTGGAATTGTCCTCTAGACGGAGATTCAGCTGGTTCAGTCTCTGGGAGTGGATCCAAGCAGAATCATCTATGCAAACCCCTGCAAGCAAGTCTCTCAGATCAAGTATGCATCTGCCCACGGGGTCCAGATGATGACCTTTGATAGTGAGGTGGAACTCATGAAAGTGGCCCGTTGTCATGACAATGCCAAGTGAGACATTTTTTTTAACATTTATGATAGTGTGTTTTATTTAATTTATCTGTCTTCTTTTTATTAACTTACCACTCTGTGCTCAGGCTGGTGCTGCGTATCGCCACAGACGACTCAAAGGCAGTGTGTCGCCTTAGTGTGAAGTTTGGGGCCCCACTCAAAGCTTGTCGAGGCCTCCTGGAGCGGGCTAAAGAACTGGGGCTGGAGGTGATCGGTGTCAGCTTCCATGTTGGCAGCGGCTGTACTGATCCCGAAACCTACACCCAGGCTATTGCTGATGCTCGCTGTGTCTTCGATATGGGGGTGAGTTGTGACATAAATGCATGGACAGCTGTGTTTTTTTTTTTTTTTGTTTTTTTTTTGTGTTTTCATCCCACAAACTAAGCTGAATTTTGTAACTAGGATGAGCTGGGCTTCAACATGGACCTGTTGGACATCGGAGGTGGTTTTCCTGGATCAGATGATACTGAACTCAAATTTGAAGAGGTATCAGCGTATTTTTTTTTCCCCTCAAATCCGCTGCCTTTCCTTGGCAAAATATTTTCTGACTTTGTTAAACAAAGAAAGACACTTTAGCTGCAACACAAATCAAGATTATTCCTTTTGATAATCAGATTAATTCCTATGTACCCCCTTGCTAGATCACAGCCGTAATCAACCCAGCCTTGGACAAGTATTTCCCCATTGATGCTGGTGTTAAGGTCATTGCCGAACCAGGACGCTTTTACGTGGCTTCTGCTTATACACTGGTTGTCAACATCATTGCTAAGAAGGTCATAATGGAGGACGAGTCATCCTCTGATGGTAACAGCCTGTGATTTTAGAAAAAACATCCATTTCTGAAAGCAGATTTGTAATTTTTCTCCATGTTAAAGTTATTTCTGCTTCCTTCACAGAGGAAGACGAAGGGACCAGCGACAGGACTCTGATGTACTATGTCAACGATGGCGTGTATGGATCCTTCAACTGTATTCTCTATGACCATGCTCACTGTTTGCCAACACTACATAAGGTGAGTGAAATTCCAAAACATCCTCATACATATGGGTCAGCAAGAAGTGAAACAAATGGTAATGTTTTGTCTCTCCTCTCTTGATGCTCCTAATAGAAGCCAAAGCCCGATGAGGCCATGTACCCCTGCAGTATCTGGGGCCCAACATGTGATGGCCTGGATCGCATCGTTGAGCAGTGTAACCTGCCTGACCTGCAGGTAGGGGACTGGTTGGTCTTTGAGAACATGGGTGCCTACACGGTGGCTGCCGCCTCCACCTTCAATGGCTTCCAGAGACCAGACATTCACTACGTCATGTCCCGCACTGCCTGGTGAGTAGCTGTCACAGTAGCTGTCAAGGTTGAAAGTGGTAGTTGTCGCTTTATCACTTTCTGGACCATCTCCAGGCAGTCTTAACTTTTATTTGCATTGTTTTCTCCAGGCAACACGTGCAGCAGATCTGTGCCCATGGCATGCCAGCTCCTGCTGGGGAGTCTTGCCTGCTTGAGGTACCGGCCTGCTGTGGTCGAGAGAGCAGCTTGGAGATGCCAACCAAGCCCTGCCAGGCCCGTGTGGTTTAAATGCGTACTGCACATCATACAATGTTCTCCACGTCTAACATCCTTTGATATCCATTATAAGAGAGGATTCTTTGTTTTTCCTTCTCCCCAAATCCACGTGACATTTCAAGGCCAGTTACTTGACAGGAGAATGAGAGGGGCATGTCGCACAAATTTCTGTGTTCTGTGTGGAGGTAGGGATCAAACCCTCAAATGACACGAGGCTGAATCACACTCTGAGTGTCTCTGTGTGTTCCAGGCAGTGTTACAGGGCGACCTCGGTACTTGAGCTCACAGCTGCCATCTTCTTGCCTTAATTTTGGGGGGAATGGCTGTAAGAACTGGAGTACTGTAGTTCATGAAGAAACTGAAATTATTTGCGGAACTAAAAATAGGTGGTGGGAGAGAAATCGTTCCTTCGCAAAATCTCAAAACTGCAGAAGTCCATTTAGTGAAGGGTCACTTGTTATTAATACAATACCTTAAAAAAAGAGAGTAGATTGCTTCCACCTTAGTGCTTAATGGCATCACTATCATAGTTTCTATTAATAAACTCTGCTGACTCATTAAAGCCCTGTCAACATCTGGAGTCGCATCCTGAGTAAGCAACTTGCAAAGGGATGTTTAGAAAGGTGATTTAATTCCTCAAAAATGGCTGCTATGTTTCTATTTATCTTTCCCATGATCTCCACTTCTGTACAGAACCTCTCAAGTGTTAATCCTCAAGATGCTAACATGGATCATTTACTTTTCTAGCGATTTCCTGTGTGTGTGTGTTGCATTTCTGTCAGACCACACTGTAGAGATATATATATATATATATATATATATATATATATATATATATATATATATATATATATATATATATATATATATATACAGGCTATAGACAGGCTATAGACAGCTACCCATGTCAGGCATGAGACAGGTGCCACCAAAAACAAATCTTTGAGAGTAACACTTAAAACACAGGGACTCAAGAAGCAGACTGCACCTCTCCTCTTCTCCTCATTTTAATTTTTTTTTATTATTATTTTTTTGTAACTTGTAGAAGGCAAGTCTGTTCATGATATGAAAAGCTGTGGTTAAGCATACATTTGAAATGGATACGAAAGAGACGGGATTGCTTATTCATAATGCTTTCCTATGGAAACTTTCTAAGTTTTGTATTTTTGTAATAAATAAAACATTAGGTGCAGAGCCAAAATATGGATGCTGTGTGTGTTTTGTATGTAAGGGACACAATAAAAATAGATTATTGGCTGCTTTTACAGCACTGTGGACCATATAAACCCCATTAACAGAAGAGTGCCATCTAGTGTTGGCAGGATGAACTGGTTTAAAACCAGTGCTGTCTGTGATGTTGCCACAGTGCAACTTCGTCAATTTTAACAGCTGTGAAAATGCGTTAATTTCTTTCTTCCTTTGACTTACACCTGAGTTTCAAACACAGGAAATTTAACTGATTTTTCATGCCAGCATAAGCTTCTTTATCTAAATAGCACCCATGTGCAGACAAGGTTTGCAAGTTATTTGTCTGTACCTGGAATTAATTATTCCTGAAGTCAATCTATTTACTACGATGCAACAACTGATGAATATTTTTTTTTGTGATCAATTTTTATTTTTTTCTATTGAAGAAGAAAATTAAAAATATTTCTTACATCATATACAATATTTCCCTTCTTAACAGATATAAAAAGGAAGTGCGAAAGAACAAAGCCATTTCCCACCCAGGATCTCTCTTAAACTACAACCCCAGTATACAGAAGAAAAAAAGGTCACAACTGCCTAATATTGAAGATAAAGTCAGATTTGCTCCACAGAGTCACTTCATCTAGATTTTCACTGTTGTTCTACAGGAAGACATATTCATGGACGTACATGTGTGGTTATGATTTCACCACAGGCATGCCTTTCTGCTCATAATGCTTCCTGATGTACTCTGTGATGGCGGTCTCATTGTTGAGCTCTTTCTTGAACACCATGATGTAAAACTTCGGGGCCAGGTGACAGCCAAGGATGCTGTAGCTTGAAATGAGAATGGCTGCGCTCTCAACGGCTCGCTTGTACTTCCCAAACAAGCTGATGTGAATCGGGATGAAGAAAACCCAAACGATTAAAAACAGCATCATGCTGATGGAGATTGAACTCGCGTTTCTATACAGGTCGGGCAACTGTTTACCTTTGAATGCAAACAGGAAACAAATAAGGGCCAAGAAAGCGTTGTAGCCCAGCATGGCTATGAAGAACTCAATGGAGCCTTTGCTGCACTGCTGAAGGATGGTCTTGTTTGACACGACTTGACTGGGACGTGGGGGGAAAAAGTAGAGCCATGACACACACAGAGCCACCTGGATCCCAGAGACGAGTATCACCACAGCCAGCGGCTGGTTGAGCCTCTTCATCCACGACCCTAACCTCAGGTCAAAGTTGAAGCCCACTAATATTTGGAGCAGGTTGGCCAGAATGCAGGCGATGCAGAGGGAGAAGGCCATGCCAAAGAGAGGCAAGCCTATCAGGCAAGAGGCCACGGTTGGTTCTCCCGCAAAGCTACACGTAAGGCAGAAGCAGACCAGCAAGGAAAAAAGCTCCAAGAAACACAAGTAACCTCCAACGGCCTTCACAATAGGAGTGCCCCGATAGATGGTGAACAAAATTGCAAACACGATAGTGACGATTATACCAAGGACGTCCAAGCAAATCAAAAAGATAATGAAGGGATCTGAGTGCAGTATGAATTCAACAGTTTTGTTCAAACACTTATCCCTCTGTGGAGATGAATACTGCTCTGAGCTGCAGCGTGTACACTCCTCACCTGTAGGCGTAAACAAAGATATTTAATTCTAGTAGAAACCCAAACTACTGTACAAGCACAAACCAGAAAAAGAGCATGATTTGTCTCTTTTTAGATATGTTTTCCATAACTTAGGGAAACCGTGTTACAGTGGAGCAGTGTCACTATGAAGTTAATGCAAATAAATGCAAAATTGTCTTCTTTGGCACCAAACACAACCAGTCTTTGTTTAACTGGATAAAATCTAATTACTGATTTGTTTGATTACTCAGTGCTTGTATGAGTGTGTGATATTTCATTGTTTTCCATAACCTGCATGCAGATATTGAACACGAGGTCAGTCAACCTCCAGCCCATCCTAAACCTAAAACCTCTTACTGTGTTGCAGCTGCCTAAACCTAAAATGTGACAAAGCAACAGTAAATGACAACATGGGGCAAATTATCTAAACTATAAATTTAGTTAAAATAATTCTGTATTACTCATTTAATAATGTATTAATTTTTAAATATGTACCATTATATATTTTTTATAAACAACACAGCTATTCAAATGGTCCTGTTATGGAAAGAATTCTGACTAAACCCATATTATGGGCTCATAATATTACAGTCTTAGATCTCAAACTATTTTTACATTTCTACATGCACACTCTGCTACAGATTATAAAAAAATATTTTTTTTATTATTATTTGAGATGGTGGGTGTATCATTACCGTTTCCAGCAGAAATCTCTCCGTCTGCACACGGGACACACTTGTTGCAGCACAGTTTGCTTTGCTTTTTAAGCTGCTGTCCTGGTTTACACGTTTTGGAGCAGTTGTATGCTGTTACCTTTGAATGACACAACAGAATCAGTACAATATGATATCCATACATTATTTTTGAAAAATAAATATATGGTACCTTTTTTTGTCTTACCGTCACATTGCACATAATTCTGACAAGCTCATCTGGGACTTTGATTTTTCCATCCGGTCTGTATTCTCCTATGACTTCTATGTGTGTGTGCTGTTTGGATTTGGTCATGTTCCAATATAAAATATCATATCCTAAAGAGGGGTCTCCATTGGGGTCAAAGAATATATGTGTGTTGTTCAGAGTGAAGCTGACTTTCTTGAGTTCCATAAGAAGCTGTAGAGACAAACAAACAAAACTACATTGGGATTTGGAATGAAATTTTTTTTCTTTAAGTATTTTCTTATTATTTAATTATTGCCTTTAGCAATGACCAACCATAAAACAGGAAATATATCAGACAGGAGACAAGAATGTTGTGAATTCAGTGTGTGAATGTGTGTGTGAATGGCTGAATGGGATGTATAATGTAAAACACTTTGGGTATCATTTCAGGTATAGTAAAGTGCTATATAAATACAGACAATTTACCATTTACCAATTCTGCAAGCAAGAACATTTTTACTGTAGTTATATTTAGTCAGTAACAAAAAACATTGTTTTTAAAGGACTAGTTCAACATTTGTGCACATAAACTCATAAATATGCCTTTTGTTGTTTGAATTATTACCAGTCTGCAGGTTCCAGTAAGTCCCAGTGACAAAAGCAGCACCTCTAAAGCTCAGTAATTTACACAGTCTCAGCAGTTTTAGACTACTTTTCTTCCTAACCAGATTTCAGGAGGTTTTTACACTCTACACTAAATACTAGAACGTACTGAATGGGTAACTTTCAATATCAATGTCAAGCTTTAAAGCCAAATCTGTGTTCTGTGTCTGTCACAAGACTGCAATCTGTCCACTCAGTCTATCTGAAGGAGGAGTACCATCAATAATGTTATTTATATCCATGATGATAATTTTGGTGGTTTGGCTTTGGAGGGAGGCCTGAATGGATGGACTGTTGGCAATTGTAACGCTAGATTTTGAGACTTTTGAAATCTGCTCGCTTGGAAAAGATTTGGCAACACTGAGCTGAGACAAGTCTTGCTGGTTTTTTAAGGTTTGGTGGGTATATTCTAACATTTACTTTTTTATGGATTAAACAAACATGATAACTTGTTAACTAGTGAGCTTTAGAGATGATACAAGGATTTTTTGGGCAGAGCCTGGATAGCTGTTTCTAGTCTCTGGTTTATATTTACCAGAAAGACAGAGAGGTGTTTACTGTCTTATCCAACTCTGCAAGTAATGCAAGGACATACATAAGCAATGTAAAATATGTCACCAAGATAACTTCACTGTACCTCCAAGGCTGTAAAGTTGGTGCTGCGTTCACACTGGTGGTTGTCACACTTGAGTAAGCGCCTGAGACCCTCAACGATGACTTGAACAGCTAGGTAGATATTGTACGATTTGTCCTGGTCAATGTAAGTGGCCAAGCAGCTCGGGTCCAGACAGTTCTTGGACCCTCTGTTTGTTAGCGAGCAGTTACTTTCTCTGCTCGTCTCAGAACAAAATGGATTGTGAGTCAGGTGATATTCGAGAATGCCGTTAGTGGTCCCGTTGAACATTGACATGACGTAGTCTTTAAATCCAGGCACCTCGTTCCTCTTGGAGTTGAATCCGAACACCTCCCCGGCCTGCTCAACACCTGGCAGTGCAGATAGTTTTGAGGAGGTGGACCATGCGTCACTTGCGATCCATGTTCTGTTGAGGTTGTTTTTAATCGCTGCCTCCATGATGACTGCAACGTTGGCCTCCTTGGTGAACAAGATGACAGCCTCGGCAGAGGATTTATTGATGTTGCTCACCAGCTCTGCCAGCCTCTTGTGGGATTCAGAGATGTTCTTGGAGAAGTCACCAGGCAGGATGGTAGTGAATTCAACACAGATATCCTCCACATTACTAAAAATATCTACAAGGTTATCACTGCCGTACTTCCCGTACTCATCATCACTTCCTATGATGGCCACTGTTTTCCAGTTAAACTCAGTCACCAGTTTAGCAATGGCCTTTGTCTGATACTCATCACTGGGTATTGTTCGCAGAAAAGTAGGGAACTTGAACTTCCTGCTGAGCAACTCACTAGTTGAAGAATAGCTAATCTGAAAGAAACAGGAGTAAACGATGTGTAAATTGTTCTGCATTTTGTTTGCAGTGATGCATTTGAATCTAAAGACAAAGGATTACAGTTATTACCATTATTGCATTATATGCTACAGAATCTAAGCTTCAGATGGGAATAATCTCATCATCAGCCACAAAGGCATCCTAAATCTTCAATTTTAGTTGAACATGGGGCACTATGAAGTACAGAGAAGACAAACCTGAGCAACCGATGACAGAGCAACGACTCGTGCAACCGCTATTGACACTTCAGAGTGTGCTTCTCCTATCACTGCCTTTGTTCTAGGTTCAGGAAAAGCAGTGTGAAAGTCTGCAGGTACTGAACAGCTCTGAGGGTCAAACTGGTTCTTCAGCATCTGCAGCGTCGCACTGATGGCAAAGCTGACATCTCCACAAGTGTCATAAATGTCGTATCCTATGGTGAAGTTGGGCAACAGCCTCGGGGTGCGTTGGTTTATTTCTCTGATGGCGTATATCATCACTTGAGTGCGAAGGAACAACTGGAAATCATAGCTGTAAAAATAAAGACCAGCAGATAGAATTCCAAAAATGACTCATTATAATATCAATTTCGATGGAAGTGTACTTACGCACTACAGGAGAGTGATCCAGGGATTGTGCTTCTGTTGGTTCGAACGTGAACGGGGAAAAGTCCTCCAATGATGATGTCCCCAGGAGAGTATGCATGTAGAGGACCACTCCCTCCACAACAGGGGGAAAATACACCCACCATACTCACAAATAACTGTAACAACTGTAACATTGCGGATTGTTGTGAAACACAAGCTCACTGTAGTTCCTCCCTCTATAATATGAACTGGTTCCTGGACCACAGCTCTTATTATCTAACCTGCCTGTGAGGGAACTCATACTGGATCATTTGCATTGTCAGATGGAATCTGTCACCAGATGGAAAACACCAACATATAGTTGGCTCAAAAATTACACTCATAGAGGATCATTCATTTATCATTACCATTATCAATCTTTATAATGTTAACTGTTTTCTAATGATAACCTGGTTCTGCATGTTGAGACAATGGGCCCCTCTCATTCAGGTCATGGAAACCCAAGGAATATACAGAAGGCTATCACTGTGGTGCAGTTTGCAAAAGAGTCCATGAGGGGGCAACATGCTGCATGCACATTACTGTACGCTCTCTGATGGGGTTTAAACATACAGTCACACATCAGGCTTAATCTGTTGGCTGCTGATTTCCAGGTCAAGAATGAAAAGTCAAGGTCAAAGGTCAGTTCTTTGTGGTTAGACTATTGCCTATTATGTCAGCAGAGGTCAGGATTATTAGAATATAGGAGACAAATACGGTAGAATAATTTAGCTTTAAGATTCAATTAAAATCCACAGGCTCCCCAGCACAAATGACACCAAATTATCAATCAGTAAGTCCAACCATGAGAACGTAATGACAGCTGATCATGTGAAATATTAATTTTTAGTACTTATCCAAATTTAATTTCCAATATCACTACCTTCTATTTTGTACATATTACTTTTATTGTCATTCCATTAGGCTCTGTTGTTAATTTTACTTCTTTACTTTCCAATTTAACACTATTTTTGTGCTTATGTTGTTTTTTGAGCAATCACTGACAAACAATAAATAAAAATCAGTATTAATAAAGTTCTGCCTTACCTTTAGGTGACTGAATGTCATGTTATATTAGTGAATTATCATCACTGGTGCGTTAAAACCAGAGCTGCATTTTAATGTTTCATCTGGCTGAAATGGGTCTAATTTAAGCGACTTTATATGCAGTTTTGGTATTTTTAGGCTATATAAACTAATCATATTTCTAATAGAAAATATTGACCTTTAAATTTTAAACTTTAAGAAGACAAAATGCAAAGCAAAGTACCGACAAATACTAATAAAAACTGTGAATGCCCAAGTCCTAGAAGTCCAGGCCAAATGAAGTGATTGCAGTGCAGACTCAGAGAGGAGGACCTCCCTCACAGACCAGACCATATAAAAAGACCCCAGTCAGCTGTGCAAGTGGACCCAAGTGCATCCAGACCAGAGGACGGATCACTAACCCTGCGCAAACATGGCCTCGTTCCTGTGGGGACGGCTCTGCTTCATCAGCATGCTGGTAGCGGGAACTGTGGGAACTTTCCCACAGTTTGGGTCCCGCAACCGGAAGATCCACTCGATCAGCCCTTTAATCCCACGGGTGTCCTCGCAGGTCCCCCCGAGGATCATCCATCAGCGCTCCGAAGAGATCAGATCTATTGAGCAAACCTCTGATGAAATACGAAGTGCTGAGACTTTTCAAGAGCTGCAGCTGGATGGTGACACAGCGCGAGGCTTCCAGCTGCAGCAGGGCGCGCGACAAGGTGCCAACATCCTGCTGCAGGACAGACGGACAACTGAGAGAGGAGGTGGGTTGGTGTCTATTATTAATATCCATCCACCTGCTGTGCGTGCGCAGATGTGCATCACCCTCTGATCTGCGTTTTGATTTGATCAAAATGATTGAAAGTTATTATCAGCAGTAAAATGAATATTTTGCACATTTAAATGACTCATATTATAATGTATACACTGTGTGCAGTGTAACCTGCAGTTATTTATTATTTTCTGTATTGATATATATTTCAGTCACTGAACTAAGCCTAAATAACCTGCGATTGGTTTGAAATTTCCCTAGTAAGACTAAAATAATGCACAAGTTATCTTCATCAAATTCAAAATATACAATATTTTATCATCAGTTATAATTTATTGTGTGTTTGGCACTATATATAATTATCAGTCTTTACGAAATGTGGGCAACCACAAAACAGAAGTACATAAATGCTATCAGGAAAAAATGTTAATTATAATTATTCATCCTATCCAGCCATGAAAGCATGTATTGCACACTCTGTTATTCACACTGAAAAGATGTTATTAAGCCAGTAATTATTGTGCATACCCATCATGTTGCTTGAGTTAAATTGAAGTAAACTGCTCTAAGGCTTTCTCCCCTGCCTTTAATCCCCCTCCCCCTTTACAAAGCTGGTGGCATTAATTCCAGGTTTCATCGCTATCAGTCCTCCCATCACCAGCCGCCCAAAAAAAGCCAACAAGTCTCTCAGCTGCAGCACAAAGCTGCAGAGTTTTCACCCTGGCAGCCTGATCGAGACACAAACAGCGCGTTTCCTTCATCCATCAGAGCTGAAGCAGGTACAGAACTTTAGCCGAAGCTAACATGTTCTTATTTAAGACAGCAGGGGAGTTATGGACAGTCTTTTTTCATACATGAAGTTTTATTTTCATTTAGGAGGAAAACATCAAAACTTGTCAAAATGGGAATGAAAATATGGTATTGGGACACATGGAGATGCCACAGTTAACTGTTATGTGGTTAACGTTACATTATTCACCTCTGTGTGATGGTAGCCCATTTTGTTCCTGATTTTGGCAAATCAGTCCTTCTCCTAAATATCATGCTCCCATACAACAAAGTACATTATGTTCTGAAGGAAAAGTATTTTGTGGCGGATTGTTTTTGTCATATAAATTTGTGTGCATAGGACAGAGGATGGATGGTTGGTGGACAGTTCAAACAAGCAAACAACAGGACTTCCAGGAGGCCGCTGTTCATGTCCCATGTGAAACTAAACCAGTTTTACTAAACCTTTTTTTTCTTGTTTCGAACCTCTCTCATCACTCAATCATTATTAGCATCTACAGCTTTTTTACTTCTCAGTTAAATAAAAAAAAAAAACATATCTTGAAGTAAATCAGCCAAGCTGTTATTTAAAGTGTGTGTGTTCCGTCCAGTCTCCCTGTAGCACTGTATCTTTACCCAAATAAAATAGATCTCATTAAAACATGCCTTTTTTTTTACAGCAACAAGCTCAAACTGCAGAAACCGTCCCATAGACCTGGTCTTCATCATAGACAGCTCCCGCAGTGTGCGCCCTGCCGAGTTTGAAAAGGCCAAGGAGTTCCTACAAGATATGGTGGACAGCCTGGAAATCGGCTCTGATGCCACAAGAGTCGGCCTCGTCAACTATGCCAGCACAGTGCAGATTGAGTTTCTGCTGAAGACGTATTTTGCTAAGTCTGCCCTGAAGCAGGCGCTGGCCCGAGTCGAGCCCCTCGCTTCAGGCACCATGACGGGCATGGCCATCAAGACGGCCATGGAGAAAGCTTTCACCACGGAGGCAGGGGCCCGAACTCGCTCTGTTAACATCGCCAAAGTAGCCATCATAGTGACGGATGGGAGGCCTCAGGACAAGGTGGAGGACGTGTCCGCCGCAGCTCGGGCATCTGGGATTGAGATCTACGCTGTGGGAGTAGACAGAGCGGATATGACGTCCCTCCGCCTCATGGCCAGCCAGCCACATGAAGACCATGTCTTCTACGTGGAGACCTATGGTGTCATAGAGAAGCTCACTTCCAAATTTAGGGAAACCTTGTGTGGTAAGGATGATGATGATGGGAGTGCGGATGTTCCATTAGATGTCGAGATTGATGATTATGGACTAGACCTAGCTGGCAGAAAAGACAGCAATGAAGTAAATATTGAAAATGACGAAAAAGGAAACAACGGTACGTCAGATCCGTCCTTTTAATTTCTACCTGTGATCATATGGGCAGCACCATAGAGGCAATCTCCATTCTAAAGTCACTGGTCCTCTTCTTTAGACTTTAGACTTGTTGTGTCTGGATTTCCCACAAACAGGTGCTCATTAACTGTTGCCATGCAAATGGTGATACCAAGTGTAGATAATCAATCATAAGTCAACCTTAAATGTACTGTAAATCATGCACTAACCAGTTTAAAGAAGAAGACAACCTGATCATTGGCTGATCTGCAAATTCAGATCAAATTCTACGAACATGAACACTTTAAAATGGTTGAAACAGATATGATGCTGCCTGTACTTTTCACACAGGGTGTGCTGCTCTTTGCACTTTGCTTTAAAGCCGTGTGCCCTGCTCAGTTACCTGAAGGCGTGCTAAGCTGCCCAGGTTTGGGCTTTTGCAGTCGGCCTCTCATCTTGCACAGCAAAAACTAAATTCGCTTGCGTTGAATTTGACTAGACATTTTTGGGAAATGCTTTTTCACTTTCTTGCAGAGAATATTCGTACTTTTGATAGAGCAAGATAAGATGTGTTTCTTTGAGACAATTTGTGTCCATCTGTCTGACATGTGACGTCCATCAGTAACGTCATCACCGAAGACATTTTGAGTTTGTATGGAGTATTCTTTTGGAAAATTAAGTTTCCTCCTTCCTTCACCAATAACAACAGATTTTCTAAACACCAATTGAAGCTCAGCGATCAAGCAAACTAATCTGCTTGTGGCTATGTGATTATTACATAATTGCACGGTTACTCACAATCTATTAACTAAATAACAAATATAACACAAAATGACAGATTTCATTAGGCCTAAGCCAATCCAGCCAACTGAGTGTTTCTTTTCAGGCTTGGATCTGGATGCATGCTCTATGGGACACAATTGCCAGCACATTTGTGTCAACAATGGCGACTCATACGACTGCAAGTGCCGCAACGGCTATGTCTTGAACCCGAACAAGAAAACATGCTCACGTAAGAATTTTTTTCACATTGCCTCAATGGTTTTGTCCAATGTCTCAGTGTGTCAATGCCGCTGTGTTTTCAGTGTTCTTGCATAAATATTAATTGTGGATTTGAAAGGAAGGGCAAAAATCTCTAACTTTTAAACTATTTCATTATTATTTTTTTTTATTATTTTATTAATTTCCAAGTTTATAAGCATTGAAATTCCTTTTGGTCATCTACATACCATCTCTTGTTCATAATGTTTTGTGTTGCCCTAAATAGATTAGGGCAGATACTATTCAGCACAAATTAAGTGAGGAGGATAATTATGAATTATGCCCAGACTGATGAGAGGCACAAATTCTAGTAAGTGATGGCCAAGTGAAAAAGTACTTGTCCAAGTCTCAGGTTTCACTGAATGTCACTGTTCAGTAGGTCAACTACCCCAACTGACCGGGATGTTTCACACCAGGTTTATGCTTGCTGCCAACTTTCAGTTATGTACATCAGAGTCATAAAAATCAAAAGCATTATTGCTTTGATGTCCAAAGATGAAAGGATGATGTGCTTCTTGCCGACTTAGATGTGGAAGTGTTTGTTTTCAGGTTCAGAGTCATGTGCCCAAGGACATGACTGCCAACATATCTGCATCAGCAATGATGATTCATATCTTTGCAAGTGTCGTGATGGATATGTGTTGAATGCAGACCAGAAAACATGCTCACGTAAGAACCTGAAAATCTTTCATTTGTTTGTTGTCTATTTTGAGCCAGTCTCTACTGTCCATAACAAGAGCTCTTTGCACAATGCTGCACCACTCAGCTTGACTGAACTGAAGATGTTTTAGTTAATAGGATCGTTCATTCTGCGAGTTCCACAATTAGATCTTCATGTCAGATGTGGGAGTTTGTTTCCCTTTCAGGTTTGGATTCATGTTCCCAGGGACACGAGTGCCAGCATATTTGTGTCACCACTGATGAGTCGTACACCTGCAAATGTCGAGTTGGATATGTGTTGAATGCAGACCAGAAAACTTGCTCACGTAAGAACCTGGACTTTTCAGGTAGACTTTATTTGTTTCTTGGCATAGATTTTCCAATTTTTTTGCAAAAAGATGTTGAATTGTGAGCTGGTTAGATTGTTTTGCTATACTTGGATTTAGGTTACTCTGAAAAGTGGGAAGTCATTGCTCAGATCAGCACTTGTGATTATTGTAATGGAGTTTCCCTGAACTGTGCACCACAAATGGTTTGTTGGGTGCTGCAGTCAGTTAACATGTAGAAATGTTTCCTTTCAGATTTGGATTCATGTTCCCAAGGACATGACTGCCAGCATATTTGTGTCAAAAACGGTGATTCTCACCTTTGTGTGTGTCATGAGGGATACATGTTGAATGCAGACAAGAAAACCTGCTCACGTAAGAACCCTTACTGATTTCTCTTGGTGCAATGTTCCAGGTTTACCAAAGTTTACATAGCAAGAGCTGGTGAGACTCTTTGTATGGTGGGCACCACTCAGCTTGACTGAAAAGGAGATGCTTTAGTTGATAGGGTCAATAAAAGTGATATTCGCCAATCAAAGGCTCAATAATAAGTTCCACAATTAGATCTTCATATCAGATATGGGAGTTTGTTTCCCTTTCAGGTTTGGATTCATGTTCCCAGGGGCATGAGTGCCAGCATATTTGTGTCAGCACTGATGAATCGTACACCTGCAAATGTCGAGTTGGATATGTGTTGAATGCAGACCAGAAAACTTGCTCACGTGAGAACCTGGACCTTTCAGGTAGACTTTATTTGTTTCTTGGCACAGATTTCCCACTGTGTTTCTTGACAAAATCTACATAAAGACTTTGAATTGTGAGCTGGTTAGATTGTTTTGCTATACTTGGATTTAGGTTATTCTGAAAAGTGGGAAGTCATTGCTCAGATCAGCACTTGTGATTATTGTAATGGGGTTTCCCTGAGCTGTGCACCACAAATGGTTTGTTGGGTGCTGCAGTCAGTTAACATGTAGAAATGTTTCCTTTCAGATTTGGATTCATGTTCCCAGGGACATGACTGCCAGCATATTTGTGTTAGTGCTGTTGATTCTTACATCTGCAAATGTCGAGTTGGATATGTGTTGAATGCAGACCAGAAAACTTGCTCACGTAAGAACCTGGACTTTTCAGGTTTGTTTCTGCACTGAAACAGTGCAGCAGTATGTACTGAATTTATTTAAGGTGAAAAAAACTGGGATTGATGGATTGGTAGTAAGCAAATGGATTTCTAAATGGTCAAAGAACTGATGGCTCATTAAAGTGTCAGCTGTGACTAGTTTGACTGAGTGTATTACATGTGTGGGAGTGTAAAGGGAGTGTCTGCTTTCAGGTTCAACCACATGCACCCTGGGTCATGAGTGCCAACATATTTGTGTAAACACTGAGGATTCTTACATCTGCAAATGTCCTGTGGGACATGTATTGAATGCTAACCAGAAAACATGCTCACGTAAGGTTATTTCAGTTGTTTTGGAGTGTATTTTTATGTCAAATGGGTTGTAAACGCACCCATTTTATGAGATTTGATGTGCATGCCTTAGAGTAGTTTTTGCAGCACTTATTTTATTGCTTGATTAAATACAGAAACTTCAAGGCTGTTGGATTTATTATGACTAGAAATGTATGATAATTGTGAGGTTGTTGAGGTTCTTTGCAAAGACAGACTTTCATAATGCCTCTTGTAACTAATATACAGTTTGTCGTTTCACAGTCAGTGGACACACAAATAGATATGTGTGATATGTGGACGTGTCTCTTTTCAGACTCTGATCCATGCAGCCGTGGACATAATTGCCAGCACATTTGTGAAAACAATAATGACTCATTCATCTGCAAGTGCCGAGTGGGATATCGATTAAATGCAGACCAAAAAACTTGCTCACGTAAGAATTATTAGTCTGAAACCTCAACTGTCTTAAAAAGATCCTGTTGGAGGCAAAAACTATTTGTCTGACATCCCTACATCAAACAGAAGCACATGGCTAATTATTATACAGCATGATGTCACTGAAACTTCCCAGTGACAAATGTTCACACAGTGGACAATAGTTTTTTTTAATAATAATAATTCTATGTAATAATTAATCATGTGCTTCTGGTTGTTGCAGGGACAGTTTGTATTTTCAGAGCAATGGGCCTTCATAACACAAAAGCTGTTGTTTTTGTGAGAGCAGCTGTTGGACAAATGGGCTTTTTTTGGGACATTTTATTGGGCTATTGGTGTTTCAGAATAACGAGTGGTCCTGTCTTAATACAGCATGATGAACTAATGTTTTTTTTTAATATATGTGCTTAAGGCAAAAGAAATGTCTTAAATCATTTTGCGCGGCCATCCTTTCTTTTACATAAATTCTAGCCTATCCTGATGGTCTAAGAGTTAGTGTCTTTTTTCAGGTGTGGACACATGTGACGAGGGTCATGACTGCCAGCATATTTGTGTCACAAATGATGATTCATATCATTGCAAATGTCGTAAGGGATTTGTGTTGAATACAGACCAGAAAACATGCTCACGTAAGGAACTGAGTTTTACCTCTATATGCTTCATGTCAGGATGCAGTGTGTTGGCTTTCTAAATTTTAAATTATTTTGAATGAGCAGGAAGTTGGGAGACTGGGACTGATGCACCTCCAGGTATGGATGACTATGACCATATGGGTCATGAATTAAACTGTAAATTTTATGGCACTGCTTTAGAGGCTCCACAGCTGGCTGAGTGATTCTGGATGACTTGATGGCTCCGTTAAGTCAGTGTTAAGTGTCTCTTTTCAGGTTCAGATGCATGTGCACAGGGACATGACTGCCAACAGATCTGCATCAGCAAAGATATCTCATACATCTGCAAATGTCAAGCTGGCTATGTGTTGAATGCAGATCAGAAAACATGCTCACGTAAGAACTTGGATTTTTTTTGACTTGATATGCATGTCCGAGTTCATTATCTGTGGTTGATTGCAATCTTTATCGTTATTAATGTATATACTTGATACATATGGAAAAGAAACAGAAAAAAATATATTAAAAAATGTACTGAAATTCATGAATAGTATATGATTTACTCTTGAAAGTGGCCGCTTTTCATACAAGATAATAAAAAGAAGTATAAGGATATAGTATGTATCATTACTGTCATCATATACTATTCTGATAAATACCTATTCTGATAAATACCCAAATCATACAAGTTATATTTTGTTTAAATTTACTAAGGATCTTATATCCTGATTCATTGTTGTATGCTTTAAGTTTCATACAAGTTTCATTCTATGTGCCCAGTTCATCACAGGGCACATAGAGACAGACAATCACACTCACACCTACAGGCAAATTAAATTAGCCAATTAACCTAATCCCCATGCATGTTTTTGGATGGTGGGAGGAAGCCAGAGTACCTGGAGAGAACCCACACAGACACGGGGAGAACATACAAACTCCACACAGAAAGGCCCCAGGCTGGGAATCGAACCCGGTACTTTCTTGCTGTGAGGCGACAGTGCCGTCCCTAATTTCAGCATTAGAGCTTTAAAAATATCTAAATATCGCCGTCACAAAGATTATGTATTAAATTCATATAAGAACATGGTGTGTTAAGACAATGAAATCTGGATTTCAAGGGACATGCCCTGGTACTATGTATCAGGTTGTCTCAAAGTGAATTTCTTCTAAGTACTTGGAGAGCTGTGGTGTTGGTGTTTGCTGTAACGGACAGCAAGAGGTGAAGCATACTTCAGCTATTGCAGCGTTTACTGGAGGTGGCTGGGACGCATATATTGAAACAAGGCGGGGGACTAAGGCTCCAAATGTCCAATCCTTGTTTGAATGACATCATATTACATGTGGACGTGTATCTTTTCAGGGTCTGACCTATGTTCCCAGGGACATGACTGCCAGCATATATGTATAAACAGTGATGACTCGTACATCTGCAAGTGTCGAGTGGGATATAGTTTGAATCCAGACAAGAAAACATGCTCACGTAAGAACCCGGACATTGTTTTTGAGAGTGTCAAAGTCAAAGTCCATGTAAAAGTCCATGTATTTCTATTGTAGGTTGTTCTGTTACTTACTAATGGCTCTTTCACTGATGTAAATTGAGTCCAACAGATGTGGAAGTGTCTTTTTCAGGTTCAGACACATGTGCACAGGGACATGACTGCCAGCATATTTGTGTCGACACTGATGACTCGTTTGTCTGCAAGTGTCGATTGGGATATGTGTTGAACGCTGACAGGAAAACATGCTCACGTAAGAACCCGATTAGTTTCTATATGCATATTTATCTGTGGCTTGGTCCTGCGTGTTTCATCACCAAAAGCACCACTGGTGAGGCTGTTTGTCTCATGGACACACTACGTATCTATCTGTGACCAGGAGATAAAGAGAATAGGAATGATTTAACTTTCAAAGATTAACTGGCTCTTCAAAAAGCTAAGTGGTCCGAGTTGCTGAGCTATGAGCTTTTCTTTCCAGGTTTAGGCTCGGATGCATGCCCCCAGAGACATGACTGCCAGCACATATGTGTCAACAGCGGGAACTCTTACATCTGCAAGTGTCGAGCGGGATACGTGTTGAATATGGATCAGAAAACATGCTCACGTAAGTAACATTTTTCTTTCAATTAGACAATTGTGCAGTACCTTAAGATGGTTTCTGTTGCAGTATTCTGTAGAAGCTCCAAAGACATGGATGTGTCCGTTTCCAGGTTCAAATGCATGTGCTCAGGGACATGACTGCCAGCAAATCTGTCTCAATAACGGTGACTCGTACAACTGCAAGTGTCGAGTGGGATATGTGTTGAATGCTGACCAGAAAACATGCTCACGTAAGGATGTGTTTTCTTTTCAACATACATTACTCACTTATGAGCTGTCTTGTACAACTAGTCTTGAGCTCTGCCTGTCTGAGAGGAGCCAGACTGGTACTAGCTTACTGAAAAGTTTGGCAAATGTGGACAAGCTTTAGAGTCCTCAAAGCAACAATGAGCGACCAAGTTTCATCAGCTGACCAGGGGCATTATCAACGGGCTGGACCATGTGTTTAATTTGACAAGATCATCAAACCATCCTAAACTAAGACAATTTAAGGTGAGGTGTCTTTCAAATCTACTATTGTCTACCATGTCACCCTATAGTGACCTTTAGATTTAGGGGTTACAGTACACTAACTTTGGTTTTAATAGTTATCAGAACATTCATGTCTGTCTTTTTTGCATTCTTTAGCTGTGAGATCGACAGATTGACTGCAACAAAAGCCTCTGTCCAACAATGAGCCATACCTCTGCTGATCCTGCTTATTACGAGCACAGTTTACAGGATGAACAAATGCGCTGTGCTGCTGGTTTAAGGGATGAGAAACTGCCATGAAAGTTGTGGTGGGAGCCCACCAACAACTTTGGTCCAAGTAAAAGACAGAAAAAGTGGTTGTAGTTAATTTGTCCATTTTCTGTTGTGATCTCTTTCTTGTGAATTGGTCTCATATGTATATTTGAATATTTTGCTCAAATGATTATAAACTAATATTTAATCTTTAACAACATCCATGTCTGAAATCAGTGACTTAGCACTCCCAGATTATTAACTATTTGTAGTGATTTAATATCTTTCCTTATCTCGCTCACAGAAGAAAAATCACCATAGCAAAATCACCATATGGTAGAGGAACATAAAGCATGTTGCTTGTTTCTACTAAGCAGCCAAAAATATTGTAAAAAGACATTACGCTGAACATGGTTAAATGGCACTTTGACCTTATTTATTTTCCCCTTCTTTCAGAGGAAATGAGAAGTGAAATAACTCAAGATGCCTGCATGTGTGAAGCTCAGATTATGTTCCAGAAAAAAGTCCAGTCAACCATTCAGGAGCTGAGCAGAAAACATATCCTTTTGCTTGGAAGATTTAGAAGACTCCACAGTTTGAATTTGATTGAAATAGTATGATTATTATATGGTAATACATGTTTTGATTTGTATTCCCTTAACAGTAGTTTCACTTGATGAACTTTCAGACAAAGTGGACTTGCTTGAGGGCCAACAGCAGTATTAAGGATGGTGAGGAGACGGGAGAAGACATCATCAGGACAAGTCATCTGTAATGCTCAAATGTAAAAATGTCTAAGATTTGATAGAAATCTGCATGGTATTGATTTCTCATACTGGTGACATTACTGTTTTAATTTATAAACCTGCATTTTACATTCACAACACTATCTGTTATTATGTCTTATAGTAAAGTCATATATTATGGGTGTAAATGTTTACATGTACTCTGTATATTTACAAAGAAAGCTACATTTTCTCCAGCCAGTGCAAGCCATTGAGAATCAAACTATGTATGATAAGGAAGTTATAGAATAGAGAGAATGAATGTTTTCGGTGTGCATCCTCTGATCCAGGAGCATTTCTTTGTCAGTATTCTAGGCACAACTCAATCATAACACAACAACTACTGTATCTCATAACCCATGAGAGTTTTGTTGCTATCCCTCTGATTGCAGCATTATTTTGCAGAAAAAAAATACCAGTCAAGTCAAATCTGACGCAATTGGCTCATGGCATTGTTACAGTGAATTACTTTAATTCTTCTCTTTAATGCTGGAAATATTGTGCAAAATAAGTTTAAGTCAAGATCCACTCAGTTTCTGCATCCAGTTAAAACAGTATTTCGCTGCAGAGTGTTTTCTTCACACATGTACTGTATTTTTTACGTGAAACAAAAAGAAGTGCATATTGTGGTGCTTTTGTGATAGAAAACAAGGAAAATAAATATTTCTGAACGAATTATGGGTATTTGTAGCTATATTGTATTGTATGTAGAGTGTTTTTGTGTCTTTTTTTTTAAATCAAAGGATAATATTTACCTTAATATTGTTTCACAGAACATTATTAAATGCGAGATTGATTTTAAAAAATGTTGGTTTACCTTTCTTTTCTCAGGGTGGTAATTTATTAATTAGTCTACAATTTTATGATATATTAAATTAATTGCATATAAATGAATAACAATAATATTACCAATAATAATAATAAATAAATAAATAACACATAAAGTAGTGTTAGCTTTTCCTCCCAAATAAATAAATAAAAAAAAAAGACTAACGGTTAATTTTAGTGACCGCAAACGTGAACAAGAAAACTACAATTACCAGAGATCTCTTCTTCCGGTTTACGGTTACCAGGGGAGACCGAGGGAAGCGGCCGAGTACTTCAGTCCTGTTACACGAGCAATACGTAGTCAAACATAACCGGTTTCTTCACAGTATTTGCTAACGATATCAGCTCGTAGTCCGGCCTTTAACGTGCAACGTTACAATTAACGTGGACCGTCTTTGGTGTGTTAACTGTGTCGCGTCAGGCAGTTTATTAGCAAAGCTAACGGTAGGCTAACATTACATTCACATCGAGGCCTCATCATGTAGCATAGCTAGGTTGCCTAAGTTAGCTCACTTTAGCTGCCTAGTTTGCCAAATGACGGCAGGTCGTTCGGTGTTAACTTGTGTAATTACGTCGTAAGTGTTTAAATTGGTAGGAGTCTGTCAGGTTTTCTCCACCGCCATGTTTATCTATCTCAGCAAGAAGGTGAGTGTCTGAACACCCTCCTGTGCTTTACCTCTCAATACATGGAGCTTTAGTTAACAGCGTGGCTTCAATTCCCCGTGTTTTATAGATTGCTATCCCCAACAATATCCATCTAAAAAGTGTCTCCTGGAACAAAGATCAAGGTTTCATTGCCTGCGGAGGTGACGATGGCCTCCTCAGAGTCCTCAAGCTCGAAACTCAGACAGGTGAGTTCAGGTTGATGAAGATATAACAGTCTGCACAGCCCACGTACACACAGGATTTCCGACGGCGTTTTACATGAGAATAAAACACATACAATACACAATGCAACGTTGATTGACATGTGAAGTGGACAGGAGGTTGTGGTTTTGGAGATGTGTTTGTGAGCTCCCAAATTTGTGAGATTGGGCTGTAAAAATAAAACTGACCTGACTACTGACCTCTGTAAGCTGTCAGTACTGTCACTCATGTCATTAGATGAAATCCCTCTGTAGTCAAAATTAGGACCTGATTTCAAAAGACCAGATGACAAGTTATAATAACCATGATAATGACAATATGTAGTATTACCCCAAGACCAAGAGGACAATGTGTCAAGTCATCTCAAATCACAAATTTGCCTCAGGGAGCTTCACAATCTGTGCAGGATTCGACACCCACTGTTCTTTACACTACGACTTAAACTAAGGAAAAAAAATCACTATTAACAGGGAAATTAATGGTACAAACCTCAGTTAGAGCAACAGAGGAGGGACCCCTCTTCCAGGATGGACTGATGATCAACAGTGAATGAAAAATGCAAAAAAAGTAATACAAATAATGCAAATGTAAAATGAATTATAAAAGTAGTCAGCTAAAATATAATTTATTTTAGTTTTGTTAAATAATGTCCCGAACATTCAGCTTTGTGTCAAAGTTCATTTCTTACAGTCAAAGCCATTACACCCACGCGACTGAGATTTCAGGGTTTTTGAAATGACGGCTCTTACAGTGATTATTTTAAACTTTCATAAGCTGTTTTGGCTCTGTTCTGGTGCCTCAATGTCCAGTCACTGTAAGTAGAAATGGTACCACCTCGTCCACTGTATCTGTTGGACAGACCGCCTGTTATTATGTTGTTGAACAAACAGAAAGCCACCAGCAGTAAAGTAAAAGAAACTAACAACTCTACTCTAGTATTTTCCTACAAACTATTGCACCAGTTCTTAAATCATTTATTAATGATTCCATCACTGAGAATTCTATAAATGTTGTTGAAGTCCTGAATTTGTTCTTGTTTACTGTTTTCTTGACAGATGATGCCAAACTTAAAGGTCTTGCTGCACCCAGTAATCTGTCAATGAACCAGACTCTAGAGGGACACAGTGGTAAGTTATATTCAGTTGCTTCAAACCTGTTAGTTATGTAATGCAGGGATGTTGGGCCACAGGAAAGTTATCTGACCCCTCATGATTTCTTCACTTGCAGGCTCAGTACAAGTGGTCACATGGAACGAACAGTATGAAAAGCTGACGACCAGCGACCAGAATGGACTCATCATTGTATGGATGCTCTACAAAGGTGATTACTGCCGTTAGATTTAAAAAATGCTAGTTGTCTGGTCTGAATGAATTTGGCTTTTATAATTGTCTGCCTTTGCCCCATCCAAAGGTGCATGGTATGAGGAGATGATCAACAACCGGAACAAGTCGGTGGTGAGGAGCATGAGTTGGAACTCTGACGGTCAGAAGATCTGCATCGTGTATGAAGATGGAGCGGTCATTGTTGGCTCTGTAGATGGTAAAAAGTATTTACACTGTTCCTGCTGGTGATCAGTCACAGTAGTTTTCCACCAAGATTTAGCATAAAATCACTTTACAATGATTGCTTTGTTCACATACTGAGTACAAACATGTACAGGAGGATAAATCTCGTTTTTTGTAGGAAACCGGATTTGGGGAAAGGAGCTGAAGGGAAATCAGCTTGCTCATGTGGCATGGTCGCCAGACAGCAAGATCCTCCTCTTTGGCATGGCCAATGGGGAAGTACATATCTATGACAATCAAGGAAACTTCATAGTGAGTGCATGCAGTTAACTGTAATACATACTAAATACATGACTTCCTGAGTCATAGAATGCTAATTTTTCAACTAAAAATGTAGAATCAATTGTGTGGAGGGAGTGGCAAAGCACAGCTGCTAATTTTATAGGTGCATGTTTAAAGACACTATTATCATATTTTTAATTATTGTTTGAGATACTTATCCGAGTCAGTGTATAACTACCCACTGCAGATTGTTTTAATACACAGACTAAGTATAAGTACCTTATACAAACCCACTTAAAAACACCATTAATCCCATCAGAGGGAAAACGGTAAATGCAATCAGTTGAAGCAGTAAATTCCCCAGCACATGCTATTGTGACTGTGAAAGCTGAGAAAAAATATAACAGTCTCTATAAAAAGTGGCAAATTTACCCCCATACCCTTATAATGATTTCATGATGTGTTTCAGGTGAAAATGGCCATCAGCTGTCTGAGCAATATGACTGGAGCCATTAGCATTGCAGGTATCCATTGGTATGCAGGAACTGGGGGTTACGTTGAACCAGACTGTCCCTGCCTCGCTATCTGTTTTGATAATGGAAGATGCCAGGTCATGCGCTACGAGACCGATGAAAGTAAGGCTCTTGAACCCTTCAAACACATCACTATACTCTCCAGGTTGTACTTCACTGAAATGTTTACCAGTGGTGAGAAGCTTTGCTGCTGCTGCCCTTTTCTTTAGACCCAGTGTGTATCGACACCATGATGAATGTGGTCAGCATCCAGTGGAATCACTGTGGCAGCGTTCTGGCAGTGGCAGGTTCTCTCAAAGCCTCGAATCTGGAGAAAGAATTCAATGTTGTGCAGTTCTACACACCATTTGGAGAGGTGAGGGTGAAGACTTTGTTCCCTGAGTCACACACAAATTTATACATTGAGATTAGGCATAGGCAGTACACTACCAGCATCAGCATCATATATGGGACCAGTAATAAGAATTTACATGGAATGGGTTTTTAATTTAATTTATTATGAACTCATATTTCATATTTGGTTAATAATGAAATATCTTACAATATCAGTTTATCTTCTGTTGTGCCATCCTACATTCAAATGTGGTTCAAATGCAAAAAGGCTGTAAGTTGTGCCCTGAAAGCCAGAAATCTCAGTAACAACAAAATAGTTTTTGGATATTGATTGGAGAATCCCTTGTATCCCCATTATCCCCAGTGGGGAGATGAAAAAAATGAGATTTTGCACTGTTTCTTGTTTCAACAGCACCTGAGAACTCTTAAAGTGCCTGGGAAGCAGATGACAGGAGTTGGCTGGGAGGGAGGAGGGCTGCGCATTTTCCTGGCTGTGGATTCCTTCATCTACTTTGCCAACATAAGACCAGACTACAAGGTAAGGATTTTAGAAATATACAGATCTTGACATTCCTCGTTGACAGGGAAAAACTGTACTCTATCCGGTCTGAGTATGGTTAAAGGCACAGTTTACAAAACAATACATATTTTTATGGGTGCAACTTAGGATTAGCCTGAGATGACACCCTCAAATTACTCTGACGATAACTCAGTGATATCCAGTTTACTGTGATATAGCCTATGGGACATTTAATCAAAGCGCCTGAAATAATAATTCCAAAAAACCAACAATGTCTCCTTCCAGAAATCATGGCCCGGCTACTCAAAAAAATCCAAAGATCTTGCTGTGAACAGTTTTATGTAGGAATTCTTTTCGTTCTACCTAACTGACACCTGTCAACCACATCACCATGCAGAATGAATACTTCTACTCGTGGAGAGGCTCGTGGTCGCAACAGCACAAGACTTAAACTTAAACAGTGTCCACCTCCACTGAGCTGTAATGTTAACTAGCTTATATTGCACACTTTCCTCTGCATGGCGATAATATTTAACATTGATAGTTTCACATCATGCTTCCAAATGTTCAGAATGCAGTGAAACTTCACAGGAAAACCCACGGTAAAAGCAACTACTGTACCCACTGCACTACACGTCCAAGTTACTAAATTCTGACAGAAGTGTTGTTTGAAGGAACATTTCTTGTTTGATCATATTTCCTGTCAGAGTTTAAAAGCCCCACAGAGAAGCTGAATCTCACCGGCTCTCTCGTCTCTCTGAACAGTGGGGCTACTGCTGCAGCACAGTGGTGTATGCCTACACAAAGCCAGAGCGGCAGGAGTACTGCGTGGTATTCTGGGACACCAAAAACAATGAGAAGTTTGTCAAATATGTCAAGAGCTTGATGTCCATCACAACCTCAGGGGACTTCTGCATCCTAGCCAGCAAAGCAGATGACGCCCAGGCTCAGGTACAAACACACTCACAGTGAGAGGAAAGCATGAAATGAGTTGTAATGATGTATAAAACATTGCAGATTGTGATCATAACAAACGTTATGATCACAAACGTTTCTTCTTGCCACAGGAGGATGCTGAGTTAGAGTCTGGCACTCAGGCAAGGGTAATGTATAAATTAAAACCACATTTGCATAATGATAAATATTTTGTTATTAATGTTTTGATAAATAGTCATAAATTGACCTGTACAAATATAACTATTATGTGTTTTTCAGTTTGTCCTGATCCTGTGCAACTCCATTGGGACTCCACTGGACTCAAAATACATTGATATTGGTGAGCTGAAGGCAGTAATATTTATGTTGTGATGACACTTTTTGTGTCATCACAACATAAGTCATTGGATTATAAATATGTGAGTTTGTGAGAACCTGGTAATAATTTCTCTTGATCAAAGTCTTAATTTGCCATAAGGCTGGTGTATGCCTTCCAGCCAAGGTGAGAGATCACACCTTGTGTATAGAGAAACGGTGGTTGATGTTCTGCCACCTGCCGCCCACAGTTCCTTCATCTTCATGGGCCGAATCATCTTATAGCAAATAGACAGTTCACACTGGGCATCTTCGTATCTCACAAACATTCAGCATTCTGTCTCTGCTGGACGTTTCCAAATGTTTTCTTAGAAGCTCAGATCCTCACGATTCAAAATGTGCAGATTTGAACAGACCAGTGGGTCTCAATAGGTTTCAGATATCCCACCGAGGTAAATAATAAGAGTGTTAGTTTGGGGCTCATGATTTTCTTTTGTCTCTCTGTAATTAGCCACATGGACAATCTGAGGTGTTCTTTGTTCAAAGTTACAGAAAAGATTTACATTGACAAGCATGATTTTCCCTGTTTTGTTTTTTAAATGTAGTTTGGTATAGTTCATTATAAAATAATGTATTGTATGTATTTTTTTCAAATTGAATATACACATACTGTGTGTGTGTGTGTGTACTGAAACTGTATGCCTTTAAAAGAAGAAACTAAATACTTTAAAATGTTCTTAGTTGTTGACATTTATAACCTCTGATGCCAGGAACTGAGCACATAAATGAAGCTCACCAAACAATATATATACACAGTATACAATCTACATTAACCTTCATCTTTGTAATTAAGTCTTCCATTTGTCTACTTGATCAGATCCACTGTTTGTCACCATGACCAAGACACATGTGATCGCTGCATCCAAAGAGGCTTTCTACTTGTGGCAGTACAGAGTGGCGAAGAAATTAACTGCACTGGAGATCAACCAAGTGACCAGAACTAAGAAAGAGGGAAGAGAGAGGTGAGATTTCTTCAGATATTGGCCTAACATTGACAGTATAATGCAGCTGTGTCCAAACCGGATGCCATTAGAACCGTAGTGGATGAGAAGGCCACGTGAGAACTCACAGTACACATCAAATGCTCCATGGAAAGTTACAGGGAGGCAAGATAACCACAAGGATAGATTCTGTGAGTCAGTGGATGAAACCTTTGGTTTGTTGCCTCGCTGTTTCAGAGTAGGATGTTGGTATGAAAAGGATTCATTCATCTGAATCAAATGCCACTGAGGTTCCAGACTGGCTGGGCATGACCTAATGTTCTGCCAGGGCTATCTTAGCACCTGGACAACAGTTCATCTCAGTGGAAGGGGCAACTGTTTGTCTAGCTGACTGTCTCTTTCTCATTTGTTCTCACTTCCTGCCTTTCCAGAGTCTATCACATTGACAGCAATTCATCTGGGGCCAATGACGGCAGTCCAGATTTTGCAAAAGCCTTCACAGTAAGAGACATTCATCCTGCACCTATTGAGTTTTGCAGGTTTTTGTAACATCCAGGTTGTAACTAAAAATGAAAAAGAACTAAAAACTGCAAAAACACCAATATTTTTAGAACAAAATCTTGTGAAACTAGTGCATCATATTTTAATTAGGTCTGCCATCTACTGTACGTGAAACCCTGTCTTGTCTCATTCAATTAAAATTAGGATTTAATTTGATGAAACAGTCTCAAACTACTGTATTGTAGTGTTAGTAGTTCAGTATAGAATTGATTTACTTCACACATATATAACCTACAACCAGTGGTAGTTTAATTTAAAAGAAAGCCCAAAAAGGAGTATTTTTAATGAGAATAGTGGCATTTTAATTTTAATACAGATAAATTATATAAATCATCATGATTTAAGTGTTTGTTTTTCTGTTATGTTTCAGGCAACTCGAGATCCTATTTGTTGTATTACAGCAACAGACAGGACCCTGATTGTGGTATGTGGTATCTGTTGTAATTATACCATTTTGAATCATGCAGTTAAAGTACGATATTGAGTGTCTGTAAATGTGTGCTTACAGGGCCGTGAGTCTGGAACCGTCCATAGATACAGCCTCCCAAATGTTGTTCTCATCCAGAAGTACACTTTGAACAACAGAGCCTACTATCTGTCCTTGAACTGTAACTCCAGGCAAGTATTGGTTAATCTGTTATTAACCAGCTCAACACAGATTGTCAAATTTGAAAGCTGTTGAATTTTTCATTAAAATCTGATTATTATTTTCTTTAGTCGTCTGGCCGTAATAGACATTGCAGGCGTGCTGACTCTGTTGGACCTGGAAGTTTGTGTCTCCATGGACGACGGCGCAGGAAACCAGGCGTCTGCAGGGGATCCATCCAAGTTTGAGCGCAAGGACGTTTGGGACATGAAGTGGGCAAATGACAATCCTGATCTGTTTGCCATGATGGAGAAGACCAGGATGTACGTCTTTAGGAACCTAGACCCAGAGGTCAGTGCTCAGGTGTTTCTATGATTATTGTTACTAAATAAACATTTAGCAACATGATGTTGCCATCATGTGTTGTATTTTTTAAAAATACAGGAACCCATCCAAACATCTGGATACATTTGTAACTTTGAAGACCTGGAAATCAAATCTGTCCTGCTTGATGAAATCATGAAGGTAAACTTCCATAATGTTAAAACATAAGTATGAATATCAAGGTACTTATTTTGTCACGGTTTCAATTAAAAGTTAAAAGCCATAGAGAGAGTCTTTTTCTCACTAGAACCTTATTGTACTTTAAAAGTGCTAAACCATGCTGTGTGTATTTGTTGATCTCATGAATGAATCTTGCTCCGCAGGATCCAGAGAAGCCAAACAAAGACAACCTCATCAACTTTGAAATCCGCTCCTTGAGAGACAGTCGTGCATTGATTGAAAAAGTGGGGATTGAAGCAGCCTCACAGTTCATTGAAGACAATCCTCACCCCAGACTCTGGTAAATGTAACATAGCTTCAAGTTTAAGGGCTTTATGTCAGTCAACTAAGTGGTAGGTCTTTTCATCTGAACGTATGCTCCATGACGGTGTGGGAGGATTGTTGTAGAGTGTGAGAGATTTATGGTCTTTTGAAGCAGCAGTGTGATCGCTGCAGCTTATGTGTGTTCTCTGGCTGGTGTGTCAATTCTTGCAGCATCCTTCAAAATCTGGCAACATCAGAAGTTGGGAGTCAGTCCTTAGAGCCAGTTTCAGTTTGTGGCTTAAGGATAATCTTTGTACTCATTTTACAAAGTCATAAAGTGACTGAGTTTGCCACAGATGGATTGAGTTAAGTCAATGATTTGGTAAAAAAAAAAAAACACTTAGATACCGAGTCAAGGTTACAGTACAATTAAGAGTCTCAGTCACAGCTTCACTCAGCTTAATAGCGAAATTAATCATATTAGAGTTGGTATAAGGATTCTATCGCTTCATCTTTCCATTCTGAATCCACCAGGCGTCTTCTGGCTGAGGCGGCCCTCCAGAAACTGGATTTGAAGACTGCAGAACAGGCCTTTGTCCGTTGCAAAGACTACCAGGGCATCGAGTTTGTCAAGCGGCTGGGCAATCTGCAGAGTGAGCCCATGAAACAGGCGGAGGTGGCAGCTTATTTCAGCAGGTTTGAGGAAGCTGAGCGGATGTACCTGGATATGGATCGCAGGTACATTTAGCCATATTTTTTATTTGTCAGTCAGCGTTACCTCACACCACATGTTCTTTTACACATGCTGGCGAGTTAAATGATGATTTCTTTCTTGCAGGGATCTTGCCATCAGTCTTAGGATCAAGCTTGGAGACTGGTTCAGGGTGCTCCAGCTGCTCAAAACTGGCTCTGGGGACTGTGATGATACCCTGCTGGAACAGGCTTACAATGCTATTGGAGACTACTTTGCTGACAGACAGAAATGGTATTGAAATTTAGTTTACCCTTTCTTCCTCTGGTCGTTCACTGTTTTAATATTTACGACAGACACAGTGTTAGATGTGTGTTTGCGATATGCTTTACACTGAAAAAGTATATTCAGTATATCAGGGAAATATGAACCATCTTTTAAGGATACAGAAGGTGAAGTGCTATCTCCTATGTCCATATATGCATTGAGTTACTGCTCATTATTACACCCATTCCTGCTGTCCATACTAGCTGTGTTCCTTTCCTTATATATATATATATATATATATATATATATCCTTTCTGTTTCAAAGGGTCAATGCAGTGCAGTACTACCTTCAGGGTCGTAACCAGGAGAGACTGGCAGAATGCTACTACATGTTGGAGGACTACAGTGGCCTTGAAAATCTGACCACTATACTGCCAGAGAATCATAAACTTTTACCAGTGAGAAAAATATTTAGATATGACCAAAAATACATCAATGAGTCAGTGAAACTCTCTGCTCTAATCCCTCTATCAACTCCATCTCTGTGTTTCAGGATATTGGACAAATGTTTGCCACTGTGGGCATGTGTGAACAAGCTGTGAAGGCCTACCTTAAATGCAACCAGCCCAAAGCTGCCGTTGATACATGTGTCCATCTGAACCAGGTGAGAGACGGACGGAAAAGCTGTGGCGCCAGAGTTTGTGAGTGACTCAGCAGTCACTGTGGCACCTGCTGCCCTCCCACTCCTGTCCTCTCTCTGAGTGATATTTAGCCATACAGTGTGAAGGCTGCTCTCAACCTTTACTCTTCTGTCAGGGCTGCACAGTGAATCAATCATAAATCACAATCATGATTTTGAATTCCCACAATAAAATGAACACAATAGAAATAATGACTTTTAAAATGAGTGCTCCACTCATAGAGAAATGTGCAGCCAGTCACTAGAGGGCAGCCGTGATGTGTTTGCTTCATTTTTAGGAGCCAAAAAATACTGAACTATTTAGTCTTATTATAACTCTCATTTCCATGCAAAGATTTGTCAAAGTGAAAGCAGGGAATTTATTTTGGGTAAAATATCTCGGTAGTATTTTATTTTGCCTCCAGGAGTTGATATTGTGCTGTAACCTAACCTCTGCTGTGGCTTTAAGTGAGATATGCAGCTATGAGTTATTTTAATTTACTGGGAGCCATATAGTTAGTAGTTTTAGTTAAAAACAGATTTTCACAGAAACCTAAATTCAAATACAATTTAAAAGTTGCATTTAAATCCCAAACTTATGTTTTCTTTTATTTATTTATTTAATTAATTAATTACAAATACCAAATTTGAAAAGCTATCTGCAAATAGGTTAGAATAGAATATTTTTTATTTATCCCCAGCAACAAAACATAAACAACAGCAAAGACAAATTAAAATAAGCAATAATCATAGAATAAATATTTACATTATTTACTAATAATGTTATGTAGATGCAACCTGTGGAAATAGTCATAAAATAGCAATGACTTCGTTATAATGCTTTTGAATAAATGTTGTCATCTTCTTCCAGTGGAACAAAGCAGTGGAACTCGCCAGGACCCACAACATGAAGGAAATTAAATCTCTTCTTTCCAAATATGCTTCACATCTTCTTGAGAAGAATAAAACTTTAGAGGCGGTTGAACTGTATCGTAAAGCTCACCATTTCCTCGATGCAGCCAAACTCATGTTCAAGGTAGGCGTATGTGTTCATTACTTTGTGTGACTTGTACATTCGGATAAAGAAGAATATTCCTCAATAATACAGCCAGGAATTTGGCTGATCTAAAATGAACCTATGACAGTAATTTTTTTCAGATTCCACCAGTAACTTCAGAGCTACATTTTAAGGGTTAATGATTTGGTGAATCACACCTAAGGCCCTTTTATGTTATGGCAGTTTGGTAACTGGGAGAAAGATTATTGTGTGATAAATGTACAAACTATAAACATATATATATTGTATTCTCATATGTAGCTGGAATAACTCGTGGACTTTGTCTTTACTGTTAACAGATAGCAGATGAGGAGGCGAAGAAAAGGACTCGACCTCTGCGGGTCAAGAAGCTCTACGTGCTGGCGGCACGTCTTGTTGAAAATTACCACGAGCAGGTGAAGACGTCCCAGCAGAGCAAAGCCAAAGGGAAGAAGTCTGAGGTAAAATATGAATACTTTATACTGTGTATACTAGGAATATGTTTCCTCAATAAAGTCTGTTAAATATTGTAATATTAGGCAACATCTGCTGGGCTGCTTGAGGAAGATGCAACGTCTTCAGACAGTCGTATTGTGGACAATGCCTGGCGCGGAGCGGAGGCGTATCACTTCTTCCTGCTTGCTCAGAGGCAGCTGTATGAAGGCTACATGGAGAACGCCATGCGCACAGGTGCCAAATCACAGTGGACACCAACTCAAACACAGGCTATTATTTTTTTTATAAAGAATACTTCCTTTTTATTCCATCATATATTATTCTATATCACATTCTGATATAGGAATCATAAATCATGGTAGATTCCTTAACTTGTGTGAAAAAGTGGGAGTTAGTTTTAGGGTGAATTTCTTACTAGCTATGATGTGTTAAGGCTTGGATATGCTCAGACAGTTACCTCTTCACTGTTTCTCCACTCTTAAAGCCCTTCACCTGCGTGAGTACGAGGACATCATCCCAGCGGTGGAGATCTACTCCCTGCTCGCCATTTGCTCCTCAGCCAACAGGGCGTTCGGCACATGTTCACGGGCCTTCATCAAGCTGGAGTCCCTGGAGAGTCTGGACCTTGAGCAGCGGCAGCTTTATGAGGATCTGGCCCTGGAGATCTTCACTAAGCACTCCCCAAAGGACAGCCACACAGTGGAGGTGTTCGGGTCCTCAGAGGGGTGAGGTCAAAGTCTGCCATTCTATGAAATATACTGTATTTCTCCCAAGTAGCCTAAAAATGAATATTAACTCATTCAGTGCCAGCCGTTTTGTAAAACCGAAAGTGCCTTCTTTGAAAACACGGAATAGCTCAAATGAAAGAAGAGACTCTCTATTTCATCATGAAAAAAAACACTTTGTTTTTACCTTGTTCCATTCTGGTTTTATCAGAGGTAGAGTAGAGACCACTTTCACCAAAATCATCACTTTTTGTGATTTGCTGTTTTTCTCTCTAATTGATCCTCTCCTGCTTCCTACTTTGATCTCTGTGGCGTATACAGTCTCTTTAATGTCCCGACTACAAATCCCAGAAGCCCCAATATTACTCACAGGCTGTGTGAGAGCGCCTTTTGGTGCCAGCTGACGTAGTTATACATCTATGGCACTCAAGCGTTGGATTTTAAATGCCTTACAAACACGTCTATGGCCCTCAAAGAGTTAAGATGATTGATATAGACAGGAAGAAGCAGAGTTGAAGTCTTTATTAATACTAGCACTCTATGAGGATTACAAAATTCAAAACCAGTGTAGTTCTCAAGATTTTGGCTGAAACTTTCTCATTTTTTTAGAACCAGAAGTGAGGCTGAAGCTAAGTGCAACAGTCACAAAATAAAACATTTTAAGGCAAATAAAAATGTTATAATTAACTTTAAATTATAGGACAAAAACACAGACATATCCAGACTGGAAAACACTGTGGTGGTGACCTGTCAATCACAGGTAGCCCTAAAGCATCCCCTGCTTTATGGTCTGTTTGAGTCTAAATGGGACCATAATTCAATAAATGAACATCAAGCTGTCTTGAAGAAGACACAAATCTAGAGACTGAGACCATAAACTCATTTTTACAATGTTTACTGAGGGAATTAATCAGTAGAGTCATTTTCGTAGACTTTTATCCGGCCGAGGAGTCGCCCCCTGCTGGCTGCTAGAAAGAAATCCATTAGCACTGTGTTGAGTACTGTGTTTGTGCTACACCCAGTTGTAGGGAGTAGGTAATAAATAAAGAAAGCGCTATAGGGACAGGGACCAGGGACATGTGGCCTATTAAAATGCCACTAAAGCGTCAAACAGATGACTCCCTAAACTCACTTCCTTTAACTGTTTACTGGGGGTCTCTCTGGTCACAATGTTCCCTGACTTAGCTAATTCTATTTTTCCCCTTTCAGAGCGGAAGGGAAATTTCCCACATGTATTGTGACGGGCCTGCCGATCCAGGAGTACCAGTTCTGGATATGCAGTGTGTGTAAACACTGCGCTCTGGGGCAGGAGATCAGCAAATATAACTGCTGTCCGCTGTGCCACAGTCCTGTAGTGTGAAGCTCAATCCATCAAGAACACACTATTTTCACATTTCAAAGCAAGAGTATACATATGTAATACATATATATATATAATACACATATCTGTAATATTTTTTAATTATTATTTGTAATAGCAGCAACGTAATTCAACTTAATGCTCAAAGGTGAAGCTGCCATATTTTGTGTCTACACTCAAAAATCTGTGTTCATTGAGCTTCAATTAAGACTTTAATAATTGAATTAAGCATATTTCTTTTTTCTGAAATGTTGTAAAATACTTGAATGAACACATCCGCTTTGTTAACTCTTTTTCTATGAATGTAAACAGTGAATAAACTGATGTGGAAATACGTCAATTTTAAATGGATTTTGCATGATTTTCAGTTTGTGGACTGCTTTTAATGTCATGTTGCATTCTTGATCTCTGCACATGATGAGAAGACTTTATCAACTAGTCCATTTGGAAACAAGCAGTCAATGCCACGCCATCAGAAGTGTTCACTGAGAACACCTCTGCTCTTGGGAATAGTGCATTAAAAAATTTACAGTAATAAGTATGTGGTGAATTCTTGAGTATGTCCATCTAGACCTTTGAGCTCAGCTGTTAGATAATGAGGACATGGTTCAAAGGCGAATGTTTAATTGTTGGTACATGATTGGTTGGGATTTGCAATGGGGGCATTTTTTAGCCTTTTAAATTGCTGCCTTGGCTCAAAAACATTTGCCTGAATTCAAATGTTTTTTTTAAACCCAGCATTGATTGCATGGCAAGTATTTCACACAACACTAATGGTTACTAATTGCACTAATGCCATGTAAACCAAATCCTCATGGCTCCACTGAGGTCAGTTGGTTTTCATGTCAGTGATCTGTGTTGACCTGTGATCTTCTCCTGCCATCTACTGTCAGTGAACAGTATCAGTGGGTAGCCTCATACACAGCCATTGTAGCTATTTTTCATGTGCTTCTAGCTCATGTTTTAGGTTATTTCAGTGAATTGGTGTGCCTTGCAGAAGGAGATGATTGCAGTCTTGATTTGTCTTCATTAGTACCAATATTGACTAGTAATTACTCAGTTTTGGCTTTTTAAATGTCACTTTAATAAGGAGTTTGTATCCCCAGGATTTTGAATAGAAGAGCATTGATTTGGGGTTTATTTATTTAATTTACTTATTTGCTAACTACTAACCACAACTACTGAGTTTTTGCACATTACTGAGTCTTTTCACTCAGCTTTAAGCATCACTGGGCCCCCAAAAAAGACTTAAACCCTCGATCAGGCCCCTAGATTTGCCAGATAGTGACATGACCTGAGTAATATTCATGTCAGTTTAATGCTGCCACCCATAGTTATATTTAAACACTAAATCTTGCCTAGGTCTCTTACACCATTTTACTCCTCCCTGTGCTGCCAGGTCATCAAACTCTACATCAAAATTGTGTGTGTATGTGCACAACAGTGCATGAGCAAATCGTGGGTGGATTATGAAATAAGGGGCCCCTGAGCCCAGAACAAAGACCCCAGCACCTCTTACACATAGATGGAAGACAGACTGTAGAAGTTAGTTGGCCTCTTGTTGTTTTGTGTCTCAGTCCTTTGGCATCTGTCTGTTTTGTGTCACTTTGTGACAGCGTTGCCCGTTTTTGTGGTTTTTTTATACGTGTAAAAAGAGACTTTTTGTCTGAGGTTGTTTCTGCTTTCAGTCTCTTTGTGGTTCTTTTATGTTTCTCTGGTCATTTTGGTCTTAGATGAGAAATAAACCCAAATGTCTCAGAAAACAGATATTCACCTAAGATGAAAAGGAGATACAGAAGTCAGCCCCTAAAGAATAATGTGCACTTAACCTTAATAATCATAAAATATTTACAGTGTTGGCACACCTTTAATCAGCTGAAGCACCCTGGACACTGTAACCCATGGCCCATTAAGGATGTAACAGCCTTTTTAGCGGGGAGTAATGTGCCATCCAGTCTTGTGATCATTTGTCCGCCCTGCGCTGGACTCAGAAACACCACACCACCGCAAGAAGCCCTCACTGTTCACTGATCAGTCCGGACTGAGCTCCAGGATGTGAACAGCCACAAGACGTCTGCACCGCTGCACAGCTCATGGGCAGGTAATATTTCCCTCCGGTTTCTAAATTTACGCAGAGCTTGAACAGGAACTACTTAATCAAAATCATATTTTGCGCAGTTTTCGTGTTATTTGGTGCGTAATTCCCAGGCAATATCCCCGTAATTGGAGTCTGTTTCATTTCACTTCAGTCTTACTTTTTTACGTCTCACAATCGAATCTTTCCCCCCTTATGTTTCTAAATTTACGCAGAGCTTGAACAGAAAATACTAGTCTAATAATAGTCTGAATCGTAGACCTATTTTGCGCATAGTTTTCGGATCATTTGGTGCGTAATTCCCACGTAATGTCCCCGTAATGGGATTATTTTTCTTTTCACTTTAATTTCACTTAGTTTTTTACGCGTCGCCGTAGATTCTTTTTTTTTACTCTTAAACGCTGACAACTTTTGTTGATGCAGAAACGTGTCAAATCTGACCCTGGTTTGCCATTTCACTGCAATTTGAAACGCTGTATTGCCGTGCGTAACACAATCCAAGTAAGACAGTACTGCTCGATTTAGAGCTACAAGCAGGAGTGACAGCAGCTCTTGATGACTGCTGACAAATACCAAGGCCATGTTTGTTTGTAAAATGCTGACATCATCATAGATACACTAATGGTGCACTGATTTGTTCTGATCCATTTTCAGCCTATACGTTCACTTTAATGAGCCTGTTTTTCTTGTGTTAAAGTTTATTTCTTTCCACATCCAACTGTAAAAGTTGAATAATGTGATTCAGTGCATGCAAATTCATTGTGTTAAGTACTTGAACGATGTGCAACTTGTGACATAAATGCAACTGCATATTGTAATGTCTGATGGGAACCGTTGTAGATTGGGAATAACCGGAGGGGAGGTGTTGCTGTTATTAAGTCGTTCCATTACAGGTGCCACAGAAACCCAGATGTAACTTGATGCTTGGCGGCTCTGCTGTAAAGCACATCATTGTGATCAAATGACATACAGTACAAGAATGTGTGTCTTTGTGTGCAGGCAACGAAGCATCTGAGATTGTCACAGAGAACAGCTGAACAGCAGCTTCATCGGCTCCATCATGATGTACGGACGGATCCTCCATCCGCACGGCCCTGATGAGTGCTTCATTAATGTCAATGTTGGTGGTTTCAAACAGCGAATGGAGCACCACGTTCTGAAGCGGTTCCCACAGACACGCCTTGGTCGCCTCCTGTGTTGCAGCTCCAAAGAGGCAGCCCTGGAGCTCTGTGATGACTTCAGTCCATCTGAGATGGAGTACTACTTTGACCGCAATCCACGTTTTTTCTGCTACGTTCTCAACTTTTACCTCACAGGCAAAATCCACCTGGTAGATGGGCTGTGTGTGGTCTCATTTTTTCAAGAGATTGAGTACTGGGGCATCAAGGAGCGCCACCTGGACTTCTGCTGCAGCAACAAATTCCATGAACTGATGGAGCTCGCACAGGACAGGAGCTGTGATCAGGTGAGCGATGAGCTGCATCTCGACAGCTTGCACTCATCAACTGAGGAGCTTTCAGCTTCGGGGGAGGAATTGTTTGAAGGCTCCTGGTGTGCAGATGTCCGTAGGAACATCTGGATTCGACTCGAGGATCCAGGTCACTCCACTTCAGCCAAAGTGATGGCTGTCGTATCCCTCAGTGTGGTGCTTGTCTCTATTGTTGCCATGTGCGTCCACAGCATGCCAGACTTCCAGCAAGAGAATCTCAATGAGAAGGAGGTTGAAAACCCAGTGCTGAGTTTCTTTGAGATCTTCTGCGTCCTGTTCTTCTCTACAGAGTATATTCTTCGCTTGGCTGTTGCACCATCGACCAGGAAGTTCTTGTGCAGCCCTCTCAATGTTATTGACTTAATGTCAATTATGCCCTTCTATGTCACCATGGCCTGTGATATAATCGATGAAGGTGAGAACTCGGACCTGGAGAACGTTGGCAAAGTGGTGCAGATCTTGAGGCTGATGCGAGTGTTTCGCATCCTAAAATTGGCTCGTCACTCAGTCGGCCTTCGCTCTCTTGGTGCCACGCTGCAACACAGCTCCAGTGAAGTAGGGCAGCTGATGCTCTTCTTGTCTGTGGGCATTTCAATGTTTTCCGCTCTCATTTACTTCGTAGAGAAAGAATCTCAGGAGTCGGAGCTGCAGACTATGCCTATTGGCTGGTGGTGGGCCACCATTAGCATGACTACAGTGGGCTATGGGGACACCTGTCCCGTTACACTCGCTGGGAAGCTGATAGGAACTCTGTGCATCCTCTGTGGGCTGCTGATCGTGGCTCTGCCCATAACTAACATCTTCAATAAATTCTCCAAGTTCTATGAGAGGCGAAGACAAATAGACCTCAGACAAAACAATAACCCAACCTTCTCCAGAGAGAGTCAAAACAAGCTGTAAAAAAGACTCTGAACACAACACCTGCACAATGTACTATGAACCTGGCGAAGTTCAAGCAAGTCTTTTATTTGTGTTATGGGAAATTTAATCTTAATTTTTGTACTGTAAAAGATTAATTCCATATACCTGGTCAGTAAATATGTAGCTAGCTCCAGCAGCCAGCTTGCTTAGTTTAAGACTGGAAATGAGAAAACGGCTAACCAGGCTAACAAAAACCAGGAGGCGTATTCAGACCAACCTGTTCTGGGGACTAAAGTGTCTTTTTCTGTTTGCATTCCCACTGTCAATAGAAATGCAGAGCTGAGGAAAACTGCTCTACTTGCCACTTTGCATTAACTATCTTAGCTTTTTTAGTCATATGAGAATAAAGAAATGATTCTGTGACATTGCTCAATCAGATAAGCACAAGCAAATTGGCCATCATGAAAATATCTTTTGCAATTTCACTGTTTGTGCTCATAAAAGAGTTGCTGCATTGGCTCATGTGTGACCAGTAACTGTACACTCAACACTCGCGGCTCCTTTTACGCTGGGAGAGAAGCTGCTCTGAAATAGCCTGGTTCTTTTTTTTTCCCGTTTCCAATCTTTGTGCTGGGTAAGATAAAGTATCTTCTGGCTCCAGCTATGCACATATAGTTCTATATAATGACTCATTTAAAAGCAAAGAATTTCCCAAAAATTTCTTCATATCCTTTAATGTCCTTTAACATCACTGACAGTACGTCCAATACTGTGTATTCAAGCCATTAATTGCATTATGAAAGTTGTAATGTTAGTTATGAAGTGCCCGCTGAAGAGATGTGACTCAGCTTTCTGCAGTTGCCCAAGCCCGTCTCCTTTCCTGCCATGCATGCTGCTGCAGATCTGCTATTGATCCACATGTCTTGTTCTCATGTTTCTGTTGTATTCAGTGTCAAAAGACTTTTAATTGTGTTTCCTAATGAGAGGCTTTCTTGCTGTTTGCCGGGTCATCAGTGTAATTAGTTTGTTAATCAATACGCCTGGGTCAATGGCCATTAAAGTCGATAAAAATCCACACAATGTGCTGAATTCACATCTCATCTCACAACATGTATTGAGTCTTTAAAGGAGAAGAATAAACCAAACAATACAGTTATGCCTCTGGGTTTGTGTTGTTATCATTAACAGGATTTATACTTGTTCCATGCAGATGTTGACGGGTTATATTTCACATTTCTTTTGAATCCCTATATAAGCAAACACTGAGTCGTGCTCTGGTTGAAAGCTCTGTTTCTTGATGCAGTCACCTTCATCAGCAGTAGCTATGTGTGTTTTATCTGTGTCATCTCTTCCACAGATAACAATGTGCCGATCAATACAAACAGATTAAATATCTGAGTTGCCCTCCAAAAAATGCCAATAATTTAGATGACAGAAACGTTTGACTGATTTAAAAAAAAAAATCATGACCTCAACAATAATCAGATTATTCTTACTATTGCCCGGTGTCAGAGAGTTGAAAAGCAGCTTGAAGCTTAAGCCCTTAAATAAATATCTACCTCAGCACTCATGTGTTTGGTCACTTTTACGCTCAGGCCTCTCCTCTTGGGTCCTTCCTTTATGCTCAAAGTCACACAGTATCGCACCGCGATTTACTTCACTGCTTTGGTTTTATAAATGAACGTCACCGTCAGCAATATCTGGCGTCATCTCTGTGCTGAAGGACAGCCAGGTGGTTGCAGGAGCATAGAGAGTCTGTGCTTTTGGGGTCCTCAGATAACTAAAAACCTGCTGGTGACCCCATGAGGCTGTTGACATGACGTTGACATGCATGTTAACAACTAGCATGCAGAAGGGTTGATGTGCATCGAAACTCATTGTTTCTTCTTCTTACTCTCATGAATTTTTTGTATGTGTGTTTGTTAAAGTACCACTCAGCATTCTTTGGCCATATACCACAAATTAAAGATGCATCTGCATTTGTAATCACTGTCACATCAGTGTATTTAGGTGCACTGCTTCATTCCTGATGCTAATATCATCACCAACAGTAGCAAATTAATCAGAAATTCTCTATAATTTGCACTAAATAAATCACACTTAGATTGGCTTCAGTGTAGCAACAGCAAAGATGGTGACAGGGGGAAATGTCACACAGAAGCCAGAGACACCTCTGTAAATAGGTACCCTTTAAGTTTGCACACTATAAGGTCAATTAAGGAAGCTCTGGTGTTTGACATTTTTTCACTGTTTATTTCAATTGCAGAGGCTGGGAATAGTTGTAGAATTGGGCACTCACACATGTGGGATTAAAGGTTAATGCTTTTGCAGATTCATGTCTTCCTCGCTAAAGGTCACTAAATATCAGCCATATAATAGTCTTGGGCCAATTGGTAAAGGGGAGGATACAGTGCTAATAAAAAAGAAAATATGTGAACTTTGGCAGAAAAGGTGAGATGAGGACAGTCAAGGTAAAAAAGTACAAAAGACAGAGCACGGTTGTTACGTACATGAGGTGGTCAAAGAAAGGAGGTAGTTCTATCGTCCATATTTTGATATAACATTGTTTCTGATGGGAAAGTAAATACATGTATGTGCATATTGCAATATAGTTGAAAATATTGAGGATGTAATTATACGCTTTGTCAAATATAATGATAATATAATGGTAACTTTGTAACAAACAGTGAGAGAATCTAGATGGGAATGGGATTTAAATTTATTAACAGGGTTGTTCAGTAGAATATAATTGTTGTTCTTTTCCTTTTTTCTTATTTATTTATTTTAAAATTTTGTGTATATTTTATTATGTACAGCATACAGGCTATGGTAATTAAACTAGAGCCTGTTGTACACACTCCGGTACGGTAGGTGGCGGAATGCACTTAAATCTTGGTATTTAAAATGCAGCGAAGAAAAAGCGAAAGCGGAAGTACAGCTAGCGGAAGTGCAGCAAGTAGCTGACTCCTTTGGGATAAACCGATAAATAACCACAATAGACATGCATTTTTTGTGTATTAGTCCTATAACGTATCTAGAAATTGTGGAAACGGATATGATCGCAAGTTCTCGATGGAAAGATACAAGTTACAGCTGCTGGTGACGGACTGGTACCAATTTAAAGTGAGTCTCTCGATCGTAGCACAACTTATAAAATTGTTATTGGAGTACTTATATCCTAAACGACATCGGTGACATCTGGTTTTAATTTGTCATCATTCTGTGCCACAATGTGTTGGATGTTTTTGTCCCATGTTCCTGTCTTGTTATTCAAACAAATACATGGTGGCTGCCCTCTGTCTAGCTAGCTTACAGCTAACTTTGGCTAACATCTGCACAGATGGTGTATTGTCTGTTAAGGGGCGATTAAAGAAACGATCCAGTAATCAGGTTCACCCAAATGATGCAAGACGAAACTTTTTTTTTTTAAATTTGATTTTAAATTTGATTTAAAATGTGGGCTGTGGTGTTTTATCTAAGGATGTATGCTTTGTTTTGATATTGGCTGGGACACACATTCCAGCAGTGGTGCCTTTCTATGCACTCATTTCTGGTGGAAGGTACGATTTACTCTTCTGTCCTCTTGTGTGTCTTCTGCTTGTGGTAACAAGTAACGTATTTGGGTGTGCATGTGGCACCTGTTAACAATTACAAATTTCTTGACATAATATCATATGGCTTTTTATTTTACTACATTTAACAACAGATTGATTCAACATACATTAATAAGGCATATTTATCACTTTATAGACAGTTGAATTTTTTTTGACATTTTTTGACCTTTTCGACATACTACAGTGTGATTTTTTTTTTTTTATATATATATTTCTTGACAGACTATAATTTGGCTTTCTTACAACATTTAACCACAAATAATGCCATAATTCCATTCAACGCACCATAATAAGGCATATTTATCACTTTTTAGACATTTTAATTTTTATTTTTTTTTTTTTTTACATTTTTTGACATTTTCGACATACTATAGTATGGCTTTTTTTCATCAGATATTTCTTGACATACTATAATATAGCTTTTTTACATCATTTAACCACAGATTGTGCTATGAATTCATTCAACATACCATAATGAGGCATATTTATCACTTTTTAGACATTTAAATTTTTTGACATTTTCGACATACTATAGTATGACTTTTTTTCAACAGGTATTTCTTTACATACTGTAATATGGCTTTTTTTTTTTTTTTTTTTTTTTTTTACAACATTTAACCACAAATAGTGCCATAAATCCATTCAGTGCACCATAATAAGGCATATTTATCACTTTTTAGACATTTTAATTTTTTGACATTTTTTTGACTTTTCGACATACTATAGTATGACTTTTTCCAACAGGTATTTCTTTACAAACTATAATATGGCTTTTTTTTTTTTTTTTTTTTTTTTTTTACAACATTTAACCACAAATTATGCTATAAATCCATTCAACACACCATAATAAGGAATATTTATCACTTTTTAGACATTTTAATTTTTTGACATTTTTGGACTTTTTCGACATACTATAGTATGACTTTTTTTTTTGAACAGATATTTCTTGACATACTATAATATGGCTTTTTTACATCATTTAACCACAGATTGTGCTATGAATTCATTCAACATACCATAATGAGGCATATTTATCACTTTTTAGACATTTAAATTTTTTGACATTTTTTGACATTTTCGACATACTATAGTATGACTTTTTTTCAACAGGTATTTCTTTACATACTGTAATATGGCTTTTTTTTTTTTTTTTTTACAACATTTAACCACAAATTGTGCTATAAATTCATTCAACGCACCATAATTAGGCATATTTATCACTCTTTAGACATTTTAATTTTTTGAGGTTTTTTGACTTTTTCGACATACTATAGTATGAATTTTTTTATCAGCAGATATTTCTTGACATAACAGAATATGGCTCTTTTTTTTTTTTTTTTTTTACAACATTTAACCACAAATAGTGCCATAAATCCATTCAATGCACCATAATAAGGCATATTTATCACTTTTTAGACATTTTAATTTTTTGACATTTTTTTGACTTTTTCGACATACTATAGTATGACTTTTTCCAACAGGTATTTCTTTACAAACTATAATATGGCTTTTTTTTTTTTTTTTTTTTTTTTTTTTTTTACAACATTCAACCACAAATTATGCTATAAATCCATTCAACACACCATAATAAGGAATATTTATCACTTTTAGACATTTTAATTTTTTGACATTTTTGACTTTTTCGACATACTATAGTATGACTTTTGAACAGATATTTCTTGACATACTATAATATGGCTTTTTTACATCATTTAACCACAGATTGTGCTATGAATTCATTCAACATACCATAATGAGGCATATTTATCACTTTTTAGACATTTAAATTTTTTGACATTTTTTGACATTTTCGACATACTATAGTATGACTTTTTTTCAACAGGTATTTCTTTACATACTGTAATATGGCTTTTTTTTTTTTTTTTTACAACATTTAACCACAAATTGTGCTATAAATTCATTCAACGCACCATAATTAGGCATATTTATCAGTTTTTAGACATTTTAATTTTTTGAGTTTTTTTGACTTTTTCGACATACTATAGTATGAATTTTTTTATCAGCAGATATTTCTTGACATAACAGAATATGGCTCTTTTTTTTTTTTTTTACAACATTTAACCACAAATAGTGCCATAAATCCATTCAATGCACCATAATAAGGCATATTTATCACTTTTTAGACATTTTAATTTTTTGACATTTTTTTGACTTTTTCGACATACTATAGTATGACTTTTTCCAACAGGTATTTCTTTACAAACTATAATATGGCTTTTTTTTTTTTTTTTTTTTTTTTTTTTTTACAACATTTAACCACAAATTATGCCATAAATCCATTCAACACACCATAACAAGGAATATTTATCACTTTTTAGACATTTTAATTTTTTGACATTTTTGGACTTTTTCGACATACTATAGTATGACTTTTTTTTTTGAACAGATATTTCTTGACATACTATAATATGGCTTTTTTACATCATTTAACCACAGATTGTGCTATGAATTCATTCAACATACCATAATGAGGCATATTTATCACTTTTTAGACATTTAAATTTTTTGACATTTTTTGACATTTTCGACATACTATAGTATGACTTTTTTTCTACAGGTATTTCTTTACATACTATAATATGGCTTTTTTTTTTTTTTTTTTTTACAACATTTAACCACAGATTGTGCTATAAATTCATTCAACGCACCATAATTAGGCATATTTATCACTCTTTAGACATTTTAATTTTTTGAGGTTTTTTGACTTTTTCGACATACTATAGTATGAATTTTTTTATCAGCAGATATTTCTTGACATAACAGAATATGGCTCTTTTTTTTTTTTTTTTTTTTACAACATTTAACCACAAATAGTGCCATAAATCCATTCAATGCACCATAATAAGGCATATTTATCACTTTTTAGACATTTTAATTTTTTGACATTTTTTTGACTTTTTCGACATACTATAGTATGACTTTTTCCAACAGTTTTTTCTTTAAAAACTATAATTTTGCTTTTTTTTTTTTTTTTTTTTTTTTTTACACCGTTTAACCACAAATTATGCTATAAATCCATTCAACACACCATAATAAGGAATATTTATCACTTTTTAGACATTTTAATTTTTTGACATTTTTGGACTTTTTCGACATACCATAGTATGACTTTTTTTTTTGAACAGATATTTCTTGACATACTATAATATGGCTTTTTTACATCATTTAACCACAGATTGTGCTATGAATTCATTCAACATACCATAATGAGGCATATTTATCACTTTTTAGACATTTAAATTTTTTGACATTTTTTGACATTTTCGACATACTATAGTATGACTTTTTTTCTACAGGTATTTCTTGACATACTATAATATGGCTTTTTTTTTTTTTTTACAACATTTAACCACAAATTGTGCTATAAATTCATTCAACGCACCATAATTAGGCATATTTATCACTCTTTAGACATTTTAATTTTTTGAGGTTTTTTGACTTTTTCGACATACTATAGTATGAATTTTTTTATCAGCAGATATTTCTTGACATAACAGAATATGGCTTTTTTTTTTTTTTTTTAACATTTAACCACAAATAGTGCCATAAATCCATTCAATGCACCATAATAAGGCATATTTATCACTTTTTAGACATTTTAATTTTTTGACATTTTTTTGACTTTTTCGACATACTATAGTATGACTTTTCCAACATGTTTTTATTTACAAACAATTATATGGCTTTTTTTTTTTTTTTTTTTTTTTTTTTACAACATTTAACCACAAATTATGCTATAAATCCATTCAACACACCATAATAAGGAATATTTATCACTTTTTAGACATTTTAATTTTTTGACATTTTTGGACTTTTTCGACATACTATAGTATGACTTTTTTTTTTGAACAGATATTTCTTGACATACTATAATATGGCTTTTTTACATAATTTAACCACAGATTGTGCTATGAATTCATTCAACATACCATAATGAGGCATATTTATCACTTTTTAGACATTTTAATTTTTTGACATTTTTTGACATTTTTGACATACTATAGTATGACTTTTTTTAAACAGATATTTCTTTAAAAACTATAATATTGCTTCTTTTTTTTTTTTTTTTTTTTTTTTACAACATTTAACCACAAATTATGCTATAAATCCATTCAACACACCATAATAAGGCATATTTATCTCTTTTTAGACATTTTAATTTTTTGACATTTTTTGACTTTTTCAACATACTATAGTATGACCTTTTTTTTAAACAGATATTTCTTGACATACCAGAATATGGCTTTTTTAGAAAATTTTAGCACTAAGTATGCCATGAATCCATTCAACACACCATAATAAGGCATATTTATCACTTTTTAGACATTTTAATTTTTTTACATTTTTTGACTTTTTCGACATACTATAGTATAACTTTTTTCAACAGGTATTTCTTTACAAACTATAATATGGCTTTTTTTTTTTTTTTTTTTTTTAAAAAATTTAACCACAAATTATGCTATAAATCCATTCAACATACCATAATAAGGCATATTTATCACTTTTTAGACATTTAAATTTTTTGACATTTTTTGACTTTTTGACATACTATAGTATGACTTTTTTTTTGAACAGATATTTCTTGACATACTATAATATGGCTTTTTTACATCATTTAACCACAGATTGTGCTATGAATTCATTCAACATACCATAATGAGGCATATTTATCACTTTTTAGACATTTAAATTTTTTTGACATTTTTTGACATTTTCGACATACTATAGTATGACTTTTTTTCAACAGGTATTTCTTTACATACTATAATATGGCTTTTTTTTTTTTTTTTTTTTTTAAAAAATTTAACCACAAATTGTGCTATAAATTCATTCAACGCACCATAATTAGGCATATTTATCACTCTTTAGACATTTTAATTTTTTGAGGTTTTTTGACTTTTTCGACATACTATAGTATGAATTTTTTTATCAGCAGATATTTCTTGACATAACAGAATATGGCTCTTTTTTTTTTTTTTTTTACAACATTTAACCACAAATAGTGCCATAAATCCATTCAATGCACCATAATAAGGCATATTTATCACTTTTTAGACATTTTTTTGACTTTTTCGACATACTATAGTATGACTTTTTCCAACAGGTATTTCTTTACAAACTATAATATGGCTTTTTTTTTTTTTTTTTTTTTTTTTTTTTTTTTACAACATTTAACCACAAATTATGCTATAAATCCATTCAACACACCATAATAAGGAATATTTATCACTTTTTAGACATTTTAATTTTTTGACATTTTTGGACTTTTTCGACATACTATAGTATTACTTTTTTTTTAACAGATATTTCTTGACATACTATAATATGGCTTTTTTACATAATTTAACCACAGATTGTGCTATGAATTCATTCAACATACCATAATGAGGCATATTTATCACTTTTTAGACATTTTAATTTTTTTACATTTTTTGACTTTTCGACATACTATAGTATGACTTTTTTCAACAGGTATTTCTTTACAAACTATAATATGGCTTTTTTTTTTTTTTTTTTTTACAACATTTAACCACAAATTATGCTATAAATCCATTCAACACACCATAATATGGCACATTTTTCACTTTTTAGACATTTTATTTTTTTGACATTTTTTGACTTGTTCAACATACTATAGTATGACTTTTTTTTTTTAAATTGATATTTCTTGACATACCAGAATATGGCTTTTTTACAACATTTAACCACAAATGATGCTATAAATCCATTCAGCACATCATAATAAGGCATATTTATCACTTTTTAGACATTTTAATTTTTTGACATTTTTGGACTTTTTCGACATACTATAGTATTACTTTTTTTTTTTAACAGATATTTCTTGACATACTATAATATGGCTTTTTTACATAATTTAACCACAGATTGTGCTATGAATTCATTCAACATACCATAATGAGGCATATTTATCACTTTTTAGACATTTTAATTTTTTTACATTTTTTTACTTTTCGACATACTATAGTATGACTTTTTTCAACAGGTATTTCTTTACAAACTATAATATGGCTTTTTTTTTTTTTTTTTTTTTTTTTTTTACAACATTTAACCACAAATTATGCTATAAATCCATTCAACACACCATAATAAGGCACATTTTTCACTTTTTAGACATTTTATTTTTTTGACATTTTTTGACTTGTTCAACATACTATAGTATGACTTTTTTTTTTAAAATTGATATTTCTTGACATACCAGAATATGGCTTTTTTACAACATTTAACCACAAATGATGCTATAAATCCATTCAGCACATCATAATAAGGCATATTTATCACTGTTTAGACATTTTTTATTTTTTTTTAACATTTTTGGACATTTTCAACATACTATAGTATGACTTTTTTTCAACAGATATTTCTTGACATTCTGTAATATGTTTTTTTTTTTACCAACATTTTAGCACAAATTGTGCTATAAATTCATTCAACGTACCATGACAAGGCATATTTATCATTTTTCAGACATTTTAATTTTTTTTTTATATTTTTTTACTTTTTCGACATACTATAGTATGACTTTTTTTATACAGAGATATTTCTTGACATACTATAATATGGCTTTTTTTTACATCATTTAACCACACATTGTGCTGTGAATTCATTCAACATACCATAATGAGGCATATTTATCACTTTTTGGACATTTTAATTTTTGACATTTTGGACTTTTTCGACAAACTATAGTATGACTTTTTTTTAGCAGATATTTCTTGACATACTATAATGTGGCTTTTTTTTACATTTAACCACAAATGTTATAAGTTTTTTAGGCATTTCACAATTTGTGATTTCTCGACATATTACACTATGACTTTGTTGTATTTTATTTTTACATAATATAACATGGCATTTTGACACCTTTTTTTCAAGACATTACCCTACAAATTATTTCAATGTACTATAAGATGGCTTTTTGAAGTTTTTTTTTTTGATATCTTAGAACATACTACACCATGACAAAAAAACTCGACATACTCTAATATGGCATTTAAACAAAATTTTTTTTTTTTTTAAAACAATTTTCAAATTCTGTACACAATGTTTTTTTATTTATTTATTTATTTTTTTTTTTAAACAAGGTGATCACTTATCTGCTCCACTACTATCCCCTTGTCCACAGTCTCCACTTCTGATGCCAACCTCCTGTCTCCATCACCAAGGACCAGGCACTGAAACTGCAGCGACAGAGCTTTCTCCTGAACTGGAACTTCTGGAACTACTTCAAACACATCTGAGACTGCACCGATCTGTCCACATTCCAGTCACAAAGGCATGTTTAGAAAGGCTTGTAATGTGTGATGCCTTTGTTCATTGTTTATATAGTATGTTCTTTACATGAATATGTTGATTGAATAAAGTGTTGAGTAACATAAAAGATTTCTATAAATAAACTTTTACAATATATCGTCTCAAGATTTCATTAAATATTATGAAACGTAACCATTTGGCGTGCCGCAATATGGCTTTTTTTTTACAACTTTGTTTTTCAAGGTAATACATTGAATTCATGACACATACTATGACAGCAGTTTTTGACATCTGATGATTTAATGTTTTTTGGCCATACTATACTGACTTTTTTCTCTTACAATATGACTTCATTCAACATACAACAATTGGTCAACATACAATAACTTTTTAAGACATTCACAATTTGACTTTTTTCATTACATATATATTACAATACGAATTAATTTAATGTACAATAATATGGCTTTTTAATGACTTTTTAGAAATTTCACAATTTTACTTTTTTTTTAATAATTTTTGACATGCTATACTGACGTTTGTGCATTTTTTTGACATACTATAATATGGCTTTTTTACAACATTTAACCACAAATAATGCCATAAATCCATTCAACGCACCATAATAAGGCATATTTATCACTTTTTAGACGTTTTAATTTTTTTAACATTTTTTGACTTTTTCAACAGACTATAGTATGACTTTTTTTAAACAGATACTTCTTGACATACTATAATATGGCTTTTTTTTTTACTACATTTAACCACAAATAATGCCATGAATCCATTCAACACACCATAATAAGGCATATTTATCACTTTTTAGACGTTTTAATTTTTTGACATTTTTTGACTTTTTGAACATACTATAGTATGACTTTTTTTAAACAGATATTTCTTGACATACTATAATATGGCTTTTTTTTTTTACAACATTTAACCAGAAATAATGCCATAAATCCATTCAACGCACCATAATAAGGCATATTTATCACTTTTTAGACGTTTTAATTTTTTGACATTTTTTGACTTTTTCAACATACTATAGTATGACGTCTTTTTAAACAGATATTTCTTGACATACTATAATATGGCTTTTTTTTTTTTTTACAACATTTAACCAGAAATAATGCCATAAATCCATTCAACACACCATAATAAGGCATAGTTATCACTTTTTAGACCTTTTAATTTTTTGAGATTTTTTGACCTTTTCAACATGCTACAGTATGACTTTTTTTAAACAGATATTTCTTGACATACTATAATATGGCTTTTTTTTTTTTAATTTTTTTTACCACATTTAACCACAAATAATGCCATAAATCCATTCAACACACCATAATAAGGCATATTTATCACTTTTTAGACGTTTTAATTTTTTAACATTTTTTGACTTTTTCAACAGACTATAGTATGACTTTTTTTTAAACAGATACTTCTTGACATACTATAATATGGCTTTTTTTTTTACTACATTTAACCACAAATAAAGCCATGAATCCGTTCAACACACCATAATAAGGCATATTTGTCACTTTTTAGACATTTTGATTTTATGACATTTTTTGACTTTTTGAACATACTATAGTATGACTTTTTTTTAAACAGATATTTCTTGACATACTATAATATGGCTTTTTTTTTTACAACATTTAACCAGAAATAATGACATAAATCCATTCAACACACCATAATAAGGCATATTTATCACTTTTTAGACCTTTTAATTTTTTGAGATTTTTTGACTTTTTCAACATTCTATAGTATGACTTTTTTTAAACAGATATTTCTTGACATACTATAATATGGCTTTTTTTTTTTTTTTACCACATTTAACCACAAATAATGCCATAAATCCATTCAACACACCATAATAAGGCATATTTATCACTTTTTAGTCGTTTTAATTTTTTGACATTTTTTGACTTTTTCAACATACTATAGTATGACGTCTTTTTAAACAGATATTTCTTGACATACTATAATATGGCTTTTTTTTTTTTTACAACGTTTAACCACAAATAATGCCATAAATCCATTCAGCGCACCATAATAAGGCATATTTATCACTTTTTAAATATTTTAATTTTTTGACATTTTTTAACTTTTTCAACATACTATAGTATGACTTTTTTTTAAACAGATATTTCTTGACATACTATAATATGGCTTTTTTACAACATTTAACCAGAAATAATGCCATAAATCCATTCAACGCACCATAATAAGGCATATTTATCACTTTTTAAATATTTTAATTTTTTGACAATTTTTGACTTTTTCAACATACTATAGTATGACTTTTTTTTAAACAGATACTTCTTGACATAATATAATATGGCTTTTTTTTTTACAACATTTAACCACAAATAATGCCATGAATCCATTCAACACACCATAATAAGGCATATTTATCACTTTTTAAATATTTTAATTTTTTGACAATTTTTGACTTTTTCAACATACTATAGTATGACTTTTTTTTAAACAGATACTTCTTGACATAATATAATATGGCTTTTTTTTTTACAACATTTAACCACAAATAATGCCATAAATCCATTCAACACACCATAATAAGGCATATTTATCACTTTTTAAATATTTTAATTTTTTGACATTTTTTGACTTTTTCAACATACTATCGTATGACTTTTTTTTAAACAGATATTTCTTGACATACTATAATATGGCTTTTTTACAACATTTAACCACAAATAATGCCATAAATCCATTCAACGCACCATAATAAGGCATATTTATCACTTTTTAAATATTTTAATTTTTTGACATTTTTTGACTTTTTCAGCATATGACTTTTTTTTAAACAGATATTTCTTGACATACTATAATATGTTTTTTTTTTTTTTACTACATTTAACCTGAAATAATTACATAAATCCTTTCAACACACCATAATAAGGCATATTTATCACTTTTTAGACCTTTTAATTTTTTGAGATTTTTTTACTTTATAAACATACTATAGTATGACTTTTTATAAACAGATATTTCTTGACATACTAAAATATGGCTTTTTTTTTACCACATTTAACCACAAATAATGCCATAAATCCATTAAACACACCATAATAAGGAATATTTATCACTTTTTTTTCATTTTAATTTTTTGACATTTTTTTTCTTTTTAAAAATACTATTGTTTTACGTTTTTTTTTAAATGATATTTCTTGACATACTATAATATGGCTTTTTTTTTTTTTTACAACATTTAACCACAAATAATGCCATAAATCCATTCAACGCACCATAATAAGGCATATTTATCACTTTTTAAATATTTTAATTTTTTGACATTTTTTGACTTTTTCAACATACTATAGTATGACTTTTTTTTAAACAGATATTTCTTGACATACTATAATATGGCTTTTTTACAACATTTAACCACAAATAATGCCATAAATCCATTCAACACACCATAATAAGGCATATTTATCACTTTTTAGACGTTTTAATTTTTTGACATTTTTTTTCTTTTTCAACATACTACAGTATGACGTTTTTTCAAACAGATATTTCTTGACATACTATAATATGGCTTTTTTACAACATTTAACGAGAAATAATGCCATAAATCCATTCAACGCACCATAATAAGGTATAGTTATCACTTTTTAGATGTTTTAATTTTTTGACATTTTTTGACTTCTTGAACATTCTATGGTATGACTTTTTTTTAAACAGATATTTCTTGACATACTATAATATGGCTTTTTTTTTACCACATTTAACCACAAATAATGCCATAAATCCATTCAACACACCATAATAAGGCATATTTATCACTTTTTAGTCGTTTTAATTTTTTGACATTTTTGACTTTTTCAACATACTGTAGTATGACGTGTTTTTAAACAGATATTTCTTGACATACTATAATATGGCTTTTTTATTTTTTTACAACATTTAACCACAAATAATGCCATAAATCCATTCAACGCACCATAATAAGGCATATTTATCACTTTTTAAATATTTTAATTTTTTGACATTTTTTGACTTTTTCAACATACTATAGTATGACTTTTTTTTAAACAGATATTTATTGACATACTATAATATGGCTTTTTTACAACATTTAACCACAAATAATGCCATAAATCCATTCAACACACCATAATAAGGCATATTGATCACTTTTTAGTCGTTTTAATTTTTTGACATTTTTTGACTTTTTCAACATACTATAGTATGACGTCTTTTTAAACAGATATTTCTTGACATACTATAATATGGCTTTTTTTTTTTTTTACAACATTTAACCACAAATAATGCCATGAATCCATTCAACACACCATAATAAGGCATATTTATCACTTTTTAGACATTTTAATTTTATGACATTTTTTGACTTTTTGAACATACTATAGTAGGACTTTTTTTTAAACAGATATTTCTTGACATACTATAATATGGCTTTTTTTTTTTTTTTTTACCACATTTAACCACAAATAATGCCATAAATCCATTCAACACACCATAATAAGGCATATTTATCACTTTTTAGTCGTTTTAATTTTTTGAGATTTTTTGACTTTTTCAACATACTATAGTATGACTTTTTTTTAAACTGATATTTCTTGACATACTATAATATGGCTTTTTTTTTTTTTTTACAACATTTAACCACAAATGATGCCATAAATCCATTCAACGCACCATAATAAGGCATATTTATCACTTTTTAAATATTTTAATTTTTTGACATTTTTTGACTTTTTCAACATAAAAAAACCCAAACAAAAACAACTCCGCCTGCACCAGATCTTCTTTCCCAGAATGAGGGAATAAATTAGCTCCATAAAATGCTTCTTTATAAAAGAAAAATAGATATTTATATAACTGTACATCATGACTTTTTTTTAAACAGATATTTCTTGACATACTATAATATGGCTTTTTTTTACAACATTTAACCACAAATAATGCTTTAAATCCATTCAACGCACCATAATAAGGCATATTTATCACTTTTTAGACGTTTTAATTTTTTAACATTTTTTGACTTTTTCAACAGACTATAGTATGACTTTTTTTAAACAGATACTTCTTGACATACTATAATATGGCTTTTTTTTTTTACTACATTTAGCCACAAATAATGCCATAAATCCATTCAACACACCATAATAAGGCATATTTATCACTTTTTAGACCTTTTAATATTTTGAGATTTTTTGACTTTTTCAACATACTATAGTATGACTTTTTTTTAAACTGATATTTCTTGACATACTATAATATGGCTTTTTTTTTTTTTTTACAACATTTAACCAGAAATAATGCCATAAATCCATTCAACGCACCATAATAAGGCATATTTATCACTTTTTAAATATTTTAATTTTTTGACAATTTTTGACTTTTTCAACATACTATAGTATGACTTTTTTTTAAACAGATATTTCTTGACATACTATAATATGGCTTTTTTACAACATTTAACCAGAAATAATGCCATAAATCCATTCAACACACCATAATAAGGCATATTTATCACTTTTTAGACCTTTTAATTTTTTGACATTTTTTGACTTTTTCAACATACTATAGTATGACGTGTTTTTAAACAGATATTTCTTGACATACTATAATATGGCTTTTTTTTTTTTTTTTTTACAACATTTAACCACAAATGATGCCATAAATCCATTCAACGCACCATAATAAGGCATATTTATCACTTTTTAAATATTTTAATTTTTTGACATTTTTTGACTTTTTCAACATACTATAGTATGACTTTTTTTTAAACAGATATTTCTTGACATACTATAATATGGCTTTTTTTTACAACATTTAACCACAAATAATGCTTTAAATCCATTCAACGCACCATAATAAGGCATATTTATCACTTTTTAGACGTTTTAATTTTTTAACATTTTTTGACTTTTTCAACAGACTATAGTATGACTTTTTTTAAACAGATACTTCTTGACATACTATAATATGGCTTTTTTTTTTTACTACATTTAGCCACAAATAATGCCATAAATCCATTCAACACACCATAATAAGGCATATTTATCACTTTTTAGACCTTTTAATATTTTGAGATTTTTTGACTTTTTCAACATACTATAGTATGACGTCTTTTTAAACAGATATTTCTTGACATACTATAATATGGCTTTTTTATTTTTTTACAACATTTAACCAGAAATAATGCCATAAATCCATTCAACGCACCATAATAAGGCATATTTATCACTTTTTAAATATTTTAATTTTTTGACAATTTTTGACTTTTTCAACATACTATAGTATGACTTTTTTTAAACAGATACTTCTTGACATACTATAATATGGCTTTTTTTTTTACTACATTTAACCACAAATAATGCCATGAATCCATTCAACACACCATAATAAGGCATATTTATCAGTTTTTAGACATTTTGATTTTATGATATTTTTTGACTTTTTGAACATACTATAGTATGACTTTTTTTTAAACAGATATTTCTTTACATACTATAATATGGCTTTTTTTTTACAACATTTAACCACAAATAATGCCATAAATCCATTCAACACACCATAATAAGGCATATTTATCACTTTTTAGTCGTTTTAATTTTTTGACATTTTTTGACTTTTTCAACATACTATAGTATGACGTGTTTTTAAACAGATATTTCTTGACATACTATAATATGGCTTTTTTATTTTTTTACAACATTTAACCACAAATAATGCCATAAATCCATTCAACGCACCATAATAAGGCATATTTATCACTTTTTAAATATTTTAATTTTTTGACATTTTTTGACTTTTTCAACATACTATAGTATGACTTTTTTTTAAACAGATATTTATTGACATACTATAATATGGCTTTTTTACAACATTTAACCACAAATAATGCCATAAATCCATTCAACACACCATAATAAGGCATATTGATCACTTTTTAGTCGTTTTAATTTTTTGACATTTTTTGACTTTTTCAACATACTATAGTATGACGTCTTTTTAAACAGATATTTCTTGACATACTATAATATGGCTTTTTTTTTTTTTTACAACATTTAACCACAAATAATGCCATGAATCCATTCATCACACCATAATAAGGCATATTTATCACTTTTTATACATTTTAATTTTTTGACATTTTTTGACTTTTTCAACATACTATAGTATGACGTTTTTTTTAAACTGATATTTCTTGACATACTATAATATGGCTTTTTTTTTTTTTACAACATTTAACCACAAATAATGCCATAAATCCATTCAACGCACCATAATAAGGCATATTTATCACTTTTTAAATATTTTAATTTTTTGACATTTTTTGACTTTTTCAACATACTATAGTATGACTTTTTTTTAAACAGATATTTCTTGACATACTATAATATGGCTTTTTTTTTACAACATTTAACCACAAATAATGCCATAAATCCATTCAACGCACCATAATAAGGCATATTTATCACTTTTTAGACGTTTTAATTTTTTGACATTTTTTTTCTTTTTCAACATACTACAGTATGACGTTTTTTTAAACAGATATTTCTTGACATACTATAATATGGCTTTTTTACAACATTTAACGAGAAATAATGCCATAAATCCATTCAACGCACCATAATAAGGTATAGTTATCACTTTTTAGATGTTTTAATTTTTTGACATTTTTTGACTTCTTGAACATTCTATGGTATGACTTTTTTTTAAACAGATATTTCTTGACATACTATAATATGGCTTTTTTTTTTTTTTTTTACCACATTTAACCACAAATAATGCCATAAATCCATTCAACACACCATAATAAGGCATATTTATCACTTTTTAGTCGTTTTAATTTTTTGACATTTTTTGACTTTTTCAACATACTATAGTATGACGTGTTTTTAAACAGATATTTCTTGACATACTATAATATGGCTTTTTTATTTTTTTACAACATTTAACCACAAATAATGCCATAAATCCATTCAACGCACCATAATAAGGCATATTTATCACTTTTTAAATATTTTAATTTTTTGACATTTTTTGACTTTTTCAACATACTATAGTATGACTTTTTTTTAAACAGATATTTATTGACATACTATAATATGGCTTTTTTACAACATTTAACCACAAATAATGCCATAAATCCATTCAACACACCATAATAAGGCATATTGATCACTTTTTAGTCGTTTTAATTTTTTGACATTTTTTGACTTTTTCAACATACTATAGTATGACGTCTTTTTAAACAGATATTTCTTGACATACTATAATATGGCTTTTTTTTTTTACAACATTTAACCACAAATAATGCTTTAAATCCATTCAACGCACCATAATAAGGCATATTTATCACTTTTTAGACGTTTTAATTTTTTAACATTTTTTGACTTTTTCAACAGACTATAGTATGACTTTTAAACAGATACTTCTTGACATACTATAATATGGCTTTTTTTTTTTACTACATTTAGCCACAAATAATGCCATAAATCCATTCAACACACCATAATAAGGCATATTTATCACTTTTTAGAAATTTTAATATTTTGAGATTTTTGACTTTTTCAACATACTATAGTATGACGTCTTTTTAAACAGATATTTCTTGACATACTATAATATGGCTTTTTTTTTTTACAACATCTAACCAGAAATAATGCCATAAATCCATTCAACGCACCATAATAAGGCATATTTATCACTTTTTAAATATTTAATTTTTTGACAATTTTTGACTTTTTCAACATACTATAGTATGACTTTTTTTTAAACAGATACTTCTTGACATACTATAATATGGCTTTTTTTTTTACTACATTTAACCACAAATAATGCCATGAATCCATTCAACACACCATAATAAGGCATATTTATCACTTTTTAAATATTTTAATTTTTTGACATTTTTTGACTTTTTCAACATACTATAGTATGACTTTTTTTTAAACTGATATTTCTTGACATACTATAATATGGCTTTTTTTTTTTTTACAACATTTAACCACAAATAATGCCATAAATCCATTCAACGCACCATAATAAGGCATATTTATCACTTTTTAAATATTTTAATTTTTTGACATTTTTTGACTTTTTCAACATACTATAGTATGACTTTTTTTTAAACAGATATTTCTTGACATACTATAATATGGCTTTTTTTTTACAACATTTAACCACAAATAATGCCATAAATCCATTCAACGCACCATAATAAGGCATATTTATCACTTTTTAGACGTTTTAATTTTTTGACATTTTTTTTCTTTTTCAACATACTACAGTATGACGTTTTTTTAAACAGATATTTCTTGACATACTATAATATGGCTTTTTTACAACATTTAACGAGAAATAATGCCATAAATCCATTCAACGCACCATAATAAGGTATAGTTATCACTTTTTAGATGTTTTAATTTTTTGACATTTTTTGACTTCTTGAACATTCTATGGTATGACTTTTTTTTAAACAGATATTTCTTGACATACTATAATATGGCTTTTTTTTTTTTTTTTTACCACATTTAACCACAAATAATGCCATAAATCCATTCAACACACCATAATAAGGCATATTTATCACTTTTTAGTCGTTTTAATTTTTTGACATTTTTTGACTTTTTCAACATACTATAGTATGACGTGTTTTTAAACAGATATTTCTTGACATACTATAATATGGCTTTTTTATTTTTTTACAACATTTAACCACAAATAATGCCATAAATCCATTCAACGCACCATAATAAGGCATATTTATCACTTTTTAAATATTTTAATTTTTTGACATTTTTTGACTTTTTCAACATACTATAGTATGACTTTTTTTTAAACAGATATTTATTGACATACTATAATATGGCTTTTTTACAACATTTAACCACAAATAATGCCATAAATCCATTCAACACACCATAATAAGGCATATTGATCACTTTTTAGTCGTTTTAATTTTTTGACATTTTTTGACTTTTTCAACATACTATAGTATGACTTTTTTTTAAACAGATATTTCTTGACATACTATAATATGGCTTTTTTTTACAACATTTAACCACAAATAATGCTTTAAATCCATTCAACGCACCATAATAAGGCATATTTATCACTTTTTAGACGTTTTAATTTTTTAACATTTTTTGACTTTTTCAACAGACTATAGTATGACTTTTTTTAAACAGATACTTCTTGACATACTATAATATGGCTTTTTTTTTTTACTACATTTAGCCACAAATAATGCCATAAATCCATTCAACACACCATAATAAGGCATATTTATCACTTTTTAGACCTTTTAATATTTTGAGATTTTTTGACTTTTTCAACATACTATAGTATGACGTCTTTTTAAACAGATATTTCTTGACATACTATAATATGGCTATTTTATTTTTTTACAACATTTAACCAGAAATAATGCCATAAATCCATTCAACGCACCATAATAAGGCATATTTATCACTTTTTAAATATTTTAATTTTTTGACAATTTTTGACTTTTACAACATACTATAGTATGACTTTTTTTAAACAGATACTTCTTGACATACTATAATATGGCTTTTTTTTTTACTACATTTAACCACAAATAATGCCATGAATCCATTCAACACACCATAATAAGGCATATTTATCAGTTTTTAGACATTTTGATTTTATGATATTTTTTGACTTTTTCAACATACTATAGTATGACTTTTTTTTAAACAGATATTTCTTTACATACTATAATATGGCTTATTTACAACATTTAACCACAAATAATGCCATAAATCCATTCAACACACCATAATAAGGCATATTTATCACTTTTTAGTCGTTTTAATTTTTTGACATTTTTTGACTTTTTCAACATACTATAGTATGATGTGTTTTTAAACAGATATTTCTTGACATACTATAATATGGCTTTTTTATTTTTTTACAACATTTAACCACAAATAATGCCATAAATCCATTCAACACACCATAATAAGGCATATTTATCACTTTTTAAATATTTTAATTTTTTGACATTTTTGACTTTTTCAACATACTATAGTATGACTTTTTTTAAACAGATATTTATTGACATACTATAATATGGCTTTTTTACAACATTTAACCACAAATAATGCCATAAATCCATTCAACACACCATAATAAGGCATATTGATCACTTTTTAGTCGTTTTAATTTTTTGACATTTTTTGACTTTTTCAACATACTATAGTATGACGTCTTTTTAAACAGATATTTCTTGACATACTATAATATGGCTTTTTTTTTTTTTTTACAACATTTAACCACAAATGATGCCATAAATCCATTCAACGCACCATAATAAGGCATATTTATCACTTTTTAGACGTTTTAATTTTTTTAACATTTTTTGACTTTTTCAACAGACTATAGTATGACTTTTTTTTAAACAGATATTTCTTGACATACTATAATATGGCTTTTTTTTTTTTTTTTTTTTTTTTTACGACATTTAACCACAAATAATGCCATAAATCCATTCAACACACCATAATAAGGCATATTTATCACTTTTTAGTCGTTTTAATTTTTTGACATTTTTTGACTTTTTCAACAGACTATAGTATGACTTTTTTTTAAACAGATACTTCTTGACATACTATAATATGGCTTTTTTTTTTTACTACATTTAGCCACAAATAATGCCATAAATCCATTCAACACACCATAATAAGGCATATTTATCACTTTTTAGACCTTTTAATATTTTGAGATTTTTTGACTTTTTCAACATACTATAGTATGACGTCTTTTTAAACAGATATTTCTTGACATACTATAATATGGCTTTTTTATTTTTTTACAACATTTAACCAGAAATAATGCCATAAATCCATTCAACGCACCATAAGAAGGCATATTTATCACTTTTTAAATATTTTAATTTTTTGACAATTTTTGACTTTTACAACATACTATAGTATGACTTTTTTTAAACAGATACTTCTTGACATACTATAATATGGCTTTTTTTTTTACTACATTTAACCACAAATAATGCCATGAATCCATTCAACACACCATAATAAGGCATATTTATCAGTTTTTAGACATTTTGATTTTATGATATTTTTTGACTTTTTGAACATACTATAGTATGACTTTTTAAACAGATATTTCTTTACATACTATAATATGGCTTTTTTTTACAACATTTAACCACAAATAATGCCATAAATCCATTCAACACACCATAATAAGGCATATTTATCACTTTTTAGTCGTTTTAATTTTTTGACATTTTTTGACTTTTTCAACATACTATAGTATGACGTGTTTTTAAACAGATATTTCTTGACATACTATAATATGGCTTTTTTTTTTACTACATTTAAACAAAAATAATGCCATTTAACCCATCAACACACCAAAATAAGGCATATTTATATGATATATGATATTTTTGACTTTTTCAACATACTATAGTATGACTTTTTTTTAAACAGATATTTCTTTACATACTATAATATGGCTTTTTTTTTTTTTTACCACATTTAACCAGAAATAATTACATAAATCCATTCAACACACCATAATAAGGCATATTTATCACTTTTTAGAACTTTTAATTTCTTGAGATTTTTTTACTTTTTCAACATACTATAGTATGACTTTTTTTTAAACAGATATTTCTTGACATACTATAATATGGCTTTTTTTTTTAAATTTTTTTTACCACATTTAACCACAAATAATGCCATAAATCCATTCAACACACCATAATAAGGCATATTTATCACTTTTTAGACGTTTTAATTTTTTGACATTTTTTGACTTTTTCAACATACTATAGTATGACTTTTTTTCAAACAGATATTTCTTGACATACTATAATATGGCTTTTTTACAACATTTAACCACAAATAATGCCATAAATCCATTCAACACACCATAATAAGGCATATTTATCACTTTTTAGACCTTTTAATTTTTTGACATTTTTTGACTTTTTCAACATACTATAGTATGACTTTTTTTTAAACAGATATTTCTTGACATACTATAATATGGCTTTTTTACAACATTTAACCAGAAATAATGCCATAAATCCATTCAACACACCATAATAAGGCATATTTATCACTTTTTAGACCTTTTAATTTTTTGACATTTTTTGACTTTTTCAACATACTATAGTATGACGTGTTTTTAAACAGATATTTCTTGACATACTATAATATGGCTTTTTTTTTTTTTCACAACATTTAACCACAAATAATGCCATAAATCCATTCAACGCACCATAATAAGGCATATTTATCACTTTTTAGTCCTTTTAATTTTTTGACATTTTTTGACTTTTTCAACATACTATAGTATGACTTTTTTTTAAACAGATATTTCTTGACATACTATAATATGGCTTTTTTTATTTTTTTTACAACATTTAACCACAAATAATGCCATAAATCCATTCAACGCACCATAATAAGGCATATTTATCACTTTTTAAATATTTAAATTTTTTGACATTTTTTGACTTTTTCAACATACTATAGTATGACTTTTTTTTAACAGATATTTATTGACATACTATAATATGGCTTTTTTACAACATTTAACCACAAATAATGCCATAAATCCATTCAACACACCATAATAAGGCATATTGATCACTTTTTAGTCGTTTTAATTTTTTGACATTTTTTGACTTTTTCAACATACTATAGTATGACTTTTTTTTAAACAGATATTTCTTGACATACTATAATATGGCTTTTTTTTTTTTTTTACAACATTTAACCACAAATAATGCCATGAATCCATTCAACACACCATAATAAGGCATATTTATCACTTTTTAGAACTTTTAATTTCTTGAGATTTTTTTACTTTTTCAACATACTATAGTATGACTTTTTTTTAAACAGATATTTCTTGACATACTATAAGATGGCTTTTTTTTTTTTTTTTTTTTACCACATTTAACCACAAATAATGCCATAAATCCATTCAACACACCATAATAAGGCATATTTATCACTTTTTAGGCGTTTTAATTTTTTGACATTTTTTGACTTTTTCAACATACTATAGTATGACTTTTTTTCAACAGATATTTCTTGACATACTATAATATGGCTTTTTTACAACATTTAACCACAAATAATGCCATAAATCCATTCAACACACCATAATAAGGCATATTTATCACTTTTTAGACCTTTTAATTTTTTGACATTTTTTGACTTTTTCAACATACTATAGTATGACTTTTTTTTAAACAGATATTTCTTGACATACTATAATATGGCTTTTTTACAACATTTAACCAGAAATAATGCCATAAATCCATTCAACACACCATAATAAGGCATATTTATCACTTTTTAGACCTTTTAATTTTTTGACATTTTTTGACTTTTTCAACATACTATAGTATGACGTGTTTTTAAACAGATATTTCTTGACATACTATAATATGGCTTTTTTTTTTTTTTTTTACAACATTTAACCACAAATAATGCCATAAATCCATTCAACGCACCATAATAAGGCATATTTATCACTTTTTAGACATTTTGATTTTATGACATTTTTTGACTTTTTGAACATACTATAGTAGGACTTTTTTTTAAACAGATATTTCTTGACATACTATAATATGGCTTTTTTTTTTTACAACATTTAACCACAAATAATGCCATAAATCCATTCAAAGCACCATAATAAGGCATATTTATCACTTTTTAGTCGTTTTAATTTTTTGACATTTTTTGACTTTTTCAACATACTGTAGTATGACGTCTTTTTAAACAGATATTTCTTGACATACTATAATATGGCTTTTTTTATTTTTTTTACAACATTTAACCACAAATAATGCCATAAATCCATTCAACGCACCATAATAAGGCATATTTATCACTTTTTAAATATTTTAATTTTTTGACATTTTTTGACTTTTTCAACATACTATAGTATGACTTTTTTTTAACAGATATTTATTGACATACTATAATATGGCTTTTTTACAACATTTAACCACAAATAATGCCATAAATCCATTCAACACACCATAATAAGGCATATTGATCACTTTTTAGTCGTTTTAATTTTTTGACATTTTTTGACTTTTTCAACATACTATAGTATGACTTTTTTTTAAACAGATATTTCTTGACATACTATAATATGGCTTTTTTTTTTTTTTTACAACATTTAACCACAAATAATGCCATGAATCCATTCAACACACCATAATAAGGCATATTTATCACTTTTTAGAACTTTTAATTTCTTGAGATTTTTTTACTTTTTCAACATACTATAGTATGACTTTTTTTTAAACAGATATTTCTTGACATACTATAAGATGGCTTTTTTTTTTTTTTTTTTACCACATTTAACCACAAATAATGCCATAAATCCATTCAACACACCATAATAAGGCATATTTATCACTTTTTAGGCGTTTTAATTTTTTGACATTTTTTGACTTTTTCAACATACTATAGTATGACTTTTTTTAAACAGATATTTCTTGACATACTATAATATGGCTTTTTTACAACATTTAACCACAAATAATGCCATAAATTCATTCAACACACCATAATAAGGCATATTTATCACTTTTTAGACCTTTTAATTTTTTGACATTTTTTGACTTTTTCAACATACTATAGTATGACTTTTTTTTAAACAGATATTTCTTGACATACTATAATATGGCTTTTTTACAACATTTAACCAGAAATAATGCCATAAATCCATTCAACACACCATAATAAGGCATATTTATCACTTTTTAGACCTTTTAATTTTTTGACATTTTTTGACTTTTTCAACATACTATAGTATGACGTGTTTTTAAACAGATATTTCTTGACATACTATAATATGGCTTTTTTTTTTTTTTTTTAAAACATTTAACCACAAATAATGCCATAAATCCATTCAACGCACCATAATAAGGCATATTTATCACTTTTTAAATATTTTAATTTTTTGACAATTTTTGACTTTTTCAACATACTATAGTATGACTTTTTTTTAAACAGATATTCCTTGACATACTATAATATGGCTTTTTTTTTTTACAACATTTAACCACAAATAATGCCATGAATCCATTCAACACACCATAATAAGGCATATTTATCACTTTTTAGACATTTTAATTTTATGACATTTTTTGACTTTTTCAACATACTATAGTATGACTTTTTTTTAAACAGATATTTCTTGACATACTATAAGATGGCTTTTTCTTTTTTTTACAACATTTAACCAGAAATAATGACATAAATCCATTCAACACACCATAATAAGGCATATTTATCACTTTTTAGAACTTTTAATTTTTTGAGATTTTTTTACTTTTTCAACATACTATAGTATGACTTTTTTTTAAACAGATATTTCTTGACATACTATAATATGGCTTTTTTTTTTTTTTTTTTACAAAATTTAACCACAAATAATGCCATAAATCCATTCAACGCACCATAATAAGGCATATTTATCAATTTTTAAATATTTTAATTTTTGACATTTTTGACTTTTTCAACATACTATAGTATGACTTTTTTTTAAACAGATATTTCTTGACATACTATAATATGGCTTTTTTACAACATTTAACCACAAATAATGCCATAAATCCATTCAACACATCATAATAAGGCATATTTATCACTTTTTAGACCTTTTAATTTTTTGACATTTTTTGACTTTTTCAACATACTATAGTATGACTTTTTTTTAAACAGATATTTCTTGACATACTATAATATGGCTTTTTTTTACAACATTTAACCAGAAATAATGACATAAATCCATTCAATGCACCATAATAAGGCATATTTATCACTTTTTAGACATTTTGATTTTATGACATTTTTTGACCTTTTGAACATACTATAGTATGACTTTTTTTTAAACAGATATTTCTTGACATACTATAATATGGCTTTTTTTTTTTACAACATTTAACCAGAAATAATGACATAAATCCATTCAACACACCATAATAAGGCATATTTATCACTTTTTAGATCTTTTAATTTTTGAGATTTTTGACTTTTTCAACATACTATAGTATGACTTTTTTTAAACAGATATTTCTTGAAATACTATAATATGGCTTTTTTACAACATTTAACCAGAAATAATTACATAAATCCATTCAACACACCATAATAAGGCATATTTATCACTTTTTAGACCTTTTAATTTGTTGAGATTTTACTTTTTCAACATACTATAGTATGACTTTTTTTTAAACAGATATTTCTTGACATACTATAAGATGGCTTTTTCTTTTTTTTACAACATTTAACCAGAAATAATGACATAAATCCATTCAACACACCATAATAAGGCATATTTATCACTTTTTAGACCTTTTAATTTTTTGATATTTTTTTACTTTTTAAACATAATATTTTATGAATTTTTTTTAAACAGATATTTCTTGACATACTATAATATGGCTTTTTTTTTTTTTTTTTTTTACAACATTTAACCACAAATAATGCCATAAATCCATTCAACGCACCATAATAAGGCATATTTATCACTTTTTAAATATTTAAATTTTTTGACATTTTTTGACTTTTTCAACATACTATAGTATGACTTTTTAAACAGATATTTCTTGACATACTATAATATGGCTTTTTACAACATTTAACCACAAATAATGCCATAAATCCATTCAACACATCATAATAAGGCATATTTATCACTTTTTAGACCTTTTAATTTTTTGACATTTTTTGACTTTTTCAACATACTATAGTATGACTTTTTTTTAAACAGATACTTCTTGACATACTATAATATGGCTTTTTTTTTTACTACATTTAACCACAAATAATGCCATAAATCCATTCAACGCACCATAATAAGGCATATTTATCACTTTTTAGACATTTTGATTTTATGACATTTTTTGACTTTTTGAACATACTATAGTATGACTTTTTTTTAAACAGATATTTCTTGACATACTATAATATGGCTTTTTTTTTTTACAACATTTAACCAGAAATAATGTCATAAATCCATTCAACACACCATAATAAGGCATATTTATCACTTTTTAGATCTTTTAATTTTTTGAGATTTTTTGACTTTTTCAACATACTATAGTATGACTTTTTTTTTAACAGATATTTCTTGAAATACTATAATATGGCTTTTTTTTTGTACAACATTTAACCAGAAATAATTACATAAATCCATTCAACACACCATAATAAGGCATATTTATCACTTTTTAGACCTTTTAATTTGTTGAGATTTTTTTACTTTTTCAACATACTATAGTATGACTTTTTTTTAAACAGATATTTCTTGACATACTATAATATGGCTTTTTTACAACATTTAACCACAAATAATGCCATAAATCCATTCAACGCACCATAATAAGGCATATTTATCACTTTTTAGACCTTTTAATTTTTTTTACATTTTTTGACTTTTTCAACATACTATAGTATGACGTGTTTTTAAACAGATATTTCTTGACATACTATAATATGGCTTTTTTTTTTTTTACATCATTTAACCAGAAATAATGCCATAAATCCATTCAACACACCATAATAAGGCATATTTATCTCTTTTTAGACCTTTTAATTTTTTGACATTTTTTGACTTTTTCAACATACTATAGTATGACGTTTTTTTAAACAGATATTTCTTGACATAGTATACTATGGCTTTCTTACAACATTTAACCACAAATAATGCCATAAACCCATTCAACGCACCATAATAAGGCATATTTATCACTTTTTAGATATTTTAATTTTTTGACATTTCTTGACTTTTTCGACATACTATAGTATGACTTTTTTTGAAACGGATATTTCTTGACATATCAGAATATGTTTTTTTATGTACAAAATTTTAGCACAAATTATGCTGTAAATTCATTCAGTGCACCATAACAAGGCATATTTATCACTTTTTTGGACCTTTTAATTTTTTGACTTTTTCGACATTCTATATTATGACTTTTTTTAAACAGATATTTCTTGACATACTATAATATGGCTTTTTTTTTTTTTACAACATTTTAGCAGAAATTTTGCCATAAATCCATTCAACATACCATAATAAGGCATGTTTATCACTTTTTAGACCTTTTGACTTTTTCAACATACTATAGTATGACGTTTTTTTTAAACTGATATTTCTTGACATACTATAATATGGCTTTTTTTTTTTTACAACATTTAACCACAAATAATGCCATAAATCCATTTAACGCACCATAATAAGGAATATTTATCACTTTTTAGATGTTTTAATTTTTTGACATTTTTTGACTTCTTGAACATTCTATAGTATGACTTTTTTTAAACAGATATTTCTTGACATACTATAATATGGCTTTTTTTTTTTTTTTACCACATTTAACCACAAATAATGCCATAAATCCATTCAACGCACCATAATAAGGCATATTTATCACTTTTTAGACGTTTTAATTTTTTGACATTTTTTGACTTTTTCAACATACTATAGTATGACGTTTTTTTAAAGAGATATTACTTGACATACTATAATATGGCTTTTTTACAACATTTAACCACAAATAATGCCATAAATCCATTCAACACACCATAATAAGGCATATTTATCACTTTTTAGACCTTTTAATTTTTTGACATTTTTTGACTTTTTCAACATACTATAGTATGACGTTTTTTTAAACAGATATTTCTTGACATAGTATACTATGGCTTTCTTACAACATTTAACCACAAATAATGCCATAAAGCCATTCAACGCACCATAATAAGGCATATTTATCACTTTTTAGATATTTTAATTTTTTGACATTTCTTGACTTTTTCGACATACTATAGTATTACTTTTTTTGAAACGGATATTTCTTGACATATCAGAATATGTTTTTTATGTACAAAATTTTAGCACAAATTATGCTGTAAATTCATTCAGTGCACCATAACAAGGCATATTTATCACTTTTTTGGACCTTTTAATTTTTTGACTTTTTCGACATTCTATATTATGACTTTTTTTAAACAGATATTTCTTGACATACTATAATATGGCTTTTTTTTTTTTTTAAACATTTTAGCAGAAATTGTGCCATAAATCCATTCAACACACCATAATAAGGCATGTTTATCACTTTTTAGACCTTTTAATTTTTTGACATTTTTTGACTTTTTCAACATACTATAGTATGACGTTTTTTTTAAACAGATATTTCTTGACATACTATAATATGGCTTTTTTTTTTTAACAACATTTAACCACAAATAATGCCATAAATCCATTTAACGCACCATAATAAGGAATATTTATCACTTTTTAGATGTTTTAATTTTTTGACATTTTTTGACTTTTTCAACATACTATAGTATGACGTTTTTTTTAAACTGATATTTCTTGACATACTATAATATGGCTTTTTTTTTTTTTTTTTTACCACATTTAACCACAAATAATGCCATAAATCCATTCAACGCACCATAATAAGGCATATTTATCACTTTTTAGACGTTTTAATTTTTTGACATTTTTTGACTTTTTCAACATACTATAGTATGACGTTTTTTTAAACAGATATTTCTTGACATACTACAATATGGCTTTTTTACAACATTTAACCACAAATAATGCCATAAATCCATTCAACACACCATAATAAGGCATATTTATCACTTTTTAGACCTTTTAATTTTTGGACATTTTTTTGACTTTTTCGACATACTATAGTATGACGTTTTTTTAAACGGATATTTCTTGACATACCAGAATATGTTTTTTTTAATTTACAAAATTTTAGCACAAATTATGCTGTAAATTCGTTCAGTGCATCATAACAAGGCATATTTATCTCTTTTTAGACCTTTTAATTTTTTGACATTTTTTGACTTTTTCAACATACTATAGTATGACGTTTTTTTAAACAGATATTTCTTGACATAGTATACTATGGCTTTCTTACAACATTTAACCACAAATAATGCCATAAAGCCATTCAACGCACCATAATAAGGCATATTTATCACTTTTTAGATATTTTAATTTTTTGACATTTCTTGACTTTTTCGACATACTATAGTATTACTTTTTTTGAAACGGATATTTCTTGACATATCAGAATATGTTTTTTTATGTACAAAATTTTAGCACAAATTATGCTGTAAATTCATTCAGTGCACCATAACAAGGCATATTTATCACTTTTTTGGACCTTTTAATTTTTTGACTTTTTCGACATTCTATATTATGACTTTTTTTAAACAGATATTTCTTGACATACTATAATATGTCATACTATAATACTATAATTATGTACTATAATATATTTTTTTTTACAACATTTTAGCAGAAATTGTGCCATAAATCCATTCAACGCACCATAATAAGGCATGTTTATCACTTTTTAGATGTTTTAATTTTTTGACATTTTTTGACTTTTTCGACATACTATAGTATGACGTCTTTTTAAACTGATATTTCTTGACATACTATAATTTTTTTTTCATAACTTTTTTTTTTTTACAACATTTAACCAGAAATTGTGCTATAAATCCATTCAACACACCATAATGAGCCACATTTATCACTTTTTAGATCTTTTAATTTTTTTTAAATTTTTGAACAAATTTTTCAACATACTATAGTATGACTTTTTTTAAACAGATATTTCTTGACATAGTATAACATGGGTTTCGTACAACATTTAATCACAAATAATGCCATAAATCCATTCAACACACCATAATAAGCTATATTTATCACTTTTTAGACATTTTAATTTTTTCACATTTTTTGACTTTTTGAACATACTATAGTATGACTTTTTTTTTAAACAGATATTTCTTGACATACCATAATATGGCTTTTTTACAACATCTAACCACAAATAATGCCATAAATCCATTCAACACACCATAATAAGGCATATTTATCACTTTTTAGACATTTTATTTTTTTTTTTAACATTTTTTGACTTTTTCAACATACTATAGTAGGACTTTTTAACAGACATTTCTTGACATACTACAATATGGCTGTTTTTTTTTTGTTTTTTTTTTTTTTACAAAACTTTAGCACAAATTATGCTATAAATTCACGCAATGCACCATAATAAGGCATATTTATCACATTGTAGACATTTTAATTTTTTGACATTTTTTCAACATACTATAGTATGACGTTTTTTTTCAACAGATATTTGTTGACATACTATAATTTGGCTTTTCTCGACAGTTAATCGCAAATCACGCCATAAATCCATTCAATGCACCATAATAAGGCATATTTATCAATTTTTAAACATTTTAATTTTTTTTACATCTTTTGACTTTTTCGTCATACTATACCATGACTTTTTTACAAGCAGATATTTCTGACATACTATAATATAGCTTTTTTACAACATTTAACAACAAATTACGCCATAAATCACAGCACTTTTTAGACATTTTAATTTTTTTTACTTTTTTTTTTTTTTTTTTTAACTTTTTCGACATACTATAGTATGACTTTTTCAGATATCAGATATTTCTTGATGACTTTTCAGTTGAGAAAGTCAGCGGTACCAATATATCTTTGTACTGGTATTTCCTTACTCTGTGAGTTCTTCCATTATCTATCACGTCTCAGATGCGGCTTACTGTGAGGACAGAAACAAAAAAAACAACAACATTAATTTGTTGAATTTCCGGCTGTGTTCAGGTGGCACAGTTATTTAGTTCTACCTCCCTTCACCTTGATGTCCTCACCTATAGCCAGTAATGTGACGAACAAGCTTCATAAATGGGCTGTAATTTCAGCTTAAGGTAGTTTGAAGATCTGGAACTTCAAAGATAAAAAATATTCTCTAAAATGTAAATCACACCAAATGACATCTGAAGGTCCATGTCTTATAATTTCAAGTTCATATCAAGGTATGCTACTGGAGATGAAGGAGTATATTCATCCTCTTACTGAATAAACCATCTTGTATCCATTTATAACATCCAGCCACATTTTGTTTTTTCGAAAGAAATTAAAACAATTATTACTGTACTCTATTACTCTACTTTTGCAATTACTTTGTACTGCAGCTGCACATTTGCAAAGCACATATTAACCCCACTTCACAAATAAATATAGTGGAAAAAAGGACAATATTTTCCTGTAAAATGTAGTACTTTTCTCCATGTTTCTGCCTATTCAAGGGGTGTATGTTATTGTTTTTTTGCTCTTAACATTACAATAACTGGTGTAGTTAGAGCAGAGGACATTTTGCAGCTTGTAGCAAGTAAGTAACATGGAATATATGTGACCATACCTCAATTATTACAGAGAAAACAGAGTCTATGCTTGTTCTGCTGGCAGCTAACAGCAGGATCAATCTTTGAGAGGCACTTTGGTGTTTAACAAACACAAGACACTCTAATGGCGACCGCCATTAATATTTAATTATTTAGCAAATTTGCAAACACCAAGCGTGACGTCTTTTTTGCGTTAGTGGTTAAAATTAACGGACTATGACGCAACTATGACGCAGCTTTTGACAGATCTAATTTCCTGAGTTCGCCGACAAAAAAAAACAACATAGCTGCAGAGGGTCAAAAGAGGCCATCACTACGGCAACGCAAGAAGATCAAAAAAGATGTAACTGAACTTGCGCTTTAACGTGATTAATCGGAGCGAATATGTCAACCTGCACGATGGTAATCGAGTTTGTTAAACCGCCCTAAACACGTTGCCTGAGACGTGCAGACAGGTCATGAAGCAGAACTCCATTCAAAAAATCAGGGAAAATAACAATGCAGTCATAAATAACAATCAAACATGCTGATAAAATTAGAATAAGCATCCTTTTTGAATATATCCAAGCCTGTTTTGTAATTCGGCAAACAAATATTTCACTAAAGAGTGTTGTTTAAGTATTATTTGTTACATGAAATGGATGATAAAGAAAATACTTCTTTTCATCAACACAACTCTTAAAAAATCATGACAATAGTAAAGAACACCACTTGTTTCTAACTCTTGCCTCCAAAGAGCTGGACAATTTCAATCAGCCATGATTCTGTGTAAATAAACAGACACAATATACTATGTCATCCCACCAAAACTAGGCTGGAGAGAATTGGACGTGAAATTCTGATTTAGTTTTTTTCAGTTTTTGGCAGTATATTCAGACCTCTTCAATACTGCTACAATGAAATGTCCCCGTGCTCCCCTGTAGATTATACCCACACATGTCTCAATATGTCCATGTCTAATGATTGTAGGCCTTTTATTGCTTTGTTAGTTTCACAGTGGCTTCACAGAAATGGAAATCAATTTATTTTTAATCAGCCTTGAGGGGTCAATTACCAGTTGCTCTGCTCACTCAGCACATACATTCCCACGTGTTCAAATGATAGGTGTGTTCTCAAAATGTTGCTCCTGCAGTGCAAAAGAAAAGCCTGCATTGTGATCAAATTTCAGGGTAGAAAGTGATTCGTTGAAGGACGATAGTGACAAGAAAAGGACAGGACAGAGAAATCTATACATCCAGGTGACAGCAGTTCTTGCATGAGCTCATGTACACACTATATGGATCAGAGGAGTAGGTAGGATATCGTTTTTATCTGTGTGTCATAGCAATGCAAAGTAGATGACACAGAAGTGCACAGCTCAGTCTATGAAATGTTTTTGCAAACAAAGCAAATGAATTTGTCATGATTAAATAACACAATGTCTCTGAGCCAACCGCCTGACTCAGCAGCCTCAAAGTGTTTGATTTCCACAAAAGTGCCCATGCTAGGATTTCAGTTATTGATGTCTGAAGGACACTGGTCCGCAAACACAATCATATTACACTCCTCTGACATATTCAAGTCATCAAACACGATCACTTTTGTTGGGTGTGGGAAACACTGTGGAGTCTCAGAGGTTCAGATCAGATTTGATGTACAACGTGAAGATTGATTTTCTTTGTGTTGGAAAAAAATAGGAAGTGAATTAAAGAGATGATGGCTGAGAACATGTCTAAAAAGGTCAATTTAAGCTGTAAAGAAAATACTGGGTATTTAAATAGTTACCATCTCAACTGAAAATGGTTGAAACTTATTAAGGAATAATAATAACGTGAATGTTATAATAAAATAGTATGTTATAAATGAAGAATCATTTAAAAAAGTTGAGGGTCATGAGGGTCAGGTTAATTTTTCACAGAGTATGTTAGTAGAACAGTTTACAGCTAATATCAGTTACAAGTGATTCATTTGAACAAAATAATATTTTCATGTAAGACTATAGCATCAGACTCCTTAATGCTTCACAGCTTGTCATGAGTTTTCACTGACCTCCAGTGGTCATAAGGTGTCATTACATGTCAGTCATTCTCAAAAGGCCAAATAATGAGGTTTATTGTTGCAGAAAATTGTTTGTGCATGACTTTACTTTGAACTACATAGCACTACATACACCATATAACACTACAACTACAACACTATGATGTACAATGTTTAACACTATAACAATAAAACATCTCCTTGCAAAACATCTGCAATACATTTATGCTGAGATGTAGTTTAACAATTAATGGCATACAGTGCATATGACTGAATGCATGTGGGCCCATGAGTGTCTGCAGTGTTTCTGTATTTAGAAAACCTCCATGATTAGTATTCCCACCTAAAATCCGTTGTAATTTTCCTCTGTGGCCACATGAGGGCAGTAACACTCATCACAACTGTTCTCTTCAGCAACCAAAATAAAAAACACAGACGAAATAAACATTATTATACATAACATTATTATCATGTCCACTACAACTGGTGATGGACAAAAGATTTACCATGAATGCACAAAAAGAATAGAAATTTGTTGTCAGTTTGTTGTAGATATAAGATGAAAATGTTCTGCAGCTGCACCTTGACCAACTTGGTTGCTTGTGTATTACGTACACTACAGCAGAACTAAAGCATCCTAAATCATCCTAATACAGATTTAGTTTTAGCCAGGTGTGTAGATAGAAGAATAAAGTGTTCTGCTGGTTAAATGTTCACATTAAACTGAAAAATTAACTGTTTTCTATATTTGTATATTTGTATTACTGACTTATTATTTAACAGAGTGTCTTCTCATTGTGAATCAGTCTGGAGAACAGATTCATATATTTTTGCCAGAATTTATAAGAAAATTCTTTTTCATGTTGCTTAAATAAATATATCTATAAAATACTGATCTAATATGAATACGAGTATGTTCTCCAAAATAATACACTATGACAGGGCAGAATGTCAAATAATAACTAAATAATACAGATATTATTATTATTATTATTGTTATTAACAATAATATTAATCATCATCATCATCATCATAATAATATTCATAGTATTATTGTGTTCTGAAAATTACTTCTGAGTTAATAGTTGTTTTTTTTAAACCAGCTACGTTCTTTAGCTTTTTTCTTTTTTTCTTCTATCAACCAAGTTGAAAATGGTGTAAAATGATATTTTGTAAAGCTCAGAATGACTGACAAACAGAGTAGTGGTATTTTGAACAATATATTGAATGACTGCCTAGAACATTTTTGTCAGTTATGTGTCAATTATACAGTGAGTGCATTCCCATGAATGAAATAGAACAATTTTCAGGTTGAAAATTATTATTTTTATTATTATTCATTTAAATTAACAAACACTGCTATACATATTGCTGTTTTTTATTAATTTTGAATCATTTTAAACAGTTAAAGCATTTGGAAAAGAAGTAATAGTAGTTGAAAACAGGCGACAGACAGTAGATGACATGTACAGCAGAAGATCTACAGTCAATGGCTTTCCTATGTGTGTCGAGGGGCTGCAGGATATTTCAACATACAGACATATCAGAGTCGCCCACGGCCAGGTTTTTGGTTATCGTTCACCTCTTTATGTTGTCACACGGGATCAGAGACCTCCCGCTGCATCGACATGACATCACAACCAGTGATGTTAAACCCAAAGTCATCAGGAGATAAACAGCCAATGCGTTCTTTCCAAAGTAGCAGCAGCTTGTACTGAATTGCAAAGTCTGTTTTCTGCATCCTGCATGATAAAAGACTTCCAGTCGAGACTTTTATTCCTCTGATAACAAAAAGGGTTCGAACAAAGATCACCCCCCCTCCCCCCTTTGACCCCTGACATTATATTTATTAGGAATGTTTGAAGTAAACAAAAAAAAAGTCCCAAATATCGCTGTTGTGTCCCTCTCAGTGCACAGTATTGAAAACCCTCATCCCTTTAAGATGCACACAAGTAAAAATAATGAAAAAGAAGTGCTTCATAGAACTTCAGACAGATTCCATCTTCTCAAGGTGTCCCCTCTTTCATGTCAGGCCAGCTGTAAAAAGAGTCCTTCTTATCCCTTCGTTATTGTGAAAAAGTGAGCTGTGTCTGGCCCTTGTTTAAAGCGGCCTCCACTAAAGTACCTCGATGTCGGCAAACGCTCATCATACACCCGTAAAATCAGCACATCTGACTTGAATTCAAACATCATTTCTTTACTAAAAGTGACAGATTTACAAACACAGTATAAACAGGGTTGACATCATTGGCAGCTGGCGACAGTCTAGACCACAGTGGCTTTTTTTTTTTCTTTTTTCTTTTTTAGCAAAAATTCCTCTTTTTTAGACAAAGACAGACGAATTACAGGATCACATGTGTCAAACAAACCTTTTTGGCTTTTTGAAACCTGACCTGCCCTGAGTGGCAGTGTTGAAAAAAGTAAAACCCTTAATCTGGAGGATGTAAGAAACAGAAAGAAGGTCACGATCCAGCGGAGGAGGGGTTAGTTCTAACCTTAATGTCGTCTGAGTGAAAAGAAAAACCTTTTTTGGTGGCGTTTATCATCCCTCCGCATATAATACCGCCTCTGCAACACTAAACCAGCCTGCAGTCGTGTGACGTCCTTCACGATGGGGCTCTACTACACATGAGAGATATCCCTGACATCAATGTAAATCACATACACTTTGTCATAAACAGGTTGTAAAGTTCAGGTACAGAATCACTGAGGAAAAGCACACAATACTACTGTAAAGTCAAGCCACTATGGCACAATAGAAGGTATAGAGTATTGAGGAACTAGTCATTGATTGCAAGTTGGCTCGTATCCTTTGCAACACTGAGGAGTGCTTTGGTCTCCACGTGGATGACCGCTTTGCTTTTCTACAGGCAGATTAAGGAGAGGACAACGTCTCAACAAAAACACACTGTAAAACTGAATCAGCACAGCCCATAAATACAGTTAAAGAGATGGAAATAGCGTCAGAAATGTGTACACACTCTTCGTAAGCAATTCCTGAATTGAGGTCTAAGTTACGAAAAGCACAGATCTTAATGGAAGAGGAGACGAAAGGGAGTCTTTCTGCTCGTTGTCTCTTTCTCTCCTCAGAAACTCCAGTAGAACGCTGACCTCGTTTAGTGATTTATTGATTCATCTTGGCGGAGTGCAAGTGTCGGCCACATGGCTTTTTAAACATTTTCAGAAAAATAAGATATATATATATATATATATATATATATATATATATATATATATATATATATATATATATTTATATTAGGAACGTGCTCTAGTTGTAGTCACATCAACTCATTGCCAGAGCTCGGCATGTTTTTTCTTCAGAATTGTCTTCCTGGTAAACAAGGTGACACTCTGGAGTTGAAATGCCGAAGGGATGACACTTTTTAGGATTGGCCCGCACACACTCTTACGGATTTAAAAAAAAAAAAAAACAAAAAAAACTTTACACCAAAGCAGAACAAGAAGAAACACACAGCGTAGCCCTTGTGGGTCTCCCTGTGGAGAGGGAAACGGCTCACATGGTCAGCTTGGTCTGGACTTTTGAATGTGCTCTTGGGTCTTTAAAAGACACTCGGGGGGTTGGGGGTGGTAGGGGGCAGTTGATCCTCACGCTTGCCGTCAGCCACAGTGTTTGTTTCTCAGCGGCGCCGAGCAGAGTCCTCGCTCAGAGAGCCAGCAGGGTGGGCGAGTTGAGGGAGTCTGAGGACTGGTCTCCACTGCTGCTGCTGCGCCGGTGGGCCTTGGAGCAGGACTCGGAGGAGGGCGACGGGCTCTCGGGCTCCAACATGTTCGGGTAGGTGAATATGAGGCTCGGGGCATTGGGCGTGGCGGCTGGAGTGGACGCTGCCACCACCGGCGTGTTCAGGCTGTCTCCATCCATGCAGTACATCCCTCCACCCACGATGCCACCGCCCAGGCAGATGGGCTTGATGACGGAGCGCTGGGGCTTGCCCACCTCGTCCTCTTGGTCCTCAGGCTCTTGCTTCACGACCACGTGGTTCATCTGAGCCCGGGTGCCCATGTTGGGCCGCATGGTCAGGGGGAGGGGGGTGCACTGCTGCTGGTGGTGCTGGTGGTGCTGCTGGTGCCCTGATGACTGGCGTTCGTCGACAGGGAGCTTGCACACAGGATTGTGGGCAACCAGCATGAACTCCAGCTTGTCTTTCTCCTTCTGCAGGGTCTCGATCTCCTTCTGCAGGTCTGCTTTCTCCTCCTCCAGCTTCTCAGTTTCCTGTGTAGAAACAGGAAGCATGGTTGAGCACAGAGTATGACCAGGTTTGTTTGTTTTTTCCATTTTTTGACAGATGACAGGAAATATGTGGACAAGAGTTCATGGTTGGCAATAAGCAGGATAAACTTGATCAAAATTAATACTGCAAAAGCATTTTCATGGCTATTTAGTGACAGAAAACCCAAACATTTACAGCATGGCTGCAAAAAAATGTGATATGGGATGCAATAATATCATCATCTCAAAAATTCTTCAACAGTGAGTAAGATTGTGAGAGTTCCTCCTAAGCACCAAAAGAGGGCACTGTTTGTTTACTCCCCACAGAAAGCAGCTGGTGCTGAACTTTTGACGCATAACCTCAAATGTGAGTCTGATGAGTTTTATCACGAGGCATTGTTTGAAACTCGGAGATAATGATAGCTGCATCAAAAGCGTGTTGTGAACGTGTCACATAAAACAAAAAAACAAAAGAGCCGTTCGTCAGTTATAGATAAACTGACGTACTGTCTGAAAACTTTGACTCATGGGCAAAGGTATGAGGAAGTTGTGCAGAGGGAGCCAGGGGGAGGTGCCCAGCAAGACACTTAAATAAATGATATCAAAGAGGAGGCATTGTGGGAATAGTGCTGACTCTTTCCACTGGAAAGCGACACTTCCTTATTTGGATTTGGTTTGTTTTAAACATTTTTTTACCCCTAGAGGCGATGGATGTTATGTGTGTGCACCATGTCTCTATGTCGGATTGTGAGGCAGGCAAGTGGCCCCTTTTCCAAAATGTCCTTCATTCATGGAGACAGCTGCCTACAGCAAATTCCATTCCTCGCTCTTTTTTTAAGGCCTGACAAGCTCCACCTCGCTGTAATTCTGCTAATTAGTCCATTTAGTTGCTGCTAGACAGCCCTACCTCTGTGTACAGCTGAACCGAGACAAAAAGCCTTTCATCGCCTGTCATCTCTTCACTCAGACCTTGGACTCAGAGACTCAGCCACAGTCAAACCAGTAATGCAAGGTTGTGCATTTAGGTGTGGGGTTCAATCACTCATCACAAATCTCGACGCCTGCTACATAAGTTGGAACCAGTGACTTCTTTTGTGTCTGCTAATAATTTCTTTTGTTGCATTTTTTTGTTGGCCATTTAAAATGTTTTGCATCAACTATAAATGTGGCCAAACTCATTTCGTTTTGTGTGATTAAAGCTGAAGTTAGAGTTACAGATTCTTATCCGGTGGCTCCAGTTTTCAGGTTTTTACTCACCCCTTGCAGCATCTCTGTGAGCTCTCGCCTGCGGTTTCGGCATTTGGCGGCGGCTAACTTATTCCTCTCACGCCTCACCCTCCGTTTCTCCTCTTCCTCTGGGGTGAGCTGCGAGCAAGTAAAGAAGGAACACAGCAGGTAAAATAAGCTGTTCGGAAGACACACAATCAATATGAGGAGAAAAGCATGAGTACAAACTGAGCTACAGGCTGTGAGGAGAACAATAATATGACGATGTACAAGTTATTTATTTTTAATAACTCAATTTGCTTCTTCACACATGCTCATTGACTAAAATTGCTTTGTAAAAGTGTCTGAAGTAAAATCCAGCCTTATTAAAAATAATCAAAGTCTAATTATTGAAAATAAAAAAACCTAGTTATCTTTTTGCACTCCTGTTTCCCCCACTTTGTCATTCCAGGTGCCTCACCTGTTCATCCCTCTTTCGTCGGCCCCTGGCGTCCCCGATGGAGCGGATGACCCCGGGCCGAGCCAGTGTGTTGTGGCCCAACAGCCCCGGTCCGTTGGGCAGGTGATGGCCATACGGGTGTGAACGAGAGTAAGGATTGGACATGGAGGTGATGACGGTGGGCTGCACCATCCACTGCAGGTCTTGGCTGGTCGTGATTGCATTGATGGTGGGAATGAAGGCACTGTTGGAGCCGGGCATGTCCACCCTGTATTTCTGAAAAGAGGAGGAACAACAGAGAAATGATGAGAGGGGATACATCATCACATCTGAAGAAACTGACCAGTGAAATGGGGTGGCATCTGCTTGTATGCTGGTGTGCAACTTCATCCCATCTTAGTTTCTATCCACGAGCTCTGCCTCATTCTGCTGACGGCACAGTCGCAGAGACACACACCACCACCCACCATTATCAAATTCACACACTTTCCACAGTACAGGCGTATAGTAATGATTCAAAACACTGTGTATGTAACCCCTGGAGTGGAACAGTGACACATGCTGTGAATCATGTGGGAAAGCCCAAGGTGTCCAGCGCATTTCACTTTACTACGATAACCATGAGACAACAGTGCTGCTACATGTCTGGACTGGCAGGAGGGGAAATATTTTACCACTGACTGGATTGATACAAAATGTAATGGTGTCAATTGAGGCATCTTTTATGGAACAACGGTTGCAGAACGATTTTCTTATGAGGAGCAAAAATTATACAAAACAAAAAAACAAAAACATTGTTTAAAGATTAATGATGCGTTTGTCTTAAGTTGCCTGTATGATGCATATACTATGTGTTATGTCTAAAGAAAAGATTATCACAACAATCCACTCAACCTTTGGCACTAACCCCTCAAATTATGGATCAAATAATTTAAGAATATTTTAAATGAAAAAAATGTGTACAGTGCACATGTGTATGTTTGCTGACTGTAATGATGATCACCAGTTCGGGAAGATGATAATGTTAGGTCAGTGTTTCTTCATGCTTAAGAGTCCACAAACAGCCCGACTGCCTGCCTGTGTGCGTAAATTACGCACGTCCATGTCCCCGTTATTCCCGACTTTCCGTCGGATATCCCGGCAGTCTATTGGAACTTTGTTTATCTGGCTGGTGAGTCATTGTGTATGGGATTTGTTAAGCACATGAGAAACGCAGGCAGTTCCAGTAAGGGGGGCGCAGCCAGCTGTAACGAGCCAGATCAGTTAGCCAGAATTATGAGAGCGGAATGTTTGACGAGCTTGGCTCCAAAATAAGAGCATTAATATTGTCATTTAAACCAAATGGATAAATGGTATGTAACGGAGTGTGAATGACACACATAATCAGTGGAATAATTTCTCCAAATATAGAGAAGCTCCAGTTTAACGCCTGATCTGATTTAAAGATATAGGCAATATCGGTTACATTAAAATAAAAAACGTCTTGTGTTGATGTGTCTCAATAAGCCCGACAGAGGTCATGTTCCAGCCCACTGTAATGGGAAACAGACAGACAGTGTGTGATTACACGGAACCGGAGCAACGAGCCAAAAGTCGTTTACGGTAATGTTGCGTGAGCCTGACAAGGCTTTTCCACAGACGAGAACTATGCGCAAGACTTGGCGAGTAAACAACATGCCTCTTCCCGGATTTATGTCCTATTATTTGCGAATATACGGGCAAGATGTCCTCAAAAACACTGCACTGGCACACATACAGCATGTAGCCCAGAGTGACATCTCACCGAGAAAGTGTGGAGTCTTAATATCTGGTGAAACCGGGGAGATGGACTGCAGGTCAGATGATTTTAATCAGGCTGCAGTGTTTCATTTGTGCCATTTTCTCAGTAAGGAAATTCTAGCTTTTGATTGCCCCGCGCTCGCGGTCTGTGCGCGCTCCCCGCTGGAATAAATCTGCCATGTGCAGCGCGAGACCCGTCACAGAAAATCAGACTCCGATCTGATCCACGATGTTGTCATTTGTGACAAACACCTTCCAGAAATACCAGCTTTAGCTGAACTTATGTCACATTTGCAACATCACAGCAAAACCTGGATCTCTCCAAGAGAAATGAGACCATCCTAACCCTGGTGTTAATGCCTGTACCAAGCTGTACACGCCTGTTGCTTTCTCCATTACAGGCTTTATCTCTCTACCCCGTTTATTGCCAGGCTGGCGCAATGTGTAAACAGCAGGGTAAGGCGTGTAGGACTATGTGTCCTGAAGGAACCGTCGCCCTCATAATGCGCATAAAATACCGTCCTATAGTTGCTACAAGCGCAAAGACCCCACGATTACTGCAGTTTTAGCACCAGAAAGAGGGTGAAATTGACATTTGGATAATCCCACATTAAAATTCAGTGCGCCCTGCACATCTGTCCGTGTAATGTGCACCGTTGAGAAGTTTTACAATGAGGACCAAATGAAGAAAATAATGCGTTTTCCTTTACAAGTGCATAATCGCCATCAACTGTGGTGTATAAATTAAATATTTAATCAAAAGTACGACAGAATTCAAATGGAAAGAGTCCAAAAATACTAGTGAATAGACTGAATTTTGCATCTGTTGAGTCACAAATGAAATCCGTGTCATTGGGTTCATCCGTGTTTTTCCCTCAAGCTACCTAGAGAGGAAACCTAGACGACAAATAACTTATATTTTTTTCAGATACTGCGCTCTTGATAGCAAATAAAATACATATAGGCTGTTAGGTAATATAGGTAATGTCGCGGAAGCTCGGTGTTTCCTTGTTACCTGGTAGCTTGAGGTAGAGATCGGACTTCCGATCGTGCTGCTGCCGCTTGTGAAGGACTCTGGCTGGGCCGGGGAGGTGCTGCTGCCGCGGGACGAGGTGTCGTAGTTCCCGGAGTAGTCCTGGTACATGGTCCAGGAAAGAGGGAGATTTCAGTAGACTGTTTGAGATCTGAAACCCCCCTTTTTTTAAATCCTCTCAGTAAAAAGGCACCAACAGAAAAAAAATCCTCTGACTCGTTGTTAATTTGGGAAATCCAGAGAAAAGTTGTCAAAGACAAAGTGCAATAAAGCTCCTCTAGACTAGCCTAACACATCTCGCAGATATTGCCAGTTAGAAGCGAGATTTTCTTGTATGCTTCCTGCTTGTTTATGCTATTTCTTAGTGTGCGTTTATTATAGTGGAACCGCAGGTAGACAGAATACTACACCACTGCAGATCCTCTCAGGTGCGTAAACTTCACCTAAAGTCAGTAGCACACCTTCAGCAGTCAAATCCAGTTGAGACAAGTGAACCTGGAGTTACTGAGTGACTCACGCAGGTTAACACTCGCCTATCTTTCAAGCCTATCGTCGGGCTAATCTTCTGAATATTTTCCGTCGTCTTGCCCACTAAACTCTATCTGAGCTCTCTGCTGTTCATGGAACAGTTCTAACTTTTTTTTTCTTTTCCTTTTTGCCACACTTCCTAGAGATGACTCACTTCAATGGCACTATGAAGAACGGCAACGGCTTTTCAACACCAACGAAACAACCTACGTCACTGCCTGGGCGTTGCAACTCCATCCAGGGAGGGGTCGTGTCTGGATAAGGCAGTGAGAAAGACGGATCCGCTGTGACCATCCTGCGCCCAGCGGACACTGGATATAAAATGGAAAAGCAGGGCTTCGGCACTAGAAGCTTAAAATACACCAGGAGAGATTTATTTTCTGATACGAACGTCAGTGCCTGCTGCGGAGTTCACTGTGTGTCTGAGTTGCTTCGGTCCATTGACGCATGTTTCCTAAAATGGGCAGTTGCGTCAGAAAGCGCGTGTGGGTTTCCTTGGTAAAGGAAGCGTCAGACACTGGAGGGATTCCCTCCCCTCGCGCACAGCACTCCGGACTCTCAGCGCTCGGGTCCCGGTCCGGTTACCGATCGGTGAAGGGAAACAAGAAACTGAAGCTTTAAACGTAAAGACTCAGAGCGTAAAAGCGCGCAATGGTTTAAAGTCGCACCACACACACGCGTGCGCTTATAGCAGGACTGAGCATAAAAAGCATCTCGTGGAAGTTGTGTGTGCCAGAATTAATTGGACTTATCCATCAGTGATCATTCTAGAAAGCCGAACATGAAGGAAACCACCATAATTTCTACTGTCTGAAGACACACGAGCTCAACATGCACCGGCTTTCATCAGCTACTGTTCATTGAGACCACTCAGGCTGATTGGACACGCACTGTGTTTCGGCACAATTGATTCTTTATGTTATTTGTTTGCGACACATTGTGCGTTATTTGGAGAGCGCAAATTGGCACAGAGCGCAAAAATTATGGCACAATACACATCCTGATCCAGTGCGCGTTGGTCAAATTAACGTGGCTCACCAGTTAGGGCTGCACAACTGTGCGGAATGGCAGCTTCAAAGGAATCTTAGTGAAATATGGGCTAATTGTAACTCGGACGCACCACATAAACAAGGGCACGGCGCCCAGAATATGACACGTTACACGATATGAAATGGCGCATTAAGTATAATCCAATCTGCTATGGTTCCTATTTTAATCTGTATCACCATAACTGTTCTGCTGAGCTTTCTTAAAGCCGTTTGCCGCGCGCGTCTTTGCCAGAAAGAGTCGCTCCCATCAAAAAGTTTCAGCTGTTCAGTGGGGGAAGTTGTGTCGAGGGGAAAAAAAATCTGCAGGGGTTTTTCTGAGGTGACCACTCGCCGCGGAGGGACTGAGTTGATGTGCTTGCTCATAACGTGAACGCGTCAGTTATATTATAGGTACTCCAGCCCTCCAATATGTCACCCTTTCCAAAGTAAGTGGGTGTCATTCTCGCTGCATTGCATTTTGACCCGAGCAGTGATCTGGAGACGCTCCTCTAAAGTCACCACTGCGCCCCGAGCTTTAAGCTTCGTAAAACGACGGCAAAACGCACGCAGATGTTCAATAAATCTTTATTTGAATGCTATTAATTACTGATTAATGTTTATCATCTGCCAACGGCACAGCTTTTGAACGGGAACGGTGTTGCTAAGCGACACAGTTTTCTGCTAAATTGCTTGGGGGAATCTAATCTGCAATAGTCCTATAATTAATGCTGTAATATAATTTGAGATGCGCCCATCGGCGTATATTTGGGTAAAGCAAGGTATGGCACGATGACAGGTTGGGTCCAATTTGGATCTCTAAGTACATAATGAGATAACACGCAAAAATATTGGAACAAACAGCGTTATGTGACGCCTGTCAGTCAGATGTTATTGCTCCAATTTGTCATTAGTTTCACGGATGTTGATGGTAAATGACAGATTCGGGGAATTATTAAAAACCTGAGCGCCCTAAGAGCCGCAGTGCAGAGTCAGACAATCAGCTGTGCGCACTGAGCTCGGCTGATCCGCAGGTCGTGCGCCACTGACGCGTCGGTGTCCCTCCATCACACATCATAAGGAATCAGCTCCATGGAGAACATCTCCTCCAGCATGGCGTCCACACAGGAATTATGTTCCCTGGCAGACTAGAAGCAAGAGGCTTACCTGGCCGTGGGCGACGCGTTAAGGGTGCTTGTGACGCAAGCGGGTTGATGGCCCTAATGCTGCATTCAAGTACCCGTCTGCAAATTCCGAGGGGCGCATTGAAAAATAAAAGACAGTCAATGTTTATGGTGCAGAGTGATGAAAAAATATCTATATTAAGTGGTGCTGGGCTGTTTATATATTTATATTTATCATAAAAGTGTTTGAATGAATGATGTTTACAGGCAAACTTACACTTTAAGGTTAACAATATGCACAAATTGTGCTTGGCTTCTGAAAAATAAATATAATGACCAGAATAAGCATGTTGTACAATATTAAGGAAGTTCACTTTTCTGTGGTAACATTTAATATTCCACCTCACTTAATCATTTTCAGTATTTGCCTTTGATGGGTTGCTAATGGCATTTTGAGTGCTCTATGCTATGATATTTATTTCATGTATTTTATTGACATAAAGGCCTACATATCACATATTCTGCTTAGGCTGTTAACGTGAGTTACAAATCTGCTTTTATATGCCACATTTTATGTGTTTGACCAGTCATTGTCGATGGTAAATGGAGCGGATTGAAGTAATAAACTGACACAAAAAGCTGAAAAGTCTGCTGTTACAGGCTGATTTTCAGCATGGCTATAGTCTCCACCTCTGGGTAGTCAGGAGGAAAACTTGCTACACAGCAGTGTTTCTCAGTCTTTTAGGTTCTCGACCCCCGTTTCATTTAGTTTAGACCTATAGACGTTGTCTGTGTGCTCCAAACACTGGTGAACAGTTGAAGTGTTCTTCCCTGACCAGCTGGAAATCCCCCACGAGAATCACACTGTACCTGAATGCCCTTTGACTTGACAAAAAAACATCCAATAAATCTATTCTCAGACCAATTCTGGTTTAGTCTAAAATAAAAGTTGAGTACAAGGCGTGCAAGAGGATACGGCCAGCGTTTCAAGAATCTTACAAATAAATCACTTAACTGAGTTATTTTATTCCTAAATAATTGTAAGAAAACATGTTCTTAGTTGGTTCAGAATTTTCAAAAATCACTGATTACATTTTTAGTTCCCTTTAGCGTCACTCACCTGTCATGTTGTAATACCTTAACCTAGATAATAGCTCAACATGATCAGCATGGCTAATCTCACAGCTCAGGTGCTGCTAGCAGGTCACATGCAGGCAAAGTGCTGACTATAGGAGCATAGAGAGTGGGTTATTGAACAATCAGCACGACTGACTGGGATTAATTGAGGTGCTATTGGTCTGTTAACACAGTTCATGTGCTGTTTTATGATGACGACGCAGCAGTGTACGTCAGCTACATGTTACAGGAAGCTGGGCAGATCTGCACTCCTTCCCTCCACTGTTGACAACGGAATAAGATCCATTAAAACGATCCCATATGACCTGGTTTTCTCTGACAATGCAGTAGAAAACATGTGCTCTCTTGTCAGAGTGTCTTGTGCGAGCTGAACTTTTTTTAAGTAGAAATCTAATCAGCAGTTTCATCAGGATGCCCACTGTGCAGGAACATGGCTTTAAAAAGAGGCTGGATGCCAGACTGGCAGACAGCTCCTTCACTGATTTCATTTACTGGTTGCCTTGGTGACTCGTGTAAGGCAGTCAAGCACAACAGCACCGAGGGATAATTTGATCGCTGTTGACCTCTGGAGTGTGGGATTGTGGAGAGAAGAATATGAATTCATTGGCCACATATCCTCCAATAAGGCCGGTCGCATTCAGGTATAGAAGAAGCGCTGCTGCTGCTCCACAGCATCTTCCTCTTGTTCACATACAGTCTATCTGAACTGCATGCTAAAACCAGCACATACATTTATGTCATGTTGACATCCTTTGGCACAATTTCAGTCCGTCTGCCATATTCCATGTGCAAAAGCATTAGTGACAATTTCAGCAGAAATGTTGGCATTTAGTGATGACAGAGGCTCTCCAACAATTCTACACATGGCAAACAAAAACTGTTTTCTTGCCATGGAAAGCACCACTCAATCTGTGAAAACAGTTGTATAATTTCTTCTGTGGTTTTGGAGGAGGTTTATAGATTCTTGGTAAATAACCCTGATGATGTCATTAGGGTTATCTCCGCTTTGGCTTGGAGCATGAACTGCATTATAGTAGTGGACGTCGTCATGTGACACAGATTTGAAGCCGTCGCTATCTTGGTATTTGGCTGAGAGGTGAGTTAAGTACAAGGAAAGTTTTTCAGGTGGCCAAAAGGGTTACAATTAACTTTATAATTAGCAGATTAAAACACAGACAACTCCCAGACCAGTCAACACCATGGTAACAACCTGTCAATCATCCTCTTCTTTATGGTCTATTTGACCCTAAATGGGATCATAATATATTAAATGAGCATTATGCTGCATTAACTATATGTTTTCATATAATAAATATAAATAGTAAAGACGAGGTGAAAGTGGTAAGAACTTTCCTGTTTCCTTTCCTGCAGGGCTGAGGTTTAGGTGGTTTAGGTGTTGCAACCTGAAGCCTTTCTCATCACTGCTGGGTGTGAAGCTGAATCTATTTACTGTAAATGAATCCATTCTAGCTATTTGATTGTCATCTAAGACAAACAAATCCTTCATGAGACCTGTCTGCTGGACCACAAAATGAAAGAAGAGCAGCGCCGAAATCGCTGTGAGGTGGGAATTAGGGGCTGGGAGTGTCTTATTAAATGCCATCACATAGCAACCAAATGTTTTCATGCTTGTTTGCTGCTGCAGCATGAAAATAAAAAGTGACCTCGTGCAACTGAACTTCAGCAACAACTTGTTTTCATGTCGTCGTGCAGGGCCGCTCGTGAAATGAAACGTGAAATACATTTTATCACTGGAGATTGCAGTGAAGCAAGGTGTTTTATTCTGTAATTTTACCAGGCAGCTCTGTTTAATCAGGTGACCACAGAAAAAAAACAGTCAAGTGGAGACACATAATTACCTGTACTGAGCGCAAAGTACCTTCCAATCAACACACCCGATCACACTCTTGACAGTAACTTCACAAGCATGAAGGTATCAGTTCCTGATACAATGGAAGGAAGTGCGTCACTGACATACCGTACCTCGAGACAAAGAAGAATGGAACGCTGCCTGGGCGAAAACAGCAGAGAGAGAGAAGGGGAAATGTTGGAGCATGTGGTGGAAGAAGTGAACAAATAACAGGGTTTGAGGGAAGAAAAGGGCACAAGTGGTCGGGGGACTTCTGAGCGGTCAACACAGCCACCTGCAGCTCGCAAACAAACAGGACCACGGAGTTCCTTCCACTTTTACTGGACTGCTTATTTTCAGTAGAAGAAAACAAAGCCACCCTCCACCCCACGATACTGCAAACCTAGGAAAGGAAAATGTTGGCAGCTTGACAAAAATGGGCTCATATCTGCGTGTTATTTTGTTTTTGGTCCTGTTGCGTGTTGTTTTCCTCATCGTTGGCACAAAACAGTCAAATCAAATAGCGTTTCTGAGTGACGCGTCTCAGTGCAGCGCACAATGGGCAAGTTTATCTCCCTCTGTCAACAAGGTCGTCAGTGTAATTTATGAGTAAGCTGGTCTGAGAGCGGGCTGAGGGCTGTGCAGCTTGGAATGTTAATGGGTTTTGCTTGACGAACCCAGTTGTCCGGCTGGGGCTTGACCTCAGCTGGAAAACCATCGCTCACCTTAAAAAGGCTAGCGACCTGGACCAAACCACCCAATATGTGAGGTTGCTTCTTTTACCACGCTTCCCAGAAACCATGTGTGTGGTAGTTTCGAGTTTCGAGGTGAACTACCCCATTTCTTCTGGAAGTCTGGAAAAGTGTCACCAAAAGAAAATGAGAGTGTTTTGAAGAACAAGACAAAGTGTGTTTTTCTGCAGTGGAGGTGGATTCGTGCTGCTTGCGACTGTAAAGGCATCAAGAAAAAAGATTTCTGATATGGTTTTATCCATATTGCTGAGTCTCTTCATAAAGAAGTGCTGTACTGGAAAATTTCACTTCACATCCTGCTGAAGCTTAGTGAAGATTATCACTTTTGGCTCATCTTTACATGTAATTTCTCATTTGTGTTTACATACAGAAGTATTTGTGTTCCGCTCTGTGTGCCAATGTGATCACTAAATCTCTTCCTATGCCACTCTGAGGCTTATCTGGGTCCTCAGTAGAAAATCTATTGAAGAATCAGATGAGAGGATCTGTAACTGATGTGCTTTCAGATTGGCCTTACTGCTGTCTCTGATAACTCACTACAGTCACATGGCTGATAACTTAGAGCAATAGTCTGTCATGTTAGAGAGCTAGCAAGATTTGAAAGTGGCACCTCCTCTAAACTCCACCCCCTCCTTCAAAGCCACGCCCCCTCAAACTTGAACATCTGACAGTTCAGGGAGAGGAGAGTTGATATGCTACATCACCACAGTTGTAAAACGTCCTGGTCAAAGTCAATATATCAATGTAATTTTTATCACAATTATAATCCAGACACTGGAGACTATGACTGCAATATGATCAAAATGTCATATCCTATAACCTCTCCAATAGAAGCGGCACCTGCGACCTGCTTACATCCACAGAGAAGCTAATGTTAGCATCGGGCTAATGCGCACTACAAAAGTAGCTAAGTTAACAAACATTACATATTACATGAAAATAATAACTTCTCCTGAAGCTAAACAAATAATGACTTTTCCAACAGAAAGAAACCAACTTCTGCGTCACTTTTCAGTCCCTTCAGATGTCTCAGTGTCTCTGACTTTCTTCTCTTTGCCTGTTTAGATGGGGTGAGATGTCTCTGCCATTGTTCCCTACAGAACAGATTATCCTGCTAACTCTGTAACTATTTCTGCAGAGGAGTGTGCTGGATATTTCCTGCAACAGTGGAGAGGATGGAGGGACAGAGGGGGCGTGGTCAGGGGGGAGACATGAAGGCATCTGATTGGTTCTTTCCATTTGGACTGAATGGCAGGGATTGGTCAGTTTTTACAGTCCTGTAGCTGCCACAGAGGTCTGATTCTTTTCCCTCCTTTTTTCTGAACACATAATGTATTGACTGCTCTCTGGATGGAAGGACCATTTCACCCAGTGTAACAAAAAGTGCTTCTGAACAAAATGTCAGACTGTAGCTTTAACTGCTATATATACAGTAACTTTTACCACAATTTTAACAATTCTCTTTCATGAAGTAGATCTATTCTTGTAGCTTATCTGTGTCAATTCTCAGTCATCCAGGTGGAAGTTAATCAAAAAGTGCAAAAAAGAGTTAACGGGAGTTGTTTAAGGTTTGTTGAAGACATTTTACCTCTCATCCAAGAGGCTTCTTCAGTTGTTCAGTTTTTTTTTTGCCTGATTTTTAAAAGTTAACATGAAACATTTAATATGTATCACATTACAAACAAAACAAGGTCATATACAACACAAAGCAAGCCACATTTGGAAACAACTAACATTACATTGGAAGGTGGGGAGAAAAAAACACTGTGGTCCTTGGTAATTGAACTCATTGTGATGAAATTACAGTCTGTGGTCTGTAATCGGCATGAACATTCGTGACAGAGGAGAATACCAGTATCTACCTGTCGCTGACATCACACAGCAGGCTATTTGATAATGATACCTGATGATGGCATTACTGATGGAGGGGTTACACCAGGTCAGTTGTCCCAGGCACTGGATTAAGGGAGGGGCCTCTGGCCTTAAAATAATCTGTTGGGTGGATGAACAAGACACAAGACAGGTGGTGCCAGTTGAAAAGTTAAAGTGGACAAAAAAAAATCACATTCTCAGTGCTTCTGTTCATATGTTTGGGTATCTGGAGTTCCTACCATCCCACAAACTGTGAAATAAGACAAACTAACTTTGCAAAGGTGCTCCATATTTGTCTCATAAGGCAGTCAGAGCACAAGGGGTCTTAAAGAGATGCTGAAACAGAACATTTCAGACATCCATCCATCCATCCATCTATCTTCTACCACTTATCCTCATAGGGTCGCGGGTGGGTGAAAGGCAGGGTACACCCTGGACAAGTCGCCACCTCATCACAGGACACATAGAGACAGACAACCACTCACACACACTCACTCAATTTAAATTAGCCAATTAACCTAATCCCCATGCATGTTTTTGGATGGTGGGAAGAAGCCAGAGTACCCAGAGAGAACCCACACAGACACAGGGAGAACACGCAAACTCCACACAGAAAGGCCCTGGGTCTGGGATTCGAACCCGGTACCTTCTTGCTGTGAGGCGAGAGTGCTAACCACTACACCATTTCAGACAGCATGAGAAAAATAAAGTTTCAGCCGTTTTATAAAACACAAAGTGCGTTGTGCCAGTGTTTTTGCCCATTTTGAGTCATATTTCAAGACAGACTATTAAAGACAAAATAGCTCAAATGAAAGAAGAGACTCTCTATTTCATCATGAAAAAAATGTTTGTTTGTACCTTGTTCCATTCTTGTTTTATCAGAGGTAGAGGCCACTTTTACCAAAATCACCACTTTTTGTTCAGATTCTGTTTTGCTCTCTAATCTTGATCGTCTCCACTTCCTGTTTTGATCTCTGTGGTGTATACCGTCTCTTTATGCTACAACAACAAATCCCAGAAGCCCCAAAATTACTCACAGGCAGACTTTGACGTACATATACATCAATGGCACTCAAGCGTTGGAGAGTTAACCAAAATAAGTATAAGTACCTGGAAATATGCATGATATGTCATCTCATGAAAGAGGACTAAAAAGCAAAGGATATGGCAGAAAATATTTTTCCCACGCAGACGGACATTTTCAGTTTGGTGTCAAAAAAATTCAAATATGGGTGGAGCCTGAGCTGAAGATGGACGAGAAAGCAGTAATCATTACTGACTGACTGATGCACGGAGACATCTGTCAATCAAGAAGGACACATTAAAACATCGGTACCTCTCTTTAAGCCTTATTATCTTCTTCAAAATGGCACAAGGATGCATTAAAATAAATGTGGTTGAAAAGCCATTGGTTAAAAAGACATGTGGGACTGCACAGAGGAATGGGACGGAGGGGGAAGCGGTGGTTGATCTTCTTCCTGGGGTCGACTCCTCTGGTGCGTCCATTCCTTCCGGCTCGATGAAGGCTTAATGTGAGTGTGGAAAAGTGGAAAATTTAATTAGGCTGCCAAAGGGGGTTTGTGTCACTTGGCATGAGCCATCCCCCACTGTCCCACCCCCCACCCACGACCACCATCAGTCCCCGCTCTCCCACTCTCACTCACCCTTTGCTCTTATCTCATTTGCAGTAACAACCCTGCTGTTTGTGCCGTCTCTTGTGTAATGTTTTTACCCATAGTCCTTTGGGATATGACCCACTGGACCAAAGGAGCAGATAGAGGTTAACAGTTTACAGCTTCACAGAGGTTGTGAAGCTGCTTCAAGCTCCCGCTGAGCGCTGAGGTGTGGACACTCTGAAGCAGCGTGACATTATAACACAAGGGTACTGGCTATCTATTTAATCACAGTGGTAAAGCCACATGACAGGATGTGACATCAGTGTGGGAAAGACATGAGAACATACTAACAATGAGATGTGGTTTTATAGCTCCCGTCACACTAGTTTCAAGCACATTTGTATGTAGCTTCAATTATTTAAATAAAATCACTCCCTAAATTTCAAATTTCATTGAGCTTTATTCTCTTTTTTGTGCCTCAAACACTAAAATGACAAAGATTGCCTTAGCCATGGCTGGATTTACCTATTAGGAGACCCAGGGGCATAAATGTGCTGTTGGGCCCCCCACTTCCACCTACCACTTATTTAAAATATCTGAGATTGCCACTTTCACTTAATACAATTCACACAGCAGGACTTCTCTGCTGGAAAACTACCTGGTCCAAGTGTCTTGATACTTTTCCAGTAATTTGATTAAACTCAAGTATATTTGGTAGCATGCATCATGTAGGCTGTCTGGAAAAGTGGAAATGGAAAATTTTATGCATTTGATGTGACTGCAGACATTATCTGCAGCAGTTTGAAGTGCAAATATTGTGATTAAGACTTAAACGTCATTAGAATATCCTTATTAGGAGGATAGAAACCGTCTACTGTTAATATCATTAAAGTTATTATTAGCATTATTATTATCACTATCAATAGTGGGGGGATTAATAAAGTAAGTCTTCTTCTTCTATCATGCAGATCATGAGCAAGAATAACATTGAAATTGAAGTTAACACAATAACATACTGATCTCATAATCAAGGCGTTCTTCATCACGTGACTGCATCACAGCCACTCATGCTCAAAAGAAGTTTCCTTCAATTCGTCAACTTCCAATGCATGGACGTTTATTTTTTCGGAGGGGTGGGGGGGGTGATGAAGGGAAGGAGGAAGGAGTGGTGGTGGAGGGATGAAAGAGTCTTGTCACATTACATGTACCTGTCTGTGCGCGTCTTCTCTTGCAGCTGTCATCTCACCTGACAGGTCTATCAGTGTCCACGGCTGATCAGGACGCGTCCCTCAGCTTGACAGTCTGAACCGACAGCACGGCAATCCAGACTGACAGCTCCTCAGGTAGCTGGTGGAGGAGGGAGGAAAGGAGGGGAGGAATGAGGGGGTGAGAGGCAAGACAAAGGCCGCTGAGGAGTAAAAGAACACACAACAAGACGAGTAAATTAAAGTCAGTAAACACCCTGAAATAATCCACCCAGCATGACGGATCTGAATGCCGCTTTCCTGAATTTCATAAAACCATCTGACAATGAAGTGATTCGGAGATAACAAACATTACCTTTAAATCCTCTTTCTTGTGAAGAAACAGGGGGTGCCAGTTTGAGTATTTTTAAGCAAATTGCCTCATCTTTTTTTACGACAATCAAGCACATTGAACCGAGGCCAAACTGCTCGCTGAACGCTGGGGAACCGAAAGCTGTTTTCCAAAGAAAAAAACACCTGCGGGATGTGCTTAGGTTCACCCATGAAAGGTTTAAATCGAGTGTCTATGATCACACCCAGGGGAAGATGAGGAGTCCCCCTCCGCTCTCTCCCCTCTTCGACAGAGAAATCTGTCTTTATCTTGTCAAAAGCCATCGAAAAACAAGCCCATCCAGAACGCCCCAACAACACGAAGACGAGACAAAAACAGGAAAACCTACGAGCTCCAGAGCGAAGACTCATCTGATCAGCTTAGCTACGCTCTCCTGTACGAGGAGTAATTAGCAATTAACAATCAGGGTTTAACTAGATCCAGTTATTATCTGTAAGCAACGAGGGGGGAGAGAAGTATCTGGTGCTTTGACTTGGGAGTGAGGTTTGAATTCCTGTGTTACTCGAGTTTGATTAAAAAAAAAGAAGAGTGAGGGACCTGAGCGGTAATTCTCTCATTTTCACGACATCTCTGGGCCATTTTTTTTTAAAATTCCCAGATCAAACAGGCTGTAACAAAAGGCCCCAAATCCCCCCTCCGCTCTCCTCCTCCTGCTCTCTTTTTCCAAAATTAGTTAAGCCTCTCAGCTCTTCATCCTCAACATGGCTCGCATCAACAACCCTACGCTGCATCGCAAATGCTGCATAGCCTCTGAAATCCACCCCTCACACACACTCCTCTTCAACGCCCTCCCCTCCAAACACGACGGAGATGAAAAACTTCTCATATGTCACTCTGAATTTATACTTACAGACAAAACACAAAGTACCCCACAGTCACTGGGGTTTGTGATTTCACCCTCTCCCTCCTTTCACTTGACTGTCTTTTGTCTTTTCCAGAGGAATATGTTTGCAGCTGCACAAAAACAGAGAAAAATAAAATCAAGTGAGGTTGACAGATTGGGTGATTCGGACATGGCGACAGGAGAGGAAAGTAAACAATCCTGAATAAGGCTGCTGTCCGCCTCAGCCGCTCTCTGACATATTCAGGCCTTTTTGTTGCTCCTCGTTTCCTTCTGATTACCTCATCCTTTGCTACTGCCCCGTCTGTTTACTGTCTCGCTTTGCAAGGTGATGACTCAGGATTTTCAATCACTTTCACTTCTTTCTTTCACATTTCCATATATGTACATGCCCACAACTTTGACAGTCCTCCACAGTTTTACACCCTTCAAAAGTTTCCGGGGACTTGCTGAAGTGGGGTGAGTGATGCCGAGAGCGAACTCGGGGTTATTGCCCGGGAAGGTGCTCGTCGTTGAGCTTTAAGTGATCCTGTTTCACACACTTGTCAGTTCTCTGGGCTGGCAGGTCCTTGCTGCCTTCGAGCTAGCTGCTTACAGGGTTGTCACCGGAGCAGTTAATGTTAATCTAATGCTGCCAGCTCCCTCCAGCTAAGGACACCTGCTTCTGCAGCAGACAGGCCTCTGTTAGCATCCATTATGCTTCTTCAGCTTGGGTCAGCTGCCCCGCCACCAGCAAGAGGGTGGAGATGAAATTATTCTCACCTCAAGCTACACAGTGGAGTAAAAACAAAGCTAAAACACCACTCAATCGCTCGTTCATTCTTAGTGGGAAAATTATCATTCCTGGAATTGAGTCCCCGTCCAGCAAAGCGTGAACTCAGTCGGGTCACAAAAAAAAAACAAAAAAAACCAAAAACCACTCATCAATTTAATCATCCCCCGTCCACAGATTCCAAGCTAATTATTCCAGCCTTTAATTATTCCATCCGACTGCCGTTGAGATCTCTTAAAGACGGCTGGATTAGTGGATTTGGAGTATTAGCTCGGAGGGTTGGCAGACCTCTGCACTGTGATTCAGGGGGCTGAGAAACATCTTCAAAAGGCACCTTGATCAGCACCTTCACAGGATCATTACACTGGATAAATCCATGTTAAGTTGCTTTAAAGCGTGTAAAGGTGAGCCATGTTTAGGCGCAGACACTTTTGAGGGAGGAGGCTAACTAAATGTGACTTAAGCATCATGACAGCGACACAGTTTAAGCCACTTTGGAAGGAATTGTTTACAAGTTACTTAAAGGGCTTATGCCAACTTGGGTCAGCGTCAAGGCCTGAGGAAAAGTTGCGAATACTTTTTTTCAGATAGACAATCTATTGGTACATTATTTAAGCTTTCACGTCTAATGAATCAATCTCTCTTGTTATTTTGTCATTCACGTTCACACAGAGCTAAATCCACGCCGAAGTTCATCACTACCGAAAATCAATTGCTACGTTTTGAGTGCAAAGTCGTGACGTCTCGAGTCAGCTGTCAAGTTCAACTATTCTTTGCTCAAGCTCGTTAAAGATGCTCCCCATCAGCCTGCTATCCCTCCTTTGAACTTCCTCTCAACCAAAATGAGAGCAGCCCGTCCCGCGGCTGACAGCGGAGATGTTTTGAAAGCAGGTCGGGAAAGGTTAGGGGAAGAAACATGGAGTGGGGCAGTGAAAAAGACAAAAAGAATCTTGCTTTTTTAATTATTTTATTAGGAGCCTTGATGCTATTAAATGCCCCAGATACATTCACCCTATAGTTCTCAATTGGACTTGACAGTTGCTGCATTACCAACAATAAATATAGCAAAGGGCTGCGCCTCAGGCCAGGAAGGACCCCTAACTATGACCCTCATATTTAATGATGAAAACAAGCAAGCGCACACTCTGCCTCGCTCGAGCACATGGACATGCATGTGTGCACGCATGCACACACACAAACACACACACCTTCGCTGTTTCTGTGTTACACAAGCACATTAGGAGCCTGAACCTCTCTAGGGTTTCTAAATGCCTCACAGCTACTTAGGTGTACACATTAACATCCACCTTTGAAGACCAGAGAGAAAAATTTATAATTTTTTTTATAATAATTTTCAGCAGTAATTTCCAACAGCTCAAGTAGAAAAGAATAGCACACCGTCTGGGGAAACGACTTCTTTACTGGATAGAAATTTTGACAAAACATTCAGTAATTTACAGTACGGTCAATCTGTCAGTAAAGGACCGACTTAAATGCTCAAAAGGAACAACAGACGATTAAAAGGCAAAACTAGCAGATCTTTTTAACATTGATAGTAGAGCCACACCTGACAATCATGAGCCACAAACAAACATCTTAAACATCATCCCTACAGCTCTTTGTGATTTACATGTAGTTAATAGTTTACATATCATTTCCATGTTATCAAATATCCCTCACAGCAGCTCTGGGTGGAGTGTTTGACTGCTTAAAGCCAGGCGTTATTGGCACAAAGTTAAACAATACTAGCTATCAATAGGTCGGACAGACAGATTGTACACATTATCACATTTAGATCCTGTATTTTCAAAATAAAGGTCTTTCACTCTGTGCTGACAACAAGACAGGCAGCTTGGATTGAGTTGTTTTTTGTTGTCTTCTTCTAAACTTCTACACTAAAGTGGAAACGAAAACTAAATAAATTGTGAATGTACTGAGAAGCAACCATTTCAAGGTCAAACCACATGGATTTCACAGAGTCTGTGTGCAAAACACACACTGTCATTCTCACCGTGCTGCTGCCGCATTTCACGCCCGTAAGCCGCGTGCATATTCATATACAGGTGCACATCGGCATGTACGCTCATACACTCGCACACGCACCCCCACGGGCCACTCTCCAGGCATGTCATTAAGCTAGAGAGTGCTAGAGTTTCCCGTTGGCGAAGGCTCCCTCTTGGAACTGAGGAATGAAGCTCTTGAAGTACGCCCTGGGTGTGAGACAGAGAGAGAGAGAGAGAGAGAAAGAGAGAGAGAAAGAGAGAGAGAGAGAGTACACAAAATAAAAACATCAAAATGTGACAATAATTGGGTTTCAACTGCTTCAAAGCATCTAACAAATTCACTGGGTCAATCCCAGTCCCAGTGTATTAAAGTGCAGATGAAAGGCAGACTGTGTTTACTTGTCACAATTAAAACTGTGCAGAGATTTCTGCTCTCTGTGTTATCGCTGCTGAGGGAAACAGGAGACGAGGAGGAAAAAAAATCAAATTATGTAAAAACAACCAAATGGCAGTCTCTCATATCTCATCTGTTGGTTAGGTTAGCAGGTGGACTGGAAGGAGGGCAATCGGCTGGCCCGACTGAGACTACTTCTTGTGACTTCCTGAGAGAGCACAAGCCTAACCCCTAATTTCAACTGGATGAGGAACGGCGACGATGTCCATCGTCGTACATCGTCCGCCGTCCGTCAATACCCACTAGATGCGCCTGCTGCGGCTCCACCGGACAGCTGAAATCGTGAGAACGAGATCTTGAGATCGAGAGAACTAACAAGATCTCGCAAATTCACGTATAATCGCGGGTTGCAGTGGAGCCCTGTGTCCACTGAGTAGAAGGAAATACATTATACAATCTGCAGCGAACATGGATTACGTTATTTTGAAAATAAACCAGATTTTTAATTTTGAGTCTGTACACGACTTCCTGTCCCATTATGATCATTCATCACCATGTGCCGATTTGTCGATTTGTTTCGGCAGGTGTCGGCACATCGGCGGAGTTCTGCCGCCATGCAAAAAGCAAACACTCCTCAGGCAGATATGGATGTATTCTTATGTCACACCAGTTTATGTTTACTGAAGGCCCATGTGTAATGTAGTCCACACAATATGGTCTGACTTTATCCCATATTTGATGTAAATCTCACATGATAAATGACCTTGTGTGACTTGCCACCAGCTTTACAATCTCAGGAGAATAATCCTAAAATTAACTTGCCTAAGTGGAGAAGGGCTTTTTGTTTCATTTAGTATTTAGGAACAGCAGATGCCCTCTGTATTTAATTTATCTATGTGTTTCAAATGGCTTCTGAAGTATAAAATTCCATATAAAACATAGGATTTCCTGAAACAGATCAAGTGAAGCAGGATCCACTCACTTCGCCCTCTTTGCCATCTCATTGCCGTCCCAGCGTGGGCTGTAGGGATACGACTTCTGCACCTGAGAGTAGAGCTGCCCGCTGTTGGTGAAGTGGTACACGGACTGGAAGGTGAGAGTGGGCTGGTCCCGAGGGAAATACAGCGGGAGATCCACTGTGAGGAGCAGAGGGACCAACAGAGATCATAAGGTAACGGCATCAAACCAGGCAGATCCCAAACTGTTTGGTGACTTTCCTACCGTGCACTAGGAAGCAGAAGTCCTTCCACATCAGCAGAAGAGTCAGTTTTGTGAATCCCTCTGCATCGTACTCTACCACACCTCTGCAAAACACACACACACACACACACATTATTTTCTGCAAAGTCTAACTTGTTTGACAACAACTCCTGTTAAAAGGATGTGGTTCTCTCCAGTCGACTCACGTTCCAAAGTGGCTGAGGAAGGCAGCGATGTACTCTCTCCTCTTGTGATAGCCTTGGATGACATACTGCACCTAGAGGAAACAAAGGGAAAGGTTTGGTGGAATTGGCAAAATGCATGGTGGAAAGCAAAACAGCATTTGAATCTATCGATATATACTTAGCAACAACAGAAAGTTGTGTAGTTAAGTGGCCCCAAACTACCTATAAAAGGTGTTAAATATGAGTAAGCATTGGGTTTATCACATCCTTTCAACAAATGCACAAAAAGAATATCAAATTTATTCAAAAAAGGTGTATTGGAGTTAACAGTGGACCAAAGTACGGCATGAGTGCGCGTATGTCAGCCTCTCTGAGCCGCCTGCGCACTGTTTGAGCACTGATACGGGGTTGGTGACGTCCAGGTGTCTCAGCAGCAGTAACGGTGGTGGGAAATGTCCTGTCTCTGAGATGGTGAAGACGAATACGGCGATCTTTAATGTTGGTGCTGTTCGTGGAATGGAATCCTGTTCTGAGACGACTAATTGTTGATTCATGAATGTTCATTGCTCTACCAATATCTCGCGCAATATGTCGGCACTCAGCATTCCAATGTTCATGTTGGATTTGCGTCAGACGCGGCATCGTTACAAAAGCACTTTTTCCCATTTTACGCAGGTTGGGTAGAGAAACAAAGATCCCCATACGCCAGTGCTCTAGTCGTCTGGGTCGACCACACCTCCGTTAATCTCGCCATCGGAATACGGCGTCACAACACACACTTACTGCATTTTTGGCACGTTACCATTCATGCGCAACCTTTTGTCCAAACAAGCATTTTCACATTGCTGCTGAGACAAACAGCAACAACTAGAATTCACTTAATAAAACTTGCATTTCTTTTGTTGTTGAGTATAGTTAAATCTCATACAGCACCCACCTGTCAAAGTGGCCATGTCACTTCCATATGCCTAATTTTAAGCCTTACTATAATTTAACAGGTGATCCAGTTCTGGAGGAAATTAGCTATAGAGAGAGCTGTTTATTGTAATTGTCTGGAAACCTGTACATAAAGTGAAGTAGTTGTTCAAAGTTGTGGCTTCCAAATTCCAAACTTCCAAAAGTTGCTGGTAAATAACTGTAAAAAGACTTACAATACTATTGTACATTCAAATCTAGATTGTGGCACACCCAGAACTGAGATTGCACAGTATTATCAATATGTGCCAAAGGTCTGTGCTGCGGTTCACAGTGAATAAACTGGTCCACCTAGCTGACAGCAGTGGGGTCAAGTAAACCTGTTCAACTGCTCATTAACATAAATATCAGTCAATCACATGGAGTCAGTGAATTCAGGCATGCAGGCATGGTCAAGAGGATCTGCTGAAGTTCAAACTGAGCATCAGAATGGAGAGAAGAGATGGTTTAAATGGCTTTGAACATGGCCTGGTTGTTAGTGCCAGACTGGGATATTTACTACAACCATCTATAGGGTTTGCAGAGAATGGTTCGGTATCCAGTGAGTATGTCCAAATATCCAGTGAGAGGCAGTTCTCAGGCAGTGGCAGTGCCAAAATGCCTCGTTGAACTAGCAAAGTGCACTAAATAAAGTAAATGTGATCATCTTGCACTACTGTTTTTAAAGATTTCAAAGGATTATTAGATAGGTAGAAAGTAAATATCATTTAATGTCGAAGAATATTGCTTTCAATCTCATCAACACATGACCTGTACACATGATTTCAGGGTCTGCTTTGCCCAGAATTGTTCCTTTATATGCTCTAAGTTTGTACAGCTTGAGAGGAAACGCTGCTACGCTGTATGTGCTAACAGAAAGGTATTCCAAGCTCACATACGTAGCCAGAATGTAAACAATGCCTTGGCTGCAACAGAGATCAGGAGAGGTGAACTTTTTAATGGCTGCTTTCACTTTAAAACCAGATGGATCAGATCACAAAAGTGGCATTACATGCAATCTTTGTAGGCAAATTTAAATGTCACAGTACAATGTCTTTAGCTTACCACTTGACAGCCAAATAAGCTGGTGTTAAAAGCTCTACTGTGTAGTCTGTCAAATGCAACAAGGACATACTGTCTGCTTGACTTCCTGTGTTCATTTTAATATGATATCTCCATTTCACTCAACATTTTTACACAGAGCCTGGAGCTACGGAGTTTTTCTTCCGTTTTTTTAAGTCTTGATAAGATACAGCACATTTTACATGAGCTGTACTTATATAGTGCTTTTCTAGTTATCTAACCAAACAAAGCACTTTTAACACTACATATCACATTCACCCATTGTTACACTGATGGTGGCAGACAGCCATCAGGGAAAGTACACACTCATCCAGCAATGCACAGCGTTTAGGTTGGGTTAGGTGAGGAATAAGGACTGTTTGAGGTTGAACCACCGACCTTCTGATTGGTTGTGTGAACACTGCAAAATCACACACACAAAAAAAACTGTGGCCTCTGATAACACCATGAATTGTGCATCATTTGCACCAGCTATCTGATCTGTCTCAAAGTATTGCGCTGATGGCATCAAAGTGGAAACACACCCATAAACTGTTGCAACTCTCTGTTGCAAGATGCTGATAATATCACTGCTGGATATTAGAACAGATGTCAATTGTTTGCAGTGAGGTTTGTTTAGAAAGGGGCACATTTTGCACTAAATGTATGCATATTACCTCATTTATAACATGTGCAAGTGGCAGGTTTGAGATTATATTTGCTCTGCAGCAGAGTTAGATATGAATTTCAGGCTTTACTTTGAGACTTACTCTAAGAATTACTGCTGTAGCTGCACAATTCTTTTGTAAATTCATCCCCAAGTGTAACACCCTAAAGCAACGATGTATCACAAACATAAAGAAAGGCCCCAACTGGCACTTACTTCCGACTCTAAACTTCTGGTGACCTTGCTCTGAACAGAGACATCCTCCAACCTGGCCTTCATTTTGATCTCAGCTACACACCTGTAAAGTTTTGTGACTGCATCTTGCGTCTATCTGTAAACACCTGGCAAAGTCCTCAAAGCCTCCTCTGTGGTAGTTCCCACTGCAGCAGGTGTTTGCAGGAACACATTTTGCCATGATGAAGCGTCACTCTCACAGCTGGTAAAAACCACCAGTGAGTCAGCGAGTTGGAATTTAGACAAACTTAACAATTAAACAAAACACAATCAATCAGGAAACAGATTCTCCTCTTGACAGGTGTGATTAAGTGTCATCTTTAAGTCCAAAGAGGAGAAGCTCAGGGCTCGCTTGACTGTTGAGCATCCTGGGCAGGTGAGAAAGCCTGAAGTCAGCCAGCCAGCCATGAAGGTGACCTGCTCCGTTCACCTAGCACGACTCAGCCTTAGCATGATGGTTATTTATCGCTGCACCTGGGCAATGCCAGCAAAGCTCATGTTACTGAACAACACCGATTAATAATTATATTTTGGAATATTAAAGCATGTAAACATGTTCTAGTAGAAACCCTATGATGTTAAAACCCTTTAACATCTAGTATCAAAAGGGAAAATCATATTATATTATACTTCTATATGTTTATATGTATCTTTTATTCTGTGTTCTCATATATATGTGTATATATATATATATATATGAGAACACAGAATAAAAGATACATATAAACATATAGAAGTTGTTGCTTTAGAAATAAACTTTGACTTGACTAACAATGTGCAATATTCCATTTGTGAAACTGTGCAATAACATTTTTGTAGCAAAACTGTGCCTTACTAATGTAAATAGTATCTTATTTCTTACATAACTTTATGTCTTTTCTATTTTATTTCTAAGCTTGACTATTTTTTTTTACATTTGACTGAGCTGTGAAGCGCTCCTCATTATGTTGTATGCACTGTCACATAACGACAATAGAGGCTTTTGATTTGATTTGACTGATTTGAAGTTGCGTCAGGAACTGCTTGACTCACTTCTAGAGATGAATGAGATCGATTGATGTCATGTTTGCCTTCCAGAATTTAATCAAAGCAGCAAGTTGCAATGTGAGGGAAATAAATATCTTCTCATCTCTGATGAACATACGCAGAACCAGTGGAGCTGGATGTACGGCTCAGGGTGCAAGTGAGACATGCTGTTGTTGTTTTAAATGAGCTGATAAATGATACCAAATGATATTTGATAGGTGCCGAGTCTGTCATACTCACAGATAACTGATCTAACATTTTAGGTGTTTCATGAGTCTATCATTAAACTAGCAGGTCTGTGTTAGTTTGAACTTGAATAATTACAGACATTTTTAAAATTAGGGGAAAACTTATCTCAAAAATAGTTTTTCTAAAACACTATAATCAGACAGCCACAATTTTGGACAAAAGATGAACTTTGGGAAAGAAGAACAGTTACAGAGTTCACATATTTACAAGAAGATAACAATAAACTAAGAATAAGCTCCAGCGATGTAAAAATAACATCATAATGTAATATGATACCGGTGCCAGTGCATCTATAATGCATGATTACACTCTCTACTGGACTATATTGCTGTTGTTGAATATTTGTCCCAGCTGTACGCAGTCAAAAACATGAAGCAAGGTTTATTTGAGGACAGGATATATCCTGAACAAAGCTAAAGACAGTAGTGCCTTACCCACTGCTTACTGCATGGTTGTGATTACACACCAACCATGTATGAATGACGGCATTCTGTGAAAGAGGAAAGTAGTAATCTCTGATACACTGTGTGTGTGTGTGTGTGTGTGTGTGATGGGTCTCATAGCTGCAAGAGCTCATAAACACAGACACACGTTGTGACTCAGACTCCTGTTCAATTATGTTTACATGGGACAGTGGAGGCAGCAGCTTTCTCAAAAGCAGAAAGGCCACATAGTCAATAAGCTATTTATCTAGTTACACTGTGTATGTGTGTGTGTGTGCGTGTGTGTGTGTGTGCGTTTCAAGGGAACTGTGGATCACTGAACACCCATACTGAGAAAGGATTTCCTGCCCCTGCCGTTACTGTGACTTGCAGTCGAGTCTTTCTATTGGCTGCCTGGAGGTTTGAGTGATGCAACACAGGTGATCTTGCTCTGCAGGTATTCAAACCTGCCTGCACCCATAGCTCCCTCGCCTGCTCCTCCATTTATTATGTCTGCATGTGTCTCTGGGGAGTGTGATGCAATCACAGCAGAAGTGCTTCCTACTGTGTGATTAAGAAATCTCTTCTCTCTCTCTCTCTGTCACATACGCATTCACACCACCCCCGGCTTTCATCTCATACAGACTGACTGATCTTGTATCTGACTACAAATGCGTTTTAAATATCAATGTCTTTTAGTTATCTGATCCACATGATGTAAAAAGTGAATTCTACTGGAAAATCATATTGGAAATTACAAAACCTGTGCTCTTTAGCACTGGTGATGGAGTTGAAGTGAACACTGATAGTGACAGCATAAATGTTTATGTTAATAATATCTATATATTAATAATTACCCCCTTCCACAGGTAGACACCCTCTGTAGGTGTGGAAGATATTCAGCCTCAAAAAAGTAGTGTGGAATAGGCTACAACATAAAAATCAAACAAAAAAAATTCATTTTGATAAAATGTATTATATTAATATTAATAATTTAATTAAAAAATATTCTGTGATGTTATAAATGTGGAATTTCAGCTAGAAAACAAGTGTTGCAGATTATAGCCAAATTATTATTATTACATTTTTATTACTATTTACCAGTCGTAACACACTGATGTTTTCACCTTGATTGTGTTTCATCATGGCAAATGCGTATATACAGTTTATATGAATCTGAACCCAAATAGATCAAAATGATAATATTTACACATGTCCTCTGGTATAAAAAATATTATATGCTGACAATTTGGACTGATCATGATTCATTATGGTGCAGGTTATATTGTAAGAAACCAAAGGGTGAGTGAAATCAACGTATTTGTTACACTGTAGACTTAGAAATGTGCTTGCTCCTTGCTCTTGCTCTTTAAAGCAGTGGTGGTGACATTATGAGAGCAACACTGCTTTTATGTGCTATTGATGCTGCTTTTCAGACACAGGCTGTGGAAGTGGAGGCAGCGTTTCTGACACTGCAGGACTTAAACACCCAGAGACATGGAGGTCAGTCAGGGACACGAGTGCTCCAGACACCCTGAGTACTCTGGTCAGAGTCCAGGTGAACAGGAAGAGATGGATGGTGTGTGTGCGTGTGTGTGTGTTAGTGCGTATGGTGGGGGATGGGTATTTCTCCTGAGGGAAATGGCATTACATGTTGTCTACACTGCTTCTCTACCTGTCAACCTGCGGAGGCCAAGGAGCGCTCAGATGGCATATGGAGGCGGGCCAGTACGCCAGCACATATATGTGCATGAATGCCATTACACACATTAACTAACAAACACTTACAGCTTCACAAAAGACATCCCTCCTCGGACACAAGCTTTGCTACTCCAAGTATACACAAATATGCAGGAAGTGATTCACATTCACTTTGGAGAACTTTTAATTGATTATGAAACAGTGTCAATTTTATACTGATGACTGACAAACAAGACCATCAGAGAGACCATTTTTGTATTTCTCGTTGTAGCTTTAAAGGTGTTGGATGCAAAATTGGGATCATTTCTATTGCCTCTGCATGGCTCTCAACGTAGTGCCAGCTGAGAGGACTCGGCTAATGGTGCTAACAGTGCTAAACAGTGCTGTCTACACTTCTGTGCAGCCGCCATCAGTAGGGGATGTCATTTAGGGGCTACCTATCGATTTACATTGTTGATTGATCTGTCAATTCTTTCTTGAATAACTGATTATCTGTTTTGTTGATATAATTTTTAAAAAT